>CM053027.1:571453631-572053631 GCA_028564925.1 Lithobates sylvaticus
TAGCACCAAGTGACCCCGAGATATGGGGCCCCAAATTCGGTCAACTGTGTCCATCTGCAGCAATGTCATTTGGGGACCCTTTGGGTACAAAGACCCCAAATTTTGGCTGCAGCTAGGGGGCATCTAGGAACCCTTAACTACCGAGTTTGAAGTTTGGGGTACCTATGGCTGCAAATGGGCACAGTGAGGCATGCAAATGGGTACAGTGAGGCTGCAAATGGGCATTGTTGACCCTCTTTTCCACTTACAGTAGCTGCGCATTTCTCACCCGAGGCTTATACTCGAGTCAATACGTTTTCCCATTTTTTTGTGGTAAAATTAGGCTCCTCCGCTTATATTCAGGCCGGCTTATACTCGAGTATATACGGTAATTATTAATAAAAATGTTTTACAACAGCTGCTGAGGCACATGATACATACTTGAGTGGGAGAGCAACCTAGAGAGTACAGAAAAACAGGTAATATGGCTTTGCTGTAATAGACTGGTAATTCCCAATAAGCTTTTGTTAAAATTCAAAAAAAGTTCTAAGAATAGAAGTGAATCTAAAATACAGTATGTTTACATAGGGATTAAATGAATACAGACCCTAGAGCTTCGAACAAATAAAATTTGCTTCCAGTGTTCAATTGTGGGATTATAAGCATGGGATATTACATCAATTCATTGTAGAGGAGCAAAGCTCAACTCCATATGATGCTTTTCAGTTCCTTACAAATAACGCCTCTGCAAGGATGCCTACAGGCAGGGCTGGTGAGTAATATTTAAAAAAATGTCAACTTAAATAAAGAAATAAAAAAAAATTTTAAAATAAAAATCTCTTTCAACTGCAAAAAAAGTCTGAGTGCAGCACTCTCCAAAGCTCCAGTGCTACACTCCTCATCATCCTCCAGTCCCAGCCATTGGTCCTGTTTTAAGTGGAATAAAGCACAGCATCATTCAAACCACTTCCTGTGATCCCAGGTGTCAAGGTCTAGTCCACTGCAGTGTGTCATCAAGCCATCCTTGACTTACAGGAGAATGTTGCAAAGAATGGTACCCATATCATTACGTAGCACTTTTCTGTGCATCATCTAGGACCTGTCCATTGTCACCACATGAAGGGGACCTAGAAATGGTACATGGCTGGACCAAAGGTAGCTTCCAAAAAGTATACTTAAAGTGGGGTTGCAACCAAAAAACAAAAAGGGGCTTAAAAATCATAAAAAAAATTAAAAAAAAATAATTGGAAAAAAAAAAATTTTTTACTCACCTCTAAATGCCTGTTGCTAGGGGGTCCCTCGAAGTCTGCCACCTTCATTGCCCGGGCTAAAAGTCACTTCCTGTAGGCAACGCACAGTCATCTGGGACATGTCATGTGTCCCAGATGAGTGAGCGTCGAATCACGGCGCACGGCGCCGCTCGCGCATGCGCAGTGGGTGCCCGGCTGTGAAGCCCAGCCGGGTTCCCACATTAAGAATGCCGGCGTCGTGAGCGGAGCGGGGAACGAGGGGGGGGGTCTCGTTCCCCCGCATCGCTGGACCCCGGGACAGGTAAGTGTCCGATTATTAAAAGTCAGCAGCTGCAGTATTTGTAGCTGCTGACTTTTAATTTTTTTTTTTTGCCCGGCCCTCCTCTTTAACATAAAAAATAAAATATTGGGGGGGGGGGGCAGCTTTCCCCAAACATACATCACTTGTATTATTTATTTAGATAGTTAACAATTGTGTCTTTATGTGCATATTTAAAAATGGAACTTCACTCTCCCAATCAACATTGATTATTTGTAATCCTCATGCTGCTAGCATTAGTAAATAGATAGAATACTACTTGTTTTACACCTTTTTTTTTTTTTTTACATTTCTTCAGCTACTTCCTGGTTTCTTGCCTAGGCAAATTATGTCATACATCCCAGAAGTCTTCAGGAGGGGAGGAGGGTTTTTCTCAGCTAAGCACACTCTCCTCCCTGCATGCTTGAGCTAAGGGCAGATGAATTCCAGGAAGTCAATTCTACATGAATCCTCTGCCCTTACTCAAGATGGACATGGCCATAAATGCCAGGGGGGCTTTTTTCAAAGTGACCGCTCAACAAAATAAAGCATGGAGACATGCATGGATGGGGGGAGTTTGCTCTGAATATTAAAAATTATTTAAATACTGTTTTTGATTTGAGGTGCTCAAATGCAGTGAAGATCCGCTTTATATAACTGCATGGATAATATAATAATTGCATCTGTATACTGTATACTTGTTCTGTATATTGTTGACAACCATGTATATATTTAATGTTATAATAGGTATGAGGGCAGGGACAGGATGTGGAGTGATGGGGTGGTCATCATGTCCTCCATGTTTCCCTCCTCATTGGGTGCCAAGCAAGGGCCAAGCATCTCCTTTCCGTTTGAGCTCCCTGACTCTGGCCCCAAACAACCATGGCCACCGAAGCGTCTTCCCACGTGGATTGTGGCTCTTGTCTAGGTTGAATAGGGCCAGCTGCAGATTGCATCCCGGAACAGCCCCCAAATCTAGCACAACCCCCTTGGGGACTGCTTAGATTTACCTGCTCATCTGCACCACCATGACCCTGTGAACATTCCAACCCACCTGACACTCTGGGTTCAGACATCTTTGCACCACCTTAAGGTAATAAGTCAAACAACTCAGTGAGTATAAACTCTATTAACATTTACTGAAACTCAAAGAACTCAAAGAAGATCTTGTTGCACAGAGGAGGTAATAGATCATCTGAGCTTTGGATAACAGTCCTAGCTCATCGGAAGAATTCCTCTACAATAATATAAGTTAAGACAATTTGGCAAACAGTATATTCTATACACTTATTTACAATGGATTACCACTTGAACATGACCTGAAAGGATAAGCAAGAGTTTCGCATTAATCCTGGCAAGACTTCTAAAGGGTAAACCCAGGCCAGCCTATTTAACCTTTAATTCTAATGAGAGATCAATCAAACAAGAATGGTATGAGGGCCCTTTAAGTAGTAATGACAGCAATGTCCCAGTTGTAGGCCTGATGGTCTTCGCCAGCAGTTGGAGCTCATTAACTGTATCCAATAAGGTGCAGTAAGAAGGTAATGGTATTGCTTGGAATGGTTAATGCTATAGGTGTCTATGTACAGTTTTCTGTCATAAACCATGAATCAAACCGAGACAGAAGTACAGTTAAATCACACTTGTTTAATAATAAAAGTAAATAGAACAAACGTAGTCAAAACATAGCCAAAGTTCGGTAACCGGAACGGATAGTCAGACAAGCCAGAAAGTCAGGAAGCCAGGAATCAGCATAGTGGAACAGCAAGAAGGATCTGGAGCCAGAAGTAATGTCAGCCAAGAAAGTCTTTAACAGGAGCACAGGAGAAAGTCTCTGTGATGTTGATCAAGGCGAAGACAGAGATCATCTGGGCTGGACGGCTTAAGTAAGCAGGACTGACAAGCAGGATATCATCAACAGGTGAGTCACTGTGGAGAGATAGGAGCTGGCAATTAGCCGACAGCTGAGCGGCCAGCTCAGAGAATGAAGGGCTGAGCCCAGCCCTGACATGTTCAAATAGTGCAGTAAAATGTTTCCCCAGGGTTAAGCTGTCTGTACACAGTGTCCCAATAGAGCAACAAAGAAAGGTTTGCAAAGGTTGGCAATTGCCCTCTCACCAACGACCAGGCCAATACAATGCCTTCTGTACAGCGGCTCCCAGAGAGGCGTCCTTGCAGCGGATTACTTGCGACAATTGTCTGATGCGAAGCACAAAGCACGGGGTTGTCAGACTGCAGAGGTGGTGCTGGATAGATGTCTGATGAACAGCTAGCAGTGCTAGGCCCTTCTCGGCTGGGTTGGGATGTTGTAAACCGCGTGGTAGGCCGCGACCCCACTCTCCCTGTACGGAGAGGTCCGTCACACAGAAGACCCGGGAGGAAGAGAGCATGGGGCGGGTCTCTGGCCTCTTTTAAAGCTCTTCCCAGCAATCTTGCGGATGGCAGCAAAGATCCCTAGGATATGTAGTCCTGGTGTATGCGAGGCAATTGCCATTTCGAGGAACTACCAATCTCATCCCTTTGATTTGGCTCACAAATATGATGTCAGTTAGTGGTGCTAGGCACTAGAGGTACAATACGATACATGGGGATGATCAGGAATCGCTGTACTGTGCAATTGTAGTCCACATTGCTACACTTAGTTTTATTTTAAGTGTCTCAACCAGAAATATCCAAAAAAATCCCCAATCACCATAAGAATTTTTTCCAACCATTTTCATCATATTACCACCACCTGAGCCATAACACTATCCCCCATCATCTGAGCCATAACACTATTCCCCACCACCTGAGCCATAACACTATTCCCATCACCTGAGCCATAACACTAGCCCCCATCACCTGAGCCATAACACTATTCCCATCACCTGAGCCATAACACTAGCCCCCATCACCTGAGCCATAACACTATTCCCATCACCTGAGCCATAACACTATCCCCCATCACCTGAGCCATAACACTATTCCCATCACCTGAGCCATAACACTATCCCCCATCACCTGAGCCATAACACTATTCCCCACCACCTGAGCCATAACACTATCCCCCATCACCTGAGCCATAACACTATCCCCATCACCTGAGCCATAACACTACCCCCCATCACCTGAGCCATAACACTATCCCCATCACCTGAGCCATAACACTATTCCCCATCACCTGAGCCATAACACTATTCCCCATCACCTGAGCCATAACACTATTCCCCATCACCTGAGCCATAACACTATACCCCATCACCTGAGCCATAACACTATTCCCCATCACCTGAGCCATAACACTATTCCCCATCACCTGAGCCATAACACTATTCCCCATCACCTGAGCCATAACACTATTCCCATCACCTGAGCCATAACACTATTCCCATCACCTGAGCCATAACACTATTCCCATCACCTGAGCCATAACACTACCCCCCATAACCTGAGTCCTAACACTATCCCCATCACCTGAGCCATAACATTATCCCCATCTCCTGAGCCATAACACTACCCCCCATCACCTGAGTCCTAACACTATCCCCATCACCTGAGCCATAACACTATTCCCATCACCTGAGCCATAACACTATTCCCATCACCTGAGCCATAACACTATTCCCCACCACCTGAGCCATAACACTATTCCCCATCACCTGAGCCATAACACTACCCCCCATAACCTGAGTCCTAACACTATCCCCATCACCTGAGCCATAACACTATTCCCCATCACCTGAGCCATAACAGTATCCCCCATCACCTGAGCCATAACACTATCCCCCATCACCTGAGCCATAACACTATGCCCCATCACCTGAGCCATAACACTATCCCCCATCACCTGAGCCATAACACTATCCCCCATCACCTGTACCATAACACTATCCCCCATAACATGAGCCGTAACACTATCCCCCATCACCTGAGCCATAACACTACCCCCCATCACCTGAGCCATAACACTACCCCCATCACCTGAGCCATAACACTACCCCCCATCACCTGTACCATAACACTAGCCCCCATCACATGAGCCATAACACTATCCCCATCTCCTGAGTCATAACACTAGTTTTATTTCCAGTGTCTCAACCAGAAATATCCCCAAAATAGTCATCCCCAATCACCATAAGCTGAGCAATAACACTATCCTCCATCACCGGTGCAATAACACTCTCTCCCATTATCTGCACCATTACAGTATCCCCACCAGTACCATAAAACTATCCCTCTGCAGCATAACAGTATCCCCCCACCAACAGCACTATAAAAGTATTTGCCACAACCTGCACAACAACAGTACCCTCCACCATCACTGCCATATCAATAACTCCAACCACTAGCACCATAACATTCTTCACCCAACCAGCACCATAACAGTATTTCCCTCTGACGGCACCAAAAAATATCCTCAACTTCTAGTACCACTAACAATGTAATATTATCTTCAAGTACCAGTGTTAATAACTTCTCTTGGTTTTATTGTTTTCCATGAGCCTTGGGTTTTTGGAGTCGTAATATTTCCCATTCCTCCTAAGATGAAAACTAATTCATGTTGACTGTGCCACGGTTTATCTTCTCTATGGCATTCTGCATCTCTGGGGTTGTCAGTATAGAGTCATGAGGGCACAGCTCATAAGAGTTACAATCTAAAAGGGAAAGGACAAGTGATACAAAAGGTTACAGCTGTATGGTGAAGAGGTGTTTGAGAATTACAATTTCAGTTGTTAGGTAACCATGGGGATAGGCTTTAACCTGTTCCCATCCGCACTATAGCTGAAAGATGGCTACAACGCGGGCCTGCAGTTCTGGGAAGATGTTCATGGACATCCTCCCACATGCACATCTCCTGTGCACCCTCTTTGGACACAGCTAATCACTGATCGGGGTAAAGGGACAATCTCAGCGGCCCCTTACCATATGATCAGGTGCAACCAATCACAGGTGGTCACATGTAAACAGACTTGCCGGTTATTGGCATTCCTTCCTCACTTGCTGTCTCTGTGATAACCAGCAAGTCAGACAGAGCACAGTGAGTAAATTGTTTACACTGATAATCAGGGCACGGATCATCAGTGCCCTGATGATTAGTGCAGTCCCATCAGTGCAGCATATTAGTGCAGCTGCATCAGTGCAGCCTCATCAGTGCCCATCAGCGTAGCCTAATTAGTACCCATTGGTGCAGCCTCATAAGTGCCCATCAGTGCAGCCCCATCAGTGAAGTAGAAAAATTACAAATTTTTATAAACAAAAACTAAGAAAAAAGTTTTTTTTTTTTCAAAATTGTCTGTCTTTTTTTTGTTTGTTATACAAAAAATAAAAAACTCAGTAGTGATTAATTACCACCAAAAGAAAGCTCTATCTGTCTCAAAAAAATATAACAATTAAATTTGGGTACAGTGTTACATGACTGCGCAAATGTCATTCAAAGTGCGACAGCACTGAATGCTGAAATTAGCCTGGGCAGGAAGAGGGTGAAAGTGCCGGTATTAAAGTGGTTAAAAAAAGAGTTTTCAGGGATCACCAAATGGCAGACAGGTATGAGATTGCTGGACAGATTAAGGTAGGGAATTCCAGAGGATGGGAAAGGCTCTGGAGAAGTCCTGACCACGAGCACGAGAGGAGGAGCTGAAGAAGCTAGACAACAAGAGGTCTTGAAAAGAGCAAATAAGATAGTTTAGGTGATGTTTTGAAACATGGCTAGTGATGTAGCACAGGCCAGAGTTGTGCATGGCTCTGTATTTTGTTGTTAGTATTTGAATTTTAATAGTTGAGTTAGCGAATTGGCAGAGAGGGGCAGTGAAAACTGAATGGTTGGTAAGGTGAGTGTGCATAGCTCCCAACTGTCCCTGATTTAGAGGGACTGTCCCTGATTTAGAGCAATGTCCCTCTGTCCCTCTTTCCACGTAATTTTCCCCTCATTTTGGTCTTATTAGAGAATGTAAAGATGTATATAAAATGCACTTTTTAAGTATCAAAAAGTGTTTTCCAGCGCTAAACCATCTGATTTCTAAATTGCGGCATTTGTAAATTCCAAAAGCCAATATAAAGGAATAGTAGTGGTAAAAAAGCACTTGTGGATTTAACCAATCTTGTTTTTTTTTTGTACAATTCTCCTTTAATGGGGTGTGGCAAGGGGTGTGTCCTACGCCTGCATATTTTTGCTGATAGGTGTCCCTCATTCTCATCTCAAAAAATTGGGAGGTATGAATGTGTCTGGCATCGGCATATATGATAAACGCTGAAGAGGGGATAGCCTACCTGTGAATTATTTCTGCAGATGATTCCCAAAGGTAGCAAGTATGAGAACAGCTGTTTAACAGTGAAACTTTTTGGATTTTCATTCTTCTTTGCCCAAATTATAACTGAACTTTTTTTCTATGGGCTTGATATCATTGCCCTGTGCAAATCAGTACCTACCTGTTATCTGCTCCAGCTGTAGATATACTATACATACCTCCCAACTTTATGAGATGGGAATGAAGGACACCTATTAGCAAAAGTATGTAGGCCTAGGACACAACTCCTGCCACACCCCCCTTAAAGGGGAATTGTACAAAAAACATCGGATTAGTTAAACCCACAAGTGTTTTTTTTTCCCCCACTATTTTTCCTTTATATTGGCTTTCGAAATTTACAAATGCAGCAATTTAGAAATTGGATAAAAAGTTTACCACTGGGAAACACTTTTTGAAAGATATGTAGTGCATTTCATATACAACTATAAAGATCAGACCAACATGAGGGACAAATGAGGAGGAAAGAGGGACTTTGTTCTGAATGAGGTACTGTCCCTCAAAATCAGGGACAGTTGGGAGCTATGGATCATATAAAAATTTTTGACAAGGTCCTTCAAATACACTGTACAGTCTGATTGTACGGCCTCCTTTGTGTTTATCTTCATAATGCATTGTGTTGGTGAAGCTAGAAGGGACTATCCACAGACAATTGTATTATTTAGTGTATGCCTTGATTTTTTTTAATCAGGATGTATTCTTATTATTTTTTATTACTATTGTTAACCAAATTGATGAGCTGAAATGGTATGTTTTATATATTTTTTGTATTATTTACAATTTCTGAAGTACTTGTATATGAGTTATTTATTCAGCCTTTTAACCAAAAGTTACCCAACTTTTTAATTTTTATACTTCCAATATGATTGCCTATTGGGTATTTAGTTCTAACTGTGTCCCTGGAGAGGATATTGAAAGGGTAATAAATCAAGATTAGGGGTATTGTCTGCTTTGGTTTGGTGTACATCCGATACCAGATCTGGGAGATTTGCCCTTTGAGATAAAGAAACATATACACAGCAGGTTTCTCTCCGAGCAAATCTAATCTTTATTCTTGGGTGTCGATATAAGAGGGCTTTTCAGAAAGTACCGCCCTTTAACAGATTATCCAATCATATACAGAGACACACAAGTACAGTCTGACACCCACAGTGAAACTAATTATTTCTAAAATATCACGTGCTTTACGAGAAATGAAACTCAACAGAAGATTACAGTATTATGGAAAAACGAAACTAGAATAGCATGACTTGAGCATATTTCATAAAATGGATGTTAGAGACACACAAAATGGAAGCTGACTATAATACAAAGAAGTAGTTAAACTAAATATCCCTTCAATCCCCTCTTAGATCATATAAGATGATCTCTACATTCTATGTTGTGCTTTAATACTTCTTTGGGGCTGTGGCATAGATTGCCTGATGACTCTTCATGTATGTCATGTGAGATACCTTATCATCAGGAGATCGAAGGTGCGCAATTATGTAAGTGCAACATTTAAAACAGAGGTAAAGAATCAGAGCAAGGATAAGTACCATAACAAGGACAATGTCTTTTAACCATAAAAATATACCTCCAAGCTCAAATCCTGCATTGGCAAATGGGCTCCATGTTTTAGCAATGTCCCTAGCTTCCTGCTGGAGCTGGCCTCTGGTGGATGTCCCCCTTTTATAATCCCCTACCATTCCCATGACAGATAACAAGAATACAAGGTAACACCATCCCTTAACATGGAGGGGCACCCAGGGACAACACACTTTCCTACAGCATACATGGATACTTTGTCCCAGTGCAAAAGGTCTCTTAGCGACAAACTCATGAGTGTACTTGTCCTGTGTTGCGATTTATAAATTAGTGTAATATTTCACCTACATTTTTAGAGAAAAAGAAAAAGTTATGCAGTACAGTTTAACCCTGGGTCAATTACTTGAAACAGTGAGCAGGCAGGGGCAGAGACTCCGGATTCGCACATGGAGATATTAAATATTGACCTGCTGCAGAAAGAAGGGTTAGTCTGTGTCTCATTCCCTAAATTAAAACATCAAACAGGGGAATGACTTCTACCTGCTATTGGAAAGGTAACAATGTTGTTTATGTACAGAGTGGATATGTTAGTCAAGAATACAGGAGGAGTCTCATTGAGAAAGGAGGAAACATTTAAAGGTACAGCCAAAAGGGCAATTCGGGCAGGGCTAGGATGTAATATTATCATTATTATTATTATTATTATTATTATTATTATTATACAGGATTTATATAACCGTTTGCGCAGCGCTTAATATGCTACATATTTAACATTCTTCATACCCTGATTTTTAGCATAAGCATACTTAAATTTTAGCAAAAGCATCTTATCAGTAAAACTATCTCCAATCTCTCTCTTGGTTCTAGCTTGTGTCAATATAATGTTCTTGTGTGTGTGTGTGTGTTTGTGTTCCCACAGATACTTTTAATTGCACCCAAATCTTCAGGGTGGTAGATACAGTTAGTGGTGATCCAGGTGGGTAGGAACACTGTCAGAGAGATCAGGATTAGTGGGCAGAATGCCTTGTCAGAAGTCTGTGGTGAAGTAAGCAAGGTCATCTTCTCTGGCCGGACCTGCTTTCCCAGGAACTCCTTCATCTGCTTGGACTTCTGCTTGAGGGCCTCCTGTATCCAAGATCTCCTTCCTGCTCTTGGGGCTTTGGGCAACCTTTTTCACTCTGTTGGCATGGATCCAGGACTGGCAATTTTCCACTAGGATGGCTGTTCTGGTCACTGCAACCACTGTGGTAGGAGGTCCAAAGGATACTCTTGCTTCTTATTTCTGTTCAGCTGTTGGACCACCACGGTGTCTCCCAATTTGAAGGGGTGAGTAGTTTCCTGTGAAGAAAAAGAAAAGGTGCGAGCAACATTTCTCTCAACTGTTTACAATGTTTCAACCAATTACCTTACATATTCTTCCTGTAATAAGTCTAAATCTCCCTTTTCTATCATTAAATGTGCTCTGGCCCATGGGGTGGGGAAAGGTCGACCCATCAAGACATCAAAAGGTGAATACATTGTTGTCTTGGAAGGGTCATTCTTATTTCTGCCAGGACTGCTGGGAGGACCTTCTTCCAGTTGGCAAAGGTTCCTCCTGTGGCCTTTCTTATTTTGTCTTTTTATTTGTTCTGTTTATTCTTTCTACTATCCCTGAGCTTTGAGGGTGTTAGGGAATGTGAAACCTCCGTTCTATCTTGAGAGTTTTTACCCAGTCCTGGCAGACCATTGATACAAATGTAGGTCCATTGTCTGTCTGAGTTTATAAGAAGTGGGCATCCCCATCGAGGAATGATTTCCTGAACGAGGATCCTCACTACTGTTTGTGCATCTTCTTTTGTGGTGACAAAAAGTTCAACTCAACTTGAGAACTTGTCCACAATTTCCAAAAAATATTCCTGTCTTTTGCCTAATTTGGGCATGTGTGTGAAGTCAATCTGCAAATGTGTAAAAGGAATTGTTGGATATATCAGGTGTTCATGTTCGGCCTTGTGTGGGTTGTTCCTGATACATGTGATGCATCTTGCTACATAAAATTGGCCAGGAAAGTTCTGTAATGTAAAAGTCTTTCTCCAATAGTTCACACGTGGCTTTCCAGCCTCTGTGACCTATTCCATGGAACTGGGAAATAAAAATGATGCATAAAAAGTGATGCACTAGCTACAAAAGTGATGCACTAGCTACTGGTATACATGGCTCCCCCTCTTTGCAGAGAAATCCAGTCTTTGGATCTTTCTGCACACCTATTTTGTCCCAACCTCTGAGATCAGCTTCGTTTGCCATACCTGCAAATCTGAAAGAACCTGATCAAAAAACAAAAAAACAAAAAGAAAACAACAATTCTGGTTCTAGCATGGGCATTTGGATCTGTGCATTTTGTGAAGTAGCAGCTTGTTTAGCAGCTAATCAGCCAGAGCATTTCCCTTGGCTATCTGTTTGTTGGCCTGTGTATGCTCTGCAGTGTTGTAGAAGATACAGACCTGGGTGATGTGTCTTGGTAAATGAGGTCTATGCAATCATGTTGTGGCACAACCTCATTCTGCTCTCCTTTTAATCCTAAAAGGGCATTTGTATTGGTGCTGGTCCTGAAGAGGGAGAAGCATATTTGATGTGCAATTTTTGATTGGACATCAAGATCAACTCATAGCCGCTCAACCTTTTGAGCAGACATGTGCTGCGTATGTACATTTTTCATACATTGTGGGTGGTGTTAAGTGTAGTGTCGTGCCCCAGAGTGAAAGAAGTGGCCATCTCAAAACCATCATCGAATAGGATGCCTCTGAGACACACAGGCATGCCTTGAACCTGCACCGGAACCATCTTTGAAAAAAATAATAGGGCGCAACTTGCCTCCATGCTCCTGAGCGAGGACACCTGACACGTCCTTACAATTTTCCCTTGCAAACAAATGAAACATTTTTCCTGCAAACTAATTAAACATTTGTCCTAGTTAGGGAGGCCGAGCCCTGGAGCCATTACCATAGCATTTTTCAAATACACAAAAGCATTGCACATTTCATTTGACCATTTTATACAATCTGGCATGTGTAAACCTGTGGCTTGTCTCAGGAGATTGTAGTAGGAACAGTCAGGTACTCATTGGCGGCAGTAACCAATCATAATTACCAAGAAAGGTGAACATGTCTTTCTTAGCAAGTGGGCGGGGCAGACCCACAAGAGCCATAGCTATTCTGTGATTGACTTTCCTTTCTCCTTTTGAGAGTACATACCATGGACTGTACCAATGATATGCAATTTTTGTGATTTTATTTTGGATATTTGTTATTTATAACTTTAGGTAAGTAATTTTGATCATATGTATATATTGTTTTATCACTGAGTTTGTGCAACACCAATTTTTCTTAACACATTATTTAATAGTTCATGTCATAATTGATAATATCCCAATTTAGGATGTGCATGTTTGCAAAAACCTTGGTACCATCCCATCTGCCCCAACTCTCCACACATACACTTGTCAGCCAAGCAGTGGCTGCGTCCAATTAGATGCAGCCGCTGTTCAGGTATTTTGACAGCCAGCAGGACTGTCAAAATACAAAAGCCTCAGCAGAAGATTCATCTATCATTGCATGGATAGAGGAATCAGTTAATTTTTTTACATTCAGCCTGTATAAATGTGTGACCAGCTTAAGATGACCCTAAGTTTCCTAGTAACTAGAAACATTGCATAAAGAAAGCCTACACAATCTAATACTATAAAATATACAAAAAGTTTTATTGGCTTTGAAAAAATATATATCGATAAAATATACAGTAACACAATATACTACACCTATTAGTATGTGTATGGTAATGAGCATATTTTTATAAAGATACTTTTTGAATTAGTTAAAGCTGTGTGATTGCATGAAACTTGTTTATGCAGTTCTTCTATTTAGTGTTTAAAGGATGTTTTTAAGTATTACCTAAATATGACCCCACATCTTGTCAAGATGATTCTGAGGGTTCTTGTTCCCATCCTGGAGAGGCGAAACTGCATGGGATTCTATGACATCTTGAGAGGTTTTGGAATAAGCGATCCTTGACTCACTTTTGGAAAAAGGGGGTTGATTTCTTTCGGTGAGCCCCCCTTTTATTTATACTACAGAAAGTCCATTTAAAGTGTGTAGCGATACCCCCAGTTAAGAGGGCCGCAAGTTTGTTTTGGGTCCCTGAGTACAGCTCCACCAACCCCCGGCAATTTGCTCTACCCGCTCTGGCACAGTTAATCAAGGGGTATGTATCTATGCACATATAAATATCACTTATACTCTAAGTGCAATGGACTCAAACTCACAAGCAGACTGCTGAGATAAGAATAACTGGCTTTACTTTGGTAGTAAGAAAAGAAATAGTAACATGCATCAAACATTTGACTTACAACACATTAACAGGTCCCTGCACTATGCACTTTAACATGTACACATATATGACTCAAAATAGCAATGGGGAACAAAGCGCCACGTGTGCGACCGTCTACTATGCACCTCTGAGGTGCAACAAATCTAACTGCGACTATCTAATGGATCAGGCCTGATCCCTAGCAATAGAGCTCAGTCCTTGAATAAGTACAGTATTCTTCACCGGCAAGAGAACTGTAGAGGTGGTGCACATGTAGCTTTAAATGGTGTGTTTGTAATCCACAAGAAAGAAACATCTGCTGCTCTGAGGTAATTGTGCCTTGGCAGTTCAATAGGCATGGAAGTGAATGTGACAATGTATGATGAGCCTTTCAGCTCGCTCACCACTCCTGGGGTACCGTCCTCAGCTCCGGGACCTCCAATGGCGGCGTCCGGCCTCCTCCGTCACAGCCCCTGCGCTCCGGTCCTGTCTCCGACCGACCGACTGTAGGGAAAAGTCTCCGCTCCGCTGCTGCTGACACTGAGGGGTGAGAGTCTCTCTCCGCCTGCTGCAAGGCCCAGGCTTCAGGCCTTCAGCAGTCCCGGTCCGCACAGGTGTCTCCTCACTTGCAAGTCTCTGCGTCACCAGCCCAGTCAGAAGAGGAAGAGGCGGTCTCTCCTCTTCCCTTTTATCACCTCCCCCAGAAGCCTCTCGGGCGGAAAAACAGCCTCCCGGGAGCCTGGGGAATTATGGGGGATGTAGTCTTCTCCCCTAAAAGGGGAACGACCCCGCTACAAGTGTATGTTCACCTTTACAAAAAATCTGTAAGGTGACTTTACACTGGACCCCCTCCTCATCCCCCCAGGTCCCCCTGTGCTGGAGTCCCATGATCCTCTGCTGTCAGACGCTGGCATGCCGCGTGACCAGTCCGGCGAAGCAGAAATCCTGGCGGCTTTCTCTCCTCTCCTTGCAGTGATGACAGGATGGGCTAGACAAATTCTGATTGGTCAGTGCCATCCATGTGATGGCGCTGACCAATTAGAATCCCTATGTTCCATACTGGCTAAGCAATATGGATAGGAGATTAAGCCACGGGGACTTAAAATTCCCAGACCGTTAACGCGGCATGCCGGTGTCTAACAGCGGGGAATTGTGGGACTCCGGTACAGTGGGACTAGAGGGGAGGAGGAGGGGATCCAGTGTAAGGTCACCTTACAGATTTTCTGTAAAGGTGCACTTACACTTTAAAGTAATGTTGTCTTACTCTGGAAATCATTATTGGCTCAATTATTTTTAAGGGGTCATTTAGATCTTATGAGCCTTAGTGTTATTATGTTGTATATGTCTGGAGGTTTAAGCGATATAACAATATGTGAGTATATCTTTTAAATATTCATAATTTGAGCATTGATTTACTACACTGTGGGAGTTTTTATGTGTTTATGCTGGTCCTGAGTAGATTGGGAGATAAGATGAGTTTTGATCCCAGTGGATGAAGTTTAGAGTGTTTATATATACATGGAGAAATCATGATGGGGACATTCACAGTTACCTATGAGGCTCCATGCACACTGAAGCTCATAAACGGACGTTTTTGGCAGTTTTTTTAACAGCCCATAAACTCCCCTCTATGTGTCCATGCACACATGGACATTTTTGGATGTTTATCAGCAGTGGAGTTTATGGGCTGTTTTCTGAACGCCATACAATCATGTTCAGGAGTCGTTTTTCTGACCACAAAAAACACTAAATGCTCATAAACGTTGATAAATGCTCAAAAAATGTGTCTCACCAGCGTTATTTAATGTTTTTGGAAAGGCAAAAAAACGCTAATAAACGCTACTGCAAAAACATTAAAAAACGATGAAAGACTTACTGCGAAGCTACTGCCATTTTTATAAAGTTATTTTAACGTCCAGTGTGCATGGAGCCTGAGGAATGACTCATGACACAAAAGTAACATAACAAGTCTTCTTAACTTCTGGTAAGCCTTTTATCTTAACATCATATAGGGGCCCTTATACTATATGGGGATCTGTTTTAAATATTGATATGTGAGTATGAAACTGTAAGCATATGGTTTTATGCTTCTGAAATATCCTGCACTGTGGAGATGTTTTTCTTCTAATGGTTGACTTTGAGACAAGGATTAAAGAGAATGAGGAAGTAGTGGAATGGAGGGCTCTACCTAAAGTCTATCCATGTCAATTAGGGAGAAGAGGTGTACCTGAGAATCTGTTTATCTAAACCTTATGGGGAAAAGCACTGTTTGATTCACTGAATTATAATGGATCAATACATTCTGGTGAGCCTTTAACCTTCTCCAAGAGCACACGAAGCACTGTAAGCACTGTGGTGGAATATTTTGGGAGTTGAAGAAGTAATATATATTAACCACTTGACCTCTGGAAGATTTTACCCCCTTCATGATCAGGCCATTTTTTTTTTTTAATCATTATTTGGTATTTAGCAATGCGCTACTTTAACTGGTAATTGTGCGGTCATGCAACGCTGTACCCAAACAAAATTTATATATTTTTTCACACAAATAGAGCTTTCTTTTGGTGGTGATTGATCGCTACTGGGTTTTTTATTTTTTGCGATATAAATGAAAAAGAGTGAATATTTTGAAAAACATTTTTTTTTACTCTCTGTTATAAAACATATCCAATAAAAAAATGTAAAGAATCGAATTTCTTCATAACTTTTGTCCAGAATGTATTCTGCTACATGTGTTTGAGAAGAATCCCAATAAGAGTATATTGAATGTTTTGCATGAAAATTAGAGCATCTACAAACTATGGTATACAGTGCCTTGAAAAAGTATTAATACCCCTTGCAATTTTCCACATTTTGTCATGTTACTAACCGAAAACGTAAATGTATTTTATTGGGATTTTATGTGATAGACCAACACAAAGTGGCACATAATTGTGATGTGGAATGAAAATGATAAATATTTATTTATTTATTTATTACAGGATTTATATAGCGCCAACAGTTTACGCAGCGCTTTACAATATAAAAAGTTTTCAATTTTTTTTTACAAATAAATATCTGAAAAGTGTGGCATGCTTTTGTATTCAACCTCCTTTACTCTGATACCCCTAACTAAAATCTAGTGGAACCAATTGCCTACAGAAGTCACCTAATTCGTAAATAGAGCCCACCTGTGTGTTATTTAATCTCAGTATAAATACAGCTGTTCTGTGAAACCCTCAGAGGTTTGTTGGAGAACCTTAGTGAACAAACAGCATCATAAAGGTCAAGGAAAACACTAGACAGGTCAGGGATAAAGTTGTGGAGAGGTTTAAAGCAGGGTTAGGTTATAAAAAAAAAAAATATCCCAAGCTTTGAACAGCTCACAGAGCTCTGTTCAATCCATCATCCGAAAATGGAAAGAATATGGCACAACTGCAAACCTACCAAGACATGGCTGTCCATCTAAACTGACGTCCAATAAAAAGAACCGCTGCTCCAAGTGTATAAAGATAAGGCTGATAGGAGTAGCTTGCAGATTGCCAGCCCCAGCCCGCCTCCGTGGTTAACTTGGAAAGAAGAAAGAAATGGCTGCACATCCAGAACTTCCGATTGCCTTTTATTTTGCTTCACAAAGATAACACCAAAGACACCAAACTGTGGTCACATACATCAGTCATTTCTTTCTTATTGCCACGTAAACTGACAGGCCGGGCAAGGAGAACATTAATCAGAGAAGCAGCCAAGAGGTAACTCTGGAGGAGCTGCAGAGATCCACAGCTCAGGTAGACGATAGACAATAGACGGCACTATTGTTAGCAAACTCCGCCAAAGGTAAGAGGTCTGACCAATTGTTATGGTGGTCAGAAATACAGCAACGTAGGTGAAGTGAGACTAGTGCGAATAGTGACTAGAATAAAATCGGGAGGTATCACAGGAGTAAGAACCGACTCCATCTTGGAGGAGGAGGAAAACTGTTGTGATAATGCATCAGCCCTTACATTCTTAGTACCGGGTAAGAATGAGACTACGTAATTGAATATTGACAGAAAAAGAGCCCATTGCGCCACTTCTGGGAGATAAGCGTTTTGCCTCAGACAAGAATGTGAGATTCTTATGGTCAGTCAAAATGAGGACCGGCACAGTGGTACCCTTGATTTTAATTTTTGCAGTAGTGGGCGGACCTCCGCTTTAAGAGCTAAAATGAGAGCTAACAATTCTCTGTCCCCAATCTCGTAGACAATTTCTTAGAGAAGTGGCCACAAGGATGCATAGCGCTCTCAGAGGTAGAACGTTGTGACAGAATGGCGTCTACCTCAGTCTCAGATGCATCAACCTCAAGGATGAAGGGTAATGTAGGATCAGGATGTGCCAGCAAGGGAGCTGAAAGAAATGCCCATCAGTGCCCGTCAGAGCTGTCCATCAGTGCCTTTTATCTGTGCCGCCTATCAATGCCCACCAGTGCTGCCTATCAGTGCCACCTATCAGTGCCCACCAGTGCCGCATATCGGTGCCACCTATTAGTGCCCATCAGTGCAGCATATTAGTGCCCCCTCATCAGTGCCAACTAATGAGTGCCAATAAGTATAGTGATTAAATACCACCAAAACAAAGCTCTATTTGTGCGAAGAAAAAGATAAAAAATGTATTTGGGTACAGTGTTGCATGACCGCGCAATTGTCATTCAAAGTGTGACAGCGCTGAAAGCTAAAAAAGGGCCTGGGCAGGAAGGGGGTGAAAGTGCCATGTATTGAGGTGGTTAATATAATGGTAAAAATTGTAAAGATCCGTAAACGTGGTCAAAACATAAGCCAGGGATCAGTAACCAAAGCGTGTAGTCAGACAGGCCAGTAATCAGGAAACCAGAGATCAGTGTAGTCGGAGGCAGAAGAACAGGATCAGGAACCAAAAGAGTTGTCAACTGAGAAAACGTCTGTCACAGGAATACAGCAAGAATCTCCAGATATGTTGACCAAGGCGAAGGCAGAAAAGGAATGAGCAAGGTAGTTTAAATAGCCAGAAGGGGTTGGCTGTAGGCAGGACTGACGAACAGATAATGATACCCAGGTGAGCTACTGAGGGATCAACGATTGCTGACAATAATAATGCAGCTGAGCAGCCTGAGCACAAAGAAGGGAGCTGCTAAGAGCCCAGCCCTGACAGGTATCGCTGTGCTTGATTGGCCAGCAAACCCGCCTGACCTAAACCCCATAGAGAATCTGTGGGGTATTGTCAAGAGAAAGATGAGAGACACCAGACCCAACAACGCCACTATCAAAGAAACCTGGGCTTACATAACACCTCAGCAGGGCCACAGGTTGATCCCCTCCATGCCACGCCGCATTGATGCATTCATTCATGCAAAAGGAGCCCCGACCAAGTATTGAGTGCATACTATACTGTACATAGACATACTTTTCAGTAAGCCAACATTTCTGTATTAAAAATCTCTTTTTTTTAATGGTCTTATGTAATATTCTAATTTTCTGAGTTACTGGATTTTGGGATTTCACTAGCTGTAAGCCATAATCATCAAAATTAAGAGAAAGAAATGCTTGAAATATATCACTCTGTAAGAGAGGGAAATGTGAAATTCTTGTGAAAATGTTCTTCTAAGCAAATGTTGTAATAGCTACAATAATAAACTCAAAATATCCAGAAAATGCATTATATTTTCTATTTTCTCTTGTCTGTAAAAGGTTAACAGACTTTAGTGCAATTGTTATGAACATCAAACAGCATCTTAAAATGGGGTGCTTTGCCGGTTTGTATATGATGTTCCTTCCAAGCCCACTCTCAAACTAGAGATAAATGATAAAGGAAAAAATTGTCTTCCTACAAAGCACTGAGATATACCGGTAATAGCCAGATAACGGTAAATGAAGCACAAAGACTACAGTGACATTTCACCCCTGGCTGTGTAAATAGCGCTTTCTTTGCTTTTTTGTTCTCTTTGCTATTTACTGTGGACCTGGTCACCATCTAGGGCATCATAGTTCTGTGTTATTGCAGTTCAAAGCTGATGCACAAAACTATCCTCTGCCTGACTTCACTGTTTATTGATAGACTGAAATTTTAACCGCTTCAGCCCCGGAAGGATTTACCCCTTTCCTGACCAGAGCACTTTTTGCGATATACGGCACTGCGTTGCTTTAACTGACAATTGCGAAGTTGCACCCAAACAAAATTTACGTGCTTTTTTCCCCACAAACAGAGCTTTCTTTTGGTGGTATTTGATCACCTCTGCGGTTTTTAATTTTTTTGTGTTATAAACAAAAAAAAGAGCGACAATTTTGAAAAAAAAGCAATATTTTTTAACTTTTTGCTATAATAAATAGCCCCAAAAAATATATAAAAAACGAATTTCTTTCTCAGCTTAGGCCGATATGTATTCTTCTACATATTTTTCCTAAAAAAATCGCAATAAGCGTATATTATCGAGTCCGTGGGACCCGCGTGCACGGTCACGGAGTACGCGTCGCATGCGCCCACAATGCCACGATTAAAGTAGACGTACCTGTACACCCATTTGCTCAGCCGTGCCATTGTGCCGACGTACATGGTCGTGCGCAGGTCGGCATGTGGTTAAAGAGGATTACCATTTAATGAACTTCTCATTTCTTATTGAGCTTCAAGTAAACAACTAAATATACATATAAAATATTTATATGGGAGCTGTTTTACTGTCTGACCAGTCCTAAAATTGAATTCCACTTTTGTGGGGAACTAAATAAATAAATAATATAGAATATACATGTAGCGGCCATAACCCCTTGAGGGGCGGCCTTGACTTTTGGGCTTACCAGTTACCTCCTCGTGGCTTGTCAGTGAATGTCCAGGGCTTCCCAGGGTTAGTACCCAACAACTTTGGATGCTGACACATAAAAGTCCTTGTAAAGGTTTTTATTCTGCAGTGGTAACATCCAACATAACACAGTCTCAAATAGGAATAGAGGGTACAGGTGAAGAAACTCAGGCACCTTGAACTGCTGAAATCCACTGAATGTCTCTAATCAACCCAGAGAGTAGCCACTCGCAGCTGGGCGCTTCAATGCCATATAGACCTCTAGCGAGAGGTCTAGGAGCCAATAATATGATCCGGAAACTTGCAAAAGTCTCTGACCCAGAATAAACTTGTAACTGAAGATAATAGGAACCTTTCCCAGCAGTACCTGGAACTTTCTCTGTCTCCTTGGCAGTACTGTGGAAGTATGGATTCTTTAGTGTCCTTACAACTCAGCTTCCAGGCTCTTACTGAGATGCCAGCTTGTTGGCCCTCCTCCGAAGAGTCCTCCCCTGGTCACTTGTACGAGTTTCCATGTCCCTCCAATACTGAGAGCACACCGGGACACCTTGAATCCTCTTTCAGTTGCTGGGCCTCGGGTTAACCCACTCAGAGACTCGGGAACAGATGGATCCCCACCCCAGACCAAGCGGGTCTATGGGGTTGGTCGGACTGACCATGTTTGCGGGACAGCAAACGCTCCTAGGCCCGGGACCCCTCGCGGGGCTACCCCGGTCCAGAACCAGGAACAGACAGCTACGGGCGAACCCCGAACACGTGACTTCAGCACCTTAATTACCCCTCCCAGACTACATAGCAGGGCCAGACGCGCCCACTGATTGGCTCCGGGTAAGATTGGTACTCAAAACGTCCAACCAGGCCTGGTTCTCAACCTGTCATGGGCGCTTTACTGCACCTATGACCAGGCAGAACCCTAGTACAGCCCAGCTAAACTGATGCCAAAGTAAACCTGTACAATTAACCCTCAGAACCCCATTACTGTTCTGAGAGAAAAAGTAAATATCCACTTATAGCGCACACTTGCTAAAGTGTGACCGCTACATACAATTGCTACACAAGCCATATTGTAATTGAATGTTATTAAAAGCGATCTTTCCTTTTCAATCTGAAGAGCTGTAATTTTTTGTAAAATTCAATGCAATATGGCAACTTGGATGCCTTCTGTACACAGTTATATGTGGAAACCACCCCTATAACTAGTCTTTGTGCACATGGAAGGGCAACACACAGTAAATATATAGAACTTCTCCAGAAATGTAATTTCCTGCTTGTGTGATTGGGTCACTGATTTTGAGCAGAGGACTGCTCTATTATTTATTTATTATTATTTATTACAGGTACTTATATAGTGCCTTTTATTTACGCAGCACATTACATATAAATTATATGTCAGCCCCTGCCCTCAAGGAGCTTACAATCGAAGGCCCCCAACTCACATTCATACATACACATACTGGGGCCAATTCAGACAGGAGCCAGTTAACCCACCAACATGTCTAGGTGGAAGTGCTAACCATGTACTAAGATACATGTCAGATTGTCGGCATCCTCTGCAACAAAAATTAGATTTTCGGTGAGGTGTTCCCAAAGTCACTTCTAAAAGGATACATACACTGCAACTTTCCTTATTAGAACCCTGCAAATGAATCAACTGATTAATAATGAAAAAGTCACTCCTATTCAGATTCACATAATCAAACTTATTTTTCTTCAGAGCAGAGACAGATAGGAATCTGCAACAAAGTTAAAATCGTTACAATGTACATTAATCACTTAGAGGGGATTGTTTTTTTCTAAACAAAAGTGACGTTATTAATTTAGCAACTACTGTATGTCACACAGCACAACCCTATTTGGCAGGCAGGAGACCTGTTTTTTCCCCCCCCACAGTTAAAGCAGAACTAACCTTAGCAATACTTAGCTTTGCCTCAACAGTTCAACACTCGCGAGGTCCCTTGCCAGTGCCAGGATCTTCTCACCGGCTTATTCAGGGCGCTGATCTTCGGCCATATTGATTGGCCAGTACTGGATGGCATTACTCACATCCCGACACCAGCTGATTGCATGTCTCTTCAACAATAGTCTAGTGTTTATAGCCTCAAATCACCAAATGTATGAAGACACGTATATTCACCAAAAAGGTATAAACTTGTGCAAAAAAAAATATATATGTATAATCATAAAGCCCATAATTCCTTTAATTCTTCCACTGTGAGAATACAGAAATCACCTAAGGCCCCTTTCACACTGGCTTTCCAATCAGGTCCGCCTGTCAGTTTTTCAGGTGGACCTAATTGGGCCCTTCAGTCTCTCCTATGTGCATGTCACATGTGTGCTGACACCCGTCGCCATCTGATCCTGGTGGATCGGATAGGATCACATGAAAACGGACAGGTGGTCGGTTTCCACCCAATTTCCCCATAGAGGAGAGCGGGACTGTGTTCATGTGTCATGTACCAGGTGCGAGGCCGAGATGCAGAGAGGGCTCCCCTTGTGGCTAAGTGAAACACTTTCCTGGAAGTGGGACATGGAGAGCAGTGCCCAAAGAAGCACGGTTTGCCGGGTATGGTTGTTTGAAGAGCTGGTCCCGAAAGGTAGCTAGAACAAGCAAGGTGGATAGTAGAGCAGGTGTGCTTGAGAGGTACCAGATGAACTTGGAGCAAACCGGAGACAGAACCAGGAGCCAGGCCAGGGGTCATACGCGTTAAGATCAGTTCAGGTAGCAAGACTGGAACAAGCCGAGGTCATACACCTGAGAAAGATTTGCAGCAGAGTCGGTAAGCCAAGCCAAGATCAAACACAGGGGGCAGACAGCAGCGAAGTCAGTAGTACGGGAGATCAGGATCACAGGTCAGAGCAAGCCAAGACGGTAACGGGGAATCAAGAGCCAGGATCACAGGGGAGCTGAGGATAATCCAGCAATGCACAGGTCTCAGTAGCAGGTTTATATAGGCCAGGTCATGTTGTGCGCGCGCCATTGCACCTGCGCACTCTCGTACGCATTATTGCGCATCTGCATGCACTCGTTCACGCCATCGCAAATCTGCGTGTGCCATCGTGCCTGGGAGTGTGCCTGATGCGGCCATGATGGCCATTGGCAAGATTGACAGTTCTTTGACCATTTCCCTGACACCGTGTCCGCTCTGCATAGCGGAATGGACAGGACCTATCATCCGCCTGCTCCCCCACTGAGCAAGCAGAATCCGCAAGACGGAGGCACCGTGTGAAAGGGGCCTTAGGTGCAAACTTCAACTTATGTGATGTGCACAACCCCAATGCTCCACTGTCTCTTACAAGAGTGGAAGATCTCAATTCAGTGAGATCAACAAATACTTGGCTGTCACATAGTTGTTGTGTTTTCTGGCCCAACAGCGGCCAGCAAATGTCATGAGAAAGGACCTCAGTACAATAAAGTACTATAAACAGTATCCGATCCACTGCTCAAACTTTGAAAAACATCAAAAGGATGGAGCAAAAATGGGGGTCCCGGAACCTTAATACACCTTCTGTGGGATTGCCCTAATTTAACCCAATATTGGTTCTTAGTATTTCATCTCATACCACAGGTCCTATGACTTAAATTACTGCCAACACTGGGTATGGCACTGTTGTCCTTGGAGATGGATTCTGTTCCTCCTTCTCTGAGGACATTGACCTCCCACAGCTTCCTAGCAGCCTGACTTACCCTGGTTCGGCACTGGAAAGACCAAAAGGCCCCTGATATAAGGGAAACTATCCAGCTGATTAATCTTTGCATCCAGTATGAGTAGACACTCAATTACTGATAAAATTTGGACACCTTCGATGGAGTTGTACACAAAGTTCTTAAACCCTTGACTTAACCTAATTCTTTCATATTATACAAGTTTATCTCATCTATGGTATCTGTATGCAAACACTATTGTTTTTTGCTAGTTTTGTTTGTTTATTAACTGTCTTTTCATTACCTTTGGGAGTTTAATGACTAACCAGTACTGTAGAATGAGTTCATGCTTTATAAGTACTGTCTGCCATCGGCAGATAATGTTTGTGGAATAATTACTGTAAGAAGTACTTTTTGTGTTACAATACGGACTGCAAAGATTGACATGTAACACAGCTTAAACTGAAAGAAAATGCCACCACAAATCTGGTGTGTGATGATGTCATGGTTCAGAGGCTCTTCCCAACATATTTCTCCTCAAAAGGCATCATCAGGGAAGGAGCCTCCTTTACTGATGATGCCTGGAACCTTTGATCACTACACTATGTTCTATTTTTTTGCTCCATCCTTTTGATGTTTGTTAAAGGCTGGGGCCTGAATGGGGATAACATACTGTTTACATTGTGCCGAGGTCCTTTCTCATGACATTTGCTGGGTGCTGTTGGACCAGAAAACACCAAAGCTGTGTGACAGCCAAGCGCTTGTTGATCTCACTGAATTGAGATCTTCCGTTTCGGTAAGAGGCAGTGGAGCACTGGGGTTGTGCACTATATCACACAAGTTGAAAATTGCAGTGGTGCACCTAAGGTGATTTCTGTATTCTCACAGTGGAAGAATTGAAAGAATTATGGACTTGATGATTATACATACATATTTGTTTTTGCACAAAGTTTATACCTTTTTAAAGAATACACATTTGTCTTCATACATTTGGTGATTTAATGCCATAACATTAAAAGTAATAAGCACTTATTTTTGCATGTGTATATGTATTTCTAAGTATTCTGACATTTCACTTGTTCATTTTACACTAAGTACAGGTTTTCTTTTTTTCATTTGCACAATAAAGAGTCAGCCTGTTTTCATTTATTTAATAGTAGAAATTAGTTCTACTTTAAGTAACACTTGTTCCTCCTCTAGCCTGAAACTAAACACTGGAAGGAGAAGCAACAGACTGATGAGCTAATTTTGCTGTTACTACACTCTTTCTTCCTATCAGCATATTCCTTGTTAGCGCATGAGCGCTAGACCACTGATTTGAACCTTCGGCTGATTCTTTCTCTCCCAGTATGAGCTCTGTTGTGCAAGGGCTAAAAAAGGCTAATACCAAATCAAATTCAGGTCCTTACACTGCTTGCATTAAAAACAAAAATAAAAACAACAAACAGCACTGTAATCATTTGTGTATTTTATATCTGGTTAGAGTTCAGCTTTACAGTAGACCTATAAGTCTGCTTTCCTAGCCTGAATTTGTTCCTTTTATCATTAAAAAACAGTGTTTGAGCTCTTGTAAACTCTTGTAACTTTATGAGAGCCTCCATAGTGGAAGCACATGCATTTTAATGGAGAGATAGAGGGCAGGTGAGCCTGGAGGTAGCACACCCCTCCTTAAAGGCACAAGAGTTAGGACTGCAAAAATATTGGGGGGCTGTGGAGCGGCTCTGCAGCTTATGCATGTATTTGCAAACGTGTCCTAACTAAACCCCTGTTTTTAACGCAAACTGTTAGACAGGATAATTTGGTTGGTAGCAGATTGGCTGGTAAGTTGAGCTGGGAATCTTCTTTGGTTTTGTTTTGCATACGTGGCCCTTCCACGTGCTCCTTGCTGTGAGGCCAGTTATAGGAGGGGCAGTGGCCAGTTGTTTATTACTGATGTAATATTGGTGAGGGGACACACTGAACACCTTTGCTGCCATTGTGTTGGGTGTCCAGTGTGCCCATGTGCCTTTAAGGAGGGGTGGGCTACTTCCAGGCTCACCTGCCCTCTATCTATCCATTAGAATGCATGTGCTTCCACTCTGGAGACTCTCGTTAATTTACAAGAGTTAGGACTGCAGATAATACTGGGGTGCCTTGGAGCGGCTCTGCAATTGATGCATGTGTTTGCAAATGTATACTAACTAAACCCCTGTTTTTATCACAAATCTATTATACATGATAATTCGGTTGGTAGCATATTGGCTGGTGACTTGAGCTGGGAATTTTCTTTGGTTTTATTTTGTTTGGAAATTATTTCCTTACATCAGAAGCAGAGGTTCCCAGATCAGGAGATAATAGTGTAGCCAGGAGCTGGATATTTACATTTTCCTGCAATCAGAAGACGCTGTGTGGTATTATTCAGAGGGAGCTGTTTACCTCTAGTGTTCCAGTTTGGCTGTCCTGTGACTCTCTCGATTAAAGGCAGAGAAAGGCATCTTGGGACATATAGTCCATACAGAAAGGATTTGCCCTCTTGCTGTATCGCGTGAAACAACAACTACCAGCGGGCTGATGGAGAAGAGCAGACCACTGGGAGAGACTATAAGAGGCAAGGCTGGGGGCCTAGCGTGCTCTCTTGGGACCGGTGTGGATCTGTGTGCAGGGAATCTATGATAGAGTGAGCTGCAGCTGTTTTGTGGCCTGCCTTGGCGGATCTACCCAGAGGACGTCTGGAAGGACACCTATGGACAGTTTCCCTTCACTGTCTGGCGGCAGCCTGGAGGCCGCTCTTGTTCTATCCACCCTGCAGGGACATCAGATCCGTGTCAGCCTTGGTACAGTGCGGTGGAGGCCGTTGGTCATTCCAAACACCTAAGAGATCATCACCCTCATCACCATCCTCGTCATCATCATCATCATTTCCTGTTCTAGTATGGTGAGCGGGCGATAGCCCAGTTTGATAGACACTGTGTGTAGACATCTTTGTTCCCTGCACTTCTTACCATCATTAGTTCAAAGATCTGTTCAAGCATATCAAAGACACTATACGGAGACATCCATGCCATCCATTGTTCTGCTGCTGCTTGTAGTTCCACAGAGTTTACTATCTTTAAGTCAGTGTTCACTGTGAATTCAATTGCAATTCTGATTAGTACAGGAATATTGTCTACTGGTTGTATACCATCTATTGGATCAGCTATTCTGCCTTATCAATCAATATTCTTTGCATGCAATTAAATACCTGAGAGCTAGCTGAAGATTAGCAGGATTGCCACCCAGCAACACTGGCCTACTCTTATTTTCCTCTCCACTTCAAGAAATTGTGTTGCTGAAACTCTTAAAGCTGCATTTCTCTCTGTAAGAGCAGAGTTGAATTGTGCTATAGTTACTGTTTGCTGGAGTTGTATTTGTTTATCCGTTATTTTCCTATTTTCTTTTATGTGAAGGAGCAGTAGAGAGGGGTCTAACACTCATAGGAGTCATTCCTTTGCTTTCCTGTAGCCCACTCACATAGATATTATATATATTTATTTGGGTATAGGAAATATAGCATGCACTGTTGAATATTTGAATCATAAATGTGATAGGTATTTTGCTGCTAAGGATTTTCTTTGAAGGACAACCTGTTTGGAGTTAAATTCAGGTTTGTCCTTTAAATCTTTCTCCTTTCATTCCATTGAGTAAACCATATCCGATTTAACTAATTCTGGTGTATTTAATTTTTGCTGTTGTTATCTAAAGGAAAAAAAATGTTTGAACCCAGGGTGTCAGAGATGGCAGAGGACTCACAGGGTCAGGGAAACCGGATGGGTATTGATTTATCTTGTGACCTTCAAGAGGGCAGCATTACAACAGCAATACGTAGAAGAAAATCTGACTAGATAGGCTGTGCTCTCTGTGTTCGCCTTAAGTTATAAACTGCATTGCTTGCATTAATATGTATGTGCGTATAAATGAGGGCTGTACCAAACATAAGTGGGCATAACTTTTTTTTATTAACTTACATAGGTCATTCAAATTGCACATGTTATTAGAGCAACTCATCCTCTATAGTATCTCTTCTTCTTCTTTTTCATTGCAGGTAAATAATGGATTAAAAGCAGAAGCAATGCACCATCACATAATTAGTAAATAGCGTCCACCTGTGTGTAATTTAATCTCAGTATAAATACAGATGTTCTGTGAAGCCCTCAGAGGTTTGTTAGAGAACATTAGTCAACAAACAGCATCATAAAGACCAAGGAGCACACCAGACAGGTCAGGGCTAAAACTGTGGAGAAGTTTAAAGCAGGGTTAGGTTTAAAAAAAATATCCCAAGCTTTAAACATCTCACGGAGCACTGTTTAATCCACCATCTGAAAATGGAAAGAGCATGGCACAAGTGCAAAGCTACCAAGACATGGCTGCCCATTTAACTGACAAGCCGGGCAAGGAAAGCATTACTCAGAGAAGCAGCCAAGAGGTGAATGGCAGCTCTGTTGCAGCTGATGAGATCCACAGCTCTGGTGGGAGAATCTAACCACAGGACAACTATTAGTCATGCGCCCCACAAATCTGGCCTTTATGAAAGATTGGTAAGAAGAAAGCCATTGTTGAAAGAAAGCCATAAGAAGTCCTGTTTGCAGTTTGCGAGAAGCCATGTGGGGGACACAGCAAACATGTGGAAGAAGGTGCTCTGGTCAGATGAGACCAAAGTTGAACCTTTTTTAGCCTAAATCCAAAACACTATGTGTGGTGGAAAACTAACACTGCCCTTCACTCTGAACACACCATACCCACCATGAAACATGGTAGTGGCAGCATCATGTTGTTGTGGGGATGCTGTTCTTTAGCAGGGACAGGGAAGCTGGTCAGAGTTGATGGGTAGATGGATGGAAAGATGTGCAAAGCTGGTAGAGACATACCCAAAAAGACTTGCAGCTGTAATTGTAGCAAAAGGTGGTTCTACAAAGTATTGACTCAGGGGGACTGAATACAAATGCACCCCACACTTTTCATATATTTATTTGTAAAAAATGTTGAAAACCATTTATTATTTTCCTTCACTTCACAATTATGTGCCACTTTGTGTTGGTCTATCACATAAAATCCCAATAAAATACATGTACGTTTTTGGTTATAACATGACAAAATGTGGAACATTTTAAGGGGTATGAATACTTTTTCAAGGCACTGTATCCAGTATACACACACACAGCCATGTGAAAAAGTAAGTATAGAATGGAAATTGTTGACTTTTTCAATATAAAGGAATGGAATTTGTTGACTTTTTTAAATATATTTGAAAAATGAAAACATTTGATTTTAATTCAAACAGCAAAAAATGTTCACTCATTTATTCAACAAAAATATCAATAGATGTAATGATGTACTGTGGAAAAAGTAAGTACACCCCTGTGTTCAGAATCTGGTATTGCTCTTTAGTTGAAAAAACGTAATGTAGGCATTTTACAAAACTGCCCACTGGTTTCTGACATCAATATAACATTTTTACCACTCCTCCAAGAAAAATTCCTTCAGTTACAAGATGTTTGTGGGTTTACTTGCATGAACTGCCTTTTTCAAATCACCCACAACATTTTAACGGGATTCAAATCAGGGCTTTGACCAGGCCAGTTCATAATACTATATTTCTTCTTCTTGAGCCATCCCTTGGTGGATTTGAAAGTTTGCTTCAGGTCATTCTATTGTTAAAAAAAAAAAAACATTTTGATTCAATTTCAACTTTTGGACAGGTGGCCTCATATTCTCATCAAGCACACTATAAAGTGATGCAGGATTCATAGTCTACTTGAAAATTTCCACCACCATACCTCACAATTGGTATGGAGTTCTTCTGAAATGCTGTCTTTGGTTTGCGCCAAACATGTCTATGGTTACTGTGGCTAAACAACTCTATCTTTGATGCATCAGACCACAGTACATTGTTCAAGAAGGCCTGGAAGTTTGTCTATTTGTTCAAGGGCAAACTGTAGCCTTGTATCGTTTTTTTTGTTTACAGCAATGGCTGGAGTGGACATCTCTCCAAAGTTAGGGGGAATCCCCTCATTTGTCCCCCAGCAGAATGGGTGTCCCATTTCAAAATGTCCCCCTTTATTCCTGTTTTAGTGCTGACTGTAAACATGTGTATCTGCCACCAATTTGTACCAGTGACAATGGTTACCAGGACAAAAAAGATAAGTTGAATCTTCCCACATACAGCAATAAACCCCTTCAGTGTTTCTAACTAATCTTTACTATTGTGAGGGGAATTTATCAAAACTGGAGAAACCAGAATCTGGAGCAGGTAAGTATAGCAACCAATCAGAAGCTATATTTCATTTTCAAAGCGTAACTAAACAAGCTTGTGAAATAAATGGTAAACTCAGTATATACATGTACTTTATTTTGTATATTTTGTCCATTGCAGCCAACGTGCTTGGGATTATGCAAACTCTTCTGCCATGTACTCACATTCTTAAAGAGGAGGTCCACCTAAAAAAAAAATATTAAAAGCCAGCAGCTACAAATACTGCAGCTGCTGACTTTTAATAAATGGACACTTACCTGTCCCAGGGTCCAGCGATGTCGGCAGGCAAAGCCAATCAATCGCTCGGCTCTCGGTAGCTGCCGCCACCATCCTCGGAGAGGGAATCAGGAAGTTAAGCATTGCAGCTTCACTTCCCGGTTCCCTACTGTGCATGCGCGAGTCACGCTGCGCTTCCTAACTGGTCCACGCTATCTCCTGGGACCTGTGTTTTTCCCAGGAGACAGCGGGGGGGGGGGGGGGGCGGGAAGGGGCATGACTCCCCGTGGGAGTCTATTCCCGGAAGTGGTTGCAAATAGAAACTAGCCTGTCTATGTACTGCTTCAGTACAATATTAATGTGATACCTATGTAAGTATGTTTATATAGTGTATCTTTGTGTGTCTGTTCCCTACTTTAGTACTAAATATTAATTTGGAACGGCTGATCTTAGGATTTGCTTGTCTATAAAATTTCCATGACAAGCTAAAGATAGAAGCTGATTGGCTGCCATGCTCAGCTTCTCCAGTTTTGATAAATGACCCTCTTTGACTATAGATACATATTAATTATACTGTTCACTAGCAAACAGGTTAATTCCATGTCATGCCATATTCTAATTTACAGCAATCCTGGATTGATTACTTGCTTGCGGAGTGCAGTCTATTTTATAAAGGAGATTCTGAACTGCAGAATTTAATAAATGCCATGCTTTTCTGATTAAGCCGCCACAAAAATAATAATTTCATGTACCGTATTTATCGGCGTATAACACGCACCGGCGTATAACACGCACCCCAAGTTTAGGAGGGCATTTTAAGGAAAAAAAGTTTTAGGAGGGAAGTTTAGGGAAAAAAAACACTTACATTTAAGCGTCATTTGCAGCTTGCCCAGTGTGATTTGCAGCTTGTCAGCGTCATTTGCAGCTTGCCCAGCGTCATTTGCAGCTTGCCCAGTGTGATTTGCAGCTTGTCAGCGTCATTTGCAGCTTGTCAGCGTCATTTGCAGCTTGCCCAGCGTGATTTGCAGCTTGCCCAGCGTGATTTGCAGCTTGTCAGCGTCATTTGCAGCTTGTCAGCGTCATTTGCAGCTTGCCCAGCGTCATTTGCAGCTTGCCCAGTGTGATTTGCAGCTTGCCCAGTGTGATTTGCAGCTTGCCCAGTGTGATTTGCAGCTTGTCAGCGTCATTTGCAGCTTGTCCAGTGTGATCTGCAGCTTGCCCAGTGTGATCTGCAGCTTGCCAGTGTGATCTGCAGCTTGTCAGCGTCATTTGCAGCTTGTCCAGTGTGATCTGTAGCTTGCCAGTGTGATCTGCAGCTTGTCAGCGTCATTTGCAGCTTGCCCAGTGTGATCTGCAGCTTGCCCAGTGTGATCTGCAGCTTGCCCAGTGTGATCTGCAGCTTGCCCAGTGTGATCTGCAGCTTGCCAGTGTGATCTGCAGCTTGTCAGTGTGATCTGCAGCTTTCCCAGTGTGATCTGCAGCTTGCCAGTGTGATCTGCAGCTTGTCGGTGTCAGTTGCAGGTGCCAGCGTCATTTCCACATTTAAAATTGCCGCCTAGAAGACTGCGCGGCCGGAAAAGACCGAGCGGCGGCGGAAAAGCCCGAGCGGCGGCGGAAAAGCCCGAGCGGCGGCGGAAAAGCCTGAGCGGCGGCGGAAAAGCCCGAGCCGTCTGTTCGGCTCCTGCTCTCAGTCCCGCCTCCCTGCTGTTTCGGAAGCGAACGCAGGGAGGCGGGACTGCGAGTGGAGCCGTAAAAGACCGAGCCGTCTGTTCGGCTCCTGCTCTCAGTCCCGCCTCCCTGCTGTTTCGGAAGCGAGCGCAGGGAGGCGGGACTGCGAGCAGAGCGGAACAGACAGATCGGACTTTTTCGGCGGCGCTCGTTTTTTTTCCGGCGGCGCTCGGTTTTTTTCGTCGGCGCCCGCTGTTTTTCTGCGCCGTTTTATTTTTTTAGGCACTTTTTTTTTTGGGGTATCGGCGTATAACACGCACCCACGACTTTCCCCCGATTTTAAGGGGGAAAAAGTGCGTGTTTTACGCCGATAAATACGGTACTTTATAAAAAAAATATTAATATCGTATACATTCAGTGAATCATATGCTCCCCCATACTCAAAAGCTGCCTGGGATGGAAGAATAAAGCAAACCTGTTGCTTTGCTCTGAATTGTTGAAGCACAGGTTTACATTGACCACTTAAGGATCAGAAGGATTTACCACCTTAACCTCCCTGGCGGTATGATTATGTCAGATTTTTGCGTCTCAAAGCGGTACAATTGTTTTGCGTTTTTGGCGTTTTATATTGTAGGCCTGTAATTCTTAGGAATAACTAACTTAAATCTGTCCAAACAAGAGTCTAGTAGACATTCCGGGTATGATAAAGTTTAAAACACAAAATCATAAATTATAATATAATAAATAACTATCAATAATCATCAAAAATAATAATATAATAATAATAAATTAGAATAGAAATTTGCTCAGTCACAGAATTGTCGCTGTTGTCACTTTCAGTGTCTGATGACAAATTTCCCCACGAATCACTATCGCTCAATTCTGCAAGTGATTTTTATTTACTTTCGATGTTTTCTAGCTGGTCAAAAAACGCTTTTGACGTAAAGGGATGCTTCTTGGTTGCCATGGACATTCTCAAGTTTCCAGGCAGAAAGAACAGTATATATAATATAAAAGTGAATGCAGGGCACTGGACAAACCATTAGGGACAAAAGGGATGTGAAATGATTTGATACAGTAATGTAATCTTACAGATTACAGTGTACTGTATGTGTTCTGTTTTTTGCACTTTTTGAATTTGCCGCCGGGCTCGGCCTCCATGCGTCGTGACGCAGGCACACAGTACATCGAGCGGAGTATACAGCCCGCGGACGCAGCTGGAGGAAATCGCAGGATCCTGGGGACAATGTAAGTAACTTTGCCTGGATCCTGCGATGCAATCCCGAGTGTGGCTCGGGGTTACCGCTTTTGGTAGTGAAAATTCTCCCAGAGCAACACTCGGAATTACCTCTAGGAAGGTTAATGACAAGACCATTTTTTGCAATACGGCACTGTAACGCTTTAACTGACAATTGCGCGTTCGTGCGAAGTTGTACGCAAACAAATCTTATGTACTTTTTCCCACAAATATAGCTTTCTTTTGGTGGTATTTGATCACCTCTGCGTTGTTTATTTTTTGCGCTACAAAACCAAAAATGAGCAAACATTTTGAAAAAAAAAAAGCAATATTTTTTACTTTTTGCTATAATAAATATCCCCAAAACAATATCTAAAAAAAAATGTCTTCCTCAGTTTAAGCCGATATGTATTCTTCTACATATTTTTGGTAAAATAAATCGCAATAGCGTCTATTGATTGGTTTGCACAAAAGTTATAGTGTCTACAAAACAGGGGATAGATTTATGGCATATTTATTTATTTTGTACAAGTAATGGTGGTGATCTGCGATTTTTAGCGGGACTGCGAAATTGGGGCGGACAGACTGGACACCTAACTGACATTTTTGACACTTTTTTGGGAGCCAGTGACACTATTACAGTAATCAGTGATACAAATATGCACTGTTATTGTACTAATGACACTGGCAGGGAAGGGGTTAACATCAGGGGCGATCAAGGGGTAAATGTGTTCCCTGCAGGTGTTTTCTAACTGTATGGGGGATGGGCTGCCTGCGGAAACACACAGATCCATCTTCCTGCATAGCAGAAACACAAAATCTTTGTGATCTCCCCTGTCAGAACAGAGATCTGCCTTGTTTACACAGGCTGTTCCCCGTTCGGTCACTGCGGGAAACCATCGCGAGTGGCCGGCGTACATCAAGTGCGCCCCACCCGCTGATTGGCTCTCCCGCTGGCCAGTGGGCACGCGCCCACAAAATACAGTTCCCCAGCCGACGTACAATGATGGCAATTCACAGGAACGAGCCAACCTGCCGCAGTACAATGATGGCGGCTGGTCGGCAAGTGGATAAAGCAGAACTAAACTGTGTCTGAGCACCACAAACTGAAAATGCTATATAATTCATTTTTAAGATTCAAAGCAAACTTGCCCATTCATCCATGTCTCCAGGCATTATTTTGTTGAGAAATCACTTCGAAAAACATCAAGCATTTCTAGCCATGGCTATCTTGTAAGTGGCTTCTCTTGGTAAGAGAAGTTGGCTGCACATTACTACTGTGAAGATGCTTAAATCCTTTATTCCATAAATCATCAAATGAAGACAGCACAAAAAACACAGACTATGCTGTGGCTGTTAATGTGTTTCACACCATGGTTATGAATAAGCACTACCATATGTGTGAAACGTGTTAACAGCCACAGCATACTCTGTGTTTTTTGTGCTGTCTTCACTTGATGATATATGGAATAAAGGATTTAAGCATCTTCACAGTAGTGGTGTGCAGACAACTTCTCTTATGCTATGTGAGGTGGTACCCCCATGGAGATCATAGGATGTGGGCAGTGCGGACCTGGAGCGGTGTAATCTCTTTTCTTGAGAGAAAGTTCCTCCTCCCCTCCTGCAGATAAAAAAAATGCTCATGAAGACTCCCGGGATGCATGACATAATTTTGTCATAGGACAAAAACCAGGAAGCAATTGAAAAAAAAATGTTTAACAAGTAAATATAATATACCTTTCCTATGTATTTACTAATGCTAGCAGCATAAGGATTAAAATAGTTAAAGAGGAAGTCTACCCTAACACTAAAATCCCTGCATCTACAGACATCCACAATCTAACACTAACCTATCTAGCCCTGTAAAGAAGAAATCAGTATACATACCTTTTTGAAAGCCTATCCGACCCAATCCCATGCTGAGCTGTGAGCTGCAGCTTTGTGGATGCAGAGGACACTACTGACAATGGAAACCCCATAGTAAGTCTATGGGTGATGTCACTTCCCATTCATTTCACAGCCGTTGCCGGCCGTATCCTCTGCAGAGATTCTGCTGCTCGAGACCGGATCTGATCAGCTTCAAATAAGGTATGTATACTGATTTCTTCTTTACAGGGCTAGATAGGTTAGTGTTAGATCGTGGATGTCTGTAGATGCAGAGAATTTGGTGTTAGGCTGGTCTTACACTTTAATGCTGATTGAGAGAGTTAAGTTCCACTTTAAGTGTGCATTTTTCCAAAGACTTTGGTTTATATTAATGCATTTTAGTTGTAGGCTATGTACAGTGGTGTACAGTTGCAATAAAAAGTATGTGAACCCTTTTGTTATGATATGGATTTCTGCACAAATTGGTCATAAAATGTGATCTGATCTTCATCTAAGTCACAACAATAGACAATCACAGTCTGCTTAACCACTTCCCGACCGCCCCCTGTATATTTACGTCGGCAGAATGGCACGTACAGGCAGAATCACGTACCTGTACGTGACATTCTTCCGGCGGTTGGGGGGTCCGATCGGACCCCCCTCCGCCGGCGGGGACGGTCGGGATCGCTTCAGGAGCGATCCGGGACGAGGGGACGGCCAGTGGTTTCTGGCCACCCCCTCGCGATCGCTCCTGGCCAATGAGAAACTTCCCCTTCCTGTCTATTGTATAGACAGGAAGGCGGAAGTGATGTCACGCTCGGTGCGCCGGTCTATGTGACCGGAGACGCCGAGCGGCGAACATGTACAGGTTAGTGCACAACACTACACTGACACCAGTACAGTTAGGCACATATTCCACCCCCCTGTCACCCCCTGATCACCCCCCAGATCACCCCCTCCCCCCCCAGTCACAGTGTCACTAATTGCAGTGATCATTTATTTACTGATCACTGCATTTAGTGTCAGTGTGACTGTAATAACTGTCAGGGCAGTTAGTTTTAGGTCCAAGGTAGCCCCCTACCCCCCCCTAATAAAGGTTTAACCCCTTGATTGCCCCCCAGGTAACCCTTTCACCCCCTTTTGCCAGTGTCACTAAGCGATCGTTTTTCTGATCGCTGTATTAGTGTCACTGCTGTCGCTAGGTAACCATTTTTTTTTTTTAGGTAACCGCCATGTTTATATAGGTTCATAAATAGGTTTATAGGTCAGGTACCCCCATATTACAACCTAAATAAAGGTTTTAACCCCTGATTGCCCCTAGAGTTAACCCTTTCACCAGTGATCACTGTATAACTGTCACTGGTGACGCTGGTTAGCCAGTTAGTTATTTTGTTATTTAGGTTCCCCGTCAGGTTTTTATATAGCGTCAGGTACCCCCCATATATTACCTAATAAAGGTTTTAACCCCTGATTGCCCCTAGTTAACCCTTTCACCCCCTTTTGCCAGTGTCACTAAGCGATCGTTTTTCTGATCGCTGCATTAGTGTCGCTAGGTAACCATTTTTTTTTTTAGGTAACCGCCATGTTTATATAGGTTCATAAATAGGTTTATAGGTCAGGTACCCCCATATTACAACCTAAATAAAGGTTTTAACCCCCTGATTGCCCCTAGAGTTAACCCTTTCACCAGTGATCACTGTATAACTGTCACTGGTGACGCTGGTTAGCCAGTTAGTTATTTCGTTATTTAGGTTCCCCGTCAGGTTTTTATATAGCGTCAGGTACCCCCATATATTACCTAATAAAGGTTTAACCCCCTGATTGCCCCTAGTTAACCCTTTCACCCCCTTTTGCCAGTGTCACTAAGCGATCGTTTTTCTGATCGCTGCATTAGTGTCGCTAGGTAACCAGTTTTTTTTTGTATTACTGTTACGGGTGACGCTGGTTAGTTAGCTTGTTTTTTATACTGTCAGGGCACCCGCCATTTATTACCCAATAACGGTTTAACCCCCTGATCGCCCGGCGGGTGATATCAATTAGGTTTTTAGGGTCAAATAAGGTCTGCGTCGCCCCAGGTTAGTGCCAGTACCGCAAACACCCACGCGCAAAGCATACACCTCCCTTAGTGGCACAGTATCTGAACAGATCGATATCTGATCTGATCAGATCTATACTAGCGTCCCAGCAGTTTAGGGTTCCAAAAAAAACCGCATTGTTAGCGGGATCAGCCCAGATACCTGCTAGCACCTGCGTTTTCCCCCTCCGCCCAGCCCAGCCCACCCAAGTGCAGTATCGATCGATCACTGTCACTTACAAAACACTAAGCACACATAACTGCAGCGTTCGCAGAGTCAGGCCTGATCCCTGCGATCGCTAACAGTTTTTTTGTGGTAGCGTTTTGATTCAGTCGCTTCAGTCAGGAGCTTTTTTACCTGTGAATCTCAAAAAAATAAAAAAAAATAAAATAGTTGTCGTTTTATTGTTCTCTCTCTCACTCTATTCTCTCTCTATTGTTGCTCTTTTTTTTACTCCATTCTATTCTGCAATGTTTTATTATGTTTTATCATGTTTTATCACGCTTGCTTTTCAGGTATGTAATTTTGTTTACTGTGTTTTAGTGTTGAGCATTTTTTTGTTTTCAGGTGCGCCATTCAGTTGCAACGCGGATTTATTTATCTTGACAGCAACAGCGTTTGCTCCCACGATACATAAAGCCGCGACTCCAACGCTGTAGGAGGTGATTTCACCACCACAGTTAAAAAAAAGAGCATATATGCCGAAGCATGGGGGGCAGCAGGGGGGGGAGGAGCGATTGGCTCCTAATGCCACGTACATACGGTCGAAATTCCGACCGTGTGTACACGGCATAACTTTTGTGGGAGGATGCCCCCATGCATCGGCATATATAAATGGTGCATGTATGCCCATCATTAGAAGTGGGTGGATGAAGGGAGGTATTCTAATGGTGGGCATACCCACCAATCAATCTCTTTTTTTCGTTCAGCCAAGAGGCTGCATGAAAAAAAAAAGATTACAATATATGTCCAGTATGTTGCTGGACTTTGAATGGGTATACCAGAATGATGCCTGCAGGTTTAGGTATCATCTTGGTATCATTCTTTTCAGCCAGTGATCGGCTTTCATGTAAAAGCAATTCTAGCGGGTAATTAGCCTCTAGACTGCTTTTACAAGCAGTGGGAGGGAATGTCCCCCCTCCCGGATATAAACCGCGCCATTGGGAAATTGGGAAAGCATTTTATCACACCAATCTTGGTGTGGTCAGATGCTTTGAGGGCAGAGGAAAGATCTAGGGTCTAATAGACCCCAATTTTTTCAAAAAAAGAGTACCTGTCACTGCCTATTGCTATCATAGGGGATATTTACATTCCCTGAGATAACAATAAAAATCATAACAAAGAAAAAAAATGGAAGGAACAGTTTAAAAATATAATAAAAAAGCTAAATAAATAAAAAAAAACAAAAAAAAAAAAAAAAGCACCCCTGCCCCCCCTTCTCTTGCGCAAAGGCGTACACAAGCGTTGGTCTGGCGTCATATGTAAACAGCAATTGCACCATGCATGTGAGGTATCACCGCGAAGGTCAGATCGAGGGCAGTAATTTTAGCAGTAGACCTCCTCCGTGAATCTAATGTGGTATCATGTAAAGGCTTTTAAAGGCTTTTAAAAATGTATGTAGTTTGTCGCCACTGCGTGTTTGTGCGCAATTTTAAAGCATGTCGTGTTTGGTATCCATGTACTCGGCCTAAGATCATATTTTTTATTTCATCAAAAATTTGAGCAATATAGTGTGTTTTAGTGCATTAAAATAAAAAAAAGTGTATTTTTTCCACAAAAAATGCGTTTGAAAAATCGCTGCGCAAATACTGTGTGGAAAAAAAAAAATGCAACACCACCATTTTAATCTGTAGGGCCTTTGCTTTAACAATATATATAGTGTTTGGGGGTTCAACGTAATTTTCTTGCAAAAAAAAATATGTTTTCATGTAAACAAAAAGTGTCAGAAAGGGCTTTGTCTACAAGTGGTTAGAAGAGTGGGTGACGTGTGACATAGGCTTCTAAATGTTGTGCATAAAATGCCAGGACAGTTCAAACCCCCCCCAAATGACCCCATTTTGGAAAGTAGACACCCCAAGCTATTTGATGAGAGCAATGTTGAGCCCATTAAATATTTTTTTTTTTTTGTCCCAAGAGATTGAATAATGAAAAAAAAAAAATATATATATATTTTTTTACAAAAAGTTGTCACTAAATGATATATTGCTCAAACATGTCATGGGCATATGTGGAAATACACCCCAAAATACATTCTGTTGCTTCTCCTGAGTACGGGGATACCACATGTGTGGGACTTTTTGGGAGCCTAGCTGCGTACGGAACCCCAAAAACCAATCACCGCCTTCAGGCTTTCTAAGGGTGTAATTTTTTTATTTCACTTCTCACTGCCAATCACAGTTTCGGAGGCCATGGAATGCCCAGATGGCATAAAACCCCCCAAAATGACCCCATTTTGGAAAGTAGACACCCCAAGCTATTTGCTGAGAGGTATTGTGAGTATTTTGCAGATGTCGCTTTTTGTCACAAAGTTTTGAAAATTGAAAAAAGAAAAAAAAAATTTTTTTTTTCTTTACTTTCTTCATTTTCAAAAACAAATGAGAGCTGTAAAATACTCACCATGCCTCTCAACAAATAGCTTGGGGGTGTCTACTTTCCAAAATGGGGTCATTTGGGGGGGTTTTGTGCTATTTTGGCATTTTATGGCCTTCGAAACGGTGATAGGTAGTGAGGAGTGAAATCAAAAATTTGCACCCTTAGAAATCCTGAAGGCGGTGCTTGGGTTTCGGGGCCCCGTACGCGGCTAGGCTCCCAAAAAGTCCCACACATGTGGTATCCCCATACTCAGGAGAAGCAGCAAAATGTATTTTGGGGTGCAATTCCACATATAACTATGGCATGTGTGAGCAATATATCATTTAGTGACAACTTTTTGAAAAAAAAAAAAATCTTTTTTATTTTTGTCTTTATTCAATCACTTGGGACTAAAAAAAATAATATTCAATGGGCTCAACATGCCTCTCAGCAAATAGCTTGGGGTGTCTACTTTCCAAAATGGGGTCATTTGGGGGGGTTTTGTACTTCTCTGCCATTTTAGCACCTCAAGAAATGAAATAGGCAGTCATAAATTAAAAGCGGTGTAAATTCCAGAAAATGTACTCTAGTTTGTAGACGCTATAACTTTTGCGCAAACCAATAAATATACGCTTATTGGCATTTTTTTTACTAAAGACATGTGGCTGAATACATTTTGGCCCAAATGTTTGACTAAAATTGAGTTTATTAGATTTTTTTTATAACAAAAGTAGAAAATCTCTTTTTTTTTTCAAAATTTTCGCTCTTTTTCCGTTTATATCTCAAAAATAAAAATCACAGAGGCAATCAAATACCATCAAAAGAAAGCTCTATTTGTGGGAAGAAAAGGACGCAAATTTCGTTTGGTTACAAAATTGCATGACCGCGCAATTACCAGTTAAAGTAGTGCAGTGCGAAATTGAAAAAAGACCTCTGGTCCTTTGGCTGCCAAATGGTCCGGGGCTGAAGTGGTTAAACTAATAACACACAAAGAATTACATGTTACCATGTTTGTATTGAACACACTATGTAAACATTCACAGTGCAGGTGGAAAAAGTATGTGAACCCCTAGATTAATGAGATCTCCAAGAGCTAATTGGAGTGAGGTGTCAGCCAACTGGAGTCCAATCAATGAGATGAGATTGGAGGTGTTGGTTACAGCTGCCCTGCCCTATAAAAAACACACACCAGTTCTAGGTTTGCTTTTCACAAGAAGCATTGCCTGATGTGAATGATGCCTCACACAAAAGAGCTCTCAGAAGACCTACGATTAAGAATTGTTGACTTGCATAAAGCTGGAAAGGGTTATAAAAGTATCTCCAAAAGCCTTGCTGTTCATCAGTCCATGGTAAGACAAATTGTCTATAAATGGAGAAAGTTCAGCACTGCTGCTACTCTACCTAGGAGTGGGCGTCCTGTAAAGATGACTGCAAGAGCACAGCGCAGACTGCTCAATGAGGTGAAAAAGAATCCTAGAGTGTCAGCTAAAGACTTACAAAAGTCTCTGGCATATACTAACATCCCTGTTAGCAAATCTACAATACGTAAAACACTAAACAATTATGGATTTCATGGGAGGATACCACAGAGCAAGCCACTGCTGTCCAAAAAAAACATTGCTGCACGTGTACAGTTTGCACAAAAGCACCTGGATGCTCCACAGCAGTACTGGCAAAATATTCTGTGCACATATGAAACCAAAGTTGAGTTGTTTGGAAGAGACACACAACACTATGTGTGGAGAAAAAGAGGCATAGCACACCAACATCAAAACCTCATCCCAACTGTGAAGTATGGTGGTGGGGGCATCATGGTTTGGGGCTGCTTTGCTGCGTCAGGGCCTGAACGGATTGCTATCATCGAAGGAAAAAAGAATTCCCAATTTTTTAAGACATTTTGCAGGAGAACTTTAGGCCATCTGTCCACCAGCTGAAGCTCAACAGAAGATGGGGTTGCAACAGGACAACGCCCCATGCATAGAAGTAAATCAACAACAGAATGGCTTAAACAGAAGAAAATACTCTTCTGGAGTGACCAAGTTAGAGTCCTGACCTCAACTTGATTGAGATGCAAGAAAGCGATTCACACCAGATATCCCAAGAATATTGCTGAACTGAAACAGTTCTGTAAAGAGGAATGGTCAAAAATTACTCCTGACCGTTGTGCGCGTCTGATCTGCAACTACAGGAAACGTTTGGTTGAAGTTATTGCTGCCAAAGGAGGTTCAACCAGTTATTAAATCCAAGGATTCACATACTTTTCCCACCAACACTGTGAATGTTTACATGGTGTGTTCAATAAAAACATGGTAACATTTAATTCTTTGTGTTTTATTAGTTTAAGCAGACTGTGATTTGTCTATTGTTGTGACTTATGCCGCGTACACACGATCGGACTATCCGGCGGACCAGAGTCCGCCAGACAATCCGCCCGTGTGTGGGCTCCGGCGGACTTTTTCTTCCCAAAAGTCTGGTGGACTTAGAAAGAAGTTTTGACTCAAAATGATCCACCGGGCTCGGCAGTCCAGCGGACAATGCGGCCGTCTGTGTGCTAGTCCGCGGGACTTTTGAAATGAATGGACTTGCCCACACACGGAGTAAAGTCCGTTCATTTTGAACGTTACTCCAGGTAGATGGGACTAGCGAAGGAAGTCAATGCCGCCGCCTCCCTCAGCGAGATTGACACCTTGCTAGCCCTGTCGCCTGGTATGGATTTAAAGGGGAATCTCTACACCGAAAAAACAGCATTGGGGTCCCCCCAAATCCATATCAGACCCTTATCCGAGCACGCAGCCCGGCCGGTAAGGAAAGGCGATGGGGAGTGCCCCCCCCCCCCCCTCTGAGCCATACCAGGCCGTGTGCCCATGTAGGGATTCCCCTTTAAATCCATACCAGGCGACGGGGCTAGCAAGGTGTCAACCTCACAGAGGGAGGCAGCGGCATTGACTTCCTTCGCTAGTCCCGTCTACCTGGAGTCCCGTTCAAAATGAAAGGACTTTACTCCGTGTGTGGGCAAGTCCATTCATTTCAAAAGTTTTGCGGACCTCCGCCAAAACTCCGGCGGATTGTCCGCCGGAACTAGTCCGGCGGAAAAGTCAGGGCATGTGTGGGCAAGTCCGCATGTTTGGCAAGTCCGGCGGACCTCCGCTGGAAAGTCCGGCGGGTTGTCCGATCATGTGTACGCATTAGATGAAGATCAGATCAAATTTTATGACCAATTTGTGCAGAAATTTATATCATTCCAAAGGGGTTCACATACTTTTTATTGCAACTGTATTTTAGAAGCACCTTACATTTTTTTTACATGCATCTCTGCGTTGAGTAAAAACGTGAACCACTATGCAGTACCATTTATTTTAAATGGTACCCCAATAAATATCCTCAATACATCACAACAAACCTTCAATGCACTGATGTGAACCATAACTGGGAACCACGTGAAAACATGCAGGTCCATGCTAAGGTTCATTGGGGTGTGTTGGCAGCCAATTCAAAATGAAGAATTTTTACCAAAATGTCTGTTAAAGCAACACTGCCATTACCAAATACATTTTAAACGGGTATACCTGTAAAACAAAAAAATTATTATTTTGCACTGTTTCATCCTGTGCCACCAGAACATTGCTCAGTTCTCAAAAGGTGAAATTTCTAGGAGTATCAATCTCCTTGTTCTCTAGCAGAGCTTAGTGATCCCCCTGCCATCCTTTCCATCACAGCTGTATCTTATTGTTATGTGGAAGTCGGTAGGAGGATACACTGAGCTCTCTAATGGAATCAAGTTGACCAACAATCCTGGAATTGATGTTATCTTGTGAACAGAGGAACATTCTGGTGCCATGTGCAGTGGAAAGGTATTTACATTCTTCTTATGCAGGTATACATGTTTGGAATTGTTACATTAATGACAGGGTTGCTTCAATGTGTGACGTAACACTAACCCAACGCAAAGGTCCCAATCTGGCCATACTAACCTATTGAAGCCAAGGTGGCCAAATGACAAGTTGGCCAAATGACAAGATGTGAAGGTAACCATAAAAACATCTATAATAACAGATAAAACATGAAAGCTTAATAGTTACATGATAGAAACATGGACATTATTAACAGCCTGTGATAAAAAATGTAAAACCATATAACAAGATATAATATTTAGGTTGTGCTGTGTGCTTTAAATGAGATGATCTTTTGGAACTGCCACACAGTAACAAATCCACTGTACAGTGTTTACTTCCATAACTAACTAAAAGCATAAATTTTTGATCAGTTATCTTTCATTATATATTCAACAAAGTTGTGTGTGCGCAAAGTGGCAGTTAATGCAATGAAAGATAGCTGAAAATATCTGCTAAACACATTGCTAAATGAATGTCCCTTGGTGGAAATAGCAGATACTTGTTCACAATGCTAGAAAGGTAACATGAATAGCACAATTACCACTGGCCTGTAATATATGAAACATGAGCTGGAAAATAACATCAACTGTTCAATGCACCAACGTCACTTAGCAGAGCCAGCATTGTGGAACCAATGGAGCCCTATTTCTTGTATCTCAGGTAATCTTTTGAGGTGTCTATAATGAAAATTATCTTTTTATGTCACCCTTACCCCTAAAGCAGGTGGTCAGACACTATAGCTAGCTACTATGTTCTTCACCTATAGCAGCCCAGTTTCCGATAAGGCAAGCAGGCCTACCGGTACTCGGTTACCCCAGGACTCATACACAATGCTACTACACCAGGACAGGTGCAAACTGAGCAAAGCAAACAGGTAATTTAGGTTGGCAGGCAGACAGAGTGGTTCAATGACAGTCCAGGTAAAAGGCAGGCAAGAGTTCAAAGAATGGTCGGTATCCGATACGAGGTCGTACACAGGGAAATCCAATCTAGTATAGCAGGGCAGACAGACAGAGCTTGATCAGGTATTAGGCCCTTTTCACACTGATGGACCGATCGGGTCCTCCTGTCAGTTTTTCAGGTGGACCCAATCTGAGACATTTATAGCTCTCTATGGAGCAGCAAAAGTCAGCAGACATGTATCCGCTGATGCCCGCCAGCATCTGACCCTGTCCGCTAAAAACAGACAAATGGGGATCCATTGCAAATCGGTCCGGTGGATAGGATCGTATGACAGCTGGATGAAAACCAACAAGCGGTCTGTTTCCATCCGACAGCCCCATAGAGAACAGCGGGCTATGCAGAGCGGACATGGACCTGTTATCCGCCTGCTCAGCGGGGATCAGCAGAGAGATCACCCGCTGAGCAGGTGGACCTGCTTGATGGAGTCCGCCCCGTATGAAAGGGGTCTTAAACACGTTATCACAAGCATGACACTAAAGGTTTGGCTGGCTTAAATCAGGTTTGGTCTCCACCCAGAGACTAGCCACATTAATCACCTTGCAGATGGACAGACAGACATGGAGGATGCCACAGCCAAAACCAGGATGCTAGAATGAGGCGCAGGAGCGCTAGATGCTCCTGACATTTTAGCTTTCTATAAATGGGGCGTTATTCCTACTGACCCACAATGCAGGTGTCTTTCTGTAGGAATTGAATAAATAATAGTTGCACTTCACCACATTAAGCATCTAACCCAGTACAACACCTAAAGCATTTTTCATTAGTTAGAATCATAGTGATTGGTTTTAATAGTTTCCCCAATTTTTTGCACACATCTTAAAAGTGTTTCCTTCAGGAGTTGGCTGAGATACATGCCTCTTTCTTGGTCTTCTCTAGATAGATATTCTTTCATTCACATTTCTAATAGCTCTTATCCCAGGAGATAAGCTCCTACTCTTTTCCCATGATTTATATTGTAATAAATACATTAAATATATTACTAGTTCAATTTCCCTCACTCATTTCTTTTCATTAAATATTTAGATATCTTCTCTTACTATTTAATCTGTTATCATTTGCCTCCTTTTTTCACTCTTTCTCTATCTATTTTCAATAATACAGCAAACTGCCTATTAATGTACTATTTGTTGAAGTATCTTCTATATTCTTTCTTCCTTAATTACGTTTTCTCCACTTTCTTCTTCCTGATAATAATTAAAGTGCTATAAAATAGATGCAAACATTGGAAAAGCATTTGGAGTGCCACCTTAAAGGGATCGAGAAGAAAAATGTGGCACCTACTGATATTATGACTCTGCACCCCTCACCCACCACTTTCCCCTGCACAACTCATACATTGATCACCTAATTTCTCCACCTGAACCTCAATGTGCTGTGACAGATATTCTTTCCACTGGCCCACAACATAACAAAGCTTATTTTCCACTGGCATGTAGTACAAAAGAACATTTTTCCCACTGACCTCCAATATGGTTAGACATTATTTTCCTTGACCAACAGTATAGGGACCCTTTTTCCACTGATCACCAATGTAAGGTGGGGCTTCTCCACTTACCACCAATGAAAGGGAGAACTTCTCCACTGACCACCAATGTAGGGGAGCATTTTTCCACTAACCAACAATGTATGGGAGAAATTCTCCACTAACCATCGATGTAAGGGATCATTTCTCCACTAACCAGCAATGTATGGGAGAACTTCTCCACTGACCACCAATGTAAGAACCAACAATGTATGGGAGAACTTCTCCACTAACCAACAATGTATGGGAGAACTTCTCCACTGACCACCAATGTATGGGAGCACTTCTCCACTAACCAACAATGTATGGGAGAACTTCTCCACTAACCAACAATGTATGGGAGAACTTCTCCACTGACCATCAATGTAAGGGAGCATTTCTCCACTAACCAGCAATGTATCAGAGAACTTCTCCACTGACCACCAATGGATGGGAGCACTTCTCCTCTGACCACAAATCTATGGGAGCACGTCTCCTCTGACCACCAATGTATGGGATCACTTCTCCACTGACCACCAATGTATGGGATCACTTCTCCACTGACCAATGTATGGGAGCATTTCTCCACTAACCAGCAATGTATGGGAGAACTTCTCCACTGACCAGCAATGTATGGGAGAACTTCTCCACTAACCAACAATGTATGGGAGAACGTCTCCACTAACCAACAATGTATGGGAGAACTTCTCCACTGACCATGAATGTAAGGGAGCATTTCTCCACTAACCAGTAATGTATCAGAGAACTTCTCCACTGACCACCAATGGATGGGAGCACTTCTCCTCTGACCACCAATCTATGGGAGCACGTCTCCTCTGACCACCAATCTATGGGAGCACGTCTCCTCTGACCACCAATCTATGGGAGCACGTCTCCTCTGACCACCAATCTATGGGAGCACTTCTCCACTGACCACCAATGTATGGGATCACTTCTCCACTGACCACCAATGTATGGGATCACTTCTCCACTGACCACCAATGTATGGGAGCATTTCTCCACTAACCAGCAATGTATGGGAGAACTTCTCCAATGACCACCAATGGATGGGAGCATTTCTCCAGTGACCACCAATGTAAGAGAGTATTTTTCCACTCATAAAAGGGGGAACTTTTCTGATGACCACGCATATACAAGGGAATTTTAAAGGGAATTTACAATTTTCACTATATTTGCTTCTTTTCTTCTTTATGATTATTATTATTATTTCTATTAATTTCATGATGATTACTGGTACAAAGCAGGAGGTGTATCTGCTCTGGATGTTAAATGCGCCAATACACTCCATTTATTATCCTTTTTTTTTTTTATTATATCTAAAACGTATTAATCACAATAATGTACCAAGAGCTTTGGATATAATTTATAGCAGAGGTTTTCTGAGACCTGAAAACAATTTAATGGATTACTCTATGGTAAAAAGGGCTTAGGAAGACTGCTCTAAACCATTTAGATTTTAAAGGCATTGCTGCTGAATTTTGTTTTCAATATTGCTCCACAAAGCTTGAGTAAGGATTGCTGTATTTCAAAGCAATAAATTACTTGTATGCTGTTTCTCCTCAGCCAAATTTCCCTTTTAAGTTCACTTAAAATATGTGATGGTGGTTTAGCTTGAAGCCATAAGCCATCATTTGTTATTCCATGTTAAGTCATCAGCAACACACAAAGCATAGTACATTTCGTGTTTTTGCTTTCTAAGCTGCATTTTGTACTTCATTATTGCTTTTCTTCTTTTTGATTTAGGAAGACGAAATAGGAAGAATATTTTTAATAATTAGTGCAGCATATACCTGTAAAAGACTCTGGGGGTTATTTACGAAAGGCAAATCCACTTTGCACTGCAAGTACACTTGGAAGTGCAGTCACTCTAAATCTAAGGGGGTAGATCTGAAATGAGGGGAAGCTCTGCTGATTTTATAATACAATCATGTGCAAGCTAAAATGCTGTTTTTTTTATTTTCCTTGCATGTCCCCCTCGGATCTACAGCGACTTTACTTCCAAGTGCACTTGCAGTGCAAAGTGGATTTTCCTTTAGTAAATAACCCCCTCTGTCCCTTAAAAAGAAAGAAATATGTTAGTAGGTAAAAAGTGCACCTAGGGGTGCCTGCACATAACTGAAGCACTCTCTTAGACCCAGAATGATGGTCACCGTAATACAGTGGTGGCTGGTGCTCAATATTTTTGGGGGTGGTGGCAAACAAACCTGCCCCCCTCACTCGCACAAACGCCAACTCCTCCCCCCTGCACGAGAGACGGAAGGCGAAGATCAGTGCCCCCCCCCTGCGCGGAAGACAGACGGTGGCAATCAGTGCCCCCCCCCCCACGTGTGAGATGGACGGTTGACGATCAGTGGCTTTACATTAAAAGGCCAATAATGCTCCTCGCTCCAGCTTGCCGTGGGAAGAGCCAGGGCTGTTGCTTCTCCTCCCGGCCAAACAGGAAGTGGGTCTATAAACCCAATTGGCTGGGAGTCCTAAGACTCCCTGGCCAATCGGGTCTCAGGACGAGCTTCCTGATTGACCGGAAGAAGCAGGAAAACATTAGTAAATATTCATTCACTAATGTCACACAACTGGGTGGGCTCACCCTTTTTTTAAGCCAATAAGAGCCTCAGGCTCTAATCATGTGCCTAAATCCATGCTTCTGGCACCCTGCATGTAGGTTAGGAGCCGGGCGCATGGATTAGGGGGGACACCCCCCTACACAAGCCGCTCCATTAGGGGCGCTGCTGTAAGGCTGGGTTCACACTGCTGCGGTGCGGGAACGCTGCGAATCTACTGCGGGTTCCCGCACCGCATGTTTCCCGCCGGCAGTTCACACTGCCCTATGCGAGCTGCTGGGAGTGTCAATGAAATGTTAATGACACCCCCATAGCAGCTCGCATATCGCAGTGCGATCTGCAAACTCGGACAGGAATCGGATCGCATGGTGAGAACACCATGCGATCCGATTCTGCTGCGGACCGAAAAAAAGGGTCCTGTCCGATTTTGGGCCGAATGCGATGCGAATTCAGCCATACTATCTGTATGGCTGAATTTGCATCGCACAGAGATCGCATATGATTTGAACTGCAGTGCGGTGCGAATCATATGCGATCTCCCACACCGCAGCAGTGTGAACCGGGCCTAATAGCTACTTTCAATCCATCTCTGTCCTCCACATTAAGTCTTTCTTGCCACAATATGTTGCTGCTCTTCTGGGTTGAATGACAGCCAGCATCATTCATCTGACTTCCTGTGATGCCAGGATGTCATGAACCCTTCCCCTTCATACCTGCCCAGGGGAGCACACAGTATTGCAGCACTAAATGAAAATCACATGTCATTTCATGACTGACATTTTTAGTCCTGCTATAAGGAATAACCACCTCCAGACAGCAAGAGGAAGGACCCGTGACATCACTGCACTTGCTAGAGGAGTTTAGACATAAAGTGGCTGTGAAGACAACTGCAGATGAACATGTACAACTTATGTAGAAGGATTTGTTTCATCTCTGTGTATCACCTGAGGCCAATCACTTCACTGGGTATATGTGAGGGTTTACAATAGACATGTGCATTTTTTTTTTTGTTGAATTGGTAATTTTCCGTGTCCCTTACAATGGTGCTACTTAACGTGCTTCGAAAAGATTGAACGAAAAAATTCGTACATTCGTAACTTTTTTTTTCGTTTTTTTTTTTTTTTCGATTCGTAACTTTTTTTTTCGATTCGTAAATTATTAAAATGTAATAATAGCATACACATTACATAAAATTATGAATTATGCTCCGATTACGAATCTACGAATGTATGAATAAATACGAATGCGTCCGTATTTCGAATAAACGAATAAACGAAAAAACTAATCAACGAAAAAATAACTCTTCCGAATGTACAAATCGTTATGAATACGAACACCGACGACTTACGAATTTACGAATCGTTACGAATCAACGGAAACGGAAAAAACTAAACGAAAATAAACGAATTTTTTTCGGAAACCAAAAAAAAACGAAACGAAAATAAACAAATTATTTTGTTGTGCACATGTCTAGTTTACAACCACTTTAAAGTGTATCTAAACCCAAGAACAAAAACTAGCAAATTAAAGCTGAACTCCAGCTATTACTTTTTTCCTTTTGGGATGAAGGTTTTACTTAAATGAATAAAATCTGGTTTGTGTTAAAGCTCAATTATACTCACCTCTGCTCCAAAGTTGCATTGTTCCAAACCTCCCTCACCAACCGCTGACCTCTGCAGCTGTCTTCTTCTACATCCCGCCTGCATATGCATGGGAGTTAATTCATCCCAGCAGATGCCAAAAGTGTACACTTAGCTGATCGTGCGGATTAGTAAAAAAGGAAAAAAATATATATTTAACCACTCCTGCCCATGCCAATTTTCGGCTTTCAGTGCTGTCACACTATGAATGACAATTGCACAATCATGCAACACTGTACCCAAATACATTTTTTATAATATTTTCCCACAAATAGAGATTTATTTTGGTAGCATTTACTCACCGCTGGGTTTTTTTATGTTTTGCTAAAAAAATAAAATAAGACCGAAAATATTGAAAAACTAACTTTTTTTTCAGAAAATGTTGTAAATAACAAATTCTCCTCCTTGGAGAAAAACACCTGGGGCTGCTCCAAGCATGCTCCAAGTTTACAAAAGGCGCTTACAGTGGTTTTCATCTAGACGGCTGTAACCCGGGGGCACTCATGACTCAAGGCTACTCATGGTAAGGTTCACCTTATCACTCTAACTACCTACTGTGATGGGAAGTCTGGACACCTATCGGCAGCACCGCCCAAGTTGTGAGGGTTGCTGCTGCAGACTCAAAACCCTACACATCCTACTCTGTGCTTCTGGATGAAGTGCTCAGTATGGTGCACGAGGCCCTGCTCTCATGTATATATATGTTTATTATTTTTCCAGGGGCTCTGATTTGGCTATCATTAGATCCATATGGAATATTGAATACAGCCTCTACCCAACTGAATATTTAGCCTTGCACTGATGGGGTGATACTGCCATCAGCCCTCTGCCCCTTGGTTTTTATACACTATATTGACATACTTTTTTGAAATACTCAGAACAGCCCGTCTGGCACGAACAACCATGCCACATTCAAAGTCACTAAAATCCCCTTTCTTCCTCATTCTGATGCTCGGTTTGAACTTCAGCAAGTTGTCTACACCACGTCTAGATGCCTAAATGCATTGAGTTGCTGCCATGTGATTGGCTGATTAGCAATTTGTGTTACCAAGCAATTGAACAGGTGTCCCTAATAAAGTGACCGGTGAGTGTACACAAAAGAAAAGGAGAAATGGGACATTTTCTTGGTGCTCTATGCTGTATAAGGATTTCACATTGTAGCTTCCTCCGGAGGCACTGAGCTGATGTAATTCCAGCTTACTTGCAAACAAGTGGGATCAGTGCAGTTGATAGAATACCAGTAGAGAGGAGAAGCTCAGCATAGTATTACCATACAGGAAGGGAGAAGACACTGAGGAGCCAATGACAGCCTTACATGTACCAGCACTTTGCACTTAAAGTCAATGCATCAGTCCAGTCCCAGGGGGAGGCATATGTCCATACAGGTCAATCAGAAGGGCCCACTTTGGATATAACTGTAAGATAGGAACTAGTATCTTAGAACAGCGGAAACATTGACTTGATGTGCAGTGGCCTGGTACATGTAAGCAGCGTCATGTAAACAATACCATATGATCCGGAGTGCAGGCTGTATTTCTAGCCATGATCTGTTAAAAATCTGAGCTTGTTTTAATCTGATGAGTTCCAGGGAGATGTGAAATGTTTTCTATATATTTGTGCTAAAAGTAGAACTCCGGGATCGGCAAAAAAATCCCCCATTAGTACACCCCCCTACACAAAACACTAAACAGTTATTACATTTGGGAAATCCTTTCTATTGAAGAGAAAAGTCTAATGCCCCGTACACATGGTTGGACATTCCAACCACAAAATCCGTCAGATTTTTTCAGACGGATTGTGGCCGAAAACTTGTCTTGCATACACACGGCCGCACAAAGTTGTCGGAAAATCCGTTCGTTCGGAATGAGGGGACGTACAAAAACGTACGACGGGACTACGTAGAGGCCAGTATCCAATAGCTTTTGTCTCCAAATTTATTCTGAGCATGCGTGGCACTTTATGCGTCGGAATTCTCTACACACGATTGGAAAAAGTCTGATCGGATTTTGTTGTCGGAAAATTTAAGATCCAGCTCTCAAACTTTTTTCCATTTTATCAACATAATCCGATGAGACTTTTTCCGACCGTTTGTACAAAATTCCGACGCACAATGTGCCACGCATGCTCACGCACGCATTCAAAAGATGCACACTGTGCAGGGACCGCCCTTTCAGATCTCCGCTCTCCCCTATGGGGGGATCGGATGAACATGGACCGTCTGTCCGTGTTCATCCGATCCGCTCTGCAGACGGATAGAAAAATAGGATTTTCCTCCGTCTGCAGAATCAAACCATAGCGGAAACAGATGATATCGGGTGTCAGCGGATACTCATCCACTGACACCCGCTATCCCATAGGGATGCATGTATGTCCGGATTTCATCTGAAAATGGATGGATGAAATACGGACATACGGTCCACACGTGTGAAAGGGGCCTAACTGAATTTCCAGGAAGTCACTTCTGTAATTCAAAAGATGCATCATCTGTTCTGCCAAGGAGGAGCTGTTACAGCAGAGATTACATCATATCCTCTCCTCTCTCTATACACTATAATGAGAACTACACTTCCCATCATGCTTTTTGAATTGCAGTGAACTAGGTCTGTACATGTTAAAAGTGAACAAGTCTACTTCAACATAAATCACACCCCCTCATTCTGCAGCCACACTATTCAGCAACACACAGCAGGATAGGTAGGTTACAGCCTTATAAATGCAAAGCATGTTTTTGCTCTCCCCCTCCAGCCACAACAGGAGATAAACATATTGCCCTTACTCGCTATTAGGGATGGTCCCGATGTTCGAGTCAAACGTAAGTTCGACTCGAACATCAGGTGTTTGCCTGTTCGCCGAATAGCGAACAATTTGGGGTGTTCGCGACAAATTCGAAAGCCACGGCACACCCTTTAAAAGTCTAGAAATAAAAGTGCTAATATGCATGGTATTGTAAAAAAAAGGGTCTGGGGACCCAGGTCCTGCCCCAGGGGACATATATCAATGCAAAAAAAGTTTTAAAACGGCTGTTTTTTCGGGAGCAGTGATTTTAATAATGCTTAAAGCGAAACAATAAAAGTGTAATATTCCTTTAAATTTCGTACTGGGGGGTATCTATATTATGCCTGTAAAGTGGTGCATGTTTCACGTGTCTAAAACAGTCCGAGGCAAAAATTAGATTTCTAAAGGAAAAAAAGTAATTTAAAAGTACAAGAGCTAGCTATAGTACAGGCTATAATGAATTGTCGGTCCCGGCAATACACATAAAAGTTCATTGCTAAAAACGGCATGGGATTCCCCCACAGGGGAACCCGAACCAAAATTAAAAAAGAAAATGCGTGGGGGTGCCCCCAAATTCCTTACCAGGCCCTTCAGGTCTGGTATGGATATTAAGGGGAACCCCGTGCCAAAATAAAAAAAAAATGGCGTGGGGTCCCCAAAAATCCATACCAGACCCTTAGCCGAGCATGCAACCTGGCAGGCCACAGCAAAAGAGGGGGTATGAGAGAGCGTCCCCCCTCCTGAACTGTACCAGGCCACATGCTCTCAACATTGGGAGGGTGCCTTGGGGTAGCCCCCCCAAAGCACCTTGTCCCATGTTGATGGGGAGAAGGGCCTCATCCCACAACCCTCGGGTTGGTCAGCGAGGGGCTTATCAGAAACTGGAAGCCCCCTTTAACAAGGGGAACCCCAGATCCCACCCCCCCTGTGTGGCAAATGTACTCCTACCATATCACAAAAAATGTGTGAAAATGGTAAAAAAAAGACAATACACGCCTTGGGACAAGTCCTTTATTAAAAAAATAAAAAAACAAAACTGTCCCACAAAGTCTTGTTCTTCTTCTTCTCTTGCTCTGACGGACTGAAAAAAAAAGCCGCAAGCCGCATAATGACGGGCCTCTCAGGTGACAGTTCTTTTATAACTGAGGGCATGGCCACACAAAGACATCGCCGGGTGACCCCGCCCCCTCTGATGCACGCGGACTTCCATATGGCTTTCCCATAGCGTCAGAGGGGGTGGGGTCACTCGGTTACGTAACCGAGTGACCTGCCCCCTCTGACGCTACAGGAAAGCCATAGGGATGTCCCCGTGTATCAGAGGGCATATCATAGGCGTCTTGCGTTTTTTTTTCGGTCCGTCGGAGCGAGAGAAGAAGAAGAACGAGACTTTGTGGGACAGTTTTATTTTTTATTTTTTTAATAAAGGACTGTATTGTCTTTTTTTTACCATTTTCACACATTTTTTGTGAAATGGTAGGGGTACATTTGTACCCCCTTACCATTTCACACAGGGAGGGCCGGGATCTGGGGGTCCCCTTTGTTAAAGGGTGCTTCCAGATTCTGATAAGCCTCCCACCCACAGACCCCCACAGCCCTCGGGCAAGGGTTGTGGGGATAAGGCCCTTCTCCCCATCAACATGGGGTCAAGGTGCTTTAGGGGGCTACCCCAAAGCACCCTCCCAATGTTGAGGGCATGTGGCCTGGTACGGTTCAGGAGGGGGGCGCTCTCTCATCCCGCCTCTTTTCCTGTGGACTGCCAGGTTGCATGCTCGGATAAGGGTCTGGTATGGATTTTTGGGGGGACCCCACGCCATTTTTATTTAAATGTTGGTGCGGGGTTCCCCTTAATATCCATACCAGACCTGAAGGGCCTGGTATGGAATTTGAGGGGACCCCCATGCCTTTTTTAATTTTGTTTCGGGGTTCCCCTGTGGGGGAATCCCATGCCGTTTTTATCAATGAACTTTTATGTGTATTGCCGGGACCGACAATTCATTATAGCCTGTACTATAGCTAGCGCTAGTACTTTTAAATGAATTTTTTGCCTTTAGAAATATAATTTTGCTTTCGGACTGTTCTAAACACAGGAAACATGCGCCACTTTACAGGCATACTATAGACACCCCCCAGGTACGAAATTTAAAGGAATATTACACCTTTATTGTTTCACTTTAAGCATTATTAAAATCACTGCTCACGAAAAAACAGACGTTTTTAAAACTTATTTTTGCATTGATACATGTCCCCTGGGGCAGGACCCAGGTCCCCAAACACGTTTTAAGACAATACCATGCATATAAGCATTTAAAATTAGCATTTTTTGATTTTTCATGTTCGTGTCCCATAGAATTTAACAGTGTTCGCGTGTTCAAACTAAATTTTTGCCTGTTTGCATGTTCTGCTGCGAACCAAACAAGGGAGTGTTCGGCCCATCCCTACTTGCTATATGTAATCATTACTGAACTGTAGACACATGCCCATAATTATATATTTTACCCACTGTACGCTGCTCTAATTCAGTATTAGAAATATTGCTCCTTCTGCTATAGCTTTGAGATCTTTCTAACAGCAATCAGTGCTTGTATGGTGTATATGAGCACATCCCTAGCCACACTACAGAAAGAAAAAGCCGGCCATGCTGCTTTACATCAGCATGTGGCACAAGTAAATGTCGGCATGAGGAAAAAACAAAAAAGTGCAGCGCTAACTTACCAATCAATAACACGATAATGGTGGAACGCTCTAATGTATGGAAATCTCAAAAAAAATTAAATATTACCACAATACCGGTCCCTGTCATATGTAACGTCACATATAATACCCATTACACTGAAAATACATAAAAAATGACTGAAAACTTTGCAGGGATGGTGGAAACCCCTCCTACAGATTTTGTCAATGGACAGTGTCAGTAGGGCAGTGGACGGTGTCCACTGCTTATCAGTGCAGCCTCATCAGTGCCCATCAATGCAGTTTATCAGTGACTATCAGTGCAGCATATCAGTGCCCATAAGTGAAGCCTCATCAATGGGATATAATTCTTTCTTTTTTTTTTTTTTTTATGTTTTAACATTGTTATTGTTATGTTGACATATACAGTATGTGAATACATGATTTAATTTTTAACAAAATAAGTAAGTGTCCTGATTCCTGAGAATCAAAGCACAATATGTTGTTCAAATTGCAAAAAAATCTGCCTGTTCATATTTTTTATTTTTAATTACAGTTCCAGTTGAACCCTCTAATTGGCACTTTTTCTGCACAGCTTGGTCTGTTAAAGGAGGATGAAAAATAAAAGAATTATTGGAAGGATCAACAGGCAATACAACTGTTAGAGCAGAAACTCAGAAAAACAAAGGCTGCTGTGTTAATGCTTTTGACTGTACCAAACACTGATCAGCCATAACTTTGTGGCCACTGACAGGTTAAGTGGATACCATTGATTATCTCATTACAATGGCATCTGAAAGTTGGAGGGATATATTAGGCAGCAAGTGAACATGTTCAGCAGAAGTAAAATGAGTATTACAGTTTGTTGTGTATGGGGCTGTGTAGCCTCAAACTGGTCATGGTGCCCATGCTGACCTGTGTCCATAGCCAAAAGTGCCTACAATTGGTACATGGACATCAGAACTGGACCACAGAGAAATGGAAGAAGGTGGCCTGGTCTGACGAATCACATTTTCTTTTACATCATCTGGATGGCTAGGTGCATCGCTTACTTGGGGAAGAGATGGCGGAGGCAGTGGGATGCTTTGGGCAATGTTCTGCTGGCAAACCTTGGGGTCATGCCCTTCATGCAGGTTTTTAAATGACACAAACCACCTATCTAACCATTGCTGCCTACCAACTACACCCCTTCATGAAAGCGATATTCCCTGATGGTAGTGGCTTCTTTCAGTAGGATAATTTGCTCTGCCACAATGCAAAAGTATTTCAAGAATGGTTTGAGGAAAACAATAACGAATTTGAGGTGTTGGTTTGGCCTCTGAATTCTCCAGATCTCAATCCAGATTCACGTAAGTCAAATTCACGTAAGGCCCCACCTCACAACTTACAGGACCTAAAAGGATCTGCTACTGACGCTTGGTGCCAGATACCACAACATACCTTCAGAGGTTTAGTTGAGTCCATTTCTTGATGGGTCAGGGCTGTTTTGGTGACAAAAGGTGCTGTTTGGGTGGCATAAATGAGGTTTAATGTAGAAAAATTTAAAATATTGCATTTGGGTGGCAAAAATATGAATGCAATCTATACACTGGGGGGGGGGGGGGGGGGGAGAGAACCGCTGGGGGAATCTAGGATGGAAAAGGACCTGGGGGTCCTAGTAGATGATAGGCTCAGCAATGGCATGCAATGCCAAGCTGCTGCTAACAAAGCAAACAGAATATTGGCATGCATTAAAAAGGGGATTAATTCTTGAGATAAAACGATAATTCTCCCACTCTACAAGACTCTGGTCCGGCCGCACCTAGAGTATGCTGTCCAGTTCTGGGCACCAGTCCTCAGCAAGGATGTACTGCAAATGGAGCGAGTACAAAGAAGGGTAACTAAGCTAATAAAGGGTCTGGAAGATATTAGTTATGAGGAAGCATAACAAAAGCATTTTTATTAAAGCGGTATTAAACGCAAAACTGAAAATGTAATATATTGCAGTTTACCAATCATAAGGCCCCTTTCACACTGGGGCAGTGTGGGCGTTGGCGGTAAAGCAGCGCTATATTTAGCGATGCTTTACCATCGTTTTAGCAGCGGTATTCGGCCGCTAACAGGGTGGTTTTAACCCCCCCCCGCTAGCAGACGAAAAAGGGTTATAAACCGCCCGCAAAGCCCCGCTTTGCCGGCGGTATAGCCACGCTGCCCCATTGATTTCAATGGGTAGGAGCGGTATAGGAGCGGTGAATACACCTCTCCTTCACCGCTCCAAAGATGCTGCTAGCAGGACTTTTTTTACCGCCCTGCTAGCGCACCGCTCCAGTGTGAAAGCCCTCCGGCCCTAAGAAGCCTTAGATGCGTTTGCTGCATTGGTTTTCTTATTTTTTTTTTGGGCTTTTTCTCCTCTGTTTTCACCTGGTGATCTGGCCAGTAACACACCTCCTGTATTTCAGTGACTCCACTCTGAATGAAGAAGCACAAGGGACACCTTTGGATAGCAGCATTGTCAGTCTAGGGGAAGGGGGTGTTAGATGTAGTCGAAGATTTATATACACTAACTAATTGAAGCCAAATTCCAGCTCACACTTTATAAGCAATTACAGCAGTTTTTTTTTTTGGGGGAAAAAGGTTTTACATAAATAAATAAAACTGATCATTATAAGCACCCCTGTCAGTGCTGAATGGTTGATCTCATCCCTTTAACTGATACATATTCAAGAGAGCTGGTTCTTTTGAAAAGCAACAGCCTTAGTGGCAGTGATGTAAGTAACTGAGTTAAAATAAACTGAGTTACGTAACTCAGTTACTTTAGAGGGTAACTAGTAATCTAACTGATTACTTTTCCCCTCATGGTAACTCAGTTCCCATTACTTTGGCTTAGTTACTCCAATTACATCTACCGCCACTAGATGGCAGTAGTGTAATTCCGGGGTCCTGCCAAAAAAGTTCCCCCGCCGGATAAGGACCCCCTGTACTGCGCAGGCGCAGCGCTTGCGCAGTACGAAGGACTACGGAGCTTCCGAAATTGCCGAACCTAAACAGCTCTGAGTGAACTCTACACAGCGCAGGCGCAGTTAACATGTAATTGTACGAGGTGATGGGGTGTCTATCGTGTAAGTAAGGGGCGAGTCTAGTATTACTGTAACCAAGGGGCGCATTTATTATTATTGTTATATATCGAGCTCTGCCCATTAATTTAACATTCGCCCTCTTCTGTAGCCATCCGCCCCTTACACAATATAATAATAATAGACCCGCCCCTTACACCATATAATAATAATAGACCCGCCACTTGCTTACACGCTATAACAGATCTGCCCCTTGGTTAGAGTAATAATAGGGCAGCTCCTTGGTTACACGATATATAACAATAATAAATGCGCCCCTTGGTTACAGTAATACTAGACCCGCCCCTTAGTTACACGTATAGAATATTTAAAAAAAAAAAGTCAGTTACTTTGCTGAGTAACTAATTACTTTTCCAATGTAGTAACTGAGTTACTAACGCAATTACTTTTTGGGAGAAGTAATTTGTAACTTAACTAAATTACTTTTTTAAAGTAAGATGACCAACACTGCTTAGTGGCAGGATCACCGGATGAAATTAGAAGAAAGAAAGCCTTGAAAAAGAAAACAAATGGAGCCATCACATCTAAAAATTAGTAAGCTGCAATATAACAAATGTTTACTTTGGGGTTTAATACTGCTTTAAGCTTTTTAAAACCCTCTCAGTATGGGATGTTGATGTGAAACTGATAGCAGCAAACATGACTACAGGGGCATGTTAGGAAATAGAAAATGTTACACATTGCCAGATGGAGCAGCAATAATCTGGTAATATTCCATTGTCAAGTACAGCATGGAGATTGTAGGCATCATTTCACTGTTTAGCTATGTTAATAACGTATTTCTTAGAAAGAGGAAAGAGATGACAATACTCTGTACATAATTCCCGCTAAAGACGTAAGTGGCTTCTCTGATTTATTGTAGTTAATTTGTTTCCTTGAGACCACGTTGATAGTTAAATGATAAAATTTAGCATATTTCAAAATACAGTGGACCCCCGCAAAGTCTTAGTTCAGAGTTTGCGGCCTCAGTCATTCGCGGATTTGAACTGTGTAAATTTTTTAGTACTGTAGAGAGAACACAAAACAACCATAGAGGTAAACGTGCCCTATGACACATCTCCGGCAGAAGCACCCCAGTATTCCTAATAACAGTCTCTATATGGTTTGGGCTCTCAAAGTTAATAGTGGCATCGATGCTGCCATTCAGACATATAAAACCCTCCTCGTCACCATGAAGAAACAACGACAGCAGCTTCCCATCACAATGTTCCTCAAACCTATCAAAAAAAGCCAGCAGGAAACCCCACCAGAAGAAGACCCTTCAGAAGATACGACTCCTCCTGAAGTGCCTGAGAAGGAGGCTCCACCCAAGAAGCTGTAAATCCTTTGCTTTGCTGTGCAGTCATTATCTTCATTACATTCCTTCATCGTACTGCACAACTAATTCATCATCATCATCTTCAATCAATATCATTCATTATTGGTGAGTACACCCTCGCAAATTTCATGGGGGTCGACTGTACAATTTATGATGACATATTAAAAGAAAAGGTACAGCAAATTTTAGTGAGCACATATTTTTAGTTATCATTACATAACCTTATAGCAGGGGTCTCCAAAGTATTCAGTAGGAGGGCCAACCATCTCTAGGGTTTACAGAGAATGGTCCGAAAAAGAGAAAATATTCAGTGAGCGGCAGTTGTGTGGAGGAAAATGCCTTGTTGATGTCAGAGATCAGAGGAGAATGGGCAGACTGGATCGAGATGAAAGAAAGGTAACAGTAACTCAAATAACTACTCGTTACAACCAAGGTATGCAGAATACAATCTCTGAACACTTGACACATCGAACCTTGAATGGGCTACAGCAGCAGAAGACCACAACAGGTGCCACTCCTGTCAGCTAAGAACAGGAAACTGAGGCTCACCAAAATTGGACATTAGAAGATTGGAAAAACATTGCCTAGTTTGATGAGTCTCCATTTCAGCTGCAACATTCAGATGGTAGGGTCAGAATTTGGCGTAAACATGAAAGCATGGATCCATCCTGTCTTGTATTAATGGTTCTGGCTGGTGGTGGTGTAATGGTGTGGGTGATATTTTCTTGGCACACTTTGGGCCCCTTAGAACCTATTGGGCATAATTTAAAGGCCATGGCTTACCCTGTTATTGTTGCTGACCATGTCCATCCATTTATGACTACAGTGTACCCATCTTCTGATGGCTACTTCCAGCCAGATAATGCACCATGTCACAAAGCTCAAATCATCTCACCACTGGGTTTTTGAACATGACAATGAGGTCACTGTACTCTAATGACCTCCACAGTCAGCAGATCTCAATCCAATAGCGCACCTTTGGGATGTGGTGGAACAGAAGATTTTCATTATGGATGTGCAGTAAACAAATCTGCAGCAACTGCGTGATGCTATTATGTCAATAAAGACCAAAATCTCTGAGGAATGTTTCCAACACCTTGCTGAATCTATGCCACAAAGAATTAAAGTGGTTGTAAACCCTCGTTTACAACTTTATGTTACAGGTAAGCCTATATTAAGGCTTACCTGTAGCTAACAAGGATATCTCCTAAACCTACACGGTTTAGGAGCTATACCTGTATTTGCATGTGCCGACGTCATGCGGCACATGCGCACTTAAGACAACTGAAGCAACGGCGCTATATGCCGATGCTTCAGTTGTACTGTGCCGCTCTCGTGCGCATGCGCGGAGTGACGGCATCGCGGCTCTGGCAAATCACATCGCCGGAGCCGCGATACCCGGAAGTCACTCCGGGAGAACATGTCGGCGGTCGTAGGGGGAGAAGAGGACTGGTGCGGGGGCTTCGATCTGAGGTAAGTGATACATAATTAGCTAGTATGCTATGCATACTAGCTAATTATGCCTTTGTCTTGCAGGTTTTTTTTTTTTTTTACGTTTTTTTTGAGGGTTTACTTTCTCTTTAAGGAAGTTCTGAAGGAAAAGGGGGATCCGACCCGCTACTAGCAAGGTATACCTAATAAAGTGTCCGGTGAGTGTATGTCCAGCCCATTTCCCCCATTTGCCGTTTACATTGCTGTCACAATAACAGCACAGTATAGGTCTCCTCCACCTCCTGGCTCCCACCTGCTGCTACGCAAGCAGGCTAAATGCGTAAGGATTGCTAATATAACAGCGGGTGGGAGCCAGAAGGTGCTGCACCGATGACGTCATTGGTTGCTAGAATGCCGGCAGTCCTCACAACCAATCCACAGCACAGCATGGCAGAGGTATAGGGGAAACGGCTCTATCTGTTGTTTGCCAGGACTTGCTGCCAAGAACACCTGGGGTTTAGAAAAGCATGCAGATCAGCAGTGCTGTGTCTGCAGTGTTGGCAGTATCTGCGTGAGCTGCGGGCCATAGAACACATACAAGTGGGCCAGATGTGGCCCACAGGCTGGGGTTTGGAGACCCCTGCCTTATAATAATGTTTAAGGCTTTCATATTGCTCTAATGTTTTCGGATTAAAACGGAAAAACAGAACTGTCTGAAGACAGTCACAGAAGCTCTTGCACATTATGGTAGAGTTCCATCTAGATTTTCTGTGTTTCAGCACTGATAGCTATATGTTCTATTTTGCAGTTTCATTGCCACTGCTGCTGCCATCTTTCCTCAGCTTCATCCGGACCAGCGTCTTCCACCTTGGAAGGCTACTAAAGACATAACCCCTGCGCTTGCATGCTGGAATTACATTAAACCAGCTCCTGTCTCCACTCTCAGCGTCTTACAGATGGACCAAGAGTTACATTGGATCAAGAGTGTACAATGTACAGTATATGCACCACGGGCAGTGTACATGCAAAAACAAATTGCTAGCAGACAGCCAAATACGTTTTTGTGCAGAAGAGACATATAAGGTCTCTTCCTTCTTCTTCCTTTCCTTTTTTCTTATCCCCCCTAACCCACCTCTGCACCGCCCCTCCCCCACTTTTCTACCGAGATCAATAACACACCTATCAGTCCCACCTCTCACGCTAGGGTACTAGGTTTAATCCTTGGCTTTGACCTCTCCTTCTGACCCCACATCCAAACACTGTCCACACTGTAATGTTTTCAAAATGTGCCCCTTCCCAACAATATATCAGCACCACAAAGTGACCAATTCAGTCCCTTGTTATCTCTCTCTCTCCTCGACTATTGCAACTAACTCCTGATTGGCCTACCACTAGACAGGCTATCCTCCTTTTAAGAAAAAAAGGGGGGGAAAAGAAAGGGATTTCCCAAAGAATTCTTCAGAGAGGAACTGTCGGTATTCACGAATAGAAAATTACTTTATTAATATAAAACTTTATAAAAAAAATCCACATAATGACATTTGTTATAAAATAAAGAAACCAAACCTCCACCATTCATATAAAATAAGACAATTGTCTAAGGACACAGGTGGCCACGCTATGACTATTATTGGGACTATCTTACTGGTAAAGTCCCCACTATAGTCTTTTCTATTGGGATGTAGCCGTGTTGTCCTCTTTTACATTTTTGGTTTTGTAGGCTATCCTCCTTTTATTCTATCAGGAATGCCGCTGCCAGACTCATCCACTTTACCAACTGCTCAGTGTCCACCTTCCATTCCCTTCCATTCCCTTCCATTCCTTCCATTGACTTCCACTCACCTAATGAATAACATTGAAAATACTAACAACATCCAAAGCCATTCACATCTCTGCCCCAAACTACATCACTAAACTAGTCTTAAAATATCACCCAAGTTGTCCTCTTCACTCATCCCAAGATCTCCTGCTTTCTAGCTCCATCGTCACCTCCTTCTTGATCCACTTGAAGGACTTCTCCCAAGTTTGGAACTCCCTACCCCAATCTGTCTCCTACTCTGTCTGCCTTTGGATGATCCTAGAAAACACATTTCTTTAAAAAGCCTATGCCAGCTCCACATAAAAACTGAACTTTTATTTTATCAGCTCATCCTCTAACAGTTCTTACTTTTTATATCACTTGCCTATCCCTTTTAGATTGTAAGCTTTCATGAGTAGGCCCTTCTAAAGCCGGGTACATACTACCCAGTCGGGAGCCCCTGTACTAACCAAGGTTAGTCCAGCGATCTCCCCTGCTGAGCTGTTGTGTTCTGACAGGGAGACAGCCCCCCCCCCCCGGCCAGAACACTCCGTCAAGTGATCTCTGTCATTGGCTGAGAGCGCTGATCGGGATTCGGTCGGCTGCTGTTTTTCCACCATGCACGTCCGAGAGAAGCCGGCCAAACAACTGGCTTCTGTAGGACAGACCGGCATACACACGGGCAGAACGTCAGCCGGTATTTTTTGTACTGGCAAATACCCCCTGACGGGGCTGTACGGGGATTTACTCTCTTGTCTTGAATGGTATTGTAATTATACTGCCTCCTTCTATATTGTATAGTGCTGGGCAAACTGTTAGCATTATATAAATCCTGTATAATAATAATATAATAATAGTTACACCAAAAACTCTACCTGCTGATGATATTTCTGTCCCCTCGCTTCAGTTGTGCGTTAAATATAAGGATGTGTAGTTTATCCACCAGTCTTAAGTGAGTTCAGAGTGACTGCATTTCTCTTTTTACAGCACATTAAACCCTGTTGAGATAAGCCATTAGATACATAGGGAATGCATTGTTTTTACTTAGTTGACTGACTGTTAAGCCATCCATAGATGGATCAAAATTCCCCATTGAACCATCTGAATTTTGATTCATCTGTGGGCAGACTGGTTGTACAGTAGTAAATGTCTTTTGTGCTTTTTTCGCTCGATCAGTGTCGCCAGCTGTAACCAGCAACACTGATTATTGCTGAACTCTCCCTGCTGTAAGGATACAATAACAATGCAGGAGCAATTCCTCTATCAACACTGTCTGGGAGAATCAAACGCTTTTTTTTAGTTCAACCCGCTGGTTGAATGAAAAAAAAATGAATCATATATGGCCTGCCATAGACTTGTGAGAAAGCAAGGTACAATCATTGTGCAGCAATGAAAAGCAGGGAGCATAACCTGTATATGTGATTAGCAAATAAGGCTACTCCAATATGCAGTGCCTTGAAAAAGTATTCATACCCATTGAAATTTTCCACATTTTGTCATGTTACAACCAAAACATAAATGTATTTTATTGGGATTTTATGTGATAGACCAACACAAAGTGGCACATAAATGTGAAATGGAAGGAAAATGATAAATGGTTTTCAATTTTTTTTTACAAATAAATATCTGAAAAGTGTGCCCTGCATTTGTATTCAGCCCCCTTTACTCTGATACCCCAACCTAAATTAGTAGAACCAATTGCATTCAGAAGTCACCTAATTAGTAAATAGTGTCCACCTGTGTGTAATTTAATCTCAGTATAAACACAGCTGTGCTGTAAAGCCCTCAGAGGTTTGTTAGAGAACCTTAGTGAACAAACAGCATCATGAAGGACAAGGAACACACCAGACAGGTCAGGCATAAAGTTGTGGAGAAGTTTAAAGCATGGTTCTTTTATAAAAAAATATCCCAAGCTTTGTACATCTCACGGAGCACTGTTCAATCCATCATCCGAAAATAGAAAGAGTATGGCACAACTGCAAACCTACCAGGACATGGCCCTCCACCTAAACTGACAGGCCGGGCAAGGAGAACATTAATCAGAGAAGCAACCAAGAGGCCCATGGTAACTCTGGAGAAGCTGCAGAGATCCACAGCTCAGGTGGGAGGCATCTGTCTACAGGACAACTTTTAGTCGTGCACTTCACAAATCTGGCCTTTATGGAAGAGTGGTAATGGTGGAGGGGCACCGGACACAGTTTTTTTTACAGGTTATCAAATGTGGACAAAGTCATTACTTGAGCCCAATTGCCTGTATATGGCAGGACATCACAAAGATGGGAATTCCCTAAAAGAGGACATTCATCTGAGTGTAAAAGGTCAGAGCACCAAATGAAAAATCCTTAGGAGTTCCAAGTCAACAATTCAACAAGCAGGGCAAAAGACAGCCACTGTGTTTCAGGGGCAATACAATCCTTCTTCATCAGGGTCCAGTGAAATAGCAGAATGTTTGCTACTTTTGCTGTGAATATGAGCACTGACTGTTGTCTATAACATCCTCTACCTGAAGATAAGCCTGTTTAGGAGTATTGTTGAGTCCAATTAACATTCTGCCATTTCACTCAGCCCTGATGAAGGGGAATTGCGTGGCCCCCAAAATGCATTGGATATTCTTTGACCTGCTTGTTGTATCCAATAAAGACTTTGGACTTCAATAGATTCCTCATTTGGTGTTCTCTTTGACCTATTACCAGGAGTGTAACTACAGTGTAACTACAGGGGTTGTATTGCGACCTGGCTCCATAGAGCATCTATGGGGCCTATGTGGCCCCCCTGTACACATGGATAGGAGAGGCGGCATGTAGAGAAACTGATCCCCTCCATTTTCCCCCTATAGCTGTTGAAAGTCTGCTTCTTCTCCTCTCCTTCCTGCAGGCATTCAATGGCAGCAGGAGGAAAATTGAGGGAATCAGTTTCTCTAAATGCCACCCCTTCCACTCCTCCAATCCAGGTTCTGCTGCCCCCCCTCTCCTGCCCCCTGCGCCCCAACACAGAACTGCTGGCTTCCCTCCTTCCCTTCCCTCCTTGGCCCCCTTCCTTTTCTGAATGAGTCAGTGATCGGTACTGTCCATTCAAAACTGAAGCATATGTTTACACTGTGTCTGTACAGAGCTATTTCTGTCCACCAACAGGGCTCCTAAAAAAATAATAATAAAAAAATGTAATTGTATAAAAATAAAATGATTTGGTAATAAATAATAATAAAACAAATAGCAAAAATTAAAAAAAATAAAGATTGATACCAGTGGCGAAACTACAGTATCAGAGTCTCATAGGTTGCACTTGTGACTGGACCCTGGTGTTCCGCCACAGGGCTTGGATGGAAGGGCCCCAGGCTCAGAGGGAAGGGCCCTGGCTTGGCATCAGGGGGGCAGTTCATGGTTTCTTGCACCGGGCCACTGAAGGTTCTAGTTATGCCTCTGCCTATTACATTTGACGTTTGTGTTGGGGCAGCCTCATTCAGGGGCAGGAACTGATGTGAATGGTTCATTGTACTGTGTAATGCGTTATGTTAGAGCTATAAATAATGAAATAACAAGAACCATTGCTGGTGGTGACAGTGGTATTTTTGCAATGACTTCCATTCTATGAGTGAGAGTCCCACGGAGACTCTTCCACTTTCATCACACTCTAAATCAAGCAAGACACTTTGCCAGCCCTGTTGTATCAAGACAAAAGGAAGGCTTTATTTATTTGCAATGCTTTTTTACTGGCCCTCTGATCTAAAACATTCCCTCTTTTGATGGGAACTTCCTGTGGCTATTTTTGAGTGTGGCTGTAGTTAAGTCAGAAGCCCCAGAGACCTAGTTAGATATGGATTAACGAGTAAATGTAATTTCATCTTCCACATTGATTGTTACACAATGCTTAAGACAAAAATGTAACCAGCCAGTGTCTAATTGGTAATGACAGCTCTGTGGGAAAATAATTGTAGGTGGAAGGGAGAATTTAATTAAATATCTTTCTTGGGTTAAAATATTTCCTCTGTTGTGTTATCTCCATCATTGATCTGTCATGTCTGCTCTTTTTTGAGTTTAGTAAAGTGGAAGAAATTTTTAGAGCGTGAACTGAAAATATACTTTTGTTAAAGATGTAGGACTAAAAGTCCTATCATTTATTTATAAACCTGGAAGGGAAAGGAGTTCTCAACTTTGTAACGAAGTAGCAGTTTACAGGAAAGCGGTGTTAAATGGGCTTTTTTTGTTGAAATTTGTAAAAATGGTAATTTAATAGACTGGTGTGCTGCTACCAAGTCATGATGAAAAACGACCCTCAGTGACTCACAGTAAAGTACAAGTGTTGTAAGTTAAAATAGAACTTGAGGCAAATTTAAAAAACAGACTTTAAGCCTGGTATACAAGTAGTTTTAAAACTGGAACAAGGTTATGAACAACACCCATTTTAAATACAAACTTTATTTTACTATATTAACAAATGTAATATTTTAGGTCTTGTTCACACAGTGCAGTGACAGGAATTTTTCTACACTGGATAAGTGCCAGCCACCGTTATGTCACATAGAAAACAATTGTTTTCTATGTGCCCTGGTCACACCCAAAGCAGTGCAGGGTTTGATGCAGTGAGCTGCAGTAAAATGCAGATATGCTGAATTTTGGAACCTATAATCAGGTTTGTTTTTTCTCCCATTGGCAACAAAGATAGGACTGATTTTTGCAACCATTATTATTATTATTATTCAGGATTTATATAGAGCCAACAGTTTGTGCATTGCTTTACAACATGAGGGCAAAGAGTACAGTTACAACACAACTCAATACCGGAGGAATCAGAGGGCCCTGCTCGTTGGAGCTTACAATCTAGGAGGGAGGGTCAAGTGATACAAAAGGTAATAAATTAATTCAGAGAGTAGTGGTTAATGATTCTTACTCTGAATGGTCTAAGGTTATCAGTGGTGTACCCAAGGTTCAGTGCTGGGACCCTTACTTTTTAATATCTTTATAAATGATATTGGGTCTGGGATTAAAAGTACAATTTCTGTCTTTGCAGATGACACCAAGCCATGCAGTGGAATAACCTCCTTACAGGATGTCTCCAAGTTACAGGCCGACCTCAATGCACTTTTTAATTGGGCAACTGTGTGGCAATTGAGGTTTAATGTTGATAAATTGAAAGTTATGAACCTGGGGGCTAAGAATATGCATGCATCATACATACTGGGGGGGGGGGGGGGGGGGTACTACTGGGGGAATCCATAGCGGAGAAGGATCTGGGGGTTTTGGTAGATTATAAGCTCAATAATAGCATGCAATGCCAAGCTGCGGTTTCCAAAGCGAGCAAAGTCCTTTCTTGTATTAAGAGAGGTATGGACTGCAGAGAGAGAGATATCATTTTGCCCCTGTTCAAATCATTAGTAAGACCTCATCTGGAATTTTCAGTTCAGTTTTGGTCACCAGGATAAAAAAAAAAGGATATTGGGGAACTGGAGAAAGTGCAGAGAAGAGCAACCAAACTGATAAGAGGCATGGAGGAGCTCAGCTATGAGGAAGGATTAGGAAAATTGAATTTATTCTCTCTTGAGAAGAGGAGATTAAGGGGGGATATGATCACCATGTATAAATACATAAGTGGTCCATATGTGAACTTGGCATTGAGTTATTCACTTTAAGGTCATCACAGAAGACAAGGGGGCACTCTTTACGTCTAGAGGAAAAAAGATTTAATCTCCAAATACGGAAAGGTTTCTTCACAGTAAGAGCTGTGAAAATGTAGAATAGACTCCCTCCAGAGGTGGTTCTGGCTAGCTCGGTAGATTGCTTAAAAAAAAAAGCCTTTACTTAATGTACATAATATAACTGGGTACTGATATTTATAGGTAAAGTTGATCCAGGGAAAATCCGATTGCCTTGAGAGGGATCAGGAAAGAATTTTTTCCTCTGCTGTAGCAAATTGAATTATGCTTTGCTGGGGTTTTTTGCCTCCCTCTGGATCAACTGTGGGTATAGGATTGTATATACAGGCATACCGCACTTTTAAGTACACAATGGGTTTTATTTACTAAAGCTGGAAAGTGCAAAATCAGGTTCACTCCTGCATAGAAACCAATAGTTGGACAGATTGGGGTAGGGAGTTCCATAGGATAGGAGAGCTAAAGAGCAGGAGGTCTTGGGAGGAACGTAGAGAACGATTTGGTGGGTATTTTGAGACTAGATTAGTGATGTAGCTGGGGGCCTAGTTGTAGATGGCTTTGTAAGTTGTTATTAGTATTTTGAATTTAATTTGTTGAGCTAACCATTGACCATTAACATTATGTTACACTACTCTTGACCGCTGTACTGTAAACTTTATGCTATACGTTACATACTTGTGACCAAATTATTTATTGTCTCAACTGGTTACTAATTGATAAGTAGTTTACAACTGTATTACTGAAATTCTTCTTAGACTATAGACTCAGACAAAGTGTAAGCTCTACATTCTCTGTGAGGAAAAGCATATGTAAAGAGAGAGAGATTTTATTCTTAAAAATGATTCTGTGTACTGAGGTTTATTTGTGTCTGTAGACTGAGAGTGATTATTACTGTGATTAGTTTAGGGTTAATGAATGGTATTTATGGACTGTGAATGGTATTTTTTTAAGTTGAAAAAAATGCCTGAATTGCTTACTGTCATGCCCAGTCAGGACTTAAACAGAGTTTACATTATGGTGGCTTCTCACAGAGGCAAACATTCTAACAAGAGCATTCAGAAATTCAGAATAATGATTATTACATATTTTTGTAATAATTAATCTCTTCCTGGCCACGCTATAAAATTGTAGTTTTTTGATTTAATACCGATTTACACTGGACTGTTATTTTTCGAACGTGTCACCTTCTCTGGCTGCTCACTACATGCATTAGTCCACCTTGCTCCCAGTTACATAGACCATAAGTTATCTATAGAAGCAATATAAAACCCAGAAGTTTTCACCAATACTGTTCCTTTATACTTACTTTTCATTTCAAAATAACAAATACAATAATTATAAGGACTAGTTAAAAGGAATAATACTTTTGGTAGATAAATAGTGCATACAAAAAAAAAAAGGTTTACAAAACTGACTAAAATTAGGAACAACCTAGGACGAAAGACAAACAGATGGATTTGGTTCCATAGAAGGGACAATTCTCCCAAATGTCAATGATACACAGTCGGCAGCTATGACTTTGTCCTGTTATTTCTGTTTAGTTGTATGTAGTTTCCTGTGCTGGTTTGTATGTTTTATTGTACCAGACATTGTTACTAGCTTGTATTTCACTTGTTTAATTATTATTTGTTTACTACTGTTTGCTTTTACTGTTTTTACAATAAACACCATTAATACAAACACAGCAGAGTCTGGCTGAGCTCTACTCGCTGATTATAAATCTGGTCATACCAGTCACTGTTGGATTCCTGCCTTGGGTCCCTGACAGCCTGGATGAAAAACTGAACTGCTCAGCAGCAAGGCTCTGCTCCCTGGGTGCATCTCAAGCAGGGCCGTCTTTAAAGCAGGGCAAAAAGGGCAGCTGCCCAGGGCCCTGTCATTGCTGTGGGGCCCTAAAGCAGCTGCCTCATACTTGCCAACTATCCTGGTTTAAATTCCCTTGTCCCTTGAAGTTTTAGTCCTGTGCTGTGTCCCGATATCTCAGTGTGAAGTGCAGCTACTCATGCTGCCCAGCTCTGCCCTATTGTTGTGTACAGATGACTCACCTGCAGTGTTTACATGTAAATAACCGGCATTGGTATGTAAATAGTGATGGTATTCATATGTAAATTGCCGGGACCAGTGAAATTCATATGTAAATAGAGGCGGCATTCATATGTATATCATGCCCCCCTGAGGTCATATCCACCATCACTTGCCCACTAGGGGAGATAAAGGGGCATGCTTGAAAGTCCTGCCTGCACTGTGATCATTCAACCTAACATCAGCCTGTTCTGCAAATGTAAGAAAATTCGAGGGGGGAGGGTAGTGTGGGGTGTGCAGAGGTAGGCAGAGAAGGAATTACAGTTTGGATGCACAGGTAAGCAAGAAGGGGATGTATAGAGGTAAGAAAGGTGGGTACAAAGATGAGCAGAGGAGGCAGGTAGAGTTAAAGGGGTTGAGTGTTGGAGTGGAGAGGATGGGGGAGGTTTGGGGTGCAGAGGTTAGCAGGGGTTTTAGGATGCAAAGGTGTACTGACAGGGTGGATAAAGATGTAGTTCGCATGTAGGGAAGCCCAATTATTTCAATGGGCTGCTCAATGCGCTAGAAATCCAGGAAGAAAGTCCCAAATGCTTTTTCAAAATCACACGGTTTCTCAGCACATGTCAGCAGATGCGTGAGAATGCCATTAACAATTAATGGCACTGCTGTGTATTTGCTAAAGGGCAGCACATTTCTGTGGTGTCAGGAAAGTGATTTTGCATGCATTCCAGACACACACAAATGTGAACGCAGGCTAAATGTCTCAGTTACATTGGTGGTCGGTGTAAATCTTCACATTATATTGGGGCTTGGTGTAGAATCCATTCATTCACACTAGTGGCCAGTGTGAAGGTCCCCCTTACATTAGTGGTCAGTGTAAATCCCCTTTACATTGGTGGTCATTGTAAATCTTCCCATTACATTGGGGCTTAGGGTACAATCCTTTTAGTCACACTAGTGGCCAGTATGAAGGTCACCCTTACATTAGTGGTCAGTGTAAAACCCACCTTAAGCCCCATACACACGCTCGGACAATCCGCGGACCAGGTCGGTCGGACTTTGTCCGACGTACTTTGTCCGATGTTGGCGTTGCGTACACACGGTCGGACTACGTTGTCGGAATATCCGGTCTGGAAGAACGTCGTGACGTAAGTCGTCGTCCACGAGATTACAAAAGGGAAGTTTAGCACCACGTCAGGCACCCGTTGGGCTCCTTCTGCTGATCCCGTGTTTATCGAGAGTTAGTGGAAGTTTGGTGACTTAAGATTCGCGCTTCTCAGTTTTCTGACTCAGATCGTTACTGCTCTTCAGTTTGTGCTTGTCGTGCGTATCTGTTTACTAGTGCGTGTAGTCAGTTCGCATTTGTTGGTCATTGCGGCCTATATCTTGATATAGGACGCTTTGATTTGCACTGCTTATTGTCTGCTCGTTGCTGGTATTCATTTCGTTCTTTCAGGCCTTGCTGTTTATCGGTGCTTTCTGTTTGTCCGTTCTGACCAGCCGACCTTTTGTGACCTTCTGAGCGATGTTTCCCGTGCGTACTCGTCGCCGAGTTCGTGCTGTACGTGGAATTGGTGTCGGGCTTTTAGCTTTGAGCCAAGACCGTCCATGAACAGAGTGACGAGGAGTATGTGGACCAAGAATTGGTTGCTTCAGCGTGACCAGTTCTCGCACATGCCTTTGCTTCGTGAGATCCGGGAGAATAATCCTGATGATTTCAGGAACTTTCTCAGGATGACGGACCCCGATTTTCACCGTCTTTTGGCTTTGCTGACCCCCTTTATCAGCCGGCAGGATACCTGCATGAGACAAGCCATTACTCCGGAGCAGAGGCTTGTTGCTACGTTGAGGTACTTGGCGACAGGGAGAAGTCTTCAGGATTTGAAGTTCTCTTCAGGTATCTCTCCCCAGGCCCTGGGAATCATTATTCCAGAGACCTGTTCTGCCATCATCCAGGTCCTGCAGGAGGACTATATTAAGGTAACATTTCTACTTTACTATTCCCTTCTATGTATGCTCTGTTTGCTAATGACTTGTATTTTTGACCTCCTTCCCTAATTACCATGATTGCAATATGCTCTAATATGCTGTGCCCTTTTCTCCTTCATGCATTTTTCCCTTCACTTACCTCCCCAGCATGCTCTTCTGCCCCAATAGACACCTATGGCCTAGTCACTTAAGCAATGTCTTTTGTCTGCTGCATAGTATTGTTTGCCCCAAAACACCCCCTAAAATATGCACAAATGTTTGCTGTGTGGTTTACTTCATGTAGAGCCCCTTTTTTTTTTCTTTTGGTGGGGGGGGGGGAAACTCATTAGGAACCCCCTCCCCCAACTGCTCTGTCAGATGGTACCAATCCTCTATCTGCTGGCTTTCCCAAGGTCCATACACACTATATACCTACCTCTTTATAGTGCGCATCTTTAGGGATGAATTCAGCAAAGCATGTAGTGCAAGGGGCTGCCTCCATACATTCCATTTCCTATTTTTTTTGTCTTCTTTCCCTCCTATTAGCTTGCTTGGTAATTTAATAATGTCACACTGTGCCTGCCTTTTTTTTGGGGGGGGGGGGGGGGAGGTTGAAATGTTATTTGATCTTTCCTGTGGCCTGCCAATAGTGTTAAGTACAGAGGGTCTGGCCAAACTAGCCCACATTATTGAGCCATTTGCCAATCAATGAAGTGCAGAGGGTTAGCTGTCCACTAGGGATGAGCCGAACACCCCCGGGTTCGGTTCGAACCAGAACCTTCGAACGGACCGAAAGTTCGCGCGAATTTTCGAACCCTATACGTTATAATGGACGCGAACGTTCGAAATCAAAAGTGCTAATTACAACGGCCAATATGCATGTTAATGTCATAAAACAGGTTTGGGGACCCGGGTCCTGCCCCAGGGGACATATATCAATGCAAAAAGAACTTTTAAAAACTAAAGTTTTTTCGGGAGCAGTCATTTTAATGATGCATAAAGTGAAAAAAAAAAGTGAAATTTTCCTTTAAATATGGTACCTGGGGGGTGTCTAAAGTATGCCTGTGAAGTGGCATGTGTTTCCCGTGTTTAGAACTGTCCTTGCACAAAATGACATTTGTAAAGGAAAAAAAAGAAGCCATTTAAAACCACTTGCGGCTTTAGGTTTGTTCTTAAGTAGAATCTGAACAGGTACATTATGAAGTGTAGCTCCATCCCAAAAAAATCTATTTTTAAGCTTTTTGGAGAACATAGGGAGGGGTTATCACCCCTGTAACATTTGCTGTCTTTGCACATCTGTTCAGAACATGTCACCTCACTTTCCGTCCCAATGACAAATGTTTTTGGAAAAGTGGGGTTTTAATTGAAACAAGGATTGGTGATAAAGTATCAGTAGAGAGGAGATACCTTTTTCCCAAATTAAATCTAACAGGATAGAATTTCCCTTCCTAGGGGTAGATTTCCTCTCACTTCCTGTTTTCTCTTTCCATTTGCAAGTAGGAGTCGTTTGTAAGTTGGATGTTTGAAAGTAGGGGCCTGGCGTATATACTCTGCAGAAATTTGCCCTATTAGATGTTGGTGTAGCCACAAGACTGGTGGGCACAGGAATGGGCCCTGCTATGAGTTAATAGATCAAGATTTGTAATTGCATGCACTGTTGAACAGGGCAGAAAAATTGGGGGTGGTGGTGGTGGTGGACGGTGTTGCCACAAGACTGTAAGCTCTCACAGTTACTCTTGGTGGGCGCAGGAATGGGCCCTGCTGTGAGTTATTAGATCAAGATTTGTAATTGCAAGCACCTGATGAACAGGGCAGAAAAATTGGGCCTTTGGCGGTGGTGGTGGACGGTGTTGCCACAAGACTGTAGGCCCTCACAGTTACTCTTGGTGGGCGCAGGAATGGGCCCTGTTGTGAGTTATTAGATCAAGATTTGTAATTGCAAGCACCTGATGAACAGGGCAGAAAAATTGGGCCTTTGGCGGTGGTGGTGGACGGTGTTGCCACAAGACTGCAGGCCCTCATAGTTACTCTTGGTGGGCGCAGGAATGGGCCCTGCTGTGAACTATTAGATCAAGATTTGTAATTACCCGCCCCTGTTAAACAGGGGCTGAAAAATTGTGCCTTAGGCACTGGTGCTGGTGCCACAACACTGCAACCCCTCACAGAGACTGTACTTGGAGCACAGCAGTCACACGTGTTGCGAAGCATTTTTTTAAAAAATTGGAAGTACACAAAAAATTGTGCCTTAGGCACTGGTGTGGTGGCATGGATCATTGAGGAGGAGGAAGAGGATAGTCAGTGAACATAAGAGGACAGTCACTCAGCATCAGCATAGGCAGTCTTGAAGGGATGTGACATTAAAAATTATTCGGTTATATCCGCCTCAGGTGCCTGGTAGCTGGTGGTGATCCAAGACTGATTCATTTTGATGAATGTCAGTCGATCAACCGAGGCGGTGGACAGGCGCACCCTATGATCAGTCACAAATCCTCCAGCAGCACTGAATGTGCGTTCGGAAAGAACGCTGGAGGCAGGACAGGCCAGTAGCTCAATTGCATACTGTGCAAGCTCTGGCCAGTGATCCATCCTCAGGACCCAGTAAGCCAGAGGATTTTCGGTGGGAAAGGTGTCCAAGTCTGACCTTGCCCCAAGGTATTCCTGCACCATGTATATCAGACGCTGGCGATGGTTGCTGGAACCGATCATACCTTGGGGCTGCGGACTAAAAAATTGTCTGAATGCATCGGTCAGACGTCCACCTTCCCCACCGCTCCTTCTGCCACTGACCGAAGCCTCAGCAACTCGTCGCCCAGGACCAGGAGTTTGTAGCCTCCCAGTTTCTGGGAACGCGTTGCACAGACCTTTCTGCAAGGCCTCCCTGAGATGTCTCATCCTCTGCTCCCTCTGCGACGGCAAGATAAGGTCCGCAACCTTACCCTTGTACCGCGGATCAAGGAGAGTGGCCAGCCAGTAATGGTCCCTCTCCTTGATCCGAAGAACACGAGGATCCTTCCGCAGGCTTTGCAGGATCAGGGAGGCCATGCAGCGTAGGTTAGCTGAGGCATTCGGTCCGGAGTCTTCTGGGTCACTGAGGATGACATGATCGCCAGCCACCTCCTCCCAGCCACGTACAAGTCCACTGGTTTGTTGGGACTGTACATCATCCCTAAAAGACTGCTGCTGCTGATGCTGAGTGCCAGGCTCCACCTCCATGCTCACACAATCCTCCTCCTCCTCCTCCTCCTCCTCATCCTCTTCCTGTGTGATGGGTGGGACAGAAGGAACACTGTCGGATAAAGGGGGCCTTGAGAGGCAAGGAAGTCCTCCTCTTCCTGCCTCTGTTCTGCCTCAAGTGCCCTGTCCATTATCCCACGCAGCGTATGCTCCAACAGGTGGACAAGAGGGACAGTGTCACTGATGCATGCACTGTCACTGCTCACCATCCTCGTGGCCTCCTCAAATGGTGAGAGGACAGTGCATGCATCCCTGATCATGCTCCACTGACGTGGGGAAAAAAAACAAGCTCCCCTGACCCTGTCCTGGTGCCGTAGTCGCAAAGGTACTCATTGATGGCCCTCTGCTGCGTGTGCAGTCGCTGCAGCATGGCCAACGTTGAGTTCCACCTGGTGGGCATGTCACATATTAGGCGGTTCTTGGGCAGGTTCAGCTCCTTTTGCAGCTCAGTCAGCCGAGCACTGGCATTATAAGATCGGCGGAAATGCACACAGACTTTCCTGGCCTGCCTCAGGACATCCTGTAAGCCTGGGAACCTGCCCAAGAACCGCTGCACCACCAGGTTGAGGACGTGAGCCATGCAGGGCACATGGGTGAGCTGCCCCTGTCGCAGGGCGGAGAGGAGGTTGGTGCCATTGTCAGAAACGACCATTCCTGGCTTAAGCTGACGTGGCGTCAACCACCTCTCGGCCTGCCCCTGCAGAGCTGCCAGAACCTCTGGCCCAGTGTGGCTCCTGTCCCCAAACACACCAGCGCAAGCACGGCATGGCATCTTTTTGCCTGCGTACTTGCGTAGCCCTTGTACGCCTACGGAGCACCGCTGGTTCCAAGGACAGAGCACTGGAGGAAGAAGAAGAGGAGGGGGTGGAGGAGAGAGGTGTGTCACAACCAGTAGCAGTAGTCGCGTTTTGGAGGCGTGGTGGCGGAACAACCTCCAACACTACTGCACCTTGTCCTGCATCCCTCCCAGCTGCCAATAGAGTGACCCAATGGGCCGTGAAAGAAAGGTACCGTCCCTGTCCATGCCTGCTGGACCATGAGTCAGCGGTAATATGCACCTTACCGCTGACCGCCCTGTCCAGCGAGGCATGGACATTGCCCTCCACATGCCGGTAGAGAGACGGAATCGCCTTCCGCGAGAAAAAGTGGCGTTTGGGAACCTGCCACTGAGGAACCGCACATTGAACAAACTCACGGAAGGGGGCCGAGTCTACCAACTGAAAAGGCAGCAGTTGAAGTGCTAGCAATTTAGCAAGGCTAGCATTCAACCGCTGGGCATGTGGATGGCTGGGAGTGTACTTCTTTCTACGGTCCAGCAGCTGGGGCAGGGAAATTTGCCTGCTGCAATCGGACGTCGGTGTACTGCAAGTACTTGGTTGTGACACACCTAATTCTACACCTTCAGTCCTCTCAGAGCAGCTTTCAGAGAGGACTGAAGGTGTAGTGGGGATGGAGATCCCAGCTGAGGAGGAGCAAGGAGAGGTCCGCTTAGTTCTTTGGTGTGGGTCTTTTATGTGTGCCTGCCAACGAGCTGCATGGCAGGTCGCCATATGTCTGGTCATGCTTGTCGTGCCCAAGCGGCTGATGTTTTGGCCACGCGAGATACGCTTGAGACAAATATTGCAAATAGCAGTGGTGCGATCTGCTGCACTCGTCTCAAAAAAGGCCCACACCAAAGAACTTTTCTGATAACGTGCAGAGGCAGCGCCCTGCACAGGCGGAGCTCTGCGGTGTTGTACAGTTGCTGTGCTGGCCTCTACCTGGCCTCCAGGGGGCATCCTGCCTCGTTGGACATGTGACGCCGCATCCTCCTCCTCCTCGTCCTCCTCCTCATCCTCTCTCCCTTGAGGCACCCACGTGGAGTCAGTGACCTCATCATCCCCTCCCTCTTCACCACTAGAGCAAACCTGGCAGTAAGCTGCAGCTGGTGGAACAGTACTGCCAGATTCCTCAAGCTGGGTATCGTCATCCGAGCCTTCGAATCGTTGGGCATCCTCCTGGAGCATGTACCCAACACTGTGCTCAAAGAGTTCGGGGGACTCCTCAGGAGGACATGGTGGGTCTAGGGAAGGGGTGGCTGATGATGCTCTGTCAGTACCCTGAGCCTGGGTGAGAGAGGATGAGGAGGATGAGGAGGGCTTGGTCATCCATTCTACCAAGCCTTCAGCATGATGCGGCTCCACATGTCCAGCTGCCGAAAAACAAAGACGCGCGTGTCCATGGCCACGTGCTGATGACGATGCACGACCACGTCCACGGCCACGTCCACTAGAAACAGAGCCTGCCTGCCCTGTGTTCTTGGCTCTGCACGCTCTGCCTCCCCTTGGCGGTCTTCCAGCCATTGTAGTCGGTAGTCCTGTGGGTGCTGCTGAGAAGAATATATAGGAGCTCTGTGTGATGCCACTAACACACTAGAAGTCCTATGGGTGCTTCTGCAAAGAAAATAGAGGAGCTCTGTGTGATGCCACTAAACACACTAGAAGTCCTATGGGTGCTTATGCAAAGAAAATAGAGGAGCTCTGTGTGATGCCACTAACACACTAGAAGTCCTGTGGGTGCTTCTGCAAAGAAAATAGAGGAGCTCTGTGTGATGCCACTAACACACTAGAAGTCCTGTGGGTGCTTATGCAAAGAAAATAGAGGAGCTCTGTGTGATGCCACTAACACACTAGAAGTCCTGTGGGTGCTTATGCAAAGAAAATAGAGGAGCTCTGTGTGATGCCACTAACACACTAGAAGTCCTGTGGGTGCTTCTGCAAAGAAAATAGAGGAGCTCTGTGTGATGCCACTAACACACTAGAAGTCCTATGGGTGCTTCTGCAAAGAAAATAGAGGAGCTCTGTGTGATGCCACTAACACACTAGAAGTCCTGTGGGTGCTTATGCAAAGAAAATAGAGGAGCTCTGTGTGATGCCACTAACACACTAGAAGTCCTGTGGGTGCTGCTGAGAAGAATATATAGGAGCTCTGTGTGATGCCACTAACACACTAGAAGTCCTATGGGTGCTTCTGCTAAGAAAATAGAGGAGCTCTGTGTGATGCCACTAACACACTAGAAGTCCTGTGGGTGCTTCTGCAAAGATAATAGAGGAGCTCTGTGTGATGCCACTAACACACTAGAAGTCCTGTGGGTGCTGCTGAGAAGAATATATAGGAGCTCTGTGTGATGCCACTAACACACTAGAAGTCCTATGGGTGCTTCTGCAAAGAAAATAGAGGAGCTCTGTGTGATGCCACTAACACACTAGAAGTCCTGTGGGTGCTTATGCAAAGAAAATAGAGGAGCTCTGTGTGATGCCACTAACACACTAGAAGTCCTGTGGGTGCTGCTGAGAAGAATATATAGGAGCTCTGTGTGATGCCACTAACACACTAGAAGTCCTATGGGTGCTTCTGCTAAGAAAATAGAGGAGCTCTGTGTGATGCCACTAACACACTAGAAGTCCTGTGGGTGCTTCTGCAAAGAAAATAGAGGAGCTCTGTGTGATGCCACTAACACACTAGAAGTCCTGTGGGTGCTTCTGCAAAGAAAATAGAGGAGCTCTGTGTGATGCCACTAACACACTAGAAGTCCTGTGGGTGCTTCTGCAAAGAAATAGAGGAGCTCTGTGTGATGCCACTAACACACTAGAAGTCCTGTGGGTGCTTCTGCAAAGAAAATAGAGGAGCTCTGTGTGATGCCACTAACACACTAGAAGTCCTATGGGTGCTTCTGCAAAGAAAATAGAGGAGCTCTGTGTGATGCCACTAACACACTAGAAGTCCTGTGGGTGCTTATGCAAAGAAAATAGAGGAGCTCTGTGTGATGCCACTAACACACTAGAAGTCCTGTGGGTGCTTATGCAAAGAAAATAGAGGAGCTCTGTGTGATGCCACTAACACACTAGAAGTCCTGTGGGTGCTGCTGAGAAGAATATATAGGAGCTCTGTGTGATGCCACTAACACACTAGAAGTCCTATGGGTGCTTCTGCAAAGAAAATAGAGGAGCTCTGTGTGATGCCACTAACACACTAGAAGTCCTGTGGGTGCTTCTGCAAAGAAAATAGAGGAGCTCTGTGTGATGCCACTAACACACTAGAAGTCCTGTGGGTGCTGCTGAGAAGAATATATAGGAGCTCTGTGTGATGCCACTAACACACTAGAAGTCCTATGGGTGCTTCTGCAAAGAAAATAGAGGAGCTCTGTGTGATGGGACTAACACACTTCAAGTCCTATAGGTGCTTCTGGGAAGAAAATAAAGGTCTGTGTGATGGGACTAACACACTTCAAGTCCTATAGTTGCTTCTGGGAACAAAATATAGGATCTCTGTGTGATGGTACTAACACACTTCAAGTCCTATAGGTGCTTCTGGGACAAAATATAGCTCTGTGTGTGTGATGGGACTAACACACTTCAAGTCCTATAGGTGCTTCTGGGAACAAAATATAGCTCTGTGTGTGTGATGGGACTAACACACTTCAAGTCCTATAGGTGCTTCTGGGAACAAAATATTAGACATGGGAACTGCCAAAAAATTCGTTTCGTTTCGTTTCGTCCCGTTTCGTATATAAAAAAATTCGTAATTCGTAATTCGTGTACGAAATTCCGTTCGAATTCGTACGAAATACGAAATTCGGACGAATCGTAATTTTTTTTACGAATCGTTAGTAAAGTTACGAATCGTTACGAATCGTTACGAATCGTTACGAATCGTTAACGCGGCTAATGAATTGTTGGTTCTCATAACACAGAGAACAATTCGAATCCAACTACAAATATCGAATTTCAATTTCAAGTTACGAATCGTTACGAATCGTTATGAATAGTTACGAATCGTTACGAATCGTTATGAATAGTTACGAATCGTTAGTAAATCCAACTACCAATATCGAATTTCAACTAATTTGAACGAAATTATTATAGCAGATATAACGAATGAATTCGAATGACAAAGTGTCATTTTTGCAGAAAAAAAAAAAGCGTAGGGGTCCCCCCAAATTCAATAACCAGGCCCTTCAGGTCTGGTATGGATATTAAGGGGGACCCCAGCCAAAAAAAAATAAAAAAAAATGGCGTGGGTCCCCCCCAAATATCCATACCAGACCCTTCAGGTCTGGGATGGATTTTAAGGGGAACCCGGCCAAAAAAAAAAAAAAAAAATGGCGTGGGGTCCCCCTCAAAATCCATACCAGACCCTTTATCCGAGCACGCAACCTGGCAGGCCGCAGGAAAGGAGGGGGGGACGAGAGCGGCCCCCCCTCCCGCCTGAACCGTACCAGGCCACATGCCCTCAACATTGGGAGGGTGCTTTGGGGTCCCCCCCAAAGCACCTTGTCCCATGTTGATGAGGACAAGGGCCTCACCCCCCACAACCCTGGCCGGTGGTTGTGGGGGTCTGCGGGCGGGGGGCTTATCGGAATCTGGAAGCCCCCTTTAACAAGGGGACCCCCAGATCCCGCCCCCCCCCTGTGTGAAATGGTAAGGGGGTACAAAAGTACCCCTACCATTTCACCAAAAAAGTGGCAAAAATTGTAAAAATGACAGGAGACGGTCTTTGACAATTCCTTTATTAAAATCTTCTTTCTTCTTTCTTCTGGTCTTCCTTTCTTCATCTTCTCCTTCCGGCATCTTCTTCCATCTTCTTCTTCCTTCGATTCGCTTCTTCTTCCTCCGGTCTTCTCGTCCTTCTCGTCCGGCATCGTCCTTCTCGCCCGGCATCGTCGTCTCTTCTCGCAGGCCGCTCCTCGCAATGGGAGGCTCCCGCTCTGTGAGGCTTCGCTCCGGGTGACAGGTCTTTTATAACGAAGGCACCTGGTGACCCCGCCCCCTCTGACGCACGGGGACGTCATGTGGAATTCCCTATGGCTTTCCCATGACGTCAGAGGGGGGGGCGGGGTCACCGGGTGCCTTCGTTATACAAGACCTGTCACCCGGAGCGAAGCCTCACAGAGCGGGAGCCTCCCATTGCGAGGAGCGGCCTGCGAGAAGAGACGACGATGCCGGACGAGAAGGACGACGCCGGACGAGAAGGACGAGAAGACCGGAGGAAGAAGAAGCGAATCGAAGGAAGAAGAAGATGGAAGAAGATGCCGGAAGGAGAAGATGAAGAAAGGAAGACCAGAAGAAAGAAGATTTTAATAAAGGAATTGTCAAAGACCGTCTCCTGTCATTTTTACAATTTTTGACACTTTTTTGGTGAAATGGTAGGGGTACTTTTGTACCCCTTACCATTTCACACAGGGGGGGGGCCGGGATCTGGGGGTCCCCTTGTTAAAGGGGGCTTCCAGATTCCGATAAGCCCCCCGCCCGCAGACCCCCACAACCACTGGCCAGGGTTGTGGGGAAGAGGCCCTTGTCCTCATCAACATGGGGACAAGGTGCTTTGGGGGGGACCCCAAAGCACCCTCCCAATGTTGAGGGTATGTGGCCTGGTACGGTTCAGGCGGGAGGGGGGGCCGCTCTCGTCCCCCCCTCCTTTCCTGCGGCCTGCCAGGTTGCGTGCTCGGATAAGGGTCTGGTATGGATTTTATGGGGGACCCCACGCCATTTTTTTTGGCTAGGGTTCCCCTTAAAATCCATCCAGACCTCAAGGGTCTGGTATGGATTTTGAGGGGGACCCTACGCCATTTTTTTTTTTTTTTTTTGGCTGGGGTTCCCCTTAATATCCATCCCAGACCTGAAGGGCCTGGTTATTGAATTTGGGGGGACCCCTACGCATTTTTTTATCAATGACTTCAATGAATGACAGTTCTCTGTATTACGGATCCAACAATTCATTTGCCGGCAAATAGCTGCGAGTGATTTTAAATAGTTTTTTTTTCCTGCAAAAATGACACTGTGCAGGAACAGTTCTCTATATTAGATATACTGAATCTCGAAGCATTCGAAGCATTCGTTATATCCGCTATTATAATTTCTTTCATATTAGTTGAAATTACATATTTGTTAGTAGTTGTATTCGAATTGTTCTCTGTATTACGGGAATCGGCAATTAGCCGCGAGTGATTTTAAATGTCTTTTTTTCCTGCAAAAATGACACATTGTACAGAGAGAGTTCTAAGCACGGGAAACATGACCCCTTCATAGACATACTATAGAGTATATAGTATATAGAAGGGCGCAGGTTTCCTGTGTTTAGAACTCTCTCTGTACAATGTGTCATTTTTGCAGGAAAAAAAGACATTTAAAATCACTCGCGGCTAATTGCCGATTCCCGTAATACAGAGAACAATTCGAATGTTGTATTGTAACTAACAAATATGTAATTGCAACTAATATGAAAGAAATTATAATAGCGGATATAACGAATGCTTCGAATGATTCGAGATTCAGTATATCTAATATAGAGAACTGTCTCTGTACAATGTGTCATTTTTGCAGGGAAAAAAAAGCTATTTAAAATCACGAGTCGCAGCTATTTGCCGGCAAATGAATTGTTGGATCCGTAATACAGAGAACTGTCATTCATTGAAGTCATTGATAAAAAAAAAGCGTAGGGGTCCCCCCAAATTCAATAACCAGGCCCTTCAGGTCTGGGATGGATATTAAGGGGGACCCCAGCCAAAAAAAAAAAAAAAAATGGCGTAGGGTCCCCTCAAAATCCATACCAGACCCTTGAGGTCTGGGATGGATTTTAAGGGGAACCCTAGCCCAAAAAAAATGGCGTGGGGTCCCCCATAAAATCCATACCAGACCCTTATCCGAGCACGCAACCTGGCAGGCCGCAGGAAAGGAGGGGGGACGAGAGCGGCCCCCCCTCCCGCCTGAACCGTACCAGGCCACATGCCCTCAACATTGGGAGGGTGCTTTGGGGTCCCCCCAAAGCACCTTGTCCCCATGTTGATGAGGACAAGGACCTCTTCCCCACAACCCTGGCCGGTGGTTGTGGGGGTCTGCGGGCGGGGGGCTTATCGGAATCTGGAAGCCCCCTTTAACAAGGGGACCCCCAGATCCCGCCCCCCCCCCTGTGTGAAATGGTAAGGGGGTACAAAAGTACCCCTACCATTTCACCAAAAAAGCGTCAAAAATTGTAAAAATGACAGGAGACGGTCTTTGACAATTCCTTTATTAAAATCTTCTTTCTTCTTTCTTCTGGTCTTCCTTCTTCATCTTCTCCTTCCGTCATCTTCTTCCATCTTCTTCCATCTTCTTCCATCTTCTTCTTCCTTCGATTCGCTTCTTCTTCCTCGGTCTTCTCGTCCTTCTCGTCCGGCGTCGTCCTTCTCGTCCGGCATCGTCGTCTGTTCTCGCAGGCCGCTCCTCGCAATGGGAGGCTCCCGCTCTGTGAGGCTTCGCTCCGGGTGACAGGTCTTGTATAACGAAGGCACCCGGTGACCCCGCCCCCCTCTGACATCATGGGGAAAGCCATAGGGAATTCCACATGACGTCCCCGTGCGTCAGAGGGGGGGCGGGGTCACCAGGTGCCTTCGTTATAAAAGACCTGTCACCCGGAGCGAAGCCTCACAGAGCGGGAGCCTCCCATTGCGAGGAGCGGCCTGCGAGAAGAGACGACGATGCCGGACGAGAAGGACGATGCCGGACGAGAAGGACGAGAAGACCGGAGGAAGAAGAAGCGAATCGAAGGAAGAAGAAGATGGAAGAAGATGCCGGAAGGAGAAGATGAAGAAAGGAAGACCAGAAGAAAGAAGAAAGAAGATTTTAATAAAGGAATTGTCAAAGACTGTCTCCTGTCATTTTTACCATTTTTGCCACTTTTTTGGTGAAATGGTAGGGGTACTTTTGTACCCCCTTACCATTTCACACAGGGGGGGGGGCCGGGATCTGGCGGTCCCCTTGTTAAAGGGGGCTTCCAGATTCCGATAAGCCCCCCGCCGCAGACCCCCACAACCACCGGCCAGGGTTGTGGGGATGAGGCCCTTGTCCTCATCAACATGGGGACAAGGTGCTTTGGGGGGACCCCAAAGCACCCTCCCAATGTTGAGGGCATGTGGCCTGGTACGGTTCAGGCGGGAGGGGGGGCCGCTCTCGTCCCCCCCTCCTTTCCTGCGGCCTGCCAGGTTGCGTGCTCGGATAAAGGGTCTGGTATGGATTTTGAGGGGGACCCCACGCCATTTTTTTTTTTTTTTTTTTGGCCGGGGTTCCCCTTAAAATCCATCCCAGACCTGAAGGGTCTGGTATGGATATTTGGGGGGGACCCACGCCATTTTTTTTATTTTTTTTTTGGCTGGGGTCCCCCTTAATATCCATACCAGACCTGAAGGGCCTGGTTATTGAATTTGGGGGGACCCCTACGCTTTTTTTTTTTCTGCAAAAATGACACTTTGTCATTCGAATTCATTCGTTATATCTGCTATAATAATTTCGTTCAAATTAGTTGAAATTCGATATTGGTAGTTGGATTTACTAACGATTCGTAACTATTCATAACGATTCGTAACGATTCGTAACTATTCATAACGATTCGTAACGATTCGTAACTTGAAATTGAAATTCGATATTTGTAGTTGGATTCGAATTGTTCTCTGTGTTATGAGAACCAACAATTCATTAGCCGCGTTAACGATTCGTAACGATTCGTAACGATTCGTAACTTTACTAACGATTCGTAAAAAAAATTACGATTCGTCCGAATTTCGTATTCCGTACGGAATTCGTAAAAAAAAAAATTCGTACTACAGATTCGTAAATTCGTACGAATTTCGAAAAATTCGTACGAATTACGAATTCGTACGAAACGAATCGCACATGTCTACAAAATATAGCTCTGTGTGTGTGATGGGACTAACACACTTCAAGTCCTATAGGTGCTTCTGGGAACAAAATATAGCTCTGTGTGTGTGATGGGACTAACACACTTCAAGTCCTATAGGTGCTTCTGGGAACAAAATATAGCTCTGTGTGTGTGATGGGACTAACACACTTCAAGTCCTATAGGTGCTTCTGGGAACAAAATATAGCTCTGTGTGTGTGATGGGACTAACACACTTCAAGTCCTATAGGTGCTTCTGGGAACAAAATATAGCTCTGTGTGTGTGATGGGACTAACACACTTCAAGTCCTATAGGTGCTTCTGGGAACAAAATATAGCTCTGTGTGTGTGATGGGACTAACACACTTCAAGTCCTATAGGTGCTTCTGGGAACAAAATATAGCTCTGTGTGTGTGATGGGACTAACACACTACAAGTCCTATAGGTGCTTCTGGGAACAAAATATAGGAGCTCTGCCTGCCTGCCACGAACACACTACAAGTCCTATAGGTGCTTCTGGAACAAAATATAGGAGCTCTGCCTGCTGCCACGAACACACTACAAGTCCTATAGGTGCTTCTGGTAACAAAATATAGGAGCTCTGCCTGCCTGCCACGAACACACTACAAGTCCTATAGGTGCTTCTGGTAACAAAATATAGGAGCTCTGCCTGCCTGCCACGAACACACTACAAGTCCTATGGGTGCTTCTGCTAAGAAAATAGAGGAGCTCTGTGTGATGCCACTAACACACTAGAAGTCCTGTGGGTGCTTCTGCAAAGAAAATAGAGGAGATCTGTGTGATGCCACTAACACACTAGAAGTCCTATGGGTGCTTCTGCAAAGAAAATAGAGGAGCTCTGTGTGATGCCACTAACACACTAGAAGTCCTGTGGGTGCTTCTGCAAAGAAAATAGAGGAGCTCTGTGTGATGCCACTAACACACTAGAAGTCCTGTGGGTGCTTCTGCAAAGAAAATAGAGGAGCTCTGTGTGATGCCACTAACACACTAGAAGTCCTATGGGTGCTTCTGCAAAGAAAATAGAGGAGCTCTGTGTGATGCCACTAACACACTAGAAGTCCTGTGGGTGCTTATGCAAAGAAAATAGAGGAGCTCTGTGTGATGCCACTAACACACTAGAAGTCCTGTGGGTGCTTATGCAAAGAAAATAGAGGAGCTCTGTGTGATGCCACTAACACACTAGAAGTCCTGTGGGTGCTGCTGAGAAGAATATATAGGAGCTCTGTGTGATGCCACTAACACACTAGAAGTCCAATGGGTGCTTCTGCAAAGAAAATAGAGGAGCTCTGTGTGATGCCACTAACACACTAGAAGTCCTGTGGGTGCTTCTGCAAAGAAAATAGAGGAGCTCTGTGTGATGCCACTAACACACTAGAAGTCCTGTGGGTGCTGCTGAGAAGAATATATAGGAGCTCTGTGTGATGCCACTAACACACTAGAAGTCCTATGGGTGCTTCTGCAAAGAAAATAGAGGAGCTCTGTGTGATGGGACTAACACACTTCAAGTCCTATAGGTGCTTCTGGGAAGAAAATAAAGGTCTGTGTGATGGGACTAACACACTTCAAGTCCTATAGTTGCTTCTGGGAACAAAATATAGGATCTCTGTGTGATGGGACTAACACACTTCAAGTCCTATAGGTGCTTCTGGGAACAAAATATAGCTCTGTGTGTGTGTGATGGGACTAACACACTTCAAGTCCTATAGGTGCTTCTGGGAACAAAAATATAGCTCTGTGTGTGTGATGGGACTAACACACTTCAAGTCCTATAGGTGCCTCTGGGAACAAAAATATAGCTCTGTGTGTGTGATGGGACTAACACACTTCAAGTCCTATAGGTGCTTCTGGGAAGAAAATATAGCTCTGTGTGTGTGATGGGACTAAACACACTTCAAGTCCTATAGGTGCTTCTGGGAACAAAATATAGCTCTGTGTGTGTGATGGGACTAACACAATTCAAGTCCTATAGGTGCTTCTGGGAACAAAATATAGCTCTGTGTGTGTGATGGGACTAACACACTTCAAGTCCTATAGGTGCTTCTGGGAAGAAAATATAGCTCTGTGTGTGTGATGGGACTAACACACTTCAAGTCCTATAGGTGCTTCTGGGAACAAAATATAGCTCTGTGTGTGTGATGGGACTAACACACTACAAGTCCTATAGGTGCTTCTGGGAACAAAATATAGGAGCTCTGCCTGCCTGCCACGAACACACTACAAGTCCTATAGGTGCTTCTGGGAACAAAATATAGGAGCTCTGCCTGCCTGCCACGAACACACTACAAGTCCTATAGGTGCTTCTGGTAACAAAATATAGGAGCTCTGCCTGCCTGCCACGAACACACTACAAGTCCTATAGGTGCTTCTGGTAACAAAATATAGGAGCTCTGCCTGCCTGCCACGAACACACTACAAGTCCTATGGGTGCTTCTGCTAAGAAAATAGAGGAGCTCTGTGTGATGCCACTAACACACTAGAAGTCCTGTGGGTGCTTCTGCAAAGAAAATAGAGGAGCTCTGTGTGATGCCACTAACACACTAGAAGTCCTATGGGTGCTTCTGCAAAGAAATAGAGGAGCTCTGTGTGATGCCACTAACACACTAGAAGTCCTGTGGGTGCTTCTGCAAAGAAAAAAGAGGAGCTCTGTGTGATGCCACTAACACACTAGAAGTCCTGTGGGTGCTTCTGCAAAGAAAATAGAGGAGCTCTGTGTGATGCCACTAACACACTAGAAGTCCTATGGGTGCTTCTGCAAAGAAAATAGAGGAGCTCTGTGTGATGCCACTAACACACTAGAAGTCCTGTGGGTACTTATGCAAAGAAAATAGAGGAGCTCTGTGTGATGCCACTAACACACTAGAAGTCCTGTGGGTGCTTATGCAAAGAAAATAGAGGAGCTCTGTGTGATGCCACTAACACACTAGAAGTCCTGTGGGTGCTGCTGAGAAGAATATATAGGAGCTCTGTGTGATGCCACTAACACACTAGAAGTCCTATGGGTGCTTCTGCAAAGAAAATAGAGGAGCTCTGTGTGATGCCACTAACACACTAGAAGTCCTGTGGGTGCTTCTGCAAAGAAAATAGAGGAGCTCTGTGTGATGCCACTAACACACTAGAAGTCCTGTGGGTGCTGCTGAGAAGAATATATAGGAGCTCTGTGTGATGCCACTAACACACTAGAAGTCCTATGGGTGCTTCTGCAAAGAAAATAGAGGAGCTCTGTGTGATGGGACTAACACACTTCAAGTCCTATAGGTGCTTCTGGGAAGAAAATAAAGGTCTGTGTGATGGGACTAACACACTTCAAGTCCTATAGTTGCTTCTGGGAACAAAATATAGGATCTCTGTGTGATGGGACTAACACACTTCAAGTCCTATAGGTGCTTCTGGGAACAAAATATAGCTCTGTGTGTGTGATGGGACTAACACACTTCAAGTCCTATAGGTGCTTCTGGGAACAAAATATAGCTCTGTGTGTGTGATGGGACTAACACACTTCAAGTCCTATAGGTGCTTCTGGGAACAAAATATAGCTCTGTGTGTGTGATGGGACTAACACACTTCAAGTCCTATAGGTGCTTCTGGGAACAAAATATAGCTCTGTGTGTGTGATGGGACTAACACACTTCAAGTCCTATAGGTGCTTCTGGGAACAAAATATAGCTCTGTGTGTGTGATGGGACTAACACACTTCAAGTCCTATAGGTGCTTCTGGGAACAAAATATAGCTCTGTGTGTGTGATGGGACTAACACACTTCAAGTCCTATAGGTGCTTCTGGGAACAAAATATAGCTCTGTGTGTGTGATGGGACTAACACACTTCAAGTCCTATAGGTGCTTCTGGGAAGGAAATAAAGGTCTGTGTGATGGGACTAACACACTTCAAGTCTATAGGTGCTTCTGGGAACAAAATATAGCTCTGTGTGTGTGATGGGACTAACACACTTCAAGTCCTATAGGTGCTTCTGGGAACAAAATATAGCTCTGTGTGTGTGATGGGACTAACACACTTCAAGTCCTATAGGTGCTTCTGGGAACAAAATATAGCTCTGTGTGTGTGATGGGACTAACACACTTCAAGTCCTATAGGTGCTTCTGGGAAGAAAATATAGCTCTGTGTGTGTGATGGGACTAACACACTTCAAGTCCTATAGGTGCCTCTGGGAACAAATATAGCTCTGTGTGTGTGATGGGACTAACACACTTCAAGTCCTATAGGTGCTTCTGGGAAGAAAATATAGCTCTGTGTGTGTGATGGGACTAACACACTTCAAGTCCTATAGGTGCTTCTGGGAACAAAATATAGCTCTGTGTGTGTGATGGGACTAACACACTTCAAGTCCTATAGGTGCTTCTGGGAACAAAATATAGCTCTGTGTGTGTGATGGGACTAACACACTTCAAGTCCTATAGGTGCTTCTGGGAACAAAATATAGCTCTGTGTGTGTGATGGGACTAACACACTTCAAGTCCTATAGGTTCTTCTGGGAACAAAATATAGCTCTGTGTGTGTGATGGGACTAACACACTTCAAGTCCTATAGGTGCTTCTGGGAACAAAAATATAGCTCTGTGTGTGTGATGGGACTAACACACTTCAAGTCCTATAGGTGCTTCTGGGAACAAAATATAGCTCTGTGTGTGTGATGGGACTAACACACTTCAAGTCCTATAGGTGCTTCTGGGAAGAAAATATAGCTCTGTGTGTGTAATGGGACTAACACACTTCAAGTCCTATAGGTGCCTCTGGGAACAAAATATAGCTCTGTGTGTGTGATGGGACTAACACACTTCAAGTCCTATAGGTGCTTCTGGGAAGAAAAATATAGCTCTGTGTGTGTGATGGGACTAACACACTTCAAGTCCTATAGGTGCTTCTGGGAACAAAATATAGCTCTGTGTGTGTGATGGGACTAACACACTTCAAGTCCTATAGGTGCTTCTGGGAAGGAAATAAAGGTCTGTGTGATGGGACTAACACACTTCAAGTCCTATAGGTGCTTCTGGGAACAAAATATAGCTGTGTGTGTGTGATGGGACTAACACACTTCAAGTCCTATAGGTGCTTCTGGGAACAAAATATAGCTCTGTGTGTGTGATGGGACTAACACACTTCAAGTCCTATAGGTGCTTCTGGGAACAAAATATAGCTCTGTGTGTGTGATGGGACTAACACACTTCAAGTCCTATAGGTGCTTCTGGGAACAAAATATAGCTCTGTGTGTGTGATGGGACTAACACACTTCAAGTCCTATAGGTGCCTCTGGGAACAAAATATAGCTCTGTGTGTGTGATGGGACTAACACACTTCAAGTCCTATAGGTGCTTCTGGGAAAAAAAATATAGCTCTGTGTGTGTGATGGGACTAACACACTTCAAGTCCTATAGGTGCTTCTGGGAACAAAATATAGCTCTGTGTGTGTGATGGGACTAACACACTTCAAGTCCTATAGGTGCTTCTGGGAACAAAAATATAGCTCTGTGTGTGTGATGGGACTAACACACTTCAAGTCCTATAGGTGCTTCTGGGAAGAAAATATAGCTCTGTGTGTGTGATGGGACTAACACACTTCAAGTCCTATAGGTGCTTCTGGGAACAAAATATAGCTCTGTGTGTGTGATGGGACTAACACACTACAAGTCCTATAGGTGCTTCTGGGAACAAAAATATAGGAGCTCTGCCTGCCTGCCACGAACACACTACAAGTCCTATAGGTGCTTCTGGGAACAAAATATAGGAGCTCTGCCTGCCTGCCACGAACACACTACAAGTCCTATAGGTGCTTCTGGTAACAAAATATAGGAGCTCTGCCTGCCTGCCACGAACACACTACAAGTCCTATAGGTGCTTCTGGTAACAAAATATAGGAGCTCTGCCTGCCTGCCACGAACACACTACAAGTCCTATAGGTGCTTCTGGTAACAAAATATAGGAGCTCTGCCTGCTGCCACGAACACACTACAAGTCCTATAGGTGCTTCTGGTAACAAAATATAGGAGCTCTGCCTGCCTGCCACGAACACACTACAAGCCCCTCTTTCTCAATCAATCTTTGTAACTGAATCTATCTAACTCAATCTCTGTAAGTGAATCTCTCTACCTAACTAAATCCAGCAGAGTGTCACAGAATCAGCCTGCTCAATCTGCGCCGGAACAGCATGTGACCGGCGCAGACGGCGTGGCGGCCTTTTATAGGGGGGGGCGTGTACTACAGCCCTGAGCTGTAATTGGCTACAGGCGTCCTGCCTGTAGCCAATTATGGCTCTTCGAGTTTCCGGGGCTGTGATTGGCCAAGCATGCGGGGTCACAGTGCATGCTTGGCCAATCATCAGCCAGCAATGCACTGCGCCGGCCGCGCCGGCCGCAATGCATTGCGGGGCCGCTCGCATCACACGAACGTGATGCGAGCGGCCAAAATAGTTCTGGGCTCGCCGAGCGAGCGAACGCCCGGTGCTTGATGCGAACGTGGGTTCGCATCGAGCACCGGGCCCATCCCTACTGTCCACCACCCCCCCCCCCAAAACCCCTAGTTATTGCCATTGGCCCATCAGAAGTGGGGGGATTGATGGGGGGGTGAGTAATCTGTGAAGGGGAGCCTCTACTTTTCTGTGCAAATACTTTCCAGCCTCCAATTTTATACAATGCTCTTGTTCCAAGATGTTGATTGTCTAATCTGCTTGCAATGTTTAGGTGCAAAGTGAATAATTTTTTTTTCTTGTTTCACTCCACAGTTCCCTTCCACGCCACAGGAATGGCAGACTGTGGCCTCCCACTTTGCCAGCCGTTGGGACTTTCCTAACTGCGGAGGGGCAATTGATGGGAAACACGTCCGCATCGTCCCACCGCCCAACTCGGGGTCCTACTATTATAATTATAAAGGGTTTAATAGTGTAGTGATGTTGGCGGTGGTGTCGGCAACATACGAGTTTATGTATGTGGACGTGGGGATGAACGGCCGGATATCGGATGGTGGGGCCATTACGCACACGGAGTTCTACTGGCGTCTCCAAAGTGGCAGTCTGTGCTTGCCACCTCCAGAGGAGAATGCCGAAGGACTCCCCTTCGTCTTTGTCGCAGATGAAGCGTTTGCGTTGACTCCCCATGTGATGAGGCCGTTCCCGATGAGGACCCTCACCCCGGACCAGAGGGTCTTCAACTACAGGCTGTCCAGAGCCAGAAGAGTTGTGGAGAACGCTTTTGGCATCCTGGCCAGCCGCTTCCGCCTGTTCCTGACGGCATTTAACTTGGCGGAATACAAACTGAACCACATAGTTCTTGCCTGTTGCATATTGCACAACTTCCTCAAAAGACATAACAGGAACTATGTGGTGCCCGTTGGCCCAGATGTGGAGGGCCCTCCAAATGCCGAACTCACAGCCCTTCGAGTGGCACGTCCAGGCTTGCCCCCTCTAAATGCCCGTGTGGTCCGGGACCAATATATGCAGTACTTTGTGGGTAGGGGGGCCATTGCTCTGCCTGACGATGTGTGAGAGGCATTTTTTAATAAATCTGATATTTTAACCAACCTATGATTTCATGTCATTTCAGTCTTCTTTTTAGCTTATTTTACTTTGACATTTTTTCCCTTTGCCTTCGACAGTGGGAATGCACTTTCTGGGCAAAAGGAGGTAACAGTCTCTTCTTCCCAAAAAGATTATTCTCATGTTGTGTGTTTGCTACCTAATCTTTGGTCTAGAGAAGGTTTGTACTGCATAACTGACACCCAAAATACTCCTTTTCATCACCAGGTCTGACATGTGTGTATTCTCCAAAATGCTGTGCTCCGTGTTTTCGTACAAAGCACTGTGGGTGTCATTTACAGAAGTCAAATCCGCTATGCTCTACAAGTGCATTGAAAAAGTTCCCCGGGAAAGAAAATTGGAGTGCAAAGTGGATTTGCCTTTAGTAAATAACACCCATTGCCCCCCATATCCTTTTCATTTTTACATACATAATGCATTGTGTTTTTTAAATAAGGAAGCCACACATTTAGAAAAATAAAAGTTTACTAGGAAAACATTCACAAGTGCGTTTACAATCTTCACGCCAAAACTGACAACATCTTGGTTATTTACAACATTGTTTACAAACATTCCGCAATTGGTAAAACCAGGCATGGAGCAAAACAGAACCTAGGAACTTGGAAAGTTCAACTTTGTAAAGTGAAGACAAGATCAGACATGACTATATGTTCAAAGTGTGTTTGATCTTGCCTTCATCACATGGGGGGGTCACCCCCGAAAAGTGGAAATTTGGAACATGCACACAATTTGGGACTGAAAATGGTCATTAGATGGTAAAACACATGCCTAGAAGCTTCAAAAGTGCCATTTTCCATCATGGGGATGAATGGACGTTTTTTGGGGGTGCAACCCCTTCACCACAACCACTTTCGTAGTTCGTAAAGTGTTTGCACCCCCAAAAAAACGTTGCCATTCATCCACCATGGTGGGAGCTAGCACATGTGGACACAATGTGTGCATGTTCCAAATTTCAGACAGTTTTTAAGTTGCAAATGTGTTCAGAAGCTGGCACAAATGTGTGTTAATTACTTGGTGCGTTTTCATATTTTTCCTAAAACATCAATGATGTTCTTCAATTTTTGTTGAACATCATTGATGTTTTGCTTTATGTAATCTAGATCTCGATTGCAGACCATTATCTCTCCGATGAGTACGCGGGCACTCTCTGTGGTAAAGTGCGATTTTTCTTCCACAACATCCACGTCACCTAAAAACCACAAACAAACAAAAATGGGGTGTTGGAAATGAGGCAGCCATACATGGATTTGCTTACCAGTAGCTGTGTTCTCCCACACTCACCTGTTGTGGTGACAATTTCTCCAAGTTCGATGATCTCTCCTTCCTCCTCCTCCTCCTCCTCTGCTTCTGCTCTTTCCCCTTTTTTGGGAGGTGTTGGTTTGGGGGTTTCCTCAGACGGCCCAAGTTTTCGCTCCCCTATGAGAATGTCCAAAAGGAAGATTTAGCAACACAAACTATTGAGGGCAGAAATAGGAAATGACAAACATTGCTTGAAAGTGACGGACACTATTTTAGTTTGGCCAGTTACAAATGTCAACTACATGAATGTAGTCACTTTGTAAAGGTGCTAAACTGACTAGCTTTTTGGTAGAAGTTTGTGTGATGGAGACCCCCCTCTAGTATCCACTGGAGCACATGTGTGGAAAAGGCTAATAAAAAGGGGGTTTGGGTGTCCCAGCACTAGTGCTCTCGAGTCCAGATGGGTAAACAGCTACTGGGTGACCTCTCCTTTACATTGAAAAAATTGGCTTTACATTCTGGATGACATTTCTAGGGAGAACAAACTTCCTTTCCCCCAAAAAAACACCAAACATCGTATTATAAGTGGCCGCACGATCGAGGTTGCGTACGATCGAATGGACACACACACAACCATGACAGTGGCAGAAAGATCGAGGCTGAGTACGATCGAATGCACAGACGAACATGAAAGTGGCCATTTTGGAATGTACAACTTTGTAAAAATCAAACCACATGGAGCAGTATGCAAGCAAGAAATCAAACACAAAACACAACTACTTACTTTTTTGAAGAATTCTCTTGATCTTTCTGTACTGATCGGCCTCCCTCAGTTTCAGGTCTGACCAGCGTTTCCTCAGTTGCTCCTTGGATCGTTGTACCCCAAAATGATTGTACAGCCTTCTCACAACTTTAGACATGATCTTGGCCTTGCGGACATTGGGGTTGAGGTAAGGCCCATACTTCCCATCATAGTCGCTCCTCTTTAATATGTCCACCATCTCCAACATTTCTCCAAATGACATATTGGAGGCCTTGAATTTCAGGCTCCGGGATCGGGACGTTTGTGCCTCCGGACTTTCCTCGTCCACCTCCTCGTTGGGGGGATATTTGGGGTGCACCTGCTGTGTCCCCGCCATGTGCTCTCCCCACTGCGCCGTAAAGAGAAGGGGTGGGGAATAGACGAGAAAGATCGTCAGGGGCGGGCGGAGTTTGACGCATGCGCACTGTATATAAAACGTCACACGCCTGTGTCGTAGCCACGATCTGGGAGACGAGGGGAGAGAAAGCTCACGCACGAGACGATCGCTACAAACGAAGGTACAATTTGACGTTGGTACATAACTAGCCTAGACTGATTAGAACTTGAGGCTTCTTTATGGAGAAGATTAGGAGAGTTTAGGCTGACATTATTTATATTGTTTTGTGTGGCGTTGTGTCTTGCAGAGGTGATGGAGGCGTTCTACAACGTGAGCTTTCTCCCACACTTCATTGATAAATACCGGCAATTCCCCCTCTTATGGCAGACAAAACACAGGGATTATAGCAACAGACCAAAGAGGTACGCAGCCCTGCTGAAACTGGTGGCATTTGTAAAGCCTACCCTGCCCATGGCAACCGTCGCAAACTTAAAAGTGAAGATCACCAACATGAAGACTACCTATTTCCGGGAGCGCAATAAGGTCCTGAAGTCACAAGCATCTGGAGCTGCAGCAGCTGATGTCCATGTCCCCACGCTCTGGTACTATGACAGGCTCCACTTTCTCAAAGACCAGGCTACTGTCAGGAAGTCACTCTCGACTCTTCCTTGCACGCGTCCTTCCACGCACGCCACCCTGATGAGGCTTCCGAGGAGCAACCTGGGCCTTCCAGTCAGGAATATGTGCAGGTGCCCAGCTTGTTCCAGGTATAGTAGTTTTGGAACCAGTTTGTTGAATAATGAATGATGTTCAGTTAATTCAGGATCCCCAATTGCTTATTTCCTAACGTGATTGACATATCAACAGACAGTGGTGTGGGAGACATTTTTGGGAAGAATCTAAACTGCAGGGCTGAGAATTGTATGGTTTTGTATTTGAAAACATTTTGCAACAGTCACTAGATGAGAATTGTGTGTGTTTGATGAACAAATAACTGAAACGATGTCCCTTTTTCATACACAGGAAGACCTCAGCCAGGAGGTGGCTGTGGAAGGTGGCAGTCAGGAGGAGGCAGGGGGTAGTGGCAGCCAACAGGGGGGTAGGCGTAGGAGCCTGACTGTCTCCCAAGTCTCTCCCCCTCCGCCTTCCCTACAGAAGGGCGAAAAACATGGGGGAGGTGGGAGAGTCAGCGCTCCAGCTGATAAAAGATGCCTCAGCCTCCCTCTATGCCACACCCACCTACGAGGAGGCCTTTGCCTCCTTGGTTACAAGTAAATTTACGGGTATGGAGGCGGGGCAACGCAGCATGTGTGAGGAGGTCATCCTCAAAATACTAAATGAGGGGATGGCTGGGGAGATGACTCCCCTCACACATGTTTGCGAGAGTGACCTTGCTCCGCCTCCTCCTCCTCCTTCTGCCACCCCACCAGCACCAGCACCAGCACCACGGCGTGGAAGGAAGCGTACAAGGAAGACAAGAGAGTGATGACCTTGATTCAGTCTGGTCTGAGAGAAGATGGAGCCTCTCGTAGTACCAGAGTCTGGGGACCTAGATGGCATCTGCTGCAGTTCCGGATGTTTTGGACTTCAGGACCAGATTGCGCTCCCTTATTATTTAGATAGGTAGTCTTCATGCCCCCAATTGTTTAAGTATGTAAAATGATGGTTGCCATGGGTGTCCAAGGCTTTGCAAATTCCCCAAGTTTCACCATGGCTGCGTTCCTCTTTGGTCTGTTGCTGAGACCTAAATAAAGGTTTTTTTGATTTGAAATAATCATTGACTATTGTGTTTTACTTTTCTACAATGACAGTTTTTCTTTGAGTAGGCAGGTACATTTCACTAATCCTAAAGTAGAATTAACAAGGGGCACCAACAACCAACAAACTCCTAGTAAATGTAAGCAAGAAATACAAATGTTAATAATGTGGTTTTGCTAAGTTGAGACATACAAACCCCCTCCAAAAAACAAAAAAAATCTCCTTCAAATATGTATTCCCCAAAAAAAATAAAAAATCTGGGTAAAAAAATAAGAAAGATTGTATTACGATCTGAGTAAAAATAAACATGTAGTGTATAAATGCTGCAAAGTAATAAAGAAGTAAGTTTGTGAGAAGTGCGGGTGAATAGGAGCAGCTAAAAGATGTCATTCTTGTTGCATTGTAAAGAAAAAGAGAATGCGCTGCATTAAAGACATTTTAACATTGCAGCGTGACGAATGTGCTGTGTCGATTAGGAAAGGTAGTTTTACCTGACCGAGCGCTTCCGTCACAGAATTTCTTCTGAGCATGCGTAGCACTTTGTCCGTCGGACAACCGTACACACGCTCGGATTTGGTGTGATCGGACCGGGTTGACGGGAAATATTTCCAGCAGGAGATAAGACTTTGTCCGACGGACAAACCGACGAACACTGTCCGATGGTGCATACACACGGTCTGATTTTTCAACAACCTTGTCCGATCGGACCAAATTGATGAAAAAGTCCGACCGTGTGTATGGGGCTTTACATTGGTGGTTACTGTGAATGCTCCTATTAGATCAGTGGTCAGTGAAAAACCCTATTACATTGGTGGCTAGTGTTGAAAATCCTCTTTATTTTGGTAGTCAGTAAAAAAAAATCAGCATTGCCATTGATCACACACACCCTCCTCTCCCCCAGCACTGCCACTGATCCCAGGAGTTCTAGGATCCCTAGGAGTTTTCTGTCTATTGATGGATCCCCTCACCACCCCTGTCCATGGTGTTCAGGGAGGTGGAGAGTGAAATTGGATGGGGGGAGGCCCAAGAATATTTGGAGGTGCATACTAGCACATTATGACATTAACCTGCAAGGGGTCTTTTTTTATTTTTTTTTGTGTAAAGTTACTACCGCTTTAAGCAGTGTAGGCAGCAGCCAAGGTAAGTAAATACTGTTGTTTTCCAGAGTATGTATTTGTATAAATTCATGACAGGGTATATTTAATAACACTTCTGCTATGACAAGCAGAATCCATTTTCAATCTCAAGAACTGGATTTCATGACAGAATTGAAATGTAAATGCACATTTGGCCTCATTTAAGAGTGCAAACTGCACTTTACAAATAAACATTGTTCTGCAGGAGAGGCAAAAAAAAAAAAAGAAGAACATAAATATAAGCTATATAAATATGTAATATGTACATCTCAGCAAAACTTATTTTTTTATGAATTTATGTAAGGCAAAATATAATAAAGAATTCATACATTTGCTGGAAATAAATGGAATGATATAATCCGTATGCCTTGTACACACGCTCGGACATTCCGACTTTGGCCGAAACTTGTCTTGCATACATACGGTCGCACAAAGTTGTCGGAAAGTCAGATCGGTCAGAACGCGGTGACATACACCGCGTACGACGGGACTACGAAGAGGCCAGTAGCCAATAGCTTTCATCTCCAAATTGTTTCTGAGCATGCGTGGCACTTTGTGCGTGGAAATTCTCTACACACGATTAGAAAAAGTCTGATCGGATTTTGTTGGCGGAAAATTTAAGATCCTGCTCTCAAACTTTTTCAGTCGGAAATTCCCACATAGAGCCCACACACGATCGGATTTTCCGACAACATAATCGGATCGGACTTTTACCGTCAGAATGTCTGACCGTGTGTACGAGGCATTAGACAGCAGCAGTCCATGGCAGCTTGGAAAATCTACTGTATGGATCCTACTGCTTATAGAGGGCTTATTTTGTAATCCCTTCATGCCTGAGGGTAAAACAAATCTTAACACCTGAACCTAGTTTTGCAACTTTGACATGTGTTAGTAAAACTGTGCATATCATCGAAACTACATAGTACATGCATGTAAATTATACCCTCAACTGGATACATCTGATAAATGGTAATGGCTATCTCCTGTTTTTTTTTATTTTTTATTTCTATTAAAAAAGGAAAACTAGCCTCAATCTCATAATTCGTTCTTGGTCATTTCATTCCAGGCTGTACTTACATGTTGTATCTTTTAAATGGTACTATTATACTGTCCTTGTTTTATGCTGTCGTGTGACAACTTTTTTGATTTGTGTGTTTACCTTATTATACTGAATAAAATCTTTATGGAAAAAACAAACAAAAAAAAAACGAAGAAAAACTAGCTCAAAACAGTAAAAATAAATAAATAAAAAAATAAAATAAAAAAAATAAAAAAAATGAAGTAGCGGTACATTACATGCCATTACCAAGTCCATGACCCACTAAATAAATAAATAAATTCCCCTACTCCTGATGTGCTTGGCAATGCCGTATATTTGCATATTATTTGTTGTACCTCTAGTAGGGCCCAGACACAATAGTGCGTATATTGATAGTAAGAGTAACCAAGGGGCCGCTGGCTGATGATGATGACTTTGTGTAATAAGAGCACAGTTGCTGCACACTCCTTGATAGCTGCAGCACAGATGATGATGAAGACCTGAGTTCTTCCTCACTACTGCAGAGGCTGCAAGCACACATGAAACATAGTTCAGGCACATTGACACACAAAGCAGTCTTGGCAGGGCCATCTTTAAAGCAGGGCAAAAGGGGCAGCTGTCCTGGGCCCTGTCATTATTGTGGGGCCCAAAGCAGCTGCCCCATACTTGCCAGCTATCCTAGTTTAAATTCCCTCGTCCCTTGAGGTTTTAGTCCAGTGCTGTGTCCTGATATCTCAGTGTGAAGTTCTGTAACTAATGCTGCCCAGTTCTGCCTTATTGTTGTGTACAGATGACTCACATGCAGACCCTGTGTTTACATGTAAATAGCAGCTGCATTCATATGTAAATAGCTGCAGACCGGCAGCATTTCATATGTATATCATGCCCCCCTGAGGTCATATCCACCATCACCTATATGGAATGCTGCCCACTGGGGAGATAAAGGGGCATGCTGGAAATTGATCACACCCACCCCCCCCCCCTGCACTGCCACTCATTCCAGGAGTCCTAGGATCCCTAGGAGTTTTCTGTCTATTAATGGGCCCCCTTGCCTCCTCAGTCCATGGTGTGCAGGCAGTGAGGAGATGATGTGCTGTAACCTCTGGCAACCAATCAGTAAGCAGTAATTATGTGCAGTAACCTCTAGCAACCAATCAGTGAGCAGTAATGATGTGCAGTAACCTCTTGCAACCAATCAACAAGCATAAATCATGTGCTGTAACCTCTAGCAACTAATCCGTGAGCAATAATGATACACTGCAACCTCTGGCAACCAATCGCAATCGCTACCTGATCTGATTCAGTAAATGCATTTTGAGTCTAGCTGCTATTTATTGTATGCCTCAAAGCAGGTGGAGAGTGAAACTGCATGGGGGGGGCCCAAGAAAATTTTTGCCCAGGGTCCAATCAATATTAAAGACGGCCCTGAGTCTAGGGGATGTCTTTTTTTGTGATTTTATTATAAATAAACTTGGAGGGGGTGCAGGGTAGTATGGGATACTCCAGAACACTAACTATAACAGGAGGACACACTTCTCCATGTTGCAAATGTCATGAATAAATCTTTTGCCAAGTTTAGAGTACAATCCTCCAGCGAGAGATCAGAGGAGGCTAGAGCTATGAACCTCTCAGGAGAGGAACTACCTGGCCCAAGTTCAAAGTACAGTCTTTCCAGGAGAGACTAGGGGAGGTCAGAGGTATGAACCCCTCAGGAGGGGAACTACTTGACCCAGTATCCCAATAGTGCATAGTCAGACTACAATCTTTATAGGAAAGTAGTACTCACAAGGCCAAAGGAGGAGCTGTGCCCATTCAGCTTCTTCCAGATGCCTTCTAGTGAGGCTACGTGGACTGGATCCTTAGGTGAAGTCTCCTGGATGTCAGAGAAACGTTATGGTGTAGGTTCCTGAGCTGTGCCACAGCTAGGGTTGCCACCTTTTCTTCAAGTCAAACCAGAACTCTTTCGCGGCGCACAGCAATTTTGTTTTATAGTATAAACTATACATATATTTTGCTATTAAAGCGGGATTCCACACTAAAGTGGAACTCCCGCTTTTCGGAACCCTCCCCCCTCCGGTGTCACATTTGGCACCTTTCAGGGGGGAGGGGGTGCAGATACCTGTCTAAGACAGGTATCTGCACCCACTTCCGGCATAAACTCCCGTGGGAGTTTACGCAAGTTCCTGTCCCGACGCGCTGTCTGCTGGGACACACACGTGTCCCGGCAGACAGCGCTGAAGATTCTCATTGCGCTGCGCGACTCGCGCATGCGCAGTAGGGAATCGGGAAGTGAAGCCACTTCCTGATTCCCTCACCGAGAATGGCGCCGGCTACAGCAGAGAGCCGAGCGAACCAGGAACAGGTACCAGGGACAGGTAAGTGTCCATTTTTTAAAAGTCAGCAGCTGCAGTATTTAAATTTTTTTTTTTCAGTACAGTCCCGCTTTAAATAACATTTCTAATCATATGAATTTAATAACAAGAGTCCCCCTTTACATCAGAGTCCATAGAGTTCCCATTTTACATCAGTAAGGGGGGACTCTGCAGACTCTGATGTAAGGGAGAACTCTGGGGACTATGACATAAGGGATGCTCTGGGAACCCTGATTTAAGGGGGAACACTGAGAACTCTGATGTATGGAGAGGACTCTCTCATGTAAGGTGAACACTGTGGCCTCTGGTGTAAAGGGGAACTCTCATGTAAGGGGTGGTCTGAGAACCCTGATTTACCTTAGTGTACTCACTCAGAGGCAGGGGATAGAAGGGGGAGACTTCAGTCACAGAGAAGGATGGATGGTGAGCTCACTCACCCCTTGGCAGTCAGCACCTCTCATCCAAATGTATATGAGGCTGCTTGACTTCAAATGTCCCGCCCCCAAATGTGCCATTAAGACGTATGGGCGGAAGTGACGTTATGACGTCCCTTCTGCCCTGCTATGCTATGGAGATGGGTGGGGGCCATCTTCCCCTCGCTCATCTCCATACCCAGCCACGACAAGGACCTGCCGGCGCCGGCTCCTGAAGAGATGGATACCTCGGTTGTGGCAGCAGCTGCCATTACCGAGATATCCATCTTCAAAGTGCCGACGTATATGTACAGGAGCCGGTCGGCAAGTGGTTAATTTAAAATATGTGCAGGGCCAGATTTCCATTACTGGAGCCTGTAAGCACACAAACATTTGTACCTAAAGCAATGTCCTTGTGCACGGCTATATCTTTTTACAAAGAGCGTTTTCTTGTCTTCCCTTGGCTGAATATAATGTGCTAATAAGTTTATATCAGATGATTGCATTTCTACTGTACTTAATGGTATATCCAGCCTGAATATGTTGTTTTCTGGCTACCCATAATGATCTCTACATCATTTCAAATGTACAGTATGTTTGGAAAAAGAAAAAAATATGCAGTACAAATTTTCAATACACTGCAAAATGTCCAATGTTCCCCAAGTACAGAAAAAAACATATGCTGATCCTGCTAGAAATCAATTGTGATCCTAACTAGCTATAGTGATTAGACATGTGCGGTTCGTTTTGTTCCAAATTAAAATTCAGACAAATTTTAGTTTTTCGGAAATTCGGATGTATCCGAATTTCTGAATTACAATAGTAATGAATTTAAAACAAATCTGAAATAATGAAAAGAAAATTGGATACTTTTCTAATTCGACTACTTTTCAAATTCGAATTTGAAAAGTTTTCGAATTTGAATGGTTTTCCAATTTCCAAAGAGAATAAAATAGAAAATAAAGGAATAGAATAGAAAAAATAAATAGACTAGAAAAGAATATAACAACATAGAAATTCGAATTTCAAATAGAATACATTTGAAAACATAAGAAAAGAATAGAATAAAAAAAAGAATAGAATAGAATACACTATAATTGAATAGAAAAGAATAGAATTAAAAAAAAAAAACAATAGAATAGAATAAAAAGAATATAACCATTTCCCAAAATTCAAATAGAATCAATTTGAATTTGAATACAATAGAAAATAATAGATTAGAATAGAGTAGATTAGCATAGAATAGAAAATAACAGAATAGTATATAAAATAAATAGATTGTTTTTACATTTTTTTTTTTCTGTCCTCATGTATTATTTTATTTTCTATTCTATTTAAATTCGATATGATTCTATTTTTGTCAGCGAATGACTTTGGCCTCCCATGCTCGCCATGCTGTTGCGCGCTTGCGTGGCGGATTAGCACTCTGGCGCACCCACGAGCGCGGCTCGATGGTGCGTTGCGCACCTGTGCGTGGTAGCACACGTGTGCGCGCAGTGGCTCGCGAGTTTGCGTGATAGTGCACGAATGCACACATTGGCTCGCGGATAGCCATATGGCGTGGCTATTTTAGACGGCTCTGGCGTCCAAACGGGTTGCTGGTTTGTTGTCAGCTTCCCATTTGTGCCTGTTACCTGCTGTTTGCCTGATTACCTGTTTTGACCCGGACCGTCCCTGACTACGCTGCTCTTATCCTCGTTTGACCCTTGGCTTGCTTAATGGACCTCTCCTGATTTGCCTCACGGACTTTCTGATTGATTTCCTGGATTTGACCTTTGGCCTGCCTTACGGACTTTCTTGCCTGATTTCACGGATCTGACCTTGGCCTGTTTCACGGACTTACCTATTTCTGTGACCTGATTCCCTGCTACCTCTGGGACTGTTTACCACCATGCACATGATCATCAGCCAGTTCCTGACCCCCAATCAACCCACTGCTCAGCTCCTCAGCTTCTTCAGGAACCTTCACCTACTGGTGGCCAGTGCTGCTGCGTGCCACCCGCTCCCTGTATCACCTCCGGGGGACGTGGTGCGTGTGGTTGCAAGGGCAGACCGCTCTCGGCATCTCGGCCTCGGTAAGTACTTGTTGTGACAATTTTAGTTTTGGAAAATTGTTATATTATTTATATTCTATTCTATTGTTTTGTTTAATTCTATTAATTCTATTCTATTCTATTCGAATTTCAGAAGATGGTTATAATCTTTCTATTTTATTCTATTCTATTCCTTTATGTTCTATTCTATTCCGTTGTATTCTGTTCTTTTATTTTCTATCCTATTTTGTTCTGTTTTACACTATTAAATTATATTCTTTTATTTTCTGTTATATTCTTTTCTATGCGATTAAATTTTTTTTATTCTATTCCTTTATTTTCTATTCTATTTTAGTCTCTTTGGAAATTGGAAAACGATTCCAATTCAAAAACTTTTCGAATTCGAAAACTATACATTTTTTTATTGGAAAACGATTTGAATCGATCCAAAAACAAAACTAATTCCAAAAACGTATTAAACTAATGAAACAAATTTACCTAAATTAATTTATGTAAATAACAAATCGAAATGGAACAATTTTTTTCGTTTTGCACATGTCTAATAGTGATCTGACAACGCTGCCTCTGCTGCACTAAAATCCCAAGCAGTGTTGTCAGCCTGGCCCATTTCTCTCATGATAGACTATAGGAAACCTCCTTTCCTCCTGGAGGAGCACACTGGATACCTGACAGCTCAGCATGTATTTCTCTATATGTAAGATACAAAACATGGAGAAATGTACAAGTGTAGCACTGACCCCCGAAGGAGCTGCTGGTTTTTGTTGGGCTTACCGTTACCTCACCTTTTCACTGTGTCCGTCTTAAGGGTCCCGTTAAAGAGTTGATCAAAGAATATTGGCTCCGACATTCAGTCCTTTTTCCAAAGATTTATTTGAAAAACATGAATTTGCAATAGAGTGATAGAGGGTTAAGGGGGATTCAGGTACCTTGTACTTTGCTGGTTAGAGGTATTTCTTTGATCCAGAGGACAAACAGCTTCCACAGGCTGGATCTAGCAACCACCGGATAGGCCCCTCTCACTGACCTAGCAGCCGATGAGATGCTCGGTCAAAGTCTCTGCCACAGACTTGTCAATGTAGCGGAATCGTTGTGCAATCCTCTGCCACAGGAATACACAACCAGCAACTTGCTGTAGAATTTAAAGAACTGTCACACAGTACCAGTTTCTTTCAGCCAGTCCGGCAGTACTGTGTGGTAGGTGACCTGGAATGCATCCTTCAACTGAGTCTCCAGGCTCTTCCAGAGATACCAGCCTTGTTGCTCGGTCCTCTCCTGGATCCTCCAGTTGCATGGCTTCTCCCCACAAGCAAGACAGCACAGGACCACCCTTGGATCAGTAGACCCCAGGACTTCTGGGCCCACCCTTTAGTTGCGAAGCCTCGGGCCAGCCAGCCAAGAGACATAGAAAAAGGCAGCACACACCTCAGGCCAGGAGGGCCACGAGGTCTGGGATAACGAACCCCAAAAAATGGCGCCTGTACCTTAAATACCCTTACCCAGAATGCACAGCGGGTAGACCACTCCCACCGGGCTGTTTCTGAGTAAAGGGGTACCCAATGCATTCAGCCTGTTGCATTTCCAACACTTATGCCGCGTACACATGGTCGGAATTCTCGTCGGAAAAAGCTCTGATGGTTTTCCCGTCGGAATTCCGACGGAATTTCACTCAAACTGTCTTGCCTACACACGATCACACCAAATTCCGACGGTCTGTGTAACACAGCGGCATAAAACGCGTTCGACAGCACTATAGAAGGGAAGTTTAATGCTTCCGAGCATGCGTCAAATTGTTCCGGAGCATGCGTCAGAATTTTACGTGTCGCAATTGCATACACACGATCGGAAAATCCGTCGGAAAAATTGAGAACAGGTCGGAAAGTCCGACAGAAAAAGACCGATGGGCATACACACGGTCGGAAAATCTGTTCAAAAGCTCCCATTGGACTGTTTCCATCGGAAATTCCGACCAAGTGTACGCCGCATTACCGGTGGTGACAGCGACACCCACGGTCAAGTGGAAACTAGCACAACCCAGCTGAACTGGTACAGAAACCAAAACTTTGCCATAATTAGTCTGAGCCAAACTGCAGCTTCAGACAACTTAAATTTACAAACGATAACAGTGTCTGCTCATTAGGAGCAGGGCGCTACACATGTATTGCAGAAACATACTGAATATGTTTTTATTTCTTTGAGTTGCCCAGAATAACATTTTAATTCTCCTTTGTTTGGTCTTGCACATATTATAAATTAATGGCATACTGTTCTGCAGACCCCTTTTCCTTTTTTTTCCCTCTCTTTGTCTTTTCTTTCTTCAGCTATTTTATTATATACTGATTTTCCTATTTGCTTCTGTATCTACTTTCTTTAAAGCATGCACTTAATCAGCATTATATACTGTACGTTTGCAGACACTGCATAGTAAAATGTGTAGCTTTGCTTTTTATCTTTAGGATGTCACTGCAAACCATTCTATACAATATACTAATGCACAGTTTTATGTAGACCTGTACATCTTACTTTTGTCTGAACTAAATTCAAAATAAAATAAAAACTAAAATAAACAAAGTAGAAATAACACTAAATAATGTAAAACATTGAATAAAATAAATATTGACTTAACAGTGAAGTCGAATCTGCAACCAGTTTCCAGTATTTAAAAAAAAACACCATCCTTAGATCATGATTAGTTAATGACTTTTCATTAAATTGAAACAATAATAAAATTCCAATAAATTCAGTTTTAATTGTAGTGCTAAACTATAGTTCTTAAATGGCACAATTTGTGTTATTTTACTCACTTGTAAACTCTTTGCAATAGTTTTGAATTTTGAATTTATCATTTATACTAAGATGGAAACTGCTGCCTCTACAACCAATTTATACAAGAAATTAATAGATCTTGATCAAACTGTGTATTAATAATTTAGCGTATATTGTGCCTAGAAAAAAATTGTTAAATTTTAAATTGGTCTGAAACAATAAAATCATTTTAACTTAGCAAAATATACGCCCCCATTTGTAGTTCTGCCTTAATTGAATTTGAATTGAAATCAAAATGATGCTTAATGGCTTCTAAAGGAAGGTACTTTTTTTTTTCAATATTTCAAGCCCAATAATTACTTGCAAAATTGTGTGTTAACTTTGGCCCTATTTACACCTGTGGGTTTTAAGTGTAATTGAGGGGTGGTGCCCTAAAAAAAAAAGCCTGCATGCTGCATTTTTGATGTGCTTTCATCCAAACACATGTTTTGTTGAATTCAATGGCACCTAAAATGCAACGCACCAAAAATGCACCACACAGGTGTCAGGGTTGCCAACCTCCAGTAAATTTACTGACAGTTTGTAAAAATCTGTGATTTTACTGCCAGTAAATATCAGGGGCTGATTATTTTTATGCTGTGTTGACTTTTTAAGTGTAAATCAAGCAAATTACTTTGTTATAGGCAGTGGTGTCGCTAGGGGTGGCTTTTGGGGCTATAGCCCCGAATCTAGGGCCCATAGCCCAGAGTCTCTGCAGTGGTCCCCAAGGGAAGGGGATGCTCTCTGGGGACCCTGATGTAAGTGGGGGGCTCTCTGGGGACCCTGATTTTAAGAGGGATGCTCTCTGGGGACCCTGATGTAAGGGGTGCTCTCTGGGAACCCTGATGTAAGTGGGGGGCACTCTGGGGATATAGACACACACACACGTATATTACTGTATATACATGTGTATGCCCGCCCAAGCGTATGACTTTCTTTACTACGCTGCTATGAGCTCTAGCCCCAGATCTTTTGTAGACCTAGCAATGCCCCTGGTTATAGGTATTGTCAGTGTTACCATATCATGTTTATACTGTTCAAATATTCACTTTGTTAGTTTTCAATAGGAGTTCTGTCATTTCTCAGGTTGCCAGTAAAAGAATGTGCTCCGCCAGGAAATTTTCCACTTTTTTTTCAGTAAAAAATGCTGTGGGAGGTTGACAAACCTGACAGGTGTGGACCAGTTAAACTGATAGGCCAATCTATTGTCTGAGTTGTGACCAAGATTCGCCTGTTGGCTGTTAGGTTTAGACATTAACCTGGCAAAAAAAAATGCTGTTATCAAATGTTCATGTGTCTACCACTTTGCTGAGACAAATATCATGGTGCTCTTGACACAACCAAAGGTATCTGCCCCCCTTCCAGATATTGGAGGGTGCTGGGGTGGGCTTTGCCCCCCAGATTTCAGTGGCGCTCCCCCAGGAACAGGGATATTGGTATCAGAAAGTATAGCGCGCAGGTGCCTTGCACGTATCCACCACAACACATCATTTGTTTCCATGGTGCAGGGGGGGTGGACCAAGAGGAAAGGTATCATTCTTTGCTATTTGTGATGGGGGACTATGTTGTGAAGAGCTGTGGGGGGGGGGGCTCTGTTGTGATGGAGTACTCTGTTATGATAGGGGTTGCTTTTGATGAAGGCCTAAGGCCGAAACGCGTCAGAATTTTGGGATGATGTTATTGCTGTAATGCTCAAATAAATATTTTCTATGGAGGAGCTGTGGAGTTGCCATCCTGTACTTTCTATGGATCTTTTGTGAGCTTAATTAGCCAGAGCACCGACTACTCTACACACTAACTATACTATATAGTGGTAGAGCTTGGGTGGGTTATTCTCTTACTATGTTGTGAAGAGTTGTGGGGGGGGGGGGCTCTGTTGTGATGGAGTACTCTGTTATGATAGGAGGATTGTTTTGTGATGAGGGGCTTCAATAGAAGGGGGGGATTCTGAAGGTATGGGGTGACTTAGATTTGAAGGAGGTTATGTGAAGAGGACTGGCTCTGAAGTGGTGGGTAGACTCTGATGTGAAGGGGGAAGTCCCTCATGTGGTGCCAAGGAGTGGATGACTTCATCGTCCAGTGCAGATATATCAGTGTAGTTCTTGGGATTTTGCATGCTTTTAAAGGGTGCCATGAATAAAAAAAAAAAGGTTGGAAAATGCTGGCCTAATAATGCGCTTTTCATTGCAGCCACATAGAGATGCAAGAGGGAAGAGGAGAGGATATAACGATAGCTTGTTGGCATCATGCACCCCTGACATTTTTACTACACCCCAGATCAGGCAGGCTAGATTCGGTCCTGTTTCCAAAGCCATCATCCAAGGCTGGTCAAGGATGGTTAATTTTTTTCGATCAGCCATTTTGTTTGACACTCAATGGATTCCCAGGTCCACACAATTGAGGTGGATCGAGGAACCCTCCCCATGGCGCCATTGTATTCTGACAGCGGGATTCTTCCCCTGTCAGAATGCACTGATCAGCACCTGTAGTTGTTTGGCTGCAAACCGCTGAACAACAAATGTTTCAAGATCGACTTCTGATGAGCGCCAACAGCCATAGATCGAAATCGAAATTTGGCTGAACCATGCTGAGCCAGACAAATTTCAATCTATCTATTTCAATCACTGTGCAGCTTGTTTTGCACAGAGTGGCCCTGAACCTGCTCTTCTGGGATCCCCCGGCAGCTCTTGCGGCTCCTCGCCACATCAAAAAAACCCCTAGGAGAAGTGCTCTCCCAAGGGGGTTATCTTGCGGGCGCACTCCCGAGTCCAGCATTCGGCATCCATAGAGGCTGAATGCAGGACTCGCCCCCCCCCCCCCCCTCCAGCGCTCACGTCATTGGATTTGATTGACAGCAGCGGGAGCCAATGGCTGTGCTGCTATCAATCTATACAATCAAGAACCGAGAACCCTTGGCAGAGAGACAGTGCGTCCCCGCCTCTTTAAAGTGGAGTTCCCACAATTTTTTTTTAAAGTCAGCAGCTACAAATACTGCAGCTGCTGACTTTTAATAATCGGACACTTACCTGTCCCAGGGTCCAGCGATGAGGGTGAACGAAACCCTGCTCATCTCCCCCTCCACTCAGCGGCGCCAGCATTTTAACTGTGGGCACCCGGCTGTGGCTTCACAGCCGTGCACCCGCTGCGCATGCGTGAGCCACGCGCCATGACTGGCCGGGCAATCATCTGGGACCTGTCACGTGTCACAGATGATTGCCTAGAGGGAGAGGCAATCTCCCTTCCTGCGCCGAGGGAAGTGACGTCAGAAGCCTAGGCGCTGAAGGAAGCAGATTTCAAGGGACCACATAACACCAGGCATAATAAGGTAAGTAAAAAATATAAATTTTTTCAAATTTTTTTTTTTTTTCATGCACATTAATGCAATTTTTTTTTTTGGGTGTTACTCCACTTTAAGACTTAAGTAATGGCAAACCTGATCTAGACTGAGGTCATTCACCTAAAATTCTAGTCCAACAATCCTTCCAAAACTTCTCCAAGTCATTTCCCATGAGCCCCCCATTTTCCCATTGGTTAAATGAATGATTTGTATAGCGCTACAATGCGAACTGAATCACCTCAAGGCACTGTGTTGGTGCTTTGTTGTCACCCTTCTTATGCCCCATACACACGGTCGGAAAATCCGACCACAAAATCCATCCGATTTTTTCCGACGTATTTTGTCCGACACTGGTGTTGCATACACACGGTCGGACAAAGTTGTCGGAAAATCCGATCATTCTGAACGTGGTGACGTTTGTTGCGTACGACGGGACTACGTAGAGGCTAGTAGCCAATAGCTTTGGTCTTGTAATGTGATCTGAGCATGCGTGGCACTTTGTCCGTCGGAATTCGCTACACACGATCGGAAAATCCGACGGAAAAAGTCCGATGGAGCCTACACACGGTCGGAATTTCCGACAACATTGTCCGATAGGACATTTTCCGTTGGAAAATCCGACCGTGTGTATGGGGCATTAGAAGAGGTGGGTCTTGAGTTTTTTCCTAAAGGCCTGATGGTTTTCTTCCATGCGGATGTCGGTTGATAGAGCATTCCATAGCCGTGGTCCTTGAAAAGCGAATCTCCGTTCCCCTTTTGCTTTGTTGGTTGACAATTTGATGAACACATAACTTTTTGAGATAATAAAAAACATGTTTAAACCATGGTTAACACCATGTTTAAACACCCTTAGTTACACGGATCACAAACATTAATACGCAAAAAATGTTGGGTAAACCCACAAGTGCTTTTTTCACCACTACTTTTTATTCTTACTGGCATTTCAAAATGTGATCATTTAGAAGGTTGGTGAAAGTTTTAGGGGAATAGTTAAAAGGAGTAAAAGTGACATTTACCAAACATGAACATAAATTGAACTACATGCACCAGAAACATTCACTCCCGGAAATGGTGGCAGTGTGGGACCTGGACGGGGGAATTTGGTGACAACAGCTGGCTGCACAAGGTAAGTGACCACTCAGCCTGGCAGGATAGGATAGAGGAGGTTGGGATTTAATCTTCATATATGGAAAGGCTTCTTCACAGTAGGAGCTGTGAACATGTGAAATAGACTCCCTCAACAACTGGTTCTGGCCAGCTCAGTAGTTTGTTTAAAATAGACCTGGATGCATGCCTAAACGCACAAAATATAACTGGATATTAAAACCCCTTCATGCCTAAGGCTTTTTCTGACATTTGTTGCTTACAAGTTAAAATCTGTATTTTTGTGCTAGAAAATTACTTAGAATCCTCAAACATTATATATATATCTTTTTTTTTTTTTTTTTTAGCAGAGACCCCAGAGAATAAAATGGCAACCGTTGCAATATTTAATGTCCCACAGTAGTTGCTCAGCGGTCTTTTTATGATAACTTTTTTGGAAAAAATACACTTTCATGAATAAAAAAAAAAAAAAAAAAAGTAAAGTTAGCCAAATTTTTTGTATAATGTAAAAGATGATGTGACGCTGAGTAAATAGCTACCGAACAGGTCATGCTTTACTATGTAAACATTTCTACTAGACATGTGCGGTTTGTTTCGTTCCTAATTAATATTCGGACAAATTCTTTGTTAGATTCGGATATATCCAAATACCCAAATTACAATATAAACATATTTTACCGAATGCTCTGAATAACGTAATGAAATTCATCCGAATTTCGGAAACTCGGACTGAAATTCAAATCAAATTTTACATTGAACTCCAGTCGAATTCTCACTACACATATTGCTGAAATCAAAGATAGTGTGTGGTATTAGAGACCCATTTCGAAATAATGCTGTTTTTGTTAAGCCAAAGGTGATTTAAAGAGTCATTGTAATCATTTCATGAAGATTTTTCTTTTGTTTGTTTACTTTGCTGCATTTGAATTGAAAACAATATAACATTTTCGTTTCGACCGATTTGAAAATGTATCGATTTAATCGTTTCGAATGGAAAAAAATCTGTAAATTTGAAGAAAATGCAAAAATTCTGAATACGAATTCCGAAAACGAATTAAACAAATCAACCGAATTTAACTAAACGAAATAACTAGATTAATGAATCAAAACAAAGAGAAACACATTTTTTCGTCATGCACATGTCTAATTTCTACAGGTTACCAATTACAGAGGAGGTCTTGTGCTAGAATTATTGCTCTCGCTTTAACAATCGCGGCGATCCCTCACATGTGTGGTTTGAACACTGTTTAAATTTTCGGTCACAACTTATGAATGCGTTTGCTTGTGCGTGCAAAATTATATAATTTTACTTTTATTGCTGTCAGAAGGAATGTAAACATCCCTTGTGACAGTAATAGGCAGTGACAGGTACTCTTTATGGAGAGATCTGGGGTCTATAAGACCCCAAATCCCTCCTTTGCATTTAAAAGTATTCAAATACTTTGAATACTGTCATTTTTTAAAAGTTGGCGCCTTTAAGTCTTCTGTAAACTGGAAGTGATGTCATGACTTTGCTTCTGGGTTACTAGAGCCGAGACCCAATCGAAGCCGATTCTGGCTTCCTTCGGGTCTCCGGCCAGCTGGCGCATGAGCCGGCTGGTTGCTCGGGCCTCCCGGTGGGACGGGAAAGCTTGGGCGAGCTGCGGAAGGCAGTGGGGGGGGGGGGGTGTCCCCTCCGCTGCTTGGGACAACAGCCAGCCACCGCCTCTAAAAAACGGTACCGGGATGATGCGTGCAGCTACAGACATCACCTCGGTACAACCCCTTCAAGCCGAGGCCGCATATTTGCATACAGTTGGCGGGAAGGGGTTAGAGGTAGTAACCCCAGGGGTAGTTGATCCAGGGAATATCGATTGTCTCTTGGGGGATCAGGAAATTATTTTTCCTCCCACTGGGACAAATTGGATCATGCTTTATTAGATTTTTTTGCCCTTATCTGGATAAACTGTGGGTAAAGGATCACGTATATGACAGTTTCCTCTTTGTGTTTTATTTTTTATTTATTTTTTGTTGGTTGAACTAGATGTGTAGACTGATGTCTGTTTTCATCATGACTAACTAACTATATATATATATATATATATATATATATATATATATATATATATATATATATACATATACATTGTATATATTTTTTTGATATATATATATATATATATTTTCTATATATATATATATATATATTTTTTTTTTTTATATATATAAATACACACACACACACACACTTTTTGCCTTGCATTTCTATTTTGAACTGAATAGGCTGTTTTGCAAGGTGAGAGTACACATATACATTAAACATGCTTTAATGTTGGGGGTCTATACATCAGACCAAAATGAAGACCAAGTAAAAAGGAAAACGGGGACAGAAGGAGTAAAAGGAAAAAAGACCCCATTTAAATTCAGTGCGATTTGCACTGCTGATTTCATTGCGGCTTGCGACTTCGTACAACAGAAGTCTATGCAAGTCGCAATGAAATCGGCAAAAAAGTAGTGCAGGAACCTTTTTCAAAGTCGCTGTGACATGAGTTTCGGCAATTTAAACAGTTCCATTGCCGACAATGGGGAGCGACTTGTCATGCACCTGATAAATCGCATCAGTGGACAGTTGAAAGCTTTGTTTACAGTCAGTACATTTCTCTAACTCTTCTCAGCATATCCCATGCTGGCCTCATACATCCCTCAGACACTGATATCTGTTTATATGAAGTTCTCTGTTTATACAATATTTTTATTTTAACACACAATTATGTCAGTAGAACAATAAACACAGAAACAATAATAGCTATTACATGTATTTATATCTGCTGCTGTTGTATTTTTCTGCTAAACAGATTTTTAAGGCTACGTTCACACTGTAGCGGGTCCGGCAACGCATGTAAATCGCAATGAATGGGTTGCTGTACCCACACAGTGTGAACCTAGCTATAATTTTCATTCATTTTTTCTAGTCAGTTTAAAATAACTCATCAGGACAGGACATTAATTATAAGTTATTTTCATTAGTTGCCTTTTTCTAAATATATACTTGAATCTGATCAGTTTCATTTAAATATCATTATCAATATATGTTAGTATTTCAAAAGCCTTGTTCTTATAATGCATACTTATATAGGTACTTAGGTACTTATATACCTACAGGGCAGCGATTTTTTCATTATAGAAGTAGGATTTACTTCTTGTTTATTATTACTGAGCATGTCTTCCCTCTGTTTACCTGCTGGTGGCACTGTGCTGTACAAATGGTCAGCAGGTGTTTCCACTAACCACCAGCAGGTGTCTCTGTAGGCTCCATTCACACTCGCGTGACTCCAAATTCGCACGATTTCCAGTGCGACCTTGGAGCGCGACTTTAAATGTGCAAGTTTGATCTGACTTTACACTCTCTGGCACTAAGTCGTATCAAACTAGTGCAGGCACCTTTTCAAAAATGCTGTGACTTCAAGTCGCATGAATCTGAATGGGTGTCATTGAAAACAATGGAAAAAACACACCTCCTCTTCTCATTTCCATAACATGGGCAAGGGAGGTGTTCTGTAGCCCACAGAAAGAACTAAGAACAATGCTGATAGCATTTAACAGAGGCAGAGTACATAGGAAGTTATTAGTTCACTACGTTTTTGGAAGGATCGGCCATTTTTTTTTTATCTTTCCTTTTCTCTTCAGAAAAAAGAAGGGACCAGTCCCATTTACAGGACATTTTTCAACAAGCTGGCAAATCTCTCCGCAATAAGTATCTCCATCCACCAGTCACTTTTTGTTGCCCTAGGATAGAGGTCTCCAAACTTTCTAAACAAAGGGCCGGTTTACTGTCCTTCAGATTTTATGGGGGCCAGACTGTGCCCATAGGGAGTAGAAATTGTCCCAGCATCAGTTGGAGTAAACAATGCCCCATCATTGGTGTCATTGAGAGGAATTGTGCCCCCTCATTGGTGTCATTGGGAGGAATTGTGTCCCATCCTTGGTGTTATTGGGAGGAATTGTGCTCCATCACTGGGTGTCATTGGAAGGAATTGTGCCCCATCATTTATGTCATTGGGAGGAATTGTGTCCCATCCTTGGTGTCATTGGGAGGAATTGTGCTCCATCACTGGGTGTCATTGAGAGGAATTGTGCCCCATCCTTGGTGTCATTGAGAAGAATTGTGCTCCATCATTGGTGTCATTGAGAAGAATTGTGCTCCATCATTGGTGTCATTGAGAGGAATTGTGCTCCATCACTGGTGTCATTGAGAGGAATTGTGCTCCATCATTGGTGTAATTTAAAGGAATTGTGCCCCATCATTGGTGTCACTGAGAGGAATTGTGTTCCATCACTGGTGTCATTGAGAGGAATTGTGCCCGTCATTGGTGTCATTGAGAGGAATTGTGCTCCCTCATTGGTGTCATTTAAAGGAATTGTGCCCCATCATTGGTGTCATTGAGAGGAATTGTGCCCTGTCATTGTTGTCATTTAGAGGAATTGTGCCCCATCATTGGTGTCATGTAAAGAAATTGTGCCCCATCATTGGTGTCATTGAGAGGAATTGTGCCCCGTCACTGGTATCCTTTAGAGGAATTGTGCCCCATCATTGGTGTCATTTAGAGGAATTGTGCCCCATCATTGGTGTCATTTAAAGGAATTGTGCCCCATCATTGGTGTCATTGAGAGGAATTGTGCTCCATCACTGGTGTCATTTAGAGGAATTGTGCCCCATCATTGGTGTCATTTAAAGGAATTGTGCCCCATCCTTGGTGTCATTTAGAGGAATTGTGCTCCATCCTTGGTGTCATTTAGAGGAATTGTGCTCCATCCTTGGTGTCATTTAGAGGAATTGTGCTCCATCCTTGGTGTCATTGAGAGAAATTGTGCCCCATCCTTGGTGTCATTTAGAGGAACTGTGCTCCATCCTTGGTGTCATTGAGAGGAATTGTGCTCCATCACTGATGTCATTGAGAGAAATTGTGCTCCATCAATGGTGTCATTTAAAGGAATTGTTCCCCATCATTGGTGTCATTGAGAGAAATTGTGCTCCATTCTTGGTGTCATTTAGAGGAATTGTGCTCCATCATTGGTGTCATTGAGAGACATTGTGCTCCATCCTTGGTGTCATTTAGAGGAATTGTGCTCCATCCTTGGTGTCATTGAGAGGAATTGTGCTCCATCCTTGGTGTCATTTAGAGGAATTGTGCCCCCTCATTGGTGTCATTTAAAGGAATTGTGCTCCATCACTGGTGTCATTGAGAGGAATTGTGCTCCATCACTGGTGTCATTGAGAGGAATTGTGCTCCATCACTGGTGTCATTGGGCTTAATCGTTGGTGTTGTTGGGAGGAATTGTGTCCCATTGTTGGTGTCAGTGAATGAAATAGTGCCCAAAGGGCCAGATAAAAGCAAGCAAAGGGCCCCCCCCGGACTCCACAGCATTGCTTTGATTATCAGCCACTCTAAATTACTGAAGAAATAACCTACAATACTGTGTATGTAACATAAAATATTCTTTAGTAAGCCTGTCCAAAGAGGAAAGTTACTAGACAATTATCACTTAACACACTGTAATTATCACAATACAAAACAATTTCCATTTCCAAGTACCTTTACTAAATGTGGGTATTGAGGAAATATACAATAAATTAAATAATAAAAACAAAGTACTTGCCGTGCCATGCACGTATAGCCAGAAAACAGACAGGAAATGAAACATTCTGTGTTTCCATTTTTCTTCTTCTTTTTTTTTAACTCCTGTTATCAAGGTTATTTACTAACATGTCCCGGCTGCAGGAAATTATATTTAAACAGACCTTCCTCTTACATCCTTATTTTTTTTAGGTCTCTCTTGATCATTGAGAATAACCAGTTATATAGCTAACTATGGCTAATTTTATTTAGTATATAATAAACAGTTTTAATTAAATTAATAAAAAATATAATGAAGAACACATTTCCTTTTCTAAATCTCAACTAACAGGGGCAAATACCAATATTCTAAAAATGTACAGAATCCTTGCTCTTTCCAGTCTGCAGTCACTCCGCAGTTCACTTCTGGCAATTTTACATAAGAGTATATATATATATATATATATATATATATATATATATATATATATATACAGCAGGTAAAATAAGTATTGAACAGATCACCATTTTTCCAGGTAAATATAAAGCCAAGACACCAGCTGATATTAATTGGCACTGACAAGGGGCAGGATTGCTTTCTACTTACTGATAGATTTCAGCTGGTGTCTTGGCTTTCCATGCCTTTTTGCACCTCCGTTTCTTCATGTGTTGAATACTTTTTCCCTGCGTCATTCTATTTTATTACACATAACTTAGGCTACTTTCACACTGGGACGACCAGCTGTTAGCGCTAAAGCCACACTCGTTTTAGCGGCGCTTTGGCGCTGTTTTAGCGGCGCTTTTTTGCCTCTAGCAGGGTGTTTTTTACCAAAAAAATTGTAAAAAGTCCAGTTTTAAGGCTTTTAAGGCGCTTTGGAAGTGCTGCCCATTCATTGCAATGGGCACTGCCCAAGTGTGTAAAGACACACTGCAATGGGAGGCGGTTTTCTGGCACTTTTCAGAGGCTATTTCTAGCGCTAAAGCACCTGAAAACCGCCCCAGTGTGAAAGTAGCCTCAATTTCTCAACTTATTTGTTTAGGTTTCTTTGCATGTATGGATTTGCATGGGTTGTTACCGACATGTAGTGAACATTTCATGTCAATAGCGCCACCTTTAAAAATATATTTACGCAGAAAAGTGGTGACGTGTTCATTTCTTATTTTAGCCGATGTGTATATACTGTGTGTATATTATTATTATTATTATACTCGATTTATATAGCGCCAACAGTTTACGCAGCACTTTACAATGTATAGGGGGACAACACAATTACAGTACAGTTCAATACAAAAGGTACAAGAGGGCCCTGCTCGTAGAGCTTACATTCTAAAGGGACGAGGTGGTGGTACAAAAGGTAATCGCTGCAGAGAATGATTTGATGGGGGGGTGGCTCGGGGACACTTGTTGTTAGGTGGGTGTGGGGTAGGCTTCCCTGAATAAATGAGTTTTCAGGGATCTCTTAAAGGTGGATAGGGTAGGGGGTGATCGGACATAATGGGGCAGGGAGTTCCAGAGGATGGGAGAGGCTCTGGAGAAGTCCTGAAGGCGAGCATGGGAGGAGTTAACAAGGGAGCTAGTGAGCAGGAGGTCCTGGGAGGAGCGGAGGGGACGATTTGGGCGATATCTGCAGATGAGGTTGGTGATGTAGATGGGGGCGATGTTGTGGATGGCTTTGTATGTTAAGGTTAGAATTTTTAATTTTACACGGTGGGGTAGGGGAAGCCAGTGAAGGGATTGGCAGAGAGGGGCGGCAGTCACGGATCGATTAGTGAGGTGTATTAGTCTAGCAGCAGAATTCATAATAGACTGAAGGGGGGATAGCCTGTGTAAGGGTAGGCCATTAAGGAGGGAGTTGCAGTAGTCAAGGCGGGAAATAATCAAGGAGTATAGTATACATACATACACGGGGCATAATTAAAATTGTTTTTGACTTTTTTTTTCTTTGACTTTTAGAAAAAGTGTATGCAAACCCAAAATCTATTTCATAATATATTTGGCATTATGTATCACCGTACACATTCCTGTTAAGGATGACAACACTGAGCCACTGCCTCACAATTAGCAGCAGCATTGTCAGCCTGCCGGGGGTGCTCCTTGCACATGAAGATTTGAACTCTGGAAATATAGGGAACTTAATCCAGCAGAACCAGGCTTTTTGAAATTTGTCATGGGTGCCTCTATCCGTGGTGAATAGGTTTGCTATGCATTCAATTTTGTTCACCTTGGTCACCCACATGGCTATAGGTGGTGTGTTTGGTTGTTTCCAACATCTCCAAATGCAATTTCTATCAGTTTTGATCAAATGTGGGAAATGTGGAAGCACAGCGCTCTTATATGTTTTTTGGGGGAAAAGGCTGTGGGTCATTGGGTGAAGGGTAGTCTTTGAATCCTTGAGACGTGGTACAGTAGACCAGAAGGGTTGGAGAGAGGGATATGACCAAAAAATATGTAGCAAATTGCCAGGAGTTGAGTTGCACCTCCAACATCTGTCAGGGGTTGTAGGAAACATTTTATGTCATGTGTGAGGAGTGTTGTACCAATGGGAGAGGCACTTGGAGCCTGATATTTGGCATTTTGTACAAATATTGTTCTATTGTTCTGGGGTCAGTTGGAGTTTAAGTTCTGATTCCTATTTCGCAAGATACAGTGCCTTGAAAAAGTATTCACACCCCTTGAAATTGTCCACATTTTTTCATGTTACAACTTACAACCAAAAACGTAAATGTATTTTATTGGGATTTTATGTGATAGACCAACACAAAGTGGCACATAATTGTGAAGTCGAAGGGAATTGATAAATGGTTTTTAACATTTTTTACAAATAAATATGTGAAAAGTGTGGCGTGCATTTGTATTCAGCCCACTTTACTCTGATACCCCAACTAAACTTTAGTGGAACCAATTGCCTTCAGAAGTCACCTAATTAATAAATAGAATCCACCTGTGTGTAATTTAATGTCAGTATAAATACAGCTGTTCTGTGAAGCCCTCAGAGATTTGTTAGATAACCTTAGTGAACAAACAGAAGCATGAAGGCCAAGGAACACACCAGATAGGTCAGGGGTAAAGTTGTGGAGAAGTTTAAAGCAGGGTCAGGTTATAAAAAAATATCCCAAGGTTTGAACATCTCAGGGAGCACTGTTCAATCCATCATCCGAAAATGGAAATGGAGTATGGCACAAAACCTATCAAAACGTGACTTTTCACCTAAACTGACAGGCCGGGCAAGAAGGGCATTAATCAAAGAAGCAGCCAAGAGGCCCATGGTAACTCTGGAGGAGCTGCAGAGATCCACAGCTCAGGTGGGAGAATCTGTCCATAGGACAACTATTAGTTGTGCACTCCACAAATCTGGCCTTAATGGAAGAGTGGAAAGAAGAAAGCCATTGTTGAAAGAAAGCCATAAGAAGTCCCATTTTCAGTTTGTGAGAAGCCATGTGGGGGACACAGCAAACATGTGGAAGAAGGTGCTCTGGTCAGATGAGACCAAAATTTAACTTTTTGGCCTAAATGCAAAACGCTATGTGTGGCGGAAAACTAACACTGCACATCACCCTGAACACACCCATCCCCGTGAAACATGGTGGTGGCAGCATTATGTTGTGGTGATGCTTTTCTTCAGCAGGGACAGGGAAGCTGGTCAGAGTAGATGGATGGAGCCAAATACAGGGCAATCTTAGAAGAAAACCTGTCAGAATCTGCAAAAGAGTTTCACCTTCCAGCAGGACAATGACCCTAAACATACAGCCAGAGCTACAATGGAATGGTTTAGATCAAAGCATCTAATCTTGTACATTTCTTGCAAAGTGTTGTTAATATTTTTGTTTGTGCATTTTTTGTTGTTTTTTTGTAACTGCTATGCATATTGTGAACTGTGTACCCTGCTATCGGACATCTGGGTGATTTTACATATTATTTTAAATATACCAATAAAATCAAGATTTTTTTCACAACATTTTTGGTGAGAGTGGTGATCTATTCAAAGTCCCAACCATAGGGGGTTTTCTTCTTGTCTACTCTAAGGGATGAGATCACCACGTGAAATACCTACTTCACCAGGGGAGCATGTCTTAATTTTTTCCTGTTATGTGTTAGAATGGCCCTGTCAAAGTCCAGACCTAAATCCAATTGAGAATCTGTGACAAGACTTGAAAATTGCTGTTCACAGACTCTGAAATGTTGCATCAACTGCAGTGACATCATCACTGTGTGACACATAGCTGGCACAGAGGGCAGAACTCTGGGTGGGACCACCTATTACAAACTAACTGTTGAGAACTTGAACTCCAGGAGGGCAGATACAAGACCTATCACCCTGCATAAGGAAATCATGTAGCAATGACCGGTCTTTATAAAAGTTCCTAAACAGAGGCAAATTAAAGGAATTTGTTTCACACTGGAATACTGCACAGATCTGGAAGAAACACATAAAGGACACCAAGATTCAACAATACACATTCATCTTGTATTTGGACAAGCAGAGTTCCTTCCATTTAAAAGTCAGCAGCTACAAAAAGTGAAGCTTCTGACTTTTAATAATCAGACACTCACCTGTTCCACTGTCCAGCGATGCGGGTGCAGGAAGCCCCGCTCCTCTCCCCCTCCTCTCCGAGGCATTCTAACTGTGGGCACCCGGCTGTGGCTACACAGCCGGGCGCGCACTGCAGATGTGCATGCCGCGCTGTGTGCTGTGAATGGCCGGGCAATCTTCTGGGACCTGTGACATGTCCCAGAAGATTGCAGGGAGGGAGGGAAGAGAGGTGATAAAAACAGGGTACCCACTTCTCCCCCAAAATAATGACATGTCAGAGGGTCACCTGCACTTAAAGCGGAAGTTCCATTTTTGGGTGGAACTCCGCTTTAACTATATATTTTGACAGGGCAATTAACAGGTTTAAATGATTTCCGAGATTTTGCTCTTTGTTTGTTGCATTATTGTATCAGAGAGTAGATATGTCCAATTTTAACAACTTTCTATAGAAGAATAAAGCATTGCTCGTGGGTTTTTAATAGCACACATCTTTAAATATTATTACTTTTTCCATGCAGACATGACATTTCCATTTCAGCTAGTTGCTGACATGTCAAATCATCCAACAGATGCCTTGCCCTAAGGTCCTCCGCAGCTTCTTCCACATGTCATACCATTAAGGTTTTAAGATACTATGCAAACCAATGAGAGTTTCAACTCAGTGGAATCTAACAAAAGCTGAGATGTTAATTTTGGGTGAATTAACTTTTGTTTTTTTAGGATGTGCTGTTCAAATCTCCTTAATTTAGTTTTTTAAATATGTTTCTTTATTCACAATGTAGCAAGCCTTTAGATTCCCTTCTCTGCCTCAGTAGAATGTAATTGCTATGTTGTAGGCCAGGGACCGAGCTGTGAAACTACTGAAGATCCCAATAGAATAAATTATTGTCCTAATAGTTTAAAGACCATTACTAGATAAGAAGCTGTAAAAAAAAAAAAAAAAGATGGATCTTATGTAGGGTTGAGCAAACCCGAACTGTACAGTTCGGGTCCGTACCGGACTTTTGGGTGTTCGGGACCCGGACCCGAACCCTAACTATTGGCTGTAAGTTCGGATTCGGGTCCGGTGTTCGGCGCTGTATTGGCGCCTTTTTAACAGCTGCAGGGCAGCCAATCGACGATCGTTTCACTAGTGTGCCCTTAGAAGCCATCACAGCCATGCCTACTAATGGCATGGCTGTGATTGGGCAGTGCAGCATGTGACCCAGCCTCTATATATAGTCCAGACACATAGCACACAGCATCATTCTGCTATAGACAGGTTCCTGTGCTGCTGAGAGGATTTTAGGAGTTAGTGTGATAGTCAGTCAGTCAGTCCACATTCCTTAACCACTTGCCTACCAGGCACTTAAACCCCCCTCCCATCCAGACCAATTTTCAGCTTTTGTTGCTCTCACGCTTTGACTGACAATTACTCAGTCATGCAACACTGTACCCAAATTAATTTTTTGTCCTTTTTTTCCCACAAATAGAGCTTTCTTTTGGTGGTATTTGATCACCTCTGGGTTTTTTATTTTTTGCGCTATAATTGAAAAAAGACCGAAAATTTTTGTTTCTGTGATACAATTTAGGAAATTATTAATTTTTCTTCATAAATTTTGGCCACAATTTATACTGCCACATATCTTTGGTAAAAATAACCCAAATTAGTGGAAATTATTTGGTCTTTGTGAAAGTTACAGACTCTACAATCTGTGGTGCGAATTATACAAAATTGATCACATCTGATGCACTGGTGGCCAATCTCATTTCTTGCGACCCGAACAAGCCAGGAAAGTACAAATACCCCCCAAATGACCCCTTTTTTGAAAGTAGACATTCCAAGGTATTTAGTAAGAGGCATGGTGAGCTTTTTGATGTTGTAATTTTTTCCCACAATTCTTTGCAAAATTAATTATTTTTTTATTTTTTATTTTTTTTTTCTACAAAATTGTCATTGTAATAGGTTATTTCTCTCACATGGCATGTGTATACCACAAATGACACCCCAAAATAAATTCTGCTACTCCTCCTGATTTTTACGATACCACATATGTGGGACTTTTCCACAGCCTGGCCACATAGAGAGGCCCAAAATGCAGGGAGCGCCATCACGTGTTCTGGGAGCATAAATTACATATCAAAATTGTTGACTACCTATTACACTTTTGAAGGCCCTGGAGCAACAGGACAATGACACGTGACACTGACGTGGCACTGATGACACGTGACACTGACGTGGCACTGATGACACGTGACACTGACGTGGCACTGATGACAGATGGTACTAATACGGGGCACTGATGACACGTGACACTGATGACAGATGGCACTAATATGTGGCACTGATGAGAGATGGCACTCATACATGGCACTGATATCACGTGGCACTAATATGTGGCACTGATGAGAGATGGCACTAATACGTGGCACTGATGACAGACGGCACTAATACGTGGCACTGATGACACATGACACTGATGACAGATGGCACTGATACGTGGCATTGATGACAGGTGACACTGATAACAGATGGCACGTGACACTGACAGGTGGCACTGATGACAGATGGCACTAATATGTGACACTGATGACAGATGGCACTAATATGTGGCACTGATGACAGATGGCACTATGTGGCACTGATGACAGATGGCACTAATGACAGATGGCACTGATGACAGGTGGCACTGACTACAGATGGCACTGGCAGATGGCACTGGCAGATGGCACTGACTATAGATGGCACTGACTACAGATGGCACTGGCAGATGGCACTGACTACAGATGGCACTGGGGATGGCACTGGGGATGGCACTGGCAGATGGCACTGGGGATGGCACTGGGGATGGCACTGGCAGATGGCACTGGGGATGGCACTGGCAGATGGCACTGGGGATGGCACTGGCAGATGGCAATGGCGATGTCACTGGGCACAGATGGCATTGGGGACAGATTGCAGTGGTGGCAGTGGGCACAGATGGCATTGTAAACGGCCGCTGTGATTGGCCGTTTACAGCTATCTGTGATTGGCCGTGTCCGAGGGACACGGCCAACACAGAATTTCCCTGCTGCGTGCTCGTGAGCGCGCACAGGGAACGAGGAAAGGGGAGGCCGTCATGACGGCCTCCCGGGATTTCACATCCGCGCTGTGGCCGTCATTCGGCTACGGTCGGATGTGAAGTGGTTAACTTTGCTTCTAATTAGTTAGATCAGTGAGCGATCTACATAGCTAGAGTAGATAGCTAGAGTAGAGTACAGAGTTTCTTTAGTAAGGAAAAGAAAGAGGCAGAGAGAATTATTGAAGAGATTCCTAAATCAATTGTACCCTGGCTGGGGTGCAGTGCACAGTCTTTTAACAGTGCCATGAGGCCAGTGCCAGACAAAATATAAAAGTTTTACCTGCAAGCTCAGTGCACCATTAGGACCAACACTGCATATACTAAGAGATACACCATAGTCTGTGTGTATTCTGCTATTGGAAAAACATTGCATAAAAATTTAATTTAGCTTTTTTTTTTTTTTTTCCCAACAGCATTTTCTGCGTGTTCATACATACATCATACATACACGCTGTAGACACTATCTGTGTATTCTGATATTGCAAAAACATTGCAAAAAACTTTAATTTTGCTGTGTTTTTTTTCCCCAATAGCATTTTCTGCGTTTTCATACATACACGCAGTAGACACTATCCGTGTATTCTGATATTGGAAAAACATTGCAAAAACATTGCAAAAAAATTTAATTTTGCGGTGTGTTTTTTTTTCCCCAATAGAATTTTCTGCGTTTTCTTAAACGCTTTACAGTATGTAAAGTATTGGGGGGAAAAAAAACACTGCAAAATTAAATTTTTTTGCAATGTTTTTCCAATATCAGAATACACGGACAGTATGTCCGTGTATTCTGATATTGGAAAAACATTGCAAAAAAATTTAATTTTGCAGTGTTTTTTTTTCCCCCAATAGCATTTTCTGCGTTTTCATACATACACGCTGTAGACACTATCCGTGTATTCTGATATTGCAAAAACATTGCAAAAAAATTAAATTTTGCGGTGTTTTTTTTTACCCAATAGCATTTTCTGCGTTTTCATAAACGCTTTACAAACTGTCCGTGTATTCTGATATTGGAAAAACATTGCAAAAAAATTTAATTTTGCAGTGTTTTTTTTCCCCAATAGCATTTTCTGCGTGTTCATACATACACGCTGTAGACACTATCCGTGTATTCTGATATTGGAAAAACATTGCAAAAAAATTTAATTTTGCGTTTTTTTTTTCTTCCCAATAGCATTTTCTGCGTGTTCATAAACGCTTTAGACACTGTACGTGTATTCTGCTATTGACAAAAACACCCATTTAGGGCGAGATCGTAAATTTAGAAAATAGGAGGAGATCATCAAAAAGGGGACGTGGCCTGGGTCGTGGTGCTGCTGGTGGCGCTCCTGTTGCAGGGAGAGGACGTGGTCGATCTGTGTCAGCTACACGCACTAGTGAAACACCTTCCTCAGGTGCGAGTAGGCGACAGAGCCTGCAGCGGTATTTTGGCGCGCCTAATGAGGCTGTACGAATGTTGAGGCCAGGACAAGTACAGGCGATAGTAGATTGGGTTGCTGACAGTGCCTCCGGTTCCTTCACATTGTCTCCCACCCAGTCTCCTGATGAAAGTTAATAATTTTTTCCAGAAAGTGCGTATTCTGGGGTATTCCCACCATATGTGCGGCATCGTGCCGTTGAGTTTCTGAGGTTCTTAATGACTTCCTGTACCTCTTCTGCTGAGAAGGGGGCCTCCAGCATTTTATTTTTATTTTTTATTTTTTTATGTTATTTTAAGTTATTTCCCTATCCACATTTGTTTGCAGATCACTTGCCATGCTCTTAACAACATTTTGTTGCCATTTGCAGCCCTCTAGCCATTTCCATGACCTTTTTACAGCCATTTTTGTGTTCAAAAGTCCGGGTCCCATTGACTTCAATGGGGTTCGGGGTCAAGTTCGGGTCAAGTTCGGTCCCGAACCCGGACTTTTTTCCGAAGTTCGGCTGAACCCGCCGAACCCGAACATCCAGGTGTCCGCTCAACTCTAATTTTATGTTAAAGTTGATTACTATTGCTCTTTTCACTAACAATGTTCTCATGTACATCACTTTCTCTCTAACAACCATTCCTAATTTGCATAAATTGCTACATTAATTTACCACAGTCAGAGGCGGCTCTCTAATTAGGCATATTAGGAGGTCGCCTTAGGCCTCACACTCCCAGGGGCCTCGCAGCCGCCTAATTTGCCTGACGTGTGTGGGAGTTGGAGGGAATGTCCCCCAGTCGATGTCCCCAGGGCCGTCTCTCTGCCCGCTACTACTTTTACCCCTGCCAGGGGCGGACTGTTCAATTCAGCACTGCCAGGGGTGACGTCCCAGGGTCAGTGGGTGGCTCCATGTACTCCCCTCTCCAGACTCCTCTCCTTCTGCCGGGCTCTGTGGATATCCTGCCATGTGCAGAGCCCAGCTAATGACAGCAGCGGCCGAGCAGCTCTCACTCTGCTCCACCCTCCAGGATGAATGTCTGTAATGGAGGGCCTGCCAATGCCAGACCAGGCGCCCGGCGATAATCGGAGAGACTGTCTACCGCCGGAGCTTCCAGGTACAGAATAATGACGGTCCTGCCCGATACTGACACATCCCGTGACGTCACTCCTGACCGAGGGGGCTCCGATAATCACTACTGCCAGCTGCCCCACACACAGCCCTGATGATATATATGCCATCTGGGCACCTACTGACTCCCTGTCATCACTAAAATTCTAGAAACTGTGAATTCATAGTTCATATGATTTAAGGCTCTTAATATATGCAATTTGTACAGTTATTTTTTTATCGCTTGAATTATTTTTCCGATTTTGGGCGTGAGTGCGGCCTCATGTTTAAGATTTGCCTAAGGCCTCACAAAGCCTAGAGCCGCCTCTGACCACAGTTAATAGAAGTAAGTCACAGTCTCTTAATATCTGTCACACTGCTTAAAACAGACTTTGAGTTCCAATGGGCCATGAAATCTATACCCTATTTAAGGATTCAGTTAACCACTTAACATTTCAATGCAACTAATCTCTCCTCTCAGGCACATATAGTTTGCAAGAATATACTCTACTAGAAGAAATGTATCTTTTTTAGGGCCCTCCCAGTCCTGGTGCCTAGCCAGATATGCAGATCATTCAGAACATTGTTCACTTCTGAGACCCTGGGAGGTCTGGAATACCACAACTTAAAGCAGAACTAAAGTACAAAATACTTACCCCAGCATCTTCTACATTGCTTCTTTCAGGTCCATCTGGATCGGCCAGTGCAGGATGACGTTTCTGCAATAAAGAGTTTGCCTACTTCTAGTATTTTTTTATACCTTTAACCACTTCTTCATTTAGACCAGGGGTCTCAAACTGGCGGCACTTTAGCTGTTGTGAAACTACAAGTCCCATCATGCCTCTGCCTGGGGGTGTCATGCTTGTAACTGTCAGCCTTGCAATGCCTCATGGGACTTGTAGTTTTGCAATAGCTGGAGGGCCACCAGTTTGAGACCCCTGATTTAGACCATGGTTACTTATTGATTTAGCCTGTAAACGCCCCTTCTTTGGGCTTATAGCTACTTATTCCTTTCCCCATAGACACCTTCTTATTTAGCCCATAGCTACTTCTTCATTTAACCCATAACCGCCTCTTCATTCAGCCTGTAACCACCTTTTCAATTACTTGAAGTCATCTCTTCAACCCATTTAGCCCATAGTCACCTCTTCATTGGCTTGGAGCCACCCTTTCAGTTAGCTCTTAGACACCTTTTCATTTAGCTTGTAGCCCCTCTCCTTTAGCTTTACTTTAATCCCTTGCCACCAAACAGCACAAAGAACGCAGCTAGCTCAGACCACTTCCAGAAGCCATCAGCCACAGTGGGTCTATATGGCAGCTCTAGCATGTTCCTCATTAGCAATAGACTCCTTGATGTGGATCCCAATTAAGCTGCAACCCCTATCTTGAGTTCTACACTTTCCTACTCTCTTCCTGTTTGGGACAGATGGAGATCTAGAAAAAAATTGAACTCATTGCACATTCCCCTTGCACCTATCATGGGCATCCTGAATTTCAACCTGGCCACAATTTGCAACTCTTCCATTGGTGGTAGAGAGAAGGCTTAATACAATGGGGGATTTACCAGGGAAGGGAATCTGTAGTTTGGATTATTTAAAAAAAAAAAGAAAAGAGTACAAACTCCGTCCATCAGAGATTTTCCACTACAGTCAGGTTGTTTCATAAGTAAAGACTAATATTTAACAAGCCACGTGACCCCTTACGATAACATTGTTTGAGTCTTGCAGGTCTGGTGAGGTTTCCAAGAGAATTTCTATTCTGTATATGCTGCGTCCTGATTCTACCCCAAAATTCTCTTAAATGCAATAAGGGGAGCAGGACTTTAATACAAAAATGGATTCATACATATATGTATATGTAATATGGATATCCACAACTGGAAGAAAGTCACAAACAATGAATCCCAGATCTCTATCAAAACAACTTTGATGGACGCCAGCTATAAACACTAATGTGATGGTACATGGTGCTTTTAAGAATAGCAAATCTGCATTCTCAAGCCTCACTCAACCACTTCAGAGGCTGGACCTTTTTTGTGCACTGGTGCGCAGTCATGTGGGAACAGGAAGGGGCCATCCCCAAACTCTTCCCACAAAGTTGGGAGCTTGAAATTGTCCAAAATGTCTTGGGATCTGACACTTCAAGAGTTCCCTTCACTGGAACTTAGGGGCCAAGCCCAACCCCCAAAAAGCAACCACACACCATAATTCCCCCTCCACCAAATGATTTGGACCAGTGCACAAAGCAAGGTCCATAAAGACATGGATGAGCGAGTTTGGGGTGGAGGAACTTGAGTGGCCTGCACAGTGTTCTGACCTCAACCCAATAGAACACTTTTGGGATGAATTAAAGTTCATGTGCGTGTAAAGGCAGGTATCCCAAATCTTTTGGTAATATAGTGTATATGTTAGGGAGAGGGATTAAAGGAAACCTTTTGAAATTTAAATAGCTTTTTTCTTTAATCCTTGGATGTAGTGGCATCATTGGGTTTCTTCTTTCAGGCGTTTTTCCTTTATTTTCAACTAGTGATCCTGCAAATAAAACACTTGTTGCCCCTTCATGTGTACATTCATTTCTCCATTGTATCTATGGAGGGAGCCATGGTTGTCATGCAGGCTGGATTTGAAGCCTAAATTAATGTAAAAATGTACAATCAGCGGAGAACCTTCAAATGAGATACTGCTAAACATCAATAGTGCTTTTCACCACACCATATAAATCTTAACATGCATAAGATGTAGCGCAAATTCCTAATAACAAATTATCCACACATAAAAGTCCAAATGCTCAGTGTTAAATAGTCTTTCACAAATGTGGAAAGCACATAAATTCTTCAATCTTCTAAAAACAAGGTCATAAAGGCATATGTGTTACCCCTTCCAATATGGAAGGAGACACCATATTGGAAGGAATAACATATGCCTTCTATACAGTGAGCACTATGTATTTTTTTGTTTGTATGTACTTGTATCTGTGAGAGAGAAGTTGCGGCAGAAGGAGGAGGAAAAGACAGAAGTGGAGTGGTTGAGAAATCCTCGATTAAGAGGATATATGCTCATATGATCTTCATTAATATTGTGGACCACTCTGGAAGGTGAGCACGTGAATTGCACGGGGTGATCGGAGTGACGGGAAGAAAGGTATTAGAAGATTGAGGTTTATGTGATTGGATCCTGCTCTGCTGGGGGTTTTTTTTTGCCTTCCTCTGAATCAACTGTGGGTATAGAAATGGGTATATTGGATTATACAATATTTTTTATTTTTATTTATTATTTCTTTTTTTTTATGGTTGAACTGGATGGACTTGTGTCTTTTTTCGGCCTAGCTAACTATGTAACTATGTGTTATCCACATTTGTAAAGGGCTATTTGACACTGAGCATTTGGACTTTTGTGTGTGGATAATTCTTTATTAGGAATTTGAAACATGCCTGCATTTGTTCATTTCCATCACATGGTTGATTGGTGGCACTAGAAGCTTACACATTGGAGATAAAGTTCTTTGTACTTTAATTTAAGCTTATAGGAAATGAGTACTCTGCATTTCAGGCAAAAAAAATTCTGTACTTGCTGAAAAATTTCTTAGCCTGAAAAAACAAATGCAGCCAGCACATCAATGGATTTGTAAACTGGAATATATCAAATTTTCATGAGTTTAGATACAGTATGCTTTAATATGTGCTATTTACAGTTGGAGGGGGAAATAAAAAAAGCAGATAAGGTGGAAGAAAGAAGAGAGGAAAACTAAAGATTCTACAGTGATCTTGTAGACAAAACTGAAGGTGGAAAACTCGAAGCAGGGATCCTCTTTATCTTAACTACTTGCTGACCAGCTGCCGTTGTTATACAATGGCAGGTTGGCTCCCCTGGGCTATGGGGGCACGACCCTGGAGCTGATGCGCGTGGCTGGCAGCTGCGATGTCCGCTGGCGACCCACGGTCGCTCCTCAGAGAGCCATAACGGGGATCTGTCAATATAAACAGACAGATCCCCATTCTGTCAGGGAAGTAGAGAGAGATCTGCTGTTCCCAGTAATCAGGAACAGCGATCTCTTTCTACTCCCTGTCAGTACACTCCCCCTACAGTTAGAAACACCTCCCTAGGGAACACTTAACCCCTTGATTGCCCCCCTAGTGTTAACCCCTTTCTTGCCGGTGACATTGATACAGTAATCAGTGGCTATTTTTAGCTCTGATCGCTGTATAAATGTCAATGGTCCCAAAAAAGTGTTAAAAGTGTCCGATCTGTCCGCCAAAATGTCCCAGTCCTGCTAAAAATCGCAGATCACCGCCATTACTAGTAAAAAAGAAATAAATTAATAAAAATGCCATAAATCTATCCCCTATGTGTAGCACTAACCCCGAAGGAGCTGCTGGTTATATTTGGGCTTACCGATACCTTCTTGACCTCGTGTGCGTCTAGGGGTTTCCCGAGTTAGATGGCCCAAAGAACTGTAGAGACCGACACTGGATCCACTTTAGGGATTTTTATTTGCAAAACATTAAGTCACTAAACACAGTCTCTCAATGAAGGAATAGAGGGTAAAGGTAGGAAGTTCAGGTACTATTGGAACTGCTTGGAACAGAAAGTCTCTCACAATAAACTCCAGGGAATAGCCATTCGCAACTGGATATTAAAGCCATCGGATAAATCTCCTCTCAATAGATATAGCAGCTGATAGGTGATTCAGATAAAGAAAAGTCTCTGCCACAGACTTGTTGGTAACTGAAGGATAAATGAACTTAGAGAACCCTCATACGGTACCAGAATCTTGCAGCCGGTCCAGCGATACCGTATGAGTGTGGATTCACCTGGTGTCCTTTCAACTTAGCTTCCATACTCTTGCTGAGCAGCTAGCCTTGTGCGTGGCCCTCTTCTGAAGAGTCCTCCCCTGGTTGCGTTCTCAGTTGCTGGGCCTCTCCAAAACCGAGACGGCACCGGACCATCTTGGAATCCTCCTTCCAGTTACTGTGCCTCAGGCTAGCCAGCCCCGAGACTCGGAAATGGATGGATCCGCACCCCAGGCCATGAGGGCATCTGAGGGCTCGTCAGGAGGACCAGGACCAAACAGACAGAAAGGTCTTCTGGACCGGAACCCCGGAAGCACATGACCTCAGTGCCTTAAGTACCCTCTAGCAGAATGCAAAGCGAGACAACACCCTCACTGGTTGGTTTCCGAGAAAGATTGGCACCCAATGCGTTCCTATGCTTGCCAGAGGTGACACTGACACCTATGGCCAAGCAGAACACACTGCAATCCAGCCAAACTGGTACTGAGACCAGAATTTAGAACAATTAACCCTAAAACCTAACTGTGGTTTTAGGAACATTAAATCTACAAAAAAAATATAGCGCATGCTCATAAGGAGCCCGGCGCTACAGATGCTATAACTTTTGCTCAAACCAATCAGATTTACACTTATATTTTTTTTACCAAAACTATTTATAAGAATACATATTGACCTGACCTGACGAAGAATTTTTAATTTTTTTTTATTTTGGGGATATTTATCATAGCAAACAGTAAAAAATATTAGTTTTTTTTTTTCAAAATTTTTGTTATTTTTTTGTTTATAGCGTACACCACCAAAAGAAAGCTGTATTTGTGGGGAAAAAAGGTACATTTAAAAAAGAAAAAAACAAGCAAGTCATACTTAGCTGCTCTGTGCAATAGTTTTGCACAGAGCAGCCCCGATCCTTTTTTCAGGCCCCCCCGCCGGCACTCCTGGCTCTGCCCCCTTGGCCAGTGCCCCCAGTAGCAAGCTGCTTGCTATGGGGGGACTGGTGCGTGGTCGCTCCCGAGCCCTGCTCAGTGCATCAATAAGACAGATAGAGCCGGAGTTCGACCCCGCCCCCGACTCTTTCCTCATTGGCTCACTGGCTGTGATTGACAGCAGTGAGAGCCAATGGCACCCACTACTGTGTCTCAGCCAATTAGAAGAGAGAATCCCAGGACAGCCGAGGCTCCCGTGAACATCGCTGGATCGAGAGGGGGCTCAGGTGAGTATAAGCGAGGGGCTGTAGGGGGAGCAGCACACAGAAGGTTTATTTTACCTTAATGCATAGAGGTAATAAATCTTCAGCCGTTACAACCACTTTAATTCACAATTACTATTAATGAACCCCATCCCATGGAAATATTAACCATGCAACATCTTCAAAAAGAGGCTCCATACAGTAAAATCAGACATGCCCTTTAAGTTACTTGTAAGCATATTGGACATCAGACTTTGTTTCTAACGTGATTTTGACATGTATTTCAATTTAGAGTAAATTAGAGCTTGTCATCCATTCTCGTCAATGTGACAAAGTCTAGGCGCTATAGATTTTTAGCACTTTACAGTGTCGCAACTTCACGTTGCTGTAAAAAGGGTTCGTCTCAGAGGAACTTAGTGTAAATTTTCAGTGAGGACAATCTGTTGTTTAAAAATCGATCAATAATTGTTCTAGTTACTAATTACAATGTAATGCTTCATCCAGTAGGCAAAAGAAGCACAACGAGGAGACTGGCAGAGGCTGCAGTGCTGGAAGGGAGTGAAGACAGGAGACACGGGCCGCCATAGAAGTGAGTATAGCGCTCTGCTATTGCAGGGGACTTGCAATTATTTTTTTTGCAGAATTACATGATCTCTTTAACCACTTCAGCCCCGGAAGGATTTACCCCCATCCTGACCATTTTTTGCGATTTGGCACTGCGTCGCTTTAACTGACAATTACGTGATCGTGCAATGTTGTACCCAAACAAAATCGACGTCCTTTTTTTCCCACTAATAGAGCTTTTTCAATTTTGAAAAAAACACATAATTTTTTACTTTTTGCTATAATAAATATCCCCCAAACATATATATAAAAAACTATTTTTTCCTCAGTTTAGACCGATATGTATTCTACATATTTTTGGTAAAAAAAAAAAAGAAATCGCAATAAGCGTATATTGATTGGTTTGCGCAAAAATTATAGCGTCTACAAAATAGGGGATATATTTATAGCATTTTTATTATTATTATTTTTTTTTTACTAGTAATGGCGGCGATCTGCGATTTGTATCGTGACATTATGACAGTCACCTCGGACAATTTTGACAAATTTTTGGAACCATTGGCATTAATCCAGCGATCCAATGTGATTAAAAATGCATTGATTACTGTAAAAATGTCACTGGCAGTGAAGGGGTTAACACTAGGGGCCGATCAAGGGGTTAACTGTGTTCCCTGGGAGGTGATTCTAACTGAAGGGGGAGGGGACTGACTGGAGGAAGTGACGGATCGTGGTTCCTAGCTAATAGGAACACACAATCTGTCATTCCTCTTCAGAACAGGGAAGTGTGTGTTTACACACACACACACTCGTCCCTGTTCTGTGTGTCCTGCTCACGATCGCTCGTGGCCGGCGGTCATCGCGACCTTTGGCCAGGAGCATCGACCCCCCTGATTCGGCCAGGCGCGCGCCTGCTATCCTAATCCCGCGAGCCAATGTATAGGGACGACAGAGGCTGGTCGGGAAGCGGTTAAAGTGGTATTAAACCCAAAAGCAAACATTTCTATTATTGCAGCTTACCAATTATTAGATGTGGCTGCAATAGTTTACCTTTTTTAGGCTTTCTTTCTTCTGTTTGCATCTGGTGATCCAGCCAGTAGGTCTGTTTCTTTTTCAAAAAGCACACGCTCTCCATCAGAATGTATCAGTTTATATTTATGAAACAAAACATTTAACACTGGCAGGGGTGATTAAAATGATCAGCTTTTATGTAAAAACTTTTTCCCAAAAGGAACTGATTATAAAGTGTGAGCAGGAGTTTGGCATCAATTTGTTAGTGTATTTAAATCTTCTAATACATCTAACACTACACTCCCCCCAAACTGTCAATGCTGTTGTGCCTCCTGTACTCATTCATCCAGGGTGGTGTCTGTATAATACAGGAGGTGTGTTACTAGCAGGCCCGTTGCGACAGGACAGGCAAAGCAAGCTTGCTTGGGGCCCCCGAGCTGGCCTGGGGCCCCAGCCGCGCCGCCTAGGCTGCCCTAACAATATACTCATAATGGCCGTCGGCCACCCGCTCACGATTTTTTTTTTTCTGGAGGAAGTCGGGTCAGGGCAGGGGCTGCAAGCTGAGGCAGAGACGCGGAAGCTTAAAGCGGAGTTCCACTTAAAAATGGAACTTCAGCTTTAACCACTCCTCACCCCCTTACATGCCACATTTGGCATGTAATTTTTTTTTTGGGGGGGGAGTGGGGGCTTCATTAGGAGGGGGACTTCCTGTCCCACTTCCTCCTTCCGCCCAGTAACCGCCTAGGCGACTCCTCCCTCTAGGCGATCTCCTGGGACACGTGACAGGTCCCAGGAGATCGCCTATCCACTCCGGGAGCGCAGTGCGGCTCGCGCATGCGCCGTGCGTGCCCGGCCGTGAAGAGGAAAGCTGTCACGGCCGGGTGCCCTTAGTGGAAATGGCGGCGCCGGCGAAGAGGAGGGGGAGAGGAGCGACACCCTGTTCGGCCGCATCGCTGGGCCGTGGAACAGGTAAGTGTCATTTTTTTTAAAAGTCAGCAACTACACTTTTTGTAGCTGCTGACTTTTAAAATGCCTGGAACTCCCCTTTAAGTGGCACTCATTTATGTAGTGGAGGCCGCTCTGTTCCCGCACCTCCCGTCGGTCGCGCTCACACTAATCCACTGACAGTGGAGTGAGAGCCAACCTGAGCTTGTGAGCTTGTGTGGGGGATATACCTCCTCCCTCTCCTCCGAACACTGCAGCATGTGTGAGCTTGGCCGTCCACTCTGTTACCTCCCCTGCTTCCTCATTGCTCCTCATTGGTAGAGGGAGAGAGCCCATCAGCAAAGCCTCCAGCAGCTGCAAAGCATTGTGGGACATGTAGTCCCTATCGCTGGCGGCCCTCTTTTCGCTCAGCCTGGGTCCGCTCTCCCGAGTCCCACCAGCAACACCTCCCCCGCTCCTGCAGCTGAATGTGCTCTCTCTTCTGCCAGGTCCGTGACAATTTATGTGGGACGTGCAGAGGAGGGAAGCATGGGGGAGAATGATGGGGATGTTATGGGATGGGGGGGGACACAAGAAGGATGAAGCTGGGATGGGATGAGGAGTGGGACAAGAAAAGATGGAGCTGGGATGAGAGGGGGGGGGGGCAAGAAGGATGGAGCTGGGATGAGGGGGGGCAAGAAGGATGGAGCTGGGGGGGGGGGGGAGAAGCATGGAGCTGGGGGGGGGGGGGAGAAGCATGGAGCTGGGATGAGGGGGACAAGAAGGATGGAGCTGGGATGAGGGGGGACAAGAAGGATGGAGCTGGGATGAGGGGGAGACAAGAAGGATGGAGCTGGGATGAGGGAGAGACAAGAAGGATGGAGCTGGGATGAGGGGGAGACAAGAAGGATGGAGCTGGGATGAGGGAGAGACAAGAAGGATGGAGCTGGGATGAGGGGAGACAAGAAGGATGGAGCTGGGATGAGGGAGAGACAAGAAGGATGGAGCTGGGATGAGGGGGAGACAAGAAGGATGGAGCTGGGATGAGGGGGAGACAAGAAGGATGGAGCTGGGATGAGGGGGAGACAAGAAGGATGGAGCTGGGATGAGGGAGAGACAAGAAGGATGGAGCTGGGATGAGGGGAAGACAAGAAGGATGGAGCTGGGATGAGGGGAAGACAAGAAGGATGGAGCTGGGATGAGGGGGAGACAAGAAGGATGGAGCTGGGATGAGGGAGAGACAAGAAGGATGAAGCTGGGATGAGGGGAGACAAGAAGGATGGAGCTGGGGTGAGGGGAGACAAGAAGGATGGAGCTGGGATGAGGGGAAGACAAGAAGGATGGAGCTGGGATGAGGGGAGACAAGAAGGATGGAGCTGGGATGAGGGAGAGACAAGAAGGATGGAGCTGGGATGAGGGGAGACAAGAAGGATGGAGCTGGGATGAGGGAGAGACAAGAAGGATGGAGCTGGGATGAGGGGAGACAGGAAGGATGGAGCTGGGATGAGGGGAGACAAGAAGGATGGAGCTGGGATGAGGGGGAGACAAGAAGGATGGAGCTGGGATGAGGGGAAGACAAGAAGGATGGAGCTGGGATGAGGGGAGACAAGAAGGATGGAGCTGGGATGAGGGAGAGACAAGAAGGATGGAGCTGGGATGAGGGGAGACAAGAAGGATGGAGCTGGGATGAGGGGGAGACAAGAAGGATTGAGCTGGGATGAGGGGGAGACAAGAAGGATGGAGCTGGGATGAGGGGGAGACAAGAAGGATAGAGCTGGGATGAGGGAGAGACAAGAAGGATGGAGCTGGGATGAGGGGGAGACAAGAAGGATGGAGCTGGGATGAGGGAGAGACAAGAAGGATAGAGCTGGGATGAGGGGGAGACAAGAAGGATGGAGCTGGGATGAGGGGGAGACAAGAAGGATGGAGCTGGGATGAGGGGGAGACAAGAAGGATGGAGCTGGGATGAGGGGGAGACAAGAAGGATAGAGCTGGGATGAGGGGAGACAAGAAGGATGGAGCTGGGATGAGGGGAGACAAGAAGGATGGAGCTGGGATGAGGGGAGACAAGAAGGATGGAGCTGGGATGAGGGGGGCAAGAAGGATAGAGCTGGGATGGGATGAGGGGTGACGACAAGAATGTTGGATTTAGTTATTGTGCACTTTTTTAATATATATTTGATTTTATGGTACAGTGGTGTTTTTTTGAAAATGTTCAATTGTTGAAAATGTTCAAATTTTATGCACATTATATGCAACAGCAGTATTTGCACTGTAAACCTTTTTTATTTATATAAATTGTTGGTGAACTTAAAGTGTATCGCTATGCTGCGATACCTGTAGGCTTTGCGTGCGTGCGTGGGGGGGGGGGGGGGGGCCTCCATGTCCATTTTGCTTGGGGCCCCCAAATTCCTTCAAACGGCCCTGGTTACTAGCCAGATCACCAGGAGGAAAAAAACGGATGCAGCCACCACATCTAATGATGGGTAAATTGTAATAATATAATACATTTATTAATACCACTATAACTTAAATAGCTATTGTCATGACAGCAGTTAAAACACTCTCCTGACATTGATAGAATATTTCCACAACATACATTATTTTATACATACAGATTAATAAGAATTAATAAGAAAAATGTTCCCAACTGATAGACTTTTCAATGCGAATCTAGATGAACACTGTCAGTTTGAGCTGCACAAATGAAGCTCCTATTACCTAATGAATGCTAGTTATTGTAATAACAGTATTTAATAATATTTATGTACTAATCTTGTGAATATTATTTTATTTTCTATGTAATCAATAGACAAATAGATGTAAAAAATTAATATTAGTTTTAAAATGCACTATATTGTGAAAAGTATTGGGACGCCTGCCTTAACACGCACATGAACTTTAATGGCATCCCAGTCTAATGCCACTATTTTCACACTGTTCTTTTAAAAAAAAAAAAATGTGTCACTTTTATTCCTATAACACGGAATGTAAACATCCCCTGTAATAGAAAAAAAGCATGACAGGTCCTCTTAAATATGATATCTGGGGTCAAAAAGACCTCAGATCTCATATTTACACTAAAAAGCATTAAAAAAAATAAAAATAAATTTGTCATTTAAAAAAAAAAAAAAAAATGGCCCTTTAAGAGCTATAGGCGGAAGTGACCTTTTGACGTCCTGCAATGATATGGAGACGGATGGGGGCCATCTTCCCCTCACTCATCTCCATGTCAGGCCAGAAGAAGGATCCGATCGCCTCCGCCACTGCTGGCGGCTTCGGAGGGCACCGGAGCGTGGAGGGAGGGGGGCCCTCTCCCACCGCCGATAAAAGTGATCTTGCGGCGAATCCACTGCAGAGACCACCTTTATCTTGTAGCGGACCGCCCACTGAAGAAGAGGATACTGGGGTTATGGTAGCTAGCTGCTGCCATAACAACGATACTCCTCTTTAAAGTACCGACGTATAACGACAGTGGGCGGTCCGGAAGTGGTTAAGCCGAGATTTGTGCAAACTAGCGGTAATAGCATGAGCAAGACTTAGTATCTGTGTCCCTATAGTTACTGAGTACTAAATATGTAGAAAAATGTGGAGAAGCTCGGGGGGGGTACCTCGTCCTGAATTTAGATATAAAAAAAACGAAGAAGGGGGGTTTTTAGCCAACCTATCGGACTATCACGGTACCTGAACGGATGTATGTCTCAATACCAAAGATTGATTCTAAATAGTTTTATTAACACATAGTATACAAAAAACATATCATATATAAAAACAGTGAGGATCCTTGCAATCCAAAGGCATGCATATACATATAGCTTGTTGGTAGATCAGAATGTTTAGACAAAACTCGCTGATTCAATGCTGGTTGACGCGTTTCGCTTAGAGCTTCTTCAGAACCAGAGCATAGCGGTTCGTGTATCTGTTGTACATATCAAGAAGACAAGGGGGTTATTTATGAGTGGATAGGCAAGTGTTATGTGTTCAAATATATATAATATTAGTCTCAATAAAGATATAAATGGTTCAGATGGGTATATAGGAATTGCCTACCTTACACTTCTTGTTGGAAAGGTAGGAACTGGTATATGTCTACAGTGCCCAATAGTTTATCTAAAAATAAGTCTCTCAGGAAGACCGTTGAGAACTCGCCGAGTTTGGGATCTAGAGCCAGCAAACAGGACAAGAGCTGCAGGTGAGAAAGAAAAAAAAAAAAAAAAAAACCAACGAATCACTAAAGGTTCTGGGATGAAGTAAATGGGTGACCAATCCCATATAAATATAATATAAACAAGTAAGTATGTATATCTAAAAGAAATACTCACATAAAAAGTAGGAAAAGAAAAAGTAATAGTAGTGGAGCTGGGGTGTGCCAAATCGGCCAATAACAGAGTGGTATTCTGCGGACAGATCTGTAATGCCGATATCCTGTAATTGATAACAGTAGTAATGTAAGATATAAATAGAGAGACATTAGCTTCCAGTTTCAAAGGCCCCTTGGATATACCTTAAAGGTCCAGTTGGGTCCTCCCCATGAGTCTCCTTGTGAAAAGTGGTGATATCAAGGGATGTTAGGAACACTATATCAAGTCCAGCATCACAAGGACAAGCTGAAAACAATCAATGAAAAAGAAGGAATGTATACAATACATCTCCAGCATACAGCATCCAGAGACACACGGTGGACTGCCACAAAGTGTGGCACAGTGTGAAAGTCAGCCTTACTAATCCAAAGAAAACATACCTGATAGCCACTTGTAAAGGAGGGGAACAACCCAGCTGGGAAGAATCACCAGCTCTGCAGGATCAGACTCCAATGGCTGAATCCATTAGTTACAGATCCTTTATAGGAAGGAAATAGGGCAGAACTAGTAATAAAGCCAATGTTAAAATTTAGTGTATGCTAAGGGCTAAACAGCCCCAAAGACATCACCTAGAAAAATACGGACAACATAAAAGTCCTTTAGGAGAAAATGTACCTGAACAGGGTATGGTGAAAGCAGCTTCCCAGCACTCCATCTCAAACAACCATCTGATGGAGTGCTGGTTAAATAGGCTGCTTTGGCGCCAAGATTAAAGGTGGGAGGGAGCAGATCGCCCCATAAAGCCAATTAAGAGATGATGGAAAGCAGCTGGAAGGCCGTCAGAGTGAATAGGGGATACAATGATACTAATGCCGCTGGGCGCATGCGTCATGTCAGGCTGAGGGGATGGGATCCACATATAGAGCGTCCCGTTTACCGCAGCCGAAAGCGAAAGTACGCGCATGCGCGATAGGTAATACGCGCATGCGCCGTAGTGAAGCGGCAGTTATCCCCATTCTGAGCACACTGGTGAACTCTGACTGAATTCTAAAAATGAAGAAAAGGTCAGATATAACAGTGAATCCTCCCGCAGGAGGTAGAGTCAAAGAAAGTTAATAATAGAGAACAAAGAAAGGATTAATGAAAAGCATGAGTACTGTATACTTATAAAAAGAGTATAAGACATACAATAAATAAGGGAATGAAAGTTAGAGAATAAGATAATAATAAAGATTGATAATAAAGAAAGAATGATAAGAGAGTAAAATAGAATGAAATACAAATAAGAGTAAAATAAATTAAATAAAATAAAATAAATAAAAATAAATATAAATAAAACTGGAGATAAGTAATAAATGTGAAAATAAATCAAAAAAAAAAAAAAAAAAAAAAAAAAATAAAGAACAACAGTTTCTCTTTGACATATGCAGCCCATGTCTAGGATGGAAGATAAATTGGGGATGAGCCTCCTCCGACGCCGCCACCGCAACGCCTCCACCGAGGCCACTATGGTTGGATAAAGTTACCTTCCATAATGCCTGTTAAAATCCAAGCCAGAGGGAGATCAAAAAATGGCTCAATAGCCCAAGTGTTTGCTGGACTCATTATACCACTATACAAGGTCAGAGTTCCATATAGGTTCCTAATGAGATAACGAAACAACATAATTATATTGGCATTCCACTCAAGATACTCTTCCCAGGTCCTCTATAAATAAATGATACGAAACAAGATCAGATACATATAGCATTGCATGTTGTATACATTAACGACAGATGTACATATCAAGGAATGCCCAATTTATACATAGTTTTTTTAAAAAAAAAGAAAAAAAACCAAGAAACAGTTAATTAACAATCCTTCAAAAAATGTATGCTTCATTATAAAATGTCCATAGACAGATAGACCATACTATCCTGATAAAACCCTCCAGATCGGTTGTCAAAGGTGGAGGGGGAGGAGAGTTCCCTAGAGGAGTGGGTGGATATGTCCCAACTATATGGACAACAGGGGGGTTGGTCCATCATTATGGCCAAGAGGCCCCTGATTTGAACGAGTCCATCCCTAGAGTAAAAAAGGGGAGAAATGAAGGCCAGACATGGGTATGTACTGGGAGGCATTTATTTTCACATTTATTACTTATCTCCAGTTTTATTTATATTTATTTTTATTTATTTTATTTTATTTAATTTATTTTACTCTTATTTGTATTTCATTCTATTTTACTCTCTTATCATTCTTTCTTTATTATCAATCTTTATTATTATCTTATTCTCTAACTTTCATTCCCTTATTTATTGTATGTCTTATACTCTTTTTATAAGTATACAGTACTCATGCTTTTCATTAATCCTTTCTTTGTTCTCTATTATTAACTTTCTTTGACTCTACCTCCTGCGGGAGGATTCACTGTTATATCTGACCTTTTCTTCATTTTTAGAATTCAGTCAGAGTTCACCAGTGTGCTCAGAATGGGGATAACTGCCGCTTCACTACGGCGCATGCGCGTATTACCTATCGCGCATGCGCGTACTTTCGCTTTCGGCTGCGGTAAACGGGACGCTCTATATGCGGATCCCATCCCCTCAGCCTGACATGACGCATGCGCCCAGCGGCATTAGTATCATTGTATCCCCTATTCACTCTGACGGCCTTCCAGCTGCTTTCCATCATCTCTTAATTGGCTTTATGGGGCGATCTGCTCCCTCCCACCTTTAATCTTGGCGCCAAAGCAGCCTATTTAACCAGCACTCCATCAGATGGTTGTTTGAGATGGAGTGCTGGGAAGCTGCTTTCACCATACCCTGTTCAGGTACATTTTCTCCTAAAGGACTTTTATGTTGTCCGTATTTTTCTAGGTGATGTCTTTGGGGCTGTTTAGCCCTTAGCATACACTAAATTTTAACATTGGCTTTATTACTAGTTCTGCCCTATTTCCTTCCTATAAAGGATCTGTAACTAATGGATTCAGCCATTGGAGTCTGATCCTGCAGAGCTGGTGATTCTTCCCAGCTGGGTTGTTCCCCTCCTTTACAAGTGGCTATCAGGTATGTTTTCTTTGGATTAGTAAGGCTGACTTTCACACTGTGCCACACTTTGTGGCAGTCCACCGTGTGTCTCTGGATGCTGTATGCTGGAGATGTATTGTATACATTCCTTCTTTTTCATTGATTGTTTTTAGCTTGTCCTTGTGATGCTGGACTTGATATAGTGTTCCTAACATCCCTTGATATCACCACTTTTCACAAGGAGACTCATGGGGAGGACCCAACTGGACCTTTAAGGTATATCCAAGGGGCCTTTGAAACTGGAAGCTAATGTCTCTCTATTTATATCTTACATTACTACTGTTATCAATTACAGGATATCGGCATTACAGATCTGTCCGCAGAATACCACTCTGTTATTGGCCGATTTGGCACACCCCAGCTCCACTACTATTACTTTTTCTTTTCCTACTTTTTATGTGAGTATTTCTTTTAGATATACATACTTACTTGTTTATATTATATTTATATGGGATTGGTCACCCATTTACTTCATCCCAGAACCTTTAGTGATTCGTTGGTTTTTTTTTTTTTTTTTTTTTTTTTTTTTTTTTCTTTCTCACCTGCAGCTCTTGTCCTGTTTGCTGGCTCTAGATCCCAAACTCGGCGAGTTCTCAACGGTCTTCCTGAGAGACTTATTTTTAGATAAACTATTGGGCACTGTAGACATATACCAGTTCCTACCTTTCCAACAAGAAGTGTAAGGTAGGCAATTCCTATATACCCATCTGAACCATTTATATCTTTATTGAGACTAATATTATATATATTTGAACACATAACACTTGCCTATCCACTCATAAATAACCCCCTTGTCTTCTTGATATGTACAACAGATACACGAACCGCTATGCTCTGGTTCTGAAGAAGCTCTAAGCGAAACGCGTCAACCAGCATTGAATCAGCGAGTTTTGTCTAAACATTCTGATCTACCAACAAGCTATATGTATATGCATGCCTTTGGATTGCAAGGATCCTCACTGTTTTTATATATGATATGTTTTTTGTATACTATGTGTTAATAAAACTATTTAGAATCAATCTTTGGTATTGAGACATACATCCGTTCAGGTACCGTGATAGTCCGATAGGTTGGCTAAAAACCCCCCTTCTTCGTTTTTTTATGAGTACTAAATATGTTTGCTAATGAGGTGGTGTTTAAAAAGGGCTGATGTGCGGGCCTCCGTATATCGCTGAGGAAGTCTCGCCCACTGGGACGATACGCGTACGGGAGGATCTGATCACATTAGCTGCAGCCACCTTCCACTCACTGTCTCACTGAGACGTGTACCCGAAATGTATTCATGCCTAGCACTGGGCTAAAAGTGCTTTACTTGTTAGTAAATTCTTTTATATTTAATAAAATGCACTGAACCATACAGAGTTCACTATCCATGTCTCATTGATTTTACATGGTACAATGAGTTTATCTGACCCCCATTGATTGTGAGATCTGGCTGATGATCTGGATAAGTGGAGTATTGTAGCTGTGGAATCCCTGCAGAGGCACCAATCATCTGTTAACCCCCTGTAGGGGAAGGCTTGTTCAACCTGTCTGTTGGTTCAGAAGATCTATTTGGTGAGGTGAGAGGCTTATATAGCCTGTGGTGGAGGTTTTTTTCACGACTATACACAGCTGAGAAGCCTTTTCAAGCATAGTAATCACAGCCGAGGATTTCTTTCCTTTTGCTCCCCGTTTCTGCTTTCCATTTCTCTACTTGATGCATGGACTCATCTCCCAGTTTTTGGACTATTCATTTTCATATTGCATTTATGAAATCTATATATGAGTTTTAGTATTATGTTACAATAGCGCTACACTATTTTACTTATGCGTTTTCAGGGATCGCCTAAAAGTAGACAGAGCAGGAGATAGCCTGACAGATTGGGGTAGGGAGTTCGACAGGATGGTAGAGGCTTTGGAGAAATCCTGGAGAGGAGCATGGGAGGAGAAGACAAGGAAGCTAGAAAGGAGGTCTTGGGAGGAGCTGAGAGGACGGTTTGGGTGATATTTGGAGATAAGATTGGTGATGTAGCTCAGAGCAGAGTTGTAAATGGCTTTGTATGTTATTGTTAGTGTTTTGAATTGTATTTGTTGGGCAATGGCAAGCAAGTGGAGAAATTGGCAGAGAGGGGTGGCGGACACTGAATGGTTGGTAAGGTGGATGAGTCTGGCAGCGGCATTCATGATAGACTGAAGAGGATATAGCCTGCGAAGAGGTAGGCCTATGAGGAGGGAAGTACAATAGTCAAGTTGAGAGATAACAAGGGAATGGTGGTTTCAATGGTTAAAAGGGGGCATATTCTGTAGATGTTACGAAGGTGAAGTCTACAAGATTTGATTTGTGGCTGAAAGGACAGGTCAGAGTCCAGGATTATACCTAGCACCTTGGCATGAGGGGAGGGACTGATAGTTGTATTGTTACTAGACTGTAGACCAGCCTTTCTTAACCTTTTCAACACAGAGGAACCCTTGAAATAGTTCTCTGGTCTCGGGGAACCCCTTCTAAAAATTAGAAATCTACAACTTATGACACATTAGTGTGATGGTCAGTGGGAAGAATGGTCCTTACACTTGTGGTCATTGGGAAGAATTACCTCTTTACAGATAGCTAAATAGATCAATGGCGTGAGTGGGAACTTATCTGAGAGGCATAAATTGCCCAATGCTGAAGGAACCCCTAGCAACCTCTGGAGAAACCCCAGGGTTCCATGGAACACTGGTTGAGAATCACTGCTGTAGACCCTTGCCTCACTGCTTAGTCCGGTAGTGTCCTGTGAGGAAGAGACGACAGAGTATAGAGAGAGAGAGGGGCATCCAAAACCTCGGGAAATGCCGAATATTGAACAGACTGAGGCTGCAGTGCTGGAACAAAGAGAAGGTAGAAGACACAGGCTGAGAAGGAAGAGAGTTTTTTTTGGGGGAGGGGGGATACAGTACCAAGCACATCAGTTCTATGTACTGATGTGTATCCCTTTACTTGCAGGCTGCTGCTTCTTGTTAACATCTTCTCTTCATGTCTCCTTCATAGCTGACAAATGTTGCTCTCAGTGGCCATCTTCTGGAAGTTAACAGTTTCCGTTCCAGTTCCCTTCTGCCCTCTCTGCTACTCTCAAAACTCATATTACTTTTCTCCCACAATGCCTCACATTCTGTGAATGAAGGAGGAGCAATAAAATGACTAGATTTCTACAGTTCATTCATAGAACACAATGCATTGTGGGAGAATAGTAATACAAGCTCTCTGAATGGTGGAGAGGGAAGAAGGGGATGTCGGTGATAGGCACAACTTTTAAGACTAGCAGGCTGCTAAAGTGGTTGTAAACCCTTATGCCGTGTACACACGAAGGGACTATCCCGCGGGATTGTCCGCTGGACTCAAGTCCACCGGACAATCCCCTCGTGTGTGGGCGCCGGCTGACTTTTTGGCGCCAAACTAGGTTTTACGTTTTTATTTAAAATTGTCCGCTGGACTTGGCAGTCCGGCGGACAATCGGGCACTTTTGAAATGAACGGACTTGCCGCTCATCGGAAAGTCCGTTCATTTAGCACGTGACTTCAGGTATACGTAGCTAGCGTAGGCTGTGAATGCCGCCGCGCTAGCCCCGTCACCTGGCATGGATTTAAAGGGACTCCCCACGCCGAAAAAACGGCGTGGGGGTCCCCCCCAAATCCATCTCAGACCCTTATCCGAGCACGCAGCCCGGCAGGCCAGGAAAGGGGTGGGGACGAGCGAGCACCCCCCCTCCTGAGCCATACCAGGCCGCGTGCCCTCAACATGGGGGGTGCCCTGGGGAAAGGGGGGCCGTGCGGCCCCCCCACCCCAAAGCACCTTGTCCCCATGTTGATGAGGACAAGGGCCTCTTCCCGACAACCCTGGCCGTTGGTTGTCGGGGTCTGCGGGCGGGGGGCTTATCGGAATCTGGGAGCCCCCTTTTATAAGGGGGCCCCCAGATCCCGGCCCTCCACCCTATGTGAATGAGTATGGGGTACGATGTACCCCTACCCATTCACCTAAGGTGTAAAATGTAAAGTAAAAAAACACACAATTTTGAAAAAATATTTTATTGCACTGCTCCGGGGGTCTTCTTCCGTCTTGGGGGTCTTCTCGCCAGACTCCTCCGCCATTTACCTAGCTCTTTTACCGAGCGGAGGAGGCCGGCTACCTTCTTCGTCGTCGACGCCGTCGTCTGGGGGTCTCGATCCGCCTTCGGGGGTCTTCCGGGGTCTCTTCTGTTCTTGCCGCGGTCGTCGTTTTCTGCGCCGCCGGCGCCGCCTTCTTCTTCTTCTTCTTGTTCTTCTTCTTGTTCTTCTTCCGATGTTGACTCGTCGCTCCCTCTGGCCGGAATGGCAGAGCCGCGCTGTGCTGGGACTTATATAGGGACAAGGGGACAGGGTCACATGCTCATGTCACATGGTGACCCCGCCCCCTTGTCATGTCACAGTCCCAGCATCCTCCAGGACTGTGACATCACAAGGGGGCGGGGTCACCATGTGACATGAGCATGTGACCCTGTCCCCTTGTCCCTATATAAGTCCCAGCACAGTGCGGCTCTGCCATTCCGGCCAGAGGGAGCGACGAGTCAACATCGGAAGAAGAAGAAGAAGGTGCCGGGGGCGCAGAAAACGACGACCGCGGCAAGAACAGAAGAGACCCCGGAAGACCCCCGAAGGCGGATCGAGACCCCCAGACGACGGCGTCGACGACGTAGAAGGTAGCCGGCCTCCTCCGCTCGGTAAAAGAGCTAGGTAAATGGCGGAGGAGTCCGGCGAGAAGACCCCCAAGACGGAAGAAGACCCCCGGAGCAGTGCAATAAAATATTTTTTCAAAATTGTGTGTTTTTTTACTTTACATTTTACACCTTAGGTGAATGGGTAGGGGTACATCGTACCCCATACTCATTCACATAGGGTGGGGGGCCGGGATCTGGGGGCCCCCTTATAAAAGGGGGCTCCCAGATTCCAATAAGCCCCCCGCCCGCAGACCCCGAAAACCAACGGCCAGGGTTGTCGGGAAGAGGCCCTTGTCCTCATCAACATGGGGAGAAGGTGCTTTGGGGTGGGGGGGCCGCACGGCCCCCCTTTCCCCAGGGCACCCCCCATGTTGAGGGCACGCGGCCTGGTATGGATCAGGAGGGGGGGCGCTCGCTCGTCCCCACCCCTTTCCTGGCCTGCCGGGCTGCGTGCTCGGATAAGGGCCTGAGATGGATTTGGGGGGGACTCCCACGCCCCCACGCCGTTTTTTCGGCGAGGGGAGTCCCTTTAAATCCATGCCAGGTGACGGGGCTAGCGCGGCGGCATTCACTGCCTACGCTAGCTACGTATACCTGAAGTTACGTTCTAAATGAACGGACTGCTCCGTGTGTGGGCAAGTCCGTTCATTTTCAAAAGTCCCGCGGACTTTTTCCAGCGGATTGTCCGCCGGAGAAGTCCGGGCGTGTGTGGGCAAGTCACACGCTCGGAAGTCCGGGCGTGTGTGGGGAAGTCCCGCCAGACTAGGTCCGGTGGACAATCCGCCGGACTAGGTCCGGCGGACAAAGTCCGAACGTGTGTACGCGGCATTACATATACCTAGTGAAGTGAATGGCCTCAGGTCATACAGAGAAATTAAACAAATCCCCCTACATAAGTTGTACCTGGTTATCTGCCGTCTACTTGTCTCTACAAGCGTTCAAAGTGTATTGAATGTATAAAGCTTGTATGAGCTGTCATAGAAAAGGGGGCAGGGAGCTGAAATTACAGATGGCAGAGCTCAGTGAGGATAGCTCTGACAGCTGATTGGAGGGAAGGGACACACCCACCTTCATACAGCACACAGAAACAGAGCTGAAGCTGTCAATTTGGACCTCTCTCCCCTGTCACCTTGTTTCTCTTGGTGTCAGGAAAACTTGTCAGAAATTAGTCATGCTGATAGTAGAGGAATGAAGCAGAAGACAGAAATGGCACTTCGTGCTTTCGATTGAGACAAGCACACACTATAGAAGGATATGATTTTTTCATATTTTATGTCTGTGGGTTACAACCACTTTAATTCTCATTGATCCGGAAAATAGTTGCTCTAATGGCAATATATGGCAGCTATAAAGTTTCACTAAAGGGAAGATTTTAGTAAGAAACAGCTGCCTGCAGGTAATTGGATATACACCATTACACAGAACTAATGTGTTTGGTGTTGTATACAAAAAACAAAACAATACTAAACTTCAGCTTAAAGCGGAGGTCTGCCCAAAAGATAATTAAAAGCCAGCAGCTACACATAATGCGGCTGCTGGCTTTTAACAATAGGACTCCAGCGATGTCGGCACCGCAGCTGATGTTTCCATCAGCTGTCAGGTGCTGCCGCCACCATTGCGGGTAAGGGTACCCAGCAGTATAACCTTACAGCTTCACACTGGGAACCCTACTGCGCATGCGCGAGGCCCCGCTCCTCTCTCCTACTGGCCCGGCGACAAGGAGAGGAGGAGGGAGCCCCGCGGTGATGTCACGGGCTGCGGCCCACACTCCCGGAAGTGGGAACAGGATATCTGTCAAAGAGAGGTATCCTGTCCCCCCTCCCCCCTCCCCAAAAGGTGCCAATTGTGGCACCGGAGGGGGGAGAGGAGACAAATGAGTGGAAGCTCCACTTTTGAGTAGAACTCCGCTTTAAGTAGCACTTGATATAATATTTTCTCACCATATGTTTAACTAGATACATTTTCATAGAGAGTCTGTAATTCAGGGTGGATAAAAATCGATGATTTAAAAAAAAAAAAAATTTAAATCTTAATTTTTTGATTTAAATCAAATTATTTAAATCCGATTATTTTTTTTATTTTTTTTATTTTTTTTTATAAAATTAATTTTAATCAAATGCTTTTGGAGTAAAAATCTATCTAAAGATAGTTTTCTATTTAAGATACATTAAACATTTTGTTTATTCAGCATGAAATGGTGCTTAGTTATGTAGCATTAGGCTGTATATTCTGCAATATTTACATTTTTGGTAAACTCATTCAATGAATGCAAGCTAGAGATAACATGCACTGGCAATGTTATTGTTTTCTAAACTGATGGTCAACAAGTATCCTATGCCCACACTTGAAGTCCCACCACTGCGCCTATAGACTAGGAGTATACCTGTACAGTGTAGCTGCCACTTTAAGTAATGTGATAATGTGAAAAATATTTAAACCTCTAACAAAGATGAGATAAAAATAGTAGCGCTAGAATCCAATATTAAGTGAAACATACATATATATGGACAAATATGCATCAATGAATATTCAACACCCTGTGACAAGTGTGAAAATAAGAGAACAAATTATCTATAATACAGAGTCCATAAACAAATTCTTCCAGTTTTAAAACTTGTATAGTGTCTTATTTCTTCCACCACACCTATATGTGAAAGTGATTCCGCTCCCCTCAGAAAACGCACTCACCAACTTCCAATGCCTTACACTCTCGTGCTTGGCTTAAACGCTTTCAACCACACACAAAGGGGTTAAAGCGGAAGTAAACCCATCAATTTAATGGCTTCAAAAAAAAGTTACATTCCCGGCATGCCGTAGAATGCTAGCTGTCACATTGGTTTTGCTCTCAACCAATCTGTCGAACCATCCAATGGCTGGAGTCATAACTGATCACATGTGCAGCATCATGGCAGTTGAAGATTAGACAGAGACCAAGATGGCAGCTTCCTTGGCTGAAAATTATAGGAGGGTTTACTTTCGCTTTAAGTGAGCTCCAGTATCCAACCGTGAACATCAATCAGGATCTCTCCACATGTAAATAACAAAGTGCTCCAAATAGTGTGATAACATAAAACCAGTTTAATTAAAACACTCAGAAATCTTCAATCATTGCACTCACATCAAATAAATTCATTATGAGCAAAAGTAAAATCACAGCAGCTCTTCAAACAGATAATAGCAGCGGTGTATAGTGATCACGGCGGACCCGAGGTGTGCAGACAAAAGATGACTCTCTCCCGCCCCTCAGGCTCGGAACAGATCTCCACTACCTAGTTCAGTGAGCAGCGTCAAAAGTTACACGTGATTGCCATACAGCCATGCCCCGTTTCGTCATACCTACTTAATCATGGGATTGGCTGTACGGCATGGCAATCACACCTCTAATACCCAGTGCTGGGACAAGGCCATTTGGTGCCCAGGGCGAAGATGGCAAACTGCGCCCCCCGCCGTTTTTAAGAAAGAATCAATGTTGTATCCAAACGAGAATATACTTATTATTATTATTTTAAGGGACACTCTGATGGGCAAATCGTATGTTAAGGGGCACCCTGATGGGCACATTTTATATTAAGGGGCACCCTGATGGGCACATTTTATATTAAGGGGCACTCTGATGGGCACAACAAAACATGCGGGCTGATTACCTGGGCAGGAGGCTCACCTGGAGGAGATCAGTACACCTGGAATGTTCTGTGTATGTCAGAGGAAGAATCTGCTGGACTGATCCGGATCACTTACCTTTCCTGAGTGACCGGTTGGATACCCTACATACCCGTGCAGAGGGTCATATCTGCTCGCGTTTCAGACCTCGCTATTTAGGGGGTCCATCCAATATGGTAAGGTGCATACATCAGTTTGACCTTTCCACAACTTGGCTTTCCATCTCCCCTTCATCTACAGAGCTTTGGTGACGGTTTTCCTTTCATGTTTTGGATTTCCCGCTGGATAATACTGTGTCTTCATTCATAAATTTTTTGATTTGGACTGTTGATGGACCTTATTATCATTACTTTCTCATTATATTTCATATTTTTATTTACTTCACTTTTGTGCACATTTTGCTTTATTCAAATTTTATATTTGTCTTACAGAGCACACATTTATTGAATATTTTCATTTTATTCTTTTGAGTAGACATATATTTTGATTTAGTTCATTATATTTTCCTTGCATTTATATATGGTTTGTATCACATGTCACTCTATTTTTCTTTTCATGATACATGAGAATTAGGGTGGTGATTTAATTAGCGCAATTTATATATTTTTACAACAAAACGCGCCCCTTAACGTAAAATCTACCCATCAGAGTGCCCCTTAATACAAAATGTGCCCATCAGTTTTGCTCTTAAAATAAAATATGCCCATCAGAGTGCCCCTTAACATAAAATGTGCCCATCAGCGTGCCCCTTAACATAAAATAAGGGTCATGCTGATGGGCACCTTTTATGTTAAGGGGCACTCTGATGGACAAATTTTATTTTAAGGGGCACGCTGGTGGGTATATTTTTAATGTGCACGCTGATGGGCACAACCAATTTTATGTTAAAGGACACTCTGATGGGCACAACCAAGAAAATATGCCCATCAGTGTGCACATTAAAAATATACCCATCAGCGTGCCCCTTAAAATAAAATGTGTCCATTAGAGTGCCCCTTAACATAAAAAAAGGTGCCCATCAGCGTGACCTTTAACAAAATATGCCTAGCAGTGTGCACAATAAAAATGCCCATTAGTGATCACTAGTTAACATGTGGCCCACATACCTTGAATGCAGGAGGGCACAACTGAAATACTGAAGGGGCAGAAGCTGCGAGATATGGAGAGCCAGGACCCGGGAAATAGCAGGGGGGCAGGGCGCGCACGTGACGTCACGCCCCTACTCGTGGCCCGTGAGTGCAGGCTGGTCTTCTGTCAACTCTGAGACCTGCGGTGAGGAGCAGGGGGGCGGGGCACGCACGCAGCATCACTGGTTGCTGGGGAAACCCGCGGTCCTAGCAAACTAGTGACGGCTGTTTTAAAAGGACACTTCACTGCGCTCCCCCACCCCCAATAAATTGTACCACCCAGGGCATCTGTCCCTTCCGCCCCCCCCCCCCTTCCGGCCCTGCTTATACCCTATCATTGAGTTACTGGCGGAAGTTACTAAACGGCGCATGCGCTCACCTCGTGTCCCCGTGTTTACAATACTCGGTCTTTGAATAGATCCTCAGCAGTAAAAGGAACATTATTGCATACATATATCGCAAGCAAGCAGAGATTACTTCAATACGTTTAATAATACCCACATTAACATAAAAACCTGCATCCTGTTTTTCAAGTATTCATGCTGATTTCTATATGATCACCTGCATTTTATCAGGGATCACAGTAAATAAATCCATCAAGATATATTAAATCAAAGAGGATTCAATAGCGTATATATTATAATAAAAATTTAAATAAATAAGGTTAAAAAACATAAAAATTGAAAAAACTCAATTTAGACGAATGGCTGATAGTAATCCTGTAAGATTATAGAAATCCAATAGTGATAACGCATATGCAATATCTGAAAAATGGGATGACAGGTTAAACCGTAAACATCCATTGGTAGGATGCTATAGTAGGTGCCCACATCTTCCTCATCTATATATACGCAGTACACTCAGGGCCGTCTTTAATATTGATTGGACCATGGGCAAAACTTTTCTTGGGGCCCCCCATGCAGTTTCGCTCTCTACCTGCTCTGAGACATACAATAAATAACAGCTAGACTCAAAATCAGTTTACTGAATCAGATCAGACAGCTATTGCAATTGGTTACCAGAGGTTACAGTGTATCATTACCGCTCACTGACTGGTTGCTAGAGGTTGCTAGAGGTTACGGCTCACTGATTAGTTGATTGGTTGCTAGAGATTACTGTGAATATGACCTCAAGGGGGCATGATATACATATCAATGCCGCTGGACGCCGCTCTTTACATATGAATGCCACCACTATTTACATATGAATGCTGGTAATTTACATGTAAACACAGGGTCTGCAGGTGAGTCATCTGTACACAACAATAGGGCAGAGCTGGGCAGCATTAGTAGCAGCACTTCACATTGAGATATTGGGACACAGCACGGGACTAAAACCTCAAGGGACAAGGGAATTTAAACCAGGATAGTTGGCAAGTATGAGGCAGCTGCTTTGGGCCCTACAACAATGACAGGGCCCAGGGCAGCTGCCCCTTTTGCCCTGCCTTAAAAACGGCCCTGAGTACACTACTGATTCCATATCTCAAATATTACAGCATAAGGCGTAAATAACTACATAAACCTTAATATGCAAGAGAATATTTTTAAACAGATCTACATCACACATGTCAGAGTCATTTAAATGAACCATTAAACTTATAATTAACAATTATTAATGAAGCAGTTGAGGTCTACCTCAATGTTTAAGCCTCTGGGAAAAAGACATTTTAACAGGAAAATCCAACGAGTTTCTCTCTGGGAAAGATCCAGTACCCATCAATCCCCATTGATGTTGGTCCCCAGATATTTGAATTTCATCTTTTTTCTTAAAAGTACACTCGCTACCTCCTGGATAATTTGATTTATAGTATTTTCCCTATAACCCATTTGGACAAATTTCTCTTTAAGGATATTAGGCTTGTTTAAAATAATCCTCTTGTTCAGTTCAATTTCTTCATACCCTGAGCATTTGTCCCTTAGGGATATTTTTTTTCCAAGCAGGGTGGTGCCCACTTCTGATGGACAAGTAACTTTTTTCCGATCAGTTGGTTTAAAGTAGACTGTAGTTTTAAAACTGGAAGAATTTGTTTATGGACTCTTTATTATAGATAATTTGTTCTCTTATTTTCACACTTGTCACAGGGTGTTGAATATTCATTGATGCATATTTGTCAATATATATGTATGTTTCACTTAATATTGGATTCTAGTGCTACTATTTTTATCTCATCTTTATTAGAGGTTTAAATATTTTGCACAATGTTATTGTTTTAATAAAATAAAATAATTTGAGTAGTTCCCCAACTATGTTAACCTATCAACCTAAAAACGGTTCTGATATCCCTGTTTTACTAATCTGACTGCTTATTATTCTAAATAGAAAACCTTTATTTTGTATGCAAATATTAAAGATTCTAACTACCAGCAAGAATTAGTCCTTACATTTAAAGAGCACCTGTCATTTCAGATCCATAATAACAGCGCCTGTTAGCGGGCGTCCACTCACCTGCTGCCGCCACGTCCCTCACCTTGTTGTGTCACTGCCGCATCACCAGCCGTTCCATTAAAGTGAATGGAACTGTCGGTGAGTCAACAGCGGGTCAGAGGAGGAGCTGCTGCTGGACAGAGATGACAGTTGCTATTTAAAAAATTATAATTTAAATCAAGCCTTTTTACTAGTGATTTAAATCAGTGTTCCTCAACTCCAGTCCTCAAGGCACCCCAACCGTTCAAGTTTTCATGATTTTCTTCATATGAAACGGCTGTGGTAATTACTAAGGCAGTGAAACTGATCAAATCACCTGTGCAAAATAATGGAAAGCCTGAAAACAGACCTGTTGGTGCGCCTTGAGGACTGGAGTTGAGAAGCACTGATTTAAATCATGATTTCAATTGTGATTTAAATCGACTTGATTTAAATCAAATCCAGCCTGCTAGAAATTTATGTCCCGACTTTTAAACACAGAGGAAACCTTAAAATAACTTTCTGGTCTCGGGGAACCCCTGCTTATAACTACTATAGATACAGCTCACGGTACATTTGCGTAATGGTCAGAGGGAGGAAAGTTCCTTACAAAAGTGGTCTATCAGAAGAATCCCACTAAGGGCTCTTTCACACGGACGGACCGTATGTCCGTTTTTCATCCTTGTGTCTTGGGCTGTGATTGTCATCCTTGTGTCTTGATAAATAAAGCTTTAAAAAAAAAAGAAGATCATTGGTTTCAGTACTCATTTGAGAGCCAGAAATTGCTATTTGCTCAAGGAACCCCTAGAAACCTCTGGAAGAACCCTAGGTTTTCCCTGAACCCTGGTTGAGAAAGGCTGCTCTGGGTCTATTCTGTATGTTTGAGCTGCACAAATGAAACTCCTACAGAATGAATAATCAAATTATAATAACAGAACGAGGCCCTAACTGTAAGTGCTTGTTACCATAAATTGTGTGAAGGCTCCTCTCCCTGATTAGCAGGAGATTAGACATCTGGGAACCTCATTACTTGGAATTATGCAGTTGGTCTCTTGACTCCATGTGAGCACAAAATTAGTTGTTTTGTATTTTTATGCTTATATTGTGCCTTCTAGTGCTCCCATTAATGGTTTTTTTTTTTTTCAAATAATGCATTTTTTTTGTGCGGAGAGTACAGGGATCTATAATGCAATAGATATAAACTAATATGACAAAAATGAACCGTGGAGGAACAATAGTGAATGATGTTTGTGACATGTAAACTCAAAATACTATAAAACACAAAAAATAATAATAAAACAGTTCATAGAAGAGAGTCACACTCCAATGACTGAGCTGGTATCCTCTATGGCTCAAAAGTGGAAAAAAAACATGGTGATGTGTAACATGGCAGGTGTCAAGCAATAGATGTACATTCATCAAATAATAAAAAGTAATGGATGGATACTTCTTACCAGACTCGGTGGGCACATCTGTCATACGACAGTGGGCCTATCAGGCTTGTATTGGTAACCAAAGGTCCAATGCTCATCAATATTCCCTCTGGAAAGAGAATGGAATAGATGACAAAATCCCACCCAGGGTAGATGTATCAATTGGCTGAGCCGGATCAGTGGTATAGCAACCAGATATCCAAACCTCCAAAGGATCTTTCAGTGAGGGGGTGAGCCAGACCATGGCCTGGGGATGTCCTTGGTATGGTGTGTTCCAGCCTAGAGCTCATCATATTATGCAATCGCCAATGCCACCAATAGTTCTCTCCATCAACATTACTTCTCTATTCACACAGTGGCCAGAGCAGCAAGCCAATGCTGTAATGATTTGAAAAGAGGTACCGGTTGTACCTCCAGGTGTAGTAAAATAATGAAAGACGATAAGGGTAAACTAGACTTTCTGTGATTATGTATTGTTGTCATTGAGGGCAGGTTCACATATGTGCGTTCCCAGCATGGGGTCTGGTGCATTCTTTTTCAAAGGTATACCTGTGCTCAAATCCCAATAGCTTGTACATGTATTTAAAATATCAGGTGCTAAAGGGGTGTGGCTACATATTAACACTACAAATTCTGGTTGGACCCTCTGCACACTGCTGTACACCCTTTCCAGCAAACTATGCAAATGAAAAACATTTTTTCTTTTTGCATAGTTTGCAGGAAAGGGTGTATAGCAGTGTGCAGAGGGTCCAACCAAAATTTGCAGTGTTCACCGTTTCAGGTGCGAATCAGGACCAAATTGTTGCCTGAATTTCCACCTGAACCAGACCCAAACACGCACAGGACCCTCTTGAAATGCGGACCTGTGTGACATGTAATGCGAATTGGATGAGGGGAAACCCGCATCCGATTTGCACATATGTGAACCCGGCCTGACTGTTTGTTGCCAACATAGTATCGCCATTGTTGTCTTGACATCATGATCAAGATCATTTGTTGACTACATTTAGTAACATTTTTTTATTACAGGTATTTATATAGCACCAACAATTTTACGCAGCACTTTACATATATATAACAGTAAAACCTTGGTTTGAGAGTAACTTGGTTTGAGAGCGTTTTGCAAGAAACACAACATTTTTAAACAAATGTTGACCTGATATACAAGTGATGTCTTTATATACAAGAAGCGTCAAGTCACAACAGAGTATAAAAGAGAAGAGAGGTGCCTCTAAGTGTAGCAATATGGTTTCATTTAATGAAGGTACAACATTTAGAAACTCACATGGTTGATAAGTAAAACAGGCACATCTAAGTATGCAGACATCCAGGGTAAAGCTGTCCACATAGACCATCCTTCACACCGCCATTGATGTCGTCCCTTCCACAATGTGCTCCACGTGCGTTCAAGCCTCGCTTTCAGATCGCTCTACTGCAGAGTAGTCTTCCCAGTCACGATTGCAGACTGACAGTGGTGAGAGCCAGCTGTGCGGAGGACGGTCTATGTGGAACACTTTACCCCGGATGCCTGCATACTTAGATGTGCCTCTTTTAATTATCAACCATGTGAGTTGCTAAATGTTTTACCTTTACCTTTACCTAATATGTAACCATATTACTACACTTAGAGGGGCCTCTCTTCTCTTTTATACTCTGTAGCTCCTGATGGATTTTGCTTCCAATCCCCTTGTGGAGGCTGCCATTTGTGGATGGACATTTTATAGTTACACAGCCTATCACATTGCTATAATCTTTTTATATGGACTATAAACTGAAGGACTTATGTATAAATGGTTGTGGAACGAATCATTTGAATTTCCATAATTTCTTATGGGAAAATTCGCTTTGATATACAAGTGCATTGGATTACAAGCATGCTTCCGGAATTATGCTCACAATCCAAGGTTTTACTGTATATATATTTTACATTCACATCAGTTCCTGCCTGTCACATACCTGGTAGGAAGAGCCTGGTTTGCAGAGGAAAGCCTCTCTTACACCTCTGACTCGGGGGCCCCTGATAGAGTAGACAGTTGGCGCTGGAGTGGAATAGAGTCGCGCAAGTGCCGGTAGTCGTGTTAGCTGCTGGGCTTCTGGTTGAGTGGTATACCAGATGACAGCGGATGTCCCAAGGACTGGAACAAGCTGCTGCTTAGACGTTATCAGCGGAAGAGCAGGTCCCAACAGCCGGTCCGTATGGACTTGAACATAAACAGAGTCAGACAAGACGGGTTATACACAGTGCGAACAGATAAGGTACAGATGCGGAGACTAGAGAGTGGTCAAGGTACAAGCCGGGGTTGGTGGAGAGCAGGAGTAGTCAGAACAAGCCGGGTAGATAACAGGAAGTAGATGCAGATAAACAGGGTACAGGACAATCACGGAAAGCTGTAGACAAGACAGCACTGATCCTGGGTACTGACCCAGTTTAAATAGCTCATTTGGCGCCTTCATCTGACACATTAATGCATGCATGCGCCCATCCATTCGCATTCTGGTGCATGTTTTTGCGCATGCACCTCTTCTAAGAGGAGTTTGGGGAACAGGAATTTGCCTGCAGGAACCATCTCGTGTTCTGGCAAACCCTTCCTGACACTGCCCTTCAGGAGCTGGCATTCAAAGGTTCATAAGCAAATCCATACATACTAGAGCCAATTGAGACTAGAGCCAATTAACCTACCAGCATGTCTCTGGAGTGATTATCATGCAATCTCCTTAAGTTGGTCATCGGACTGCCTATTTAATAAACCTAATAGGTCAACTGAATGGGGCAGGCTAACAATGCTGATACTCTTGTAATTGCAAAGCAGTGGATAAGGCCCCTTTCACACTGGGGCGGGGAGCCGCGGTGACGGTAAAGCAGCGCTATATTTAGCGCTGCTTTACCGTCGTTTTAACCGCGGTATTCGGCCGCTCGCGGTGCGTTTTTACCCCCCGCGAGCGGCCGAAAAAGGAATAAACACCCCCGCAGAGCGCCGCCGTAGCGGCGCTTTGCGGCGGTGTTGCCGCGGTTTTACCGCGGTTTCCCATTCAAGTCAATGGGAAGGAGCGGTATAGGAGCGGTGAACACACCGCTCCTATACCGCTCCAAAGATGCTGCTAGCAGGACTTTTTTTGCCGTCCTACTAGCGCACCGCTCCAGTGTGAAAGCCCGCCGGCTTTCACACTGGAGTTAAAGGGGCCGGATTTTTTCAGGTGGTGAACAGGCGCTATTTTTAGCGCTGTACCGCCTGAAAAACGCCCAGTGTGAAAGGGGCCTTAGTGTTGTTATCCTGCAATAGAAAGTGCTGGTGTATTCTAACAGCAGGGGTTGGTCAGCCAAGTATTGACAGGCTGAGAATAACAAGGTATATTTGAAGATAGTAAGTTGGGGGACTCCACACATTATACATGTGTTTGTGGTTGTCAATAAAGTAAAAAAATAAATTAAAAAAATTGTAAAAAAAAAAAGACATCAAAGATTTGTAATTTAAGGCTAAATCAAACAAGACAGAAGCCAGGGAAAATGGATATCTAATTACATATATTGAGAATGTACCTCTTATCTGTAGCAGCTATCAAGCACATAAAGTATATATAAAACATTCCTACAGCATGAAATTCAAATCCAATGCATGACTTTTCAAAACTTCTATTTGACTATTTTTATTTTTTTATTTTTATGAAAAAATCTGTGTGCACATAACCTTACAGACATGGGGAAGCTATAAAATATAAGTTTTCATTCGCAGAAAGGTTTATGGCTTTTCTAAAATTACATTTTGTTATGTTAGATGGGCAGATAAAATGCTTGCTGGAATTTTTTTAATCTTGCACACATCTGCCATCAATATCTTCTTATAAATCTCGACTGCCGGCTTCATTTAGTTTAGTGTTTGCACTAAAAAAATACCCAAGTTAGAGAAATCAGGGATTAAACAAACTGCTATATCCCTTAAAATATATCCTTAAATGCTTAAAATATAATTGGCTTGTAACCTTTTCCTCTTCCATGTCTGCCCTGGATGACAGCACAGGAAGGAGCTGGATATCTGCTGATGTATTGCCTCATTTGTAGCTCAGTCCAGTTGTACATGGACGTTGCGTGTTGAAGTAGTGTCTGGAAGGGGTTATTCAATTTACAATTACTTTGACCCATAATTGGGTGTTATGTTTCTTTGTTATAAAAATATCTGTTGTCTAGTAGCATGTATTTGAAGTTATAAGAAAACTACAATTATAATGTATAATATCATAGTAAGTATCTGTATCTTAAATTTTAATTAGGAATATTTCAAAAACACAACCCAAACCTACCCCTGTGGCTAATCAATACATAAAAACTGACCAATAGTGTAAATAGCAGCCTTGCTTAGCCTTTTTTTTTCAGAGGAACCCTTAAAATATTATTTGGGTCTCAGGGAACCCTTGCTAGAATTAATTGAATTGTACTGTAAATGCGTGATCAGTAGAACAGTTCACCATTTTATTAGTGGTTAGTGAATAAATACTCTTACATTGGGTATCTGTTGAGAAGTACTCCCATACATTGGTGGTCAGTAGGAAGAATGCTCCTTACATTGGGTATCTGTGGAGAAGTACTCCCATACATTGGTGGTCAGTGGGAAGAATGCTCCTTACATTGGGTATCTGTGAAGAAGTACTCCCATACATTGGTGGTCAGTAGGAAGAATGCTTCTTACATTGATGTTCATTGGGAAGAGATGCCCCCCCTTACATTGATTTTCAGTGGCAAGAATACTTCTTGCGCTGGTGTTCAGTGAAACGAATGCCCCTTACAGTGCCCAAGTATTGATACCCTTTGAAATTCTCCACACTTTGTCATGTTACAACCAAAACATGTAAATGTATTTTATTGGGATTTTATGAACACAAAGTGGCACATAATTGTGAAGTGGAAGAAGAATGATAAATGTTTTTTTTTTTACAAATAAATATGTGAAAAGTGTGGCGTGCGTTTGTATTCAGCCCCCTTTACTCTGATACCCCTAACTAAGATCTAGTGGAACCAAGTGCCTTCAGAAGTCACATAATTAGTAAATAGAGTCCATCTGTGTGTAATTTAATCTCAGTATAAATACAGCTGTTCTGTGAAGCCGTTAAGCCTCATACACACGATCGGATTGTTGGCCAGCAAAACCGTGGAATTTTGTCCGAAGGGTGGTGGCTCAAACTTGTCTTGCATACACACGGCCACACAAATGTTGGCCAACAATTACGAACGTAATTGACGTACTAGACGTACTACATGGTTTTTCAGCTCTTTAGCACCACCCTTTGGGCTCCTTCTGCTAATTTCGTGTTAGTAGAAGTTTGGTGTGTGTTGATTCGCGATTTCCTTTTCGCGTTTTTCATTTATCGCTTTTCAGTTCACGCTTTTCAGTTCGCGCTTTTCAGTTCGCGCTTTTCAGTTCGTGCTTTTGAGTTCGTTTCTGAACGTCCGTTCATCAACCAGACATGTTGCGGAATCGGAGGAGATAACGTGTTATTTATCATTGGCCTTGGAGTTATTGCTTTGACATTATTATTTTGGTTGAATAATGATTTGATTTGGTATATTTTCTATATTTTTGGATGCATAGAATTCACTTTTTGGTTAAGTTCTATTGGCAGATATCATGTCTAATGTTATTTGTTTTCTTTTTCTTAATGCACAATAAAACAATTGTGTAGAATAATACTTGGCTATGTGTTTTAGTTCAAATGACAGTTTGGGAGTCGGCAGTTACATTTAAAAAAAATACAATGTAAAATTGACAAGGGACACCAACATAGTTGTATCTTTGATCTTACAAACTACGGGATAATGGTGTTGTGGTAATTTGCCCAAATAAAAAAAAAAACATAATATTATTATTCTTGATATCGCTAGAAAAAAAAGCCTTTGAAAATGTGTTTGCAATAACTCCATCGGTATTACCAGCAAAGCAGCTTCATTATTATCCCATTAAAGAAAAAGAGAATTGTGCGCTGCATTTTGAGATTTCATAATTTGCCGCGTCACGAATGTTAATTCTCCATTACAAACGCTAGTTTACAAGACTGACCGCTTCTGCTTCCGAGCATGCGTGTTTGTACTTTGGACTTTTGTCCGACAGACTTGCGTACACACGATTGGAAAATAATATAAATGTTGACCTGATATACTGTACAAGCGATGTCTTGATATACAAGTAGCGTCAAGTCACAACAGAGTATAAAAGAGAAGAGAGGAGCCTCTAAGTGTAGCAATATGGTTACATTTAATGAAGGTACAACATTTCGCAACTCATATGGTTGATAAGTAAAACAGGCACATCTAAGTATGCAGGCATCCGGGGTAAAGCTGTCCACATAGACCATCCTCCACACCGCCATTGATGTTATCCCTTCCATGCTGCGCTCCATGAGCTCCAAAGCTGTCCACATAGACCATCCTCCACACCGCCATTGATGTTATCCCTTCCATGCTGCGCTCCATGAGCGCTACAAGCCTCGCTTTCAGATCGTTCTACTGCAGGGTAGTCTTCCCGGTCACGGTAGCAGACTGACATCGGTGAGAGCCAGCGGTGCGGAGGATGGTCTATGTAGAACACTTTACCCCGGATGCCTGCATATTTAGATGTGCCTCTTTTAATCATCAACCATGTGATTCGTTAAATGTTGTACCTTCATTAAATGTAACCATATTGCTACACTTAGAGGCTGCCATTTGTGGATGGACATTTTATGGTTACACAACCTATCACATTGCTATAATTTTTTTATATGGACTATAAACTGAAGGACTCATGTATAAATGGTTGTGGAACGAATCATTTGAGTTTCCATAATTTCTTATGGGGAAATTCGCTTTGATATACAAGTGCTTTGGATTACAACATGCTTCCGGGAAGAATTATGCTGTTTTTAGGTTTTACTGTATATATATTTTACATTCACATCAGTTCCTGCCTGTCACATACCTGGTAGGAAGAACCTGGTTTGCAGAGGAAGGCCTCTCTTACACCTCTGACTCGGGGCCCCTGATAGAGTAGACAGGTGGCGCTGGATTGCAGAGTCGCGCGAGTGCTGGTAGTCGTGTTAGCTGCTGGGCTTCTGGTTGAGTGGTATACCAGATGACAGCGGATGTCCCAAGGACTGGAACAAGCTGCTACTTAGACATTATCAGCAGAAGAGCAGGTCCCAACAGCCAGTGGACAGAAGCTTGCAGCTAGGTTGCTCCGTATGGACTTGAACATAAACAGAGTCAGACAAGCCGGGTTATACACAGAGCGAACAGATAAGGTACAGATGCAGAGACTGAAGAGTGGTTAAGGTACAAGCCGGGGTTGGTGCAGGTGGAGAGCAGGAGTAGTCAGAACAAACGGGGTAGATAACAGGAAGTAGATGCAGATAAACAGGGAACAGGACAATCACGGAAAGCTGTAGACAAGACAGCACTGATCCTGGGTACTGACCCAGTTTAAATAGCCCATTTGGCGCCCTCATCTGATACATTAATGCACGTATGCAAACAAACAGCATCATGAAGGCCAAGGAACACAACAGACAGGTCAGGGATAATATTGTGGAGAAGCTTAAAGAAGGGTTAGGTTATAAAAAAATATCCCAAGCTTTGAACATCTCACGGAGCACTGTTCAATCCATCATCCAAAAATGGAAAGAATATGGCACAACTGCAAACCTATCAAGACTATCAATAAACTAACAGGCTGAGCAAGGAGAGCATTAATCAGAGAAGCAGCCAAGAGACCCATGGGTGGAGGAGCTGCAGAGATCCACAGCTCAGGTGGGAGAATCTATCTACAGGACAACTATTAGTCATTCACTCCACCATTCTGGCCTTTATGGAAGAGTGGCAAGAAGAAAGCCATTGTTGAAAGAAAGCCATAAGAAGTCCCGTTTGCAGTTTGCGAGAAGCCATGTGGGGGACACAGCAAACATGTAGAAAAAGGTGCTCTGGTCAGATGAGACCAAAATTTAACTTTTTGGCCTAAAAGCAAAATGTTATGTGTGGCAGAAAACTAACATCAACCTGGACACACCGTCCCCACCGTGAAACATGGTGGTGGCAGCATCATGTTGTGGGGATGCTTTTCTTCAGCAGGGACAGGGAAGCTGGTCAGAGTTGATGTAGCTGTAATTGCAGCAAAAGGTGGTTCTACAAAGTATTGACTCAGGGGGCTGAATACAAATGCATGCCACACTTTTCACATATTTATTTGTAAACGATGTTGAAAACCATTTATCATTTTCCTTCCACGTCACAATTATGTGGAACTTTGTGTTGGTCTATCACATAAAATCCCAATAAAATACATTTATGTTTTTTCACAATATGTGGAAAATTTCAAGGGGTATGAATACTTTTTCAAGGCCCTATATATACTGTATTAGAAACATTCCTTGTCCTAGGAGGACACCTGGTGGTAAAAGATGGCAATGCTTAAACAAACACTGAGTCGATGGTTAACCAAATTAATCAATGAAAAAGTAAATTCCACCTTCTGGGCTAGGCTTAGTAACTTTTTTATGAACTTATTGTTCAGAACTGAATATAGGACAAGTTAAGGGGTCCATTAGACACACATCCATCGATACAGAGATTCATCCATCCATCTAGAGAGACTCATCACCTTTTTTTTCTTTCATAAAAGTTTTATTAGGAATAAAAGAAGAACATATATTTTTAGGATAGATAGAAGTAGTACATAAATGAAAACATATATTGTAACCTCTACATACGGTATATTTATGTTTTTCGGTTATGATAAAATGTAGAAAATGTCAAGGGGTATGAATACTTTTTCAAGGCAACATTCCGTATGTTGGTGGTCAGTAGGAAGAATACTCCTTACGTTGATGGTCAGTGGAAAAATGCCCCTTACGTTGGTGGTCAGTGGGATGTATGCCTCTCAGACAGCTAAAAATATTGGTGCCATGTTACTGGCTCTGACAATTAGCATTGGACCCTGAACTATGCGGGCACCATCAGATAGGATGTAAATTAGCCACATCTCAAGAAAACCCTAGCAATCCGTGGAGGAACCCTAGAGTTCCACAGTACCCCGGTTGAGAATAGCTGGTGAAAAGTCACTTTTGTATGCAAATAGCAACCAAATCCTGTGGTCAGTGGCTTTGCCTCCTCCCACCTCCTTCGAAGAAAAAAAAGAAAGAAGGGGGGGGGGGTATACAGAATGAATGTAAAGAAGGGCAAAATGCAGGAAAAATGGCCACAGGTTTTAAACAGGTGCTCAACTTGAATGACCAAAAACAATGGAACACACAAACAATCAAAAGGTTATTAGAAGGTTTATTCCACCATACTGACAATGCATCCATAACAATACAAATATAAGGTTAGTTGTCACATGGCCTGTTGTGTTCTTCACTCTACATGCCACTGGCATTAGCCTTGTATTTTTTCTCTGATTGGACAAGGTGGAAATGGTAAAGTCTCTGTCTCTCTACCTCATCCAATCAGAGACTGCTTTGTATTAACTGAATAAAAATACAAGACTTTCTCATTATGGCAGCAAGGGACCTGAAAGACTGCTGCTATTACTATAGTAGCAACGACTTATACAGTGATTTGCAGCTTACTGTCAGGTCACCTGAGACCAGGTGACAGGTGCACTCAGTAGGAATCGGAAGTGCACCGCTAGGTAGTGGACTTAGGACTGACTGCTGCGGATGTACCCAGGGAGATTCAGGACACAGGTCTACTGGATCACTAACACAGATCCCAGTGGGAGCTAGAGCATAGATTCCCCAGGGTGCAGAGTCTAAGAGCCAGCAGGTGTTTGCCAGAGCCTCTAGTGGTGAGGATGGACTTCGCTGCAGTCTGGCTCCAGGTCGCGGCCCCCAGGGTCTCACAGCTCACGCTCACAGGAGACTACAGGAGAAGGAAGCAGCAGGCTGGAACGACAAGGATAGTAAGGGGATAAGGCAGAGGTCAGGGTAACTAGCAGACAGGAACAACAGAGTACATGCCAAAGGTTCAGGGTCACAGGCAGACAGGGATGGTCAGGGACATGCCAAAGGGTCAAGGTCACAAGCAGACAGGAATTGTTGAGAACACGCCAAGGTCGGTAACAGAGACAAACACAGAGCACAGGGCAAGCAGGAACCAGGAAGCCGAACACACCATGGATACACAATGGTTGATCAGCACCACTGGCTTGCAGTGCACAGGTTAATATAGGTTTCCCTGATAGGGCCTGGGGTGGAGCCATGCTTAGAGGAGAGGTTATAAAAACCACCAGGTGAGAGTGGCTGGCCTCTTAGTCTGAACACATGAGGAGAGGTAAGCAAACAGGGGAAGATTACTGCATAACCATGACACTTACACAGGGTTCGGTCACATATGAGATATGCATACTTACCAATAGAAAAATAAACAACTGCGCTGCAAACAATCATGTGATTGTTAACTAAAGCATAAAAGTGAACCAATTGATAATGAAAACAACTCAATTAGGATAATGAATTTACACCTCCTATAACATATAGTTAATGACAGGTTCAAAAAAAGTCAATAGTGACATAAAAAAAATTTTTTTGTTTAAAAACAAAGAAAAAAACAGTCTTTAGTGATAGTCTGTCTTTATAAAAGCCTGTGTGATTCTGCAAAAAACAAAATAAAACAGCATGCATACTAAACTGGAGAGCGAAGCTTCTGCAGACTGTCTCTGAGCCCGTACCTTTTACCCTGTGTAACCTGCTAAAGCCTTTGGAACCCTTGGCTGGGATTAAGCCACAAGCAAGTGTGACCTCTGTAACAGGGGGTCGCACAATCCGGTAAGGGTCAGTGTGTTTGGACGGTGGAGGTGTTTTCCTTTTCTCATCAGATCACCCCTTTCAGTTGATGTTTACCGATTAAGATCACTGCGGAATCTCTGGAATCTTTGTTGTGTTTTATTTTGTTTTTTGCAGAATCACACAGGCTTTTATAAAGACAGACTATCACTAAAGACTGTTTTTTTCTTTGTTTTTAAACAAAAAAAATTTTTTTATGTCACTATGGACTTTTTTTGAACCTGTCATTAACTATATGTTATAGGAGGTGTAAATTCATTATCCTAATTGAGTTGTTTTCATTATCAATTGGTTCACTTTTATGCTTTAGTTAACAATCACATGATTGTTTGCAGCGCAGTTGTTTATTTTTCTATTGGTCTTGTTGGTGTGGGTATCTCGCATTCACAACTGCAGCAGCTATATTTTTTTATTTTATATTTCTCATTTATATATTATTTTTTACCTATTTTGAATATATGGGACACCACTCACATTGTGTCACTATAATTTTAGGACAGCGCAGTATTCCCTACATTTTTCATATGCATACTTACACTGGTCCAAGTCAGACCAATGTAACTATTCTATAAAAAAATTATACCTAGAGATGAACTTCAACAAGTTCCCCAGCAGGGGTTTAAAATGCAAGTCACACTGGCACTTGTAATTCCTTTCTGCCACCAGATGTTGTATAGTGTTCTGTCTTCAGGGCATTGTTCGTCTTTTTGTAGAACCCTCGTCCTAAAAGTAGGGCTACAGGTAAATTTAGTTGTGCTGGATGGTAGCCAGCCTTGCTAATTTGTAGTGTTTAGTGGTCAAATTACTTTTCCCTAATTCTATTGGCTGTGGTTTCTCCCCTTTGTCAGTAGGTGGCGCTGTTGGCTTTGACATTGGAGTGATGAGTTACAGTAAAGTTCAGGTTATGGATAAGCATATCGTTCTCAGCCAATCAGACTGGTAGCTTTGCAAGCTGGGAAAAGGTATTTATCTGGAAGAAGTCAGGTGATCAGGGTCAGTCTTCTGCCCAGGGCTTTGGCATTGGTGGATGTGTGTACAGTTCCTGACTGAAGCCTGAGGCCTATCCAGGTGGTTGCCGGCTGTTAGGCCTGTCTGAGGCCTATCCGGGTGTTCAAGTTTATGCAGAGGAAATTATTCATGAGCTGGAGGCTATAAAGTGGCTAGGAGGACTTCAGGAAGAACTCATCCAAGGGAATCTGTGCATGAAGTTGTGAGTAAACTTCAGTTACTAGAGAAGACAGCCTTTCCTACAACGTACAGAATGTGCTGGTTCTGCTTAAAGGCTCTTATTCCTGTACTGCTGTCTACCTCATCTCACCAATTTTTGTCTAAGGAGTCTGCCAATCTGCCTGTTGCTGATTGTTTATTAAGGGTATCCTGTACCCTATCCCCTCTCTCCCACAAATGCGCACGCCCGCTAGCCGCGAATGATGCAGCGACGTATGGGTACATTGTTTTGCGCACCCGTGCCACTTTGCCGACGTATATTGGCGTGAGCCCGTCGGCAAGTGGTTAAGAATACTTGCACAAGGTCCTGATGCCTACTGATGTTTGAACATCAGTATTCCTGGCTGAAATTTTGGGCATTTATTTTGCACATGTTTGAGCATACACAAGTAAAATAAATTCTAACCTCTTCATATTAACATTTTACACCAGTATTTGCACGTACGTGCGTGAAATGCTGACTGCGTTTTTTTTTCTCTCATCTATACGCATGTGTGTACAGCCACATTACAAACAATGGTTGTATTTAGATCAGTAAAACGAAAAAAAAACGGAATGCCTGAAAACGCTCAGTATTTTGGCAGCAGCGTGCAAGAGGCCTAACAATGCTAATTTCTTCTAATATGCAAATGATATGAGCAACAAGTACACGTCCTTTACATGTACGTTGCTTTTCCCATTTCCTCTTGATGCCACATTTGGGCAGAAATTAGAGGGAATGTTCAATAGGGCAGTGGATGTCAGTCAAATCCTGTAAGGAGGGTACAGGGGGTTGAGATGTTCTGTCAGTGTCTATGGACACAGGCAGTGTGGCACGGGATCGAGTCTTTAGGTGTGCCACCATAGGAAGCGGCTACTATGGTGGGTGGTGGACCAAGAAGACAATGAGCCAGGAGTGCCATTGGTGAAGGATCGGGGATGCTCTGCGCAATTCTATTCTATAAACCAAAAAATTATCTTGGCAAACAACCTAATATTAAATTGCAGCTGTACACTTAAGGTCAATGATACAACACCTCCCATCAAACATATAAAATAAAATAGTGCAGCACAAACGGTATTCTTATATTCACAGAGTAAATCAATAAAAGTTATTGAATAAAAAGTTCATAGAAAGTTCTGAAGACAAAAGGAGACAAGGATCCCTGATGGTGCAAAGTTGTGGATCAAGGCAAAACAGTGTCTAAATCCAGGCTGCTCCTCCACCATAGATAAGTGTGGTCACTTACCAGATATGCATGACCCCTGAACGAACAGAAAGGTCAGACAAGCATGCCCCTATCAAGGGTCTCAGATCTCCTTATGGCCAATATAATAAGCAGGGCGGTCCCTCCGTGGTGGCAGCAAAGCGGCTATGTAAAACAACTGAAAAGAAACTTCTTTTATGTTGTCATTATGGGGTATTGTTTTTAGGATTTTGAGGAAAATAATGAATTTAATCCATTTTGGAATAAGGTGGTAACATAACAAAATGTGGAAAGTACCGTGAATACTTTCCGGATGAACTGTATGTATGCTTAAGCCCCATACACACGGTCGGATTTTCCGATGGATTCTGTCCTATCAGACAATGTTGTCGGAAATTCCGACCGTGTGTAGGCACCATCGGACAGTTTCCATCGGATTGTCCGACGGACAAAGTCCTATCTCCTGCTGGATAGATTTTTTGACAACAAAGTCCGATCACACCAAATCCGATCGTGTGTAGCGAATTCCGACGGACAAAGTGCTACGCATGCTCAGATCACATTACAAGACCAAAGCTATTGGGCGGCACAGTGGTGTAGTGGTTAGCACTCTCACCTAGCAGTAAGAAGGGTCGCTGGTTCGAATCCCAACCACGACACTTCCTGCCTGGAGTTTGCATGTTCTCCCTGTGCCTGCGTGGGTTTCCTCCGGGCACTCTGGTTTCCTCCCACAATCCAAAGACATGCAGGTAGGTTAATTGGCTTCTGTCCAAAAAAACAAAAAAAAAATTGTCCCTAGTATATGAATGGGGAACTTGGATTGTGGACTCCTTGAGGGTAGGGACTGATGTGAGTGTGCAATGTACAGGGATAGGGACAATTGTAGACACTCACTCAGGTTGAACTGGATGGACTGATGTTTTTATTCAACCTTACTAACTATGAAACTATGAAACTATTGGCTACTAGCCTCTACGTAGTCCCGTCGTAGGCAACAAACGTCACAACGTTCAGAATGATCAGATTTTCCGACAACTTTGTCCGACCGTGTGTACGCAAAACCAACATCGGACAAAGTACGACAGACATGATCCGACAGACCTGGTCCTCGGATAATCCGAGCGTGTGTATGGGGCTTTAGACTGTAAGCTCATAAGACTGAGAATGTACAGTATCTATAAAGCGCAGTGTAAATTGTTGGCACTATATACTGTAATATACAGTATGTGTCACGCTCCACCCGAAAACAGCAGTTGGGATTAACCATCCATTTGTCTGTATGGAAACACCCTCTATGGAGAGCACCACCCCTATGACTGTGTGAGGACCAGGCTTACGTGTCAAGGGTCTCCAGATCGGATGTCTCTAATTTTGGCATTTGCCAATACAAGCCTGTTTGACTCATAGGACGTATGTCCCTTTGAGTTCAAACCATCTGGTAAGCCTTCATCTTATTGGTGGTGGACCACATTCACATATTGTTTTATATTTTCATTTTTTCCGGATGCCTTAGACCCCTTTCACACTGAGGCGCTTCAGGCGCTTTCACGCTAAAAACAGCGCCTAAAAAGCTCATGAAAACTTTTGCTTTCACACTGGGGCAGTGTGCTGGCAGGGCTGTGAAAAACTCCCCTCCCCATTGAAATGAATGGAAAGCTCTTCAAAAGCGCCTGAAAAGCTCTTCAAAAGCGCCTAGAAAGCTCTTCAAAAGCGCTCAGTGTTTTTACTGGCAAAGCGCCTCAGTGTGAAAGTGGCCTTAATGATGTTATGAACACTTGGGGAATGTCCCTGTAAGGCCCCTTTCACACTGGGCGTTTTTCAGGCATTTTCAGGCACTTTATCGTTAAAAAAAGCCCCTGTAAAGCGCTTGAAAGAAGCCTCATCTGCAATCCCAAATGTGAAAGCCCGAGTGCTTTCACACTGAGGCGCTGTGCTGGCAGGGCGTCAAAAAAAGTCCTGCAAGCAGCTTCTTTGCAGCGCTTTTGGAGCGGTGAATACACCGCTCCTAAAGAGCCCCTTCCCATTGAAATCAATGGGAAGCGCCTGCAAAATGCCCAAAAAGCGCCTGAAAAACGCCCAAAAAGCGCCTTTGGCAGCAGCGCTTTGTGGGCACTTTTAACCCTTTATTTGGCCACTAGCAGGGGTTAAAAGCGCTCGAAAAACGTTGGTAAAGCGCTGCTAGTTTAAGCGGCGCTTTACGAGCGTTTTTCGGGTGCTGGCAGTGTTTAAGGGCTCTTAAAGCACTTGGGCTTTCACATTGGGATTGCAGATGAGGCTTCTTTCAAGCGCTTTACAGGTGCCTTTTTTTAACGATAAAGCGCCTGAAAAACGCATGAAAAACGCCCCAGTGTTAAAGGGGCCTAAGGGCCATCCAGATTCATGACATTTTCCACTTCACCTATGGACTCAATGTTTATTTAAATAATTAGTTTCCTTTCTGATTTTTTCATACAAAATCACTGAGTATTTATTTTATTAGAGCTTTGCATTGTTTGTATTAACCATTGTGAGATTCACTCAATCATCTTTATTCACTTAAAGTTTTAGCGCTGCACTTTTTACCTTTATTACTGTAATATATGTGAATGTGTCCCACATACCTCCCAACTTTTTGAGATGGGAATGAGGGACATAAGTAAATAAGTAAAAGTATGCAGGTATAGGACACACCCCTTGCCACGCCCCCTTAAAGGAGAATTGTACAAAAAAACAAGATTGGTTAAACCCACAAGTGCTTTTTTTTTTACCACTACTCTTCCTTTATATTGGCTTTTGGAATTTACAAATGCAGCCCACCCCCCCCCCCCCACAGTTAAAATCACTCCCTAGGACACACTTAACCCCTTCATCACCCCCTAGTGTTTAACCCCTTTCCTGCCAGTGTCATTTACACAGTAATCAATGCATTTTTATAGCACTGATCGCTGTATAAATGACAATGGTCCCAAAATAGTGTCGAAAGTGTCCGACGTGTCCGCCATAATGTCGCAGACACAATAAAAATCACAGATCGCCGCTATTACTAGTGTAGCGGCCATAACCCCTAGGGGCGACCTTGAATTTTCTGGGCTTACCAATTACCTCCTCGTAGCTCGTCTGTTGTTAGCTAGGGGTTCCCAGGGTTAGTACCCAGTAACTTCAGACGCTGACACACAAAAGTCCCTTTTAGGATTTTTATTTTGTAGGGGTAACATCCAACTATAACACAGTCTCAGGTGGGAATAGAGGGCACGGGTGATAAAACTCGGGCACTTTGAACTGCTGACATCCACTGAATGTCTCTTAGTTAGCCCAGAGAGTAGCCACTCGCAACTGGGCGCTTCACTGCTGGATAAACCTCTAACCATAAAATTAGCAGCCAACATGTGATCCGGAAAGTTTGCAAAGTCTCTGCCACAGACTAGATTGTAACTGAAGACAAGTAGAAACCTTTCCCACAATACCTGGATCTCTCAGCCTTCTTGGCGATACTGTAGGAAGTGTGGATTCTTTAGTGTCCATACAATTTCAGCTCCCAGGCTCTTACCGAGCAGCCAGCTTGTTGGCCCTCCTCCAAAGAGTCCTCCCCTGGTCACTTGTACGAGTTGCCAATACCGAGAGCACACCGGGACACTTCAGAATCCTCCTTCAGTTTCTGGGCCTCGAACTAGCCAGTTCCGAGGCTCGGGAACGGACGGATCCCCACCCCAGACCATGAGGGCCTCTGTGGCTGGTCAGGGGGACCATGCTTACGGGGACGGCAGACACTCCTGGGTCCGGGACCCCTCACGGGGTTGGTCCGGACCAGAACCAGGAATCAAAGCCGCAGCCGAACCCTGAACACGTGACTTCAGCATCTTAAATACCCCTTACCAGACCACACAGCGGGGCCAGACGCGCCCACTGATTGGCTCAGAGAAAGATTGGTACCTAACACGTCCAACCAGGCTTGGTTCTCAGCCTGTCACAGGTGCCTCACTGCGGAACTTCAGTACAGCCAAAGTAAAAGGCCTATACAATTAACCCCCAGAACTCAGTTACAGTTCTGGAAAACTAAATTTACATATATAGCGCACACTTTAGACAAGTGTAGGCACTACACTAATAAAAAAATAATAATAATAAAAATGCCATAAATCTATCCCCTATTTTGTAGACACTATAACTTTTGCGCAAACCAATCAAAATCCACTTATTGTGATTTTCTTTTTACCAAAAATATGTAGAAGAATACGTATCGACCTAAACTATGGAAAAACATTTTTTTTTATATATTTTTTGGGGATATTTATTATAGCAAAAAGTAAAAAAATATAGCTTTTTTTTTTTTTCAAAATTGTCGCTCTTTTTTTGTTTATAGCGCAAAAGATAAAAACCGCAGAGGTGATCAAATACCACCAAAAGAAAGCTCTATTTGTGGAAAAAAAAAGGACGTCAATTTTTTTTGGGTACAACGTGGCACGACTGCGCAGTTGTCAGCTAAAGCGACGCAGTGCCAAATTGCAAAAAAACGTTCTGGTCAGGAAGGGGGTAAAATATTCCGGGGCTGAAGTGGTTAACCATTTTAGCAAATACTGTCGAGAGACTTATTCAACTTTACGTTCATTAATTGTCTCCTTCTCGGTTTCACACCAGGAGTTTATTTATTTTTAATTTTGTCTATTCTCAGGTTTTCCAAAATTTTTATATTTAAATTTTTATTCACTAACTTTATTTTATATCTATCTTCCAAAAAAAATAAAAATAAAATTCTATTCTTTCCCTACTCGTAAAAAAAAACGATCCAAATGTATATTTTTGTAACTGAATCTATAACGGAGCTGCTATCCATAATTACAGTAATCATTTTAGTACAATGGAATTTTGATAAAACCAAGAAGCGTAGACCGGTGATTTTAAACCAGTCATTTATTACAGTCCTATAATTGACCAAGCCACAAACGAATACTAAAAAAAATGATTTATTTTCCCAGCCTAATGTATTTAAATGAAAGAGATCTGAAATCAATAAAAGCAGACCTGTCCAGGCTGCATTCTGCTGTGTGCCGCTAGGGGGCGTGGGATGACAGAGAGTACCATAGCTGGGGGGGAGCAGAGCAGCAATAAAAAGCATGCAGGCTGTTGAAGAAGGAGCAGTAATTGGCTGTGTGCTCCTGATGTGCGGAGCATCCTTCCATCCTCTACCCATGAAGCTGCCTCCCTGCCTGGGGAATCTCATTCACTGACAGGTGCCTTGACCTGCCTGCCTGTGCAAGACTTGCAGCAAAGGATTATTGGAGTTACCATGAGCCAGCGCGAGAATTCTGCGCCCAGGAATAATAACTGTCCCATCACAGCTCTAAGGAATGAGAGCCAGGACTACCTGTTAATGGAAGCGGAGGATGGGGCGGATAAATCTGTGCAGCACCATGGATACTACCACACGTAAGTGCCTTGTTGCTCTGTTTTTAGACTCTAGACAGAGAATGCGGTGGGTCCTCCGGCTATCGGTGGACTACAAGTGCCAGCGGAGCGCTGCGTCTGACTTAAAGGAGAGAAAAATATAGTCGTTGCCATTGCTGACTTAGATTTAAAAGGGTTTGGCGTGGTCGTCTTGACCTGGAACAAGCATGCGGCCAGTGAAGTCTGCACTGCCATCCTTGCACGCTTGTTGCAGGTCAGTGCCAGGATCAGGATGGTGATGCCGGAGCCTGAACCTGTTGAATACAAGGCAGCAATGGCAGTTTTTATAATGCAGGGCTTACTTTACAGTAGGATGGATGGATGGATGGATGGATGGATGTGCTGATGATGTTTTGTGAAATCTGTACCTTTATGCACATATTAGACATTAGGCTCAATTTATAAATATCTAAACACAAGTTAAGGATCTTTATTTCATCCACGTGACTGTCATTCTCAAATCTCACTGGACTCACCTGAAGATAACTGTCACTTTTTTTTAAAACAATACGTATCCTTATGCTGGTGTATAATCCGCCTTATAGGTTGGGTACACATCTACATACATATCCCCTTTACTGATCCCGGTTATCCAATGCTACAAGGTTCTGCAACTTCCTTCTGCTAAGAACATTCAGTTGGCATGAAAAATCCTCCATCAATGGCCAGAAAACCCATCAGAGTATTGGACTCTCTCGGTGGAGTCCATAGGATGGATTTATAGGCAGATATTGGCCGGAGCTGGGAACAATGGTTTAAAGCGGTATTACACTCAAAAACAAAGATTTATTATATTGTACCTCACCAATTCTTAGATGTGGTGACTGCATTCGTTTTTTTTTTTTTTTTTTCTAGTCTTTAGTTCGGCCAGTAAGTCTTTTTTCTTTTTCAACTTCCCTTAACCAGTTACCGACCACGGCACGCCGATATACATCGGCGCGATGGCAGCGGTGGGCAAAGGAGCGTACCTGTACGTCCCCTTTAACCACTTTCAGATCGGACCATTTTTCTGGCTTAAGACCAGACCACTTTTTGCGATTCGGCACTGCGTCGCTTTAACTGACAATTGCGCAGTCGTGCGACGTGGCTTCCAAACAAAATTGATGTCCTTTTTTTCCCACAAATAGAGCTTTCTTTTGGTGGTATTTGATCGCCCCTGCGGTTTTTATTTTTTGCGCTATAAACAAAAAAAGAGCGACAATTTTGAAAAAAACACATTATTTTTTACTTTTTGCTATAATAAATATACCCCAAAAATATATTAAAAAAACTTATTTTTTCCTCAGTTTAGGCCGATACGTATTCTTCTTCATATTTTTTGTAAAAAAAAATTGCAATAAGCGATTATTGATTGGTTTGCGCAGAAGTTATAGCGTTTACAGCGCCTTTACAGCGCCTTTACAGCGCCTTGAGGCGATTCAGTTCGCATTGTAGCGCTATATAAGTTATTCATTCATTCATTTACAAAATAGGGGATAGTTTTATAGCATTTTTATTAATATTTTTTTTTTTTACTAGTAATGGCGGCGATCAGCGTTTTTTTTTTATTGTGACTGCGACATTATGGCGGACACATCGGACATTTTCAACAGATTTTTGGGACCATTGTCATTTATACAGCGATCAGTGCTATTTTTAAATGCACTGATTCCTGTGTAAATTACACTGGCAGTGAAGGGGTTAACCACTAGGTGGCAGTGTAGGGGTTATATGTTTCTAGAGGTGTGTTTCTAACTGTGGGGGGGCATGGCTGTGAGCTAGTGAATGCTGATCTCTGCTCCAATCACAGGGAGCAGAGATCGGCGTCACTAGTTGCTAGGCAGAAAGGGGAGATGCTGTTTATTTCCGCATCTCCCCGTTCAGCCTTCTCGTGAGACGATCGCGGGTATGCCCGCGGCGATCGTGTCTGCGGGACCCGCGACCGGCCTCACGGGGGTCCCAACCGGCGTAAGCACGCGCCGCTGGCGGCGCACGCTCGATGGCACGGCAGCATCTTAAAGGGGACGTACATGTACACCCTTATGCCTGTCCGTGCCATTCTGTCGACGTACATCGTCGTGCGCCGGTCGGGAAGTGGTTAATTGGCGGGCTAGCGCGCGCGTGCCCGCCATGTACAGCGTGACCGTGCCCGCCGGTCTCCTGGAGAACGTGTCACGGAGCCGCAGAATGGGGAAGTGCCTATGTAAAACAAGGCATTTCCCCGTTCTGCCTACTGACATGGCAGAGATTACTGCTCCCTGTTATCAGGAGCAGTGATCGCTGTCATGTCAGTGGAAGCCCTTCCCCCTTACAGTTAGAATCACTCCCTAGGACACACTTAACCCCTTGATCGCCCCCTAGTGATTAACCCCTTCCCTGCCAGTGTTATTTACACAGTAATCAGTGTATTTTTTTATAGCACTGATAGCTGTATAAATGACAATGGTCCCAAAATGGTGTCAAAAGTGTCCGTTGTGTCCGCCATAATGTCGCAGTCACGATAAAAATCGCAGATCGCCACCATTACTAATAAAAAAAAAATAATAATACAAAATGCCATAAAACGATCCCCTATTTTGTAGACGCTATAACTTTTGCGCAACCAATCAATATACGCTTATTGCAATTTTTTTTTACCAAAAATATGTAGAAGAATACATATCGGCCTAAACTGAGGAAAAAATAGTTTTTAATATATTTTTGGGGGATATTTATTATAGCAAAAAGTAAAAAATATAATTTTTTTTCAAAATGTTCACTCTTTTTTTTGTTTATAGCGCAAATAATAAAAACCGCAGAGGTGATCAAATACCACCAAAAGAAAGCTCTATTTGTGAGGAAAAAAGGATGTTAACTTTGTTTGGGTACAGCGGCGCACGACCGCGCAATTGTCAGATAAAGCAACGCAAATGCTGTATCGCAAAAAGTGCTCTGGTCAGGAAGGGGGTGTAATCTTCCAGGGCTGAAGCGGTTAACGTCTTAGCACTGGCGCCTCTCGCCCCTTTAAGAGGTTTTTATGACGCCGGGAGGCGGGGCGCAGTTTAAGATCACAGCCAATCACCGCGGTCACGTGGTCTGAAAACGGTATCGGTAAAGCGGCGGTAACTGTGCCGAGAGTGCGCAGCGTACGCGCACTCGACACAGGTTATATTGGGGGCAGTTAACACAAATATGCGGCCCCCTCAGCGCTAAGGACCAGGTGCCTGAGACCCCGCATATTTGCATACGGCCAGTGCCAAGGAGTTAACAGACCAAGCTGCCCAGCAAAAGTGGCAGTAAGAGGATTAAGGCTAACCATTTACCACTGACAGGGGTGCTTACATTGATCTGCATTTATTTATTTATCTAAAATCTTTATCCCAAAAGGCAAAAAAAAAAAAAAATACAGATTGAAATGAAAGCGACTCTCATGTTTCTTTTTCTCCTGGACAAACTAGACTTACCGTATTTATCGGCGTATAACACGCACCCCAAGTTTAGGGAATTTTAAGGAAAAAAAGTTTTAGGAGGGAAGTTTAGGGGGAAAAAAAAACGTACATTTAAGCGTCATTTGCAGCTTGCCCTCAGCGTCATTTGCAGCCTTGCCCAGCGTCTTTTGCAGCCTTGCCCATTGTCATTTGAAGCTTGCCCAGCGTCATTTGCAGCTTGCCCAGCGTCTTTTGCAGCCTTGCCCAGCGTCATTTGCAGCTTGCCCTCAGCGTCATTTGCAGCCTTGCCCAGCGTCATTTGCAGCCTTGCCCAGCGTCATTTGCAGCCTTGCCCATTGTCATTTGAAGCTTGCCCAGTGTCATTTGTAGCTTGCCCAGTGTCATTTGCAGCTTGCCAGCGTCATTTGCAGCTTGCCCAGCGTCATTTGCAGCCTTGCCCAGCATCTTTTGCAGCCTTGCCCAGCGTCATTTGCAGCCTTGCCCAGCGTCATTTGCAGCCTTGCCCAGCGTCATTTGCAGCCTTGCCCAGTGTCATTTGCAGCCTTGCCCAGTGTCATTTGCAGCCTTGCCCAGTGTCATTTGAAGCTTGTTCAGTGTCATTTGCAGCTTGCCAGCGTCATTTGTAGTTTGCCCAGTGTGATTTGCAGCATTGCCAGCGTCATTTGCCTTGCCCACGTTTAAATTTCCTGCTGCAAGACAAACCGCGCATGTGCCGCCGAAAAAGACCGAACCGCGGCCGAAAAAGGCCGAACCGCCGCCGAAAAAGACCGAGCCGACTGTTCGGCTCCGCTCGGAGTCCCGCCTCCCTGCTGTTTCGGGAGCGAGCGCAGGGAGGCGGGACTACGAGCAGAGCTGAACAGTCGGCTTCGGCCTTTTTCGGCCGCGGTTCGGCCTTTTTCGCCTGCGGTTCGGTCTTTTTCGACGGCGGTCGCCATTTTTCGCCGCCGCTCGCTTTTTTTGTCATTTTTTTGGGGGTATCGGCGTATAACACGCACCCACGACTTTCCCCCGATTTTAAGGGGGGAAAAGTGCGTGTTATACGCCGATAAATACGGTACTTGGATTTATTTGATTTTTGATTTATTTTAATTGTTTTTCTCGCTTATTTTATGTTATTTTTCATGTGGCTCTTATGAGCATCGTGATATAAATGCCTTACTAAAGCAATCTTAATGGTGCATTCATTACCTTAGTACACTATTCTTCCATACTTCGAGACTAAACATTGTAATACCTACAAAATCGCATAATATTTCGGCACCCCAAACCTTATGAAACATTAAAAGGATTTTATATTGGTACTTGTACCATCAGATTGTTTATAATAGCTTCTCCTTTGTAATTTTATTGTTTTCTTATTTTACTTTCTGTTTGATTATAATATTTAGTAATTTCTTCGAAAACAATAAAAATTACATTAACCACTTCAGCTCTGGAAGGTTTACCCCCCTTCATGACCAGGCCATTTTTTTGCGATACAGTACTGCGTTACTTTAATTGACAATTGTGCGGTCGTGTGACGCTGTACCCAAGTAAAATGTATGGTTTTGGTGGTATTTGATCACCTCTGCGGTTTTTATTTTTTGTGCTATAAACAAAAAAAGAGCGACAATTTTGAAAAAAAAGCTATATTTTGTACTTTTTGCTATAATAAATATCCCCGAAAATATATAAAAAAAACACGTTTTCCTCAGTTTAAGCCGATATGTATTCTTCTACATATTTTTGGTAAAAAAAAAAATCACAATAAGCGTATATTGATTGATTTGCACAAAAGTTATAGTGTCTACAAAATAGGGAATTGTTTTATGGCATTTTTATTATAATTTTTTTTTATTAGTAATGGTGGCGATCTGCGATTTTTATCATGACTGCGACATTATGGCGGGCACATCGGACACTTTTGACACTATTTTGAGACCATTGTCATTTATACAGCGATCAGTGCTATAAAAATGCACTGATTAATGTGTAAATGACAATGGCAGGGAAGGGGTTAAACACTAGGGGGTGATCAAGGAGTTAAGTGTGTCCTAGGGAGTGATTCTAACTGTGGGGGGGGATGGGCTCTAAGACACACATGGGTCCCAGAGACAGCAGGGACCATTCGGATTACTCAGTGCAACTCGCGCATGCGCAGTAGGGAACCGGGAAGTGAAGCCGCAAGGCTTCATTTCCTGATTCCCTTACCCAAGATGGTGGCGGCAGCATCCGAGGACCGAGGGACAGTTTGGCCTCAGGTGCCGACATCGCGGGCACCCTGGACAGGTGAGTGTCCCATATTTTAACAGTCAGCAGCTGCAGTATTTGTAGCTGCTGACTTTTTAAAAAAAAATAATTTTGAAGGACTTACACTTTAAATAACTAATGAATGACTAAATAAATGCACCCAATATCGATTACTAAAAAAAAATGTGCATTTATCATCAATTTGCATTGGAGCCTGCAAAGCATTGTAACATGATCAGTGGATTGCGGGTGCAGCACTCTGGTTCCTGCAGGGTCAGGTTTATACAGAGATATGGGTCTTCAGCTATGAGGCTGATGGAAATATTCATTGACTTCAAATAAAGGGATGTCCCGGCCCTTGTGCTCCATTGAGAACTACGTTATGTTACCAAAAGTATTGGGACACCTGCCTTTGACATGAAGTTTAATGGTATCCCAGTCTTTGTACGTGGGGGTTCAATATTGATTTGGTCCACCCTTTGCAGCTATAACAGCTTCAACTCTTCTGGGAAGGCTGTCCACAAGGTTTAGGAGTGTGTCTATGGGAATGTTTGACCATTCTTCCAGAAGCGCATTTGTGAGGTCAGGCGCTGATGTTGGACAAGAAAGCCTGGCTCACAGTCTCTGCTCTAAATCATCTCAAAGGTGTTAAGATCAGGACTCTGCTGGTGCGCAGTCATTTTCGAACAGGAAGGGGCCATCCCCAAACTGTTCACACAAAATCGGTAGCATGAAATTGTCCAAAATGTCTTGGTATGCTGACGCCTTAAGAGTCCCCTTTAACTGGAACTAAGGGGCCGAGACCAACCCTTGAGAAACAACCCCACATCATAATCCCCCCTCCACCAAATGATGCGCACCAGTGCACAAACCAAGGTCCATAAAGACAAGATATGGATGAGCGAGTTTGGGGTGGAGGAACTTGACTGGCCTGCACAGAGTCCTGATCTCAACCAGATAGAACACCTTTGGGATGAATAAGACCTTCATTTGTGCACATCATTTGGTGGAGGGGGCATTATGGTGTGGGGTTGTTTTTTTTCAGGGGTTGGGCTTGGCCCCTTAGGCTGGATTCACACCTATGCATTTTTAACGTGCATTTGCATTTTTCCGATTTGCACTACAGTCCATTTACCATGGTTTCCTATGGAAAACGGTCTGCAGTGCAAATCTGCAAAAAGCACAAAAAAATACAAAGGTGTGAATCCAGCCTTAGTTCCAGTGAAGGGAACTCTTAAGGCGTCAGCATACCAAGACATTTTGGATAATTTTATGTTCCCAACTTTGTGGGAACAGTTTGGGGATGGCCCCTTCCTGTTCCAACATGACTGCGCACCAGTGTACAAAGCAAAGTCCATGACCTGGCCTCAAGCCGATAGAACACCTTTGGGATGAATTACAGCGGAGACTGCGAGCCAGGCCTTTTTGTCCAACATCAGTGCCTGATAAGGTTGCCACCTCATCCCTTAAGAGCCGGTTCAGACTGCTGCGATGTCCGAGATCGGATATGATTTGCACCGCACTGCAGTGCAAATCACATGCGATCTCTGTGCGATGCGATTTCAGCCATACAGATAGTATGGCTGAATTTGCATCGCATTCGGACCAAACTCGTACAGGACCCTTTTTTTGGTCCGCAGCAGAATCGGATCGCATTGGGTGTTCACACCATGCGATCTGATTCCTGTCCGAGTTTGCAGATCGCACTGCGATATGCAAACTAATTTGGGGGTGTCATTAACATTTAACTGACACTGCCAGCAGCTCGCATAGGGCAGTGTGAACTGCCGGCGGGAGACATACGATGCGGGAACCCGCAGTAGATTCGCAGCGTTCCCGCATCGCAGCAGTCTGAACCGGCCCTTAAACCCGAACACATATTAATTACACAGGTACTGTGGCTGATTGAGGTGGTAATTAACCTCACTTGGTGCCTTATCTGCATTTAATTAGCCTCAGAACCTGTGTAATTCAAAGGTGTTTGGGTTTAAAGGGATGAGGTGGTAACCCTAGTGCCTGACCTCACAAATGCACTTCTGGAAGAATGGTCAAACATTCCCATAGACACACTCCTAAACCTTGAGGACGGCCTTCCCAGAAGAGATGAAGCTGTTATAGCTGCAAAGGGTGGGCCAACTCAATATTGAACCCTATGGATTAAGACTGGGATGCCATTAAAGTTCATGTGCGTGTAAAGGCAGGTGTCACAATACTTTTGACAATATAGTGCATGTGTGCGTGAACACATAGGCTACCATAGTGGGGCGTTTAGGGGCAGAAAAAAAAAAAAGTCAAATGCCTGTAAAACAGGCTGTGACCTCATAGACATAGCTTGTGGCACTGCTCCAAGCATGTCTGTAGATGCTGTCAATGCCATTAATTAAATACAGGTTATCACAAGCAAATCTATCGCCCACTATGTGTCTAGAGCGGATATCTGCCGTTCACCAAATGCTACGTGCAGCTATTTTTTGAATGGCTTGATTTTCCCTGTGAGAGCTGTGCCGGATGCACATCAGCCTCATCTGATCAGCGTAGAAGGTGCAGGATGAGATTTATTTATAATAATAATAATCATATATCGTATCACTACTTTACAACTCAGACTTTTTGAATGAGAAGCTTTTTTTTTTTTTTAGTCTATTGCAGGCTCTTGGATGTTTTTTCCGACGGAATTCCCTCAAGCTTGGCTTGCATACACGCGGTCACTAGGGATGAGCTCGGTGTTCCATTTGAACCCAGAACTTTGTGGGCCGTTCACATAAAATTTGTGTGATACGAATGGCCCACAATGCACTGCGCCAGTTGCAGTGCATTGCTGGCTGATGATTGGCCAAGCATGCACTGTGACCCCGCATGCTTGGCCAATCACAGCGCCGGCAGCGAGGAGAGGCATAATTGGCCACAGGCAGGATGCCTGTGGCCAATTATAGCTCAGGGGGGTTTAGTACACGCCCCACACTATATAAGGCCGCCAGTGCGGTGGCCTTGTGTAGTGTTGTGCGGCGTTCATAGAGAGCAGGATAGGCAGGGACAGTGTCAGAAAATACAATACAAATACATTACAACACATGACATCACTTCCGATTTTTTTTCCTATCGTACAAGAATTTTCGTGACTTTATTGGCTATTCAATTACTACTTATGATTGTTAACCGAAAAACGGTCGTACGATCGGTCGTCCGATATTCGGATCGTGTGTACGGGCCATAAGATAGCACTGTTACAGTGAGTGTAGTGTTCAGGGAGAGAGCAGGATAGGCAGGGACAGTGTCAGCTCTGCTTTGCTTCCTAACCTAGCGCTGTTACAGTAGGTGTAGTGTACCTCCTGCACACTGCACAGCATACACCTGAATCTACCCCCTCATTGCTGGTGTTGTGTAGTTGATTTGTGCAACACAGGCATCTGCCTAATATTCAGTCAGTGTAGTGTGCCTCCTGCACAGCATACACCTAAATTTAAATAGCACTGATTGCTGTATAAATGACAATGGTCCCAAAAATGTCCGATGTGTCCGCCATAATGTCGCAGTCACAATAAAAATCGCTGATCGCTGCCATTACTAGTAAAAAAAAAAATATTAATAAAAATGCTATAAATCTATCCCCCAAAATGCTATTTTGTAAACGCTATAACTTTTGCGCAAACCAATCAATAATCGCTAATTGCGATTTTTTTTTTTTTTTTTACCAAAAATATGTAGAATATGTATCGGCCTAAACTGAGGAAAAAAATATGTTTTTTATATATTTTTTGGGGATGTTTATTATAGCAAAAAAAGTAAAAAAATATTGCATTTTTTTTTCAAAATTGTCGCTCTATTTTTGTTTATAGCGCAAAAAATATAAACCGCAGGGGCGATCAAATACCACCAAAAGAAAACTCTATTTGTGGGAAAAAATGGACGCCAATTTTGTTTGGGAGCCACGTCGCACAACCACGCAATTGTCAGTTAAAGCGACGCAGTGCCGAATCGCAAAAAGGGGCCTGGTCCTTTGGCTGCAAATTGGCTTAAGTGGTTAAATGGCTTCTTTTTTTCCTTTACAAATGTCATTTTGTGCAAGGACAGTTCTAAACACGGGAAACACATGCCACTTCACAGGCATACTTTAGACACCCCCAGGTACCATATTTAAAGGAATATTTCACTTTTTTTTTTTTCACTTTATACATCATTAAAATGACTGCTCCAGAAAAAACTTCTGTTTTTAAAACTTCTTTTTGCATTGATATATGTCCCCTGGGGCAGGACCCGGGTCCCCAAACCTTTTTTATGACAATAACATGCATATTGTCGTTATAAATAGCACTTTAGATTTCGAACGTTCGCGTCCATTGTAATTAATCAATTACAATCAGTTCGCAGGTTCTGGTGCGAACCGAACCCGGGGGTGTTCGGCTCATCCCTAGCGGTCACACAAAAGTCTGAACTTTTGACCGCCAAGAACGCTGTGACGTACAACACTACAAGGAGAGAAAATTAAGTTCAATGCTTCCGAGCATGCGTTGAATTGTTTCCAAGCATGCGTAGGAATTTTGCGCGTCTGAATTTGTACAGACAATCGGAATTTGTGATCGAAACTTTTTCCGACCGAAAAAATTGAGAACCTGCTCTCAATCTTTTGCTGGCCGAAATTCCTCCAGCAAAAGTCTGATGGAGCAGACACACGGTCGCATTTTCCGACCAAAAGCTCTCATCGGACTTTTGCTGGCGGAATTTCCGATCGTGTGTACGCGGCATTAGTCTTTTTTGTTAGTCTATTAAGTGAAATGAAAACGTTGATATGGCGTTTGCCTTTGTCGTATAGTTTGCATAATCATTGTGATTTTTTTTTTTTATAACAGAGACTGATTTCTAGGCAAGGTTTTTAAATATCCCTAGAAAAGCTCTGAATACATTTCCTGTGTTTAATTTAATTGTGCTAATAATCATTAACTGCTACACGGCACTTTATATATCAGAACATCGGCTGGTGAACGCGCGGCGTCTAATAGCGGACTTAGTAGACGGAGTGGAAATCCGAGAGATGAGCCAATTAGCTGTAAATTGATCCTCCAATCACGTTTTCATCGTTTGGGAAATGATGAGCGGAATGAAATTAAGCCAGGCTGGGGTTTATGAGGCAACAGATATTGTAAGTCAAGAGGTTTTCTACAAATATTATAGAGTCATCTGTTCATATGCTCTGTATTTATTCTCTGTATTTATATACCAACAACAGCTGTGCAATTATAAATTATTGGATTTTCTTTAAAAAAAAAAAAAATTCTAGTTTTCACCTTTTTTGTTTTTTTTTTAATCCCGTGTTGCATCTCAGTGCTGCTGATCTCCTGCAGCATCTTTGCAGTCACTTCTTGTCTTCGTATACTTTAGCAGTGGCTATATGGAATTTTTCAGGGCGGGTTTCATAAGGCCTCTTTCACAGGCTGTATTGCCCCCAACTCATGAAAATCGATCCACAGTGGATCACTTTTATCAGTGGTGTGAGAGCGACGGTTTGCAGGTGTTCAGAAGGTGGCACCACTGCCTCTTCAATAAGGATGAGCTCCGGCGTGTTCGCATAGGGCACGTGCAGAGCCCGCCAGGATGTCGGCACTGCGCTGCGCTAATCACAGGCAGTGAGACATTTCCAGATCACTGCAGCGGTTTCCCCAATAACCTGGATTTCATTTCCAAGCAAAGGTTGGTCTAAACCAGTTACAATATATCTATATTAACCACTTCAGCCCCGGACCAATCGGCAGCCAAAGGACCAGGCCCCTTTTTGCGATTCGGCACTGCGTCGCTTTAACTGACAATCGCGCGGTCCTGCGACGTGGCTCCCAAACAAAATTAGCGTCTTTTTTTCCCCCACAAACAGAGCTTTCTTTTTGTGGTATTTGATCGCCCCTGCGGTTTTTATTTTTTGCGCTATAAACAAAAATAGAGCGACAAATTTGAAAAAAATGCAATATTTTTAACTTTTTGATAAAAATAAAAAAATATATAAAAAAACATTTTTCCTGACAGACTCCATGGCAGCCTACGTGTGGGTTAACCCCGCCTCCTCTCCAATGCTATAGGACCCCATTCAAATAAAAGAGAGCTCACCGCTAGGTACTGTGTTCCTTTTTTGTCCTCCTCCAATGGACCTACATCACGTTTGTTCCTGTTGGCGTCCGGTCGGAGTATTCAGGATCGAGCATTCCAGTCATGCGGTGCAGCAAGGAGCCCAGGTATGAGTGGGCGAATAGCTGGTCATTGGCACTGGATACCCCAGTAGCGGGGGAAGGTGGTCTCGTATCCCTGCAGATGGACGCTGCAACGGCTGGCAAGGTCTGAAGTTTCCTATATGTTTAAATCTCCATGGCAATCGTTTCTTTGTTATCTTTGTTTGTGGTTCCCCCCGGTTCTCCCTGTACTATATGGTACCCTCCGGTACCTCCGTTTATCCCTCATAGCGCCTGGAACGCTTCTGCGTTCCAGGCCGCCACGGTGCTTCCGGGTCGCGGCCGCTGCCGTCGTTCTGCGCATGCGCGAGGCCTCCGCGAAAGCGAGGCTTGGTTCGCGCATGCGCGGAGGGTCGGTGGGTCCGGCGGCGTCGTTTGGCTGTCCCCCACGGCGCAGGCGCGCAGTGGGGAGAGCGGTGACGTCACTCAGGAGGGGGATTCAAAGGTTGGCCATCTCCTGTTGGTGTGGGTATTCCCATAGACAGTGAGTGGCGGCCTTTCCCCGCCTGGTCTGCATATGTCCTGGTACCTCCCCTTGAAGGGGAAAGTTGTTAAAAATAATAAATAAAAAACAAAAAAAAATAATAATAAATAAAAAAAAAAAAAAAAAAATATATATGTATAGATATGTGTGTATATATGTATGTATGTATGTATGTATATATATATATATATATATAGTGAATAAACAAATTATAATATATATATATGTGTGTGTGTGTATGTATGTGCACACATTGGTTGAAAAGGATTAATTTTATAGAGAATTATCTATTTTTTATAGATATGTGCTATTACCATGCTGCATGCTGCAATTCTACAGAGATATTTAAAATATCTATAAAAAAAAAAATAAAAAAAAACAAAAAAAAAAAAAAAAAAGAGGGGGTACATGATATACTCTATGTATATCATTTTACAATCTTTACTTTTTTGTTCGGCATGAGTGTCTTTTCTGGGTCATCTGCAGACCATTCGTATTTATATTGACGTCTTGTCCAGAGGTTATGGACAGATCACTGCTTTCGTGCGGCCAGCCCTCACGCACAGGGTATGTGCAGGTGAGGGGAGGGATCGAGGTTTTCAGTCTCAAGCGGTTGAGATTGTGCCCATGTCATTCTCCTCCCCCCCCCCCCCCACGTCTTTTTCAGCCCTTTCAGATCGGACCCACAAGTTGTGGTCCAGATTGACAGGGACCTTGCCATGCCACAACATTTACAAGGGGAGATGTTGCCATTTCTCCTCCAACAAGGAGAGGTTCCATTCCTCCTCCAATAAGGAGATGTTCCATTACTCCTTTAGACAGAGGAGAGGTTTCATTCCTCCTCCAACAAGGAGATGTTCCATTCCTCCTTTAAACAGAGGAGACGCTCCATTCCTCCTCCAGTAAGGAGATGTTCCATTCCTCCTTTAAACAGAGGAGACGTTCCATTCCTCCTCCAATAAGGAGATGTTCCATTCCTCCTTTAGACAGAGGAGAGGTTCCATTCCTCCTCCAACAAGGAGACGTTCCATTCCTCCTTTAGACAGAGGAGACGCTCCATTCCTCCGCCAGTAAGGAGATGTTCTATTCCTCCTGTAAACAGAGGAGACGTTCCCATTCCTCCTCCAATAAGGATATGTTCCATTCCTCCTTTAAACAGAGGAGACGTTCCATTCCTCCTTCAACAAGGAGATGTTCCATTCCTCCTTTAAACAGAGGAGACGTTCCATTCCTCCTCCAACAAGGAGATGTTCCATTCCTCCTTTAAACAGAGGAGACGTTCCATTCCTCCTCCAACAAGGAGATGTTCCATTCCTCCTTTAAACAGAGGAGACGTTACCATTCCTCCGCCGATAAGGAGATGTTCCATTCCTCCTTTAAACAGAGGAGACGTTACCATTCCTCCTCCGATAAGGAGATGTTCCATTCCTCCTGTAAACAGAGGAGACGTTCCCATTCCTCCTCCGATAAGGAGATGTTGCATTCCTCCTTTAGATAGAGGAGACGGTCCCATTCCTCCTCCAACAAGGAGATGTTCCATTCCTCCTTAAGCAGAGGAGACGATACCATTCCTCCTCCAATAAGGAGATGTTGCATTCCTCCTTTAGACAGGGGAGATGTTACCATTCCTCCTCCAACAAGGAGATGGTCCATTCCTCCTTAAGCAGAGGAGACGATACCATTCCTCCTCCAATAAGGAGATGTTGCATTCCTCCTTTAGACAGAGGAGATGTTACCATTCCTCCTCCAACAAGGAGATGTTCCATTCCTCCTTTAGGCAGAGGAGACGTTCCCATTCCTCCTCCGATAAGGAGATGTTGCATTCCTCCTTTAGACAGAGGAGATGTTACCATTCCTCCTCCAACAAGGAGATGGTCCATTCCTCCTTAGGCAGAGGAGACGATACCATTCCTCCTCCAACAAGGAGATGTCCAATTCTCCTTTAAACAGCATTCCTCCTTTTATACAGAGGAGATGTTCTCATTCATCCTCTAGTCACCGCACCCACCGCCATGACAGCCGCTCGGATCGCAGAGCCTGCCGGAGATGTGGGACATGAGTCCAGGAAGGCAAGTCCGTATGTGGCCCATGTTATGCCCGGGCGGATGGGGCTGAATATAGGAGATGGATAACATGAATGTAAAATGGGTGATGCTTTGATCCCTAAAGATAATGGGGTATATCCCACACATGGAGCCTGTTTTTTTTTTTTTTGGTATCTTCACAGGATTCGGACTCTTCCCAGTCCTACGCTGCTTCTCTGGATTCCTCGGTTAGCAAATAGGATGGTGACAAATATGTCAGAGGCCTTGTCATTCTCTGGTTCCTCCAAGAGTCAAATCGGGTATGGAAGCCCCTATCTGGGTATACCATTCCACCTCCTGGCTAAGCAAAGTAGTTCTTTAATCTGGGGAGAAGAAAACTCCTTCTCTTTTTGCTCATTACGGAGTTAAATGATGACGAGTGAGCAGGATGGACAAGAAAATTTCTATGTCAAGCAAGGACATCCAGACTGTATTCTTTCAAGGAAGGAGAGGTGAAGTGTCTGGGAAACTTTCCCCTCATTGATACGGCTTTGTGCGTCTGGCGAAACAGGTTACGCTTACTTTAGAGGATACGGTGTCCTGGACAGACGTGAGAGAAAATATTTCAAGACTTCAAGATAAACGTACGGGTTTTCCGATATGGCTTGTAAACCTGCCCTGGCTCTAGCAGCCATGTCTAGAGATATGGAAACTTGGACAGAGTACAGAGTCTCGTTACTCAGAGGAGTTCTCCGAAGATTCAGCAGCTAAGGAGCTGGCGTCAATCCGATTCTCCTGTTGGTTTGGTCTAAATGGTCCTCGGCCGCGGTCCAACGGGCCTTATAGTTACGCCTTCCCAGGATGAAAAATACCAGGGGGTATATTTCCCCTCTTCTTGGTACAATAAGAGAACAGTTTATGGTGTAGGATCAGGCGTATGGCTAATCTCAATCAACCTAAAGATGCTTACCTCCATGTTCAGGTGGCGAAGGAGTTTCTCAAAATACCTCCGGCTCCATCTGCAGTTCTTTAAAAAAAAAAAAAAAAAAAAAGCCACCTAGAACCAGTCCGGCTGATGTTCTGTTGGGTCCAACCTGTTACAGTGGAAAGCACCATCTCTCTTCCAGTGGGGAAGGTTACAGTCATCCAGGAGGGAATTCGTGGTCTTAAACCTCTTCATGGCAGGGGGGGCCTCACAGTACCAGAATCCATCGGTTCAATGGTCTCCACGACCCCTATGGCCAAGCAGTCCATGCAGAAGTTTTACCCTGTCCCGTCAGGTTATGCAAGTAATGGATGTCAAGGGGCAACAGTCAACCTATTCACATGTCATCAACAATGAGAAACAGCTTCTTTTGGTGGCTTCAGCACGGAAGCGGCTTAGATTGCCACTCCATTGTCCCATATCATGGGTTAGGGTCATGACCTATGCAAAACATTACTGGTTGGGGAACCCACTGCACATCGGATCTTATTCAACGGTACGAGTCTTTTCAGCCCGGGCTAGTACGTCCTGGAACTTCTGGCAGACTGTGTGCCTTTTTAGTCCTTCTATCCGCGAAAGGGAGAGTCGGCTTATCAGGTGTTCATCGCAATGTTGTCCATTTTCATGTGAAGAATCATAGAGGTTCTCGAAGCACCACATTATTCCGGGAGGTCGAACCCATCGTGTCTTGGGTCAGCAGCATACTTCCTCAGAGTCCAGAACATCCGAGTGGATTTCCTGTCATGCACTTGGTTAAGTCACTAACGTGGGGTCTCGTAGTGTGCAATCTTTCATGAAGATTATGTCTCTGGGAGTCAATCCCCAGGTAGATCTATTCTCTTCCCGGGTAGTGTCAAGAAGGTGAGGTGTTACACTCAGGGAGCAGTCCGGCATCCTTGTCCGTCTCGGATGTACTCCTAGGGGGATTTCCACTCTCTTGAGCGCTATGGGGACAAGCACAAATTAGGTCAACAGAAAAAGATGAGCCGAGTCTATTGTGTTCTCATTCTTCAGGTAGATATCCAAAAGTTCCGCTTTCTTTATTCAGCCCTTTACTCAGCCCTCAAAGAAGACCAAGATTCCTCATTTCACTTTCCCTTGTCCTCAACTCACTGTCTGGGTTCAGTAAGACGGGGTCCTCCCCCGATCGCTATTTTGAGGCCTTTTCAACTAAATTCTCTTTCTTGTGGCCATTAACCTCACCAGGGGAGTCTTAGAAGTGTGTCCCTAAAATTACGGGGAACCTCTTCTGTCCTTCTTTCCAATCCGGATGGTCCTTACTCCTATGTTCAGCTCAAGTCCAGAAATTACCTCAAGGTTCTATTAGGGTCGGGAGATCGTCCTACCTACATTTAGGTCCAAGAGTCCGCTAAAAGTTGATTCTCTGGATATAAGCGAAATTCGGAAGGTATACCTGCAAGCTATTTTCCAGCTTCGACTAAGAACAACTGCAGCCTGGATCATCTAGTTCGTCCTTCAGCCTTTTTAACTGGAAGCAGTGATGGCATGTTTGGCCAGAGATATAGTGGCTTCCTGGGCAGCAGCCCAGCACGTGGCTCCAGACGTGATTTGCAAAGCGGCCTCAGGGGCCTCTATTAAAACTTTATCGTCATTATGCTGAGCCCGCTTCGCTATCTTCTATGAAACTTTAGTAATGGATCCTGTCGGTTGGCAGGTCAAATTAAAATTTATTGCTGTTCAGCATACCCACCCGTGTGGATTGGCTAGTTATTTCCCACACGTAGGCTGCCATGGAGTCTGTCAGGAAAAAGGAAAATTTATTATCAAATACTTACCGTAATTTTCCTTTCCTGATGGACTCCATGGCAGACGGAGTTCCCACCCATCAGTTATTGAGTCGGCTAGTTACGGAACACAGTACCTAGCGGTGAGCTCTCTTTTATTTGAATGGGGTCCTATAGCATTGGAGAGGAGGCGGGGTTAACCCACACGTAGGCTGCCATGGAGTCCATCAGGAAAGGAAAATTACGGTAAGTATTTGATAATAAATTTTCCTTTTTTTTCCTCAGTTTATGCCGTTACGTATTCTTCTTCATATTTTTGGTAAAAAAACATTGCAATTAGCGATTATTGATTGGTTTGCGCAAAAATTTATAACGTTTACAAAATAGGGGATAGTTTTATGGCATTTTTATTAATATTTTTTTTTTTACTAGTAATGGTGGCGATTAGCGATTTTCATTGTGACTGCGACATTATGGCGGACACATCGGACATTTTTGACACATTTTTGGGACATATTTTCATTTATACAGAAATCAGTGCTATTTAAATGCACTGATTCCTATGTAAATGACAGTGGCAGTGATGGAGTTAACCACTAGGGGGCGGGGAGGAGTTAGTGTGACGTGTTGTTTTACAGTAGGGGGGCGTGGCTGACGTCTGACGTCACTGATCGGCTGTTCCCGATGACTGGGAACAGCAGATCAATGACAGGCAGAGTAGGAAGCGCGGGGAGAGGTTTGTTTACACAGACCTCTCCCCGTTCTTCAGCTCTGTGACCCGATCGTGGGACACCAGCGGCGATCGGGTCCGCTGGTCCAGCGGCCGTGGTCACGGAGCTCCCGACCGGGTCGCGAGCGCGACCCCACGGCTCGGCAATTAAAGGGGACGTATATATACGTGCTTTTGCCTAGCCGTGCCATTCTGCAGACATATATCTACAGTGGGCGGTCGGGAAGCGGTTAATATTATAAAACTCATATCAGAAATTAATCTTAATATCACATCCTAATTCTAATATATATCCACAGATATATTTCCTTTAATGAGGACATTTTAATTAATTTGCCTTTTTTAAATGTTTCCACTATCAAAGCATTTTCAATTTGTGTAATACACAGTTAAATGTAACCTTAATTTTACCATGTTTGGAAAACAGGTTCAAAATAATTGTGATCACATTGTTTATTATTAAATTAAATAACCCGGCACAGTTTGTTATAAATGTTTTGTCGAAAAAAAAGAAATCAGCACGGTGTCCTTCCAGCTTATCACTGATCTCTCATCCCAGCCACATTCTTTTATGAGAGCGCAAAGGAGGGGGTCACATCTGCGTACATGACACACACAAGAGATAGAACTAAAGGTTCCAGCATTCACACACATACACAAATATCTCTCTAAAATCGCTTACATTATTTCCATCTGTACACAACACATGCATATCATTCTCTCACTTTGTTTTAACTCTCTTTAATACGTCCCTGCTTTAAATTCCGCTTGACTTATTTTGTTCTTATATCCTCACATAGATAGCTGTTTCTCTAGCTGTTTACTCTGCATAATTCTAATGCCCCTGTACACACGGTTGGATTTTCCGACGGAAAATGTCCTATCGGACAATGTTGTCGGAAATTCCGACCGTGTGTAGGCTCCATCTGACTTTTTCCGTCGGATTTTCCAACGGACAAAGTTTTATCTCCTGTTCTCAAATTTTCCGACAACAAAGTCCTATCGGACTTTTTCCGATCCTGTGTAGCGAATTCCGACGGACAAAGTGCCACGCATGCTCAGATCACATTACAAGACCAAAGCTATTGGCTACTAGCCTCTACGTAGTCCAGTCGTACGCAACGAACGTCACCACGTTCAGGGTGATCGGATTTTCCGACAACTTTGTCCGACCGTGTGTATGCAACACCAGTGTCGGACAAAATCCATCGGAAAAAATCTGACGGATTTTGTGGTCGGAATTTCCGACCGTGTGTATGGGGCATTAGTACCTGTGGACTTTGGTGGTAACCCAGTTACCCATTGTGGATCCTAATCCTTAATCTAGGGGCTCGGTATAGGCGGAACCACACCTTTGGTTCATATATTTTATAGCGCTCCTCTTTCACTAGGCATTTTTGAGGGTCTTTTACCCATTTATTCCCTTAAGGCCCCTTTCACACTGGGGCGTTTTTCATGCGGTGCGGCGCTAAAAATAGCGCCTGTTCACCGCATGAAAAAATCCGGCCCCATTCACTCCAGTGTGAAAGCCGGCGGGCTTTCACACTGGAGCGGTGCGCTAGCAGGACGGTAAAAAAAGTCCTGCTAGCAGCATCTTTGGAGCGGGATAGGAGCGGTGTGTTCACCGCTCCTATACCGCTCCTTCCCATTGATTACAATGGGAGACCGCCGTAAAACCGCGGCAATACCGCGGTTACCGCGGTAATACCGCGGCTACGGCGGCGCTCTGCGGGGGGGTGTTTAACCCTTTTTCGGCCGCTCGCGGGGGGTAAAACCGCACCGCGAGCGGCCGAAAACCGCGGTGAAAACGACGGTAAAGCAGCGCTAAATATAGCGCTGCTTTACCGTCACCGCGGCTCAACGCCCCGGTGTGAAAGGGGCCTAAGTAAAATATGGCAATATTATATGTTTTGTGCACAAACAATACTGTTGGCTCAGTCCGTATACTACTGCAGCAGCGCTTTTGTCCTTATTATCACCCAGGACCATAAGGTAAAGAACACAGTCTAGTGTACAGCAATATTTCCACGCAGTTCTTCCTCAGATAAAAATAGTGACAGCTTCCACCGTGTATTTAAATCTATTCTTCACCGCGTGCTGAATAAAACTCCCCTTTGGGGATACACTCACCAGACCTATGGTCCAAAAAAGCCTTTAAATAAATTCTTTAAGCTTTCGCGTTCCTCCTATGCTCTATCTCCTCTGTAGCAATTGGCTGGATCATGTACACACCATTCCTCGCAAAACAAAGGGGTATTGCAATAGCGTGATATCGTTTTAAAAGCTTTTTTATTAATGCAAAACAACCTCCCCCCCTAATACAGAATGCGTACCATCTGTAAGACAATAATCAGCATAAAAAGAGTGTGTATCACTATGCCTGTTTCCTGTGCGATAACATCCGGAACTGGTCCTTGCTGCTGTATAGAACAGCAACTCGATATCCTGTTAGTTTGTTCTGGAGCGCACATCCAAGGCACACACGCGTCACTTCCGGTCTGTAGGTCACCGCCCTGACGTTTCGTCGCTATCGGACTTCCTCTGAGGGCGCCCTCAGAGGAAGTCCGATAGCGACGAAACGTCAGGGCGGTGACCTACAGACCGGAAGTGACACGTGTGTGCCTTGGATGTGCGCTCCAGAACAAACTAACAGGATATCGAGTTGCTGTTCTATACAGCAGCAAGGACCAGTTCCGGATGTTATCGCACAGGAAACAGGCATAGTGATACACACTCTTTTTATGCTGATTATTGTCTTACAGATGGTACGCATTCTGTATTAGGGGGGGAGGTTGTTTTGCATTAATAAAAAAGCTTTTAAAACGATATCACGCTATTGCAATACCCCTTTGTTTTGCGAGGAATGGTGTGTACATGATCCAGCCAATTGCTACAGAGGAGATAGAGCATAGGAGGAACGCGAAAGCTTAACGAATTTATTTAAAGGCTTTTTTGGACCATAGGTCTGGTGAGTGTATCCCCAAAGGGGAGTTTTATTCAGCACGCGGTGAAGAATAGATTTAAATACACGGTGGAAGCTGTCACTATTTTTATCTGAGGAAGAACTGCGTGGAAATATTGCTGTACACTAGACTGTGTTCTTTACCTTATGGTCCTGGGTGATAATAAGGACAAAAGCGCTGCTGCAGTAGTATACGGACTGAGCCAACAGTATTGTTTGTGCACAAAACATATAATATTGCCATATTTTACATGAATGAAATTTAAGCGGCTGCTACAACATCAGTGGTGAACTGATCTTTTTTATATATATATAGACGTCATCTATTTATATATATTTATATATGATATATTTTATATAATTTTTATATTTATATTTTTATATATTGTATATTGCATGTGATCCATGATTTAAGAAGGTTTTATCCAGTAAGCGCGGAGGGGTGAACCAGAAGGGCGGTAGTTTTTGGTTGTACTCAATTTTACATTTATTCCCTTACTTAATTTAATGCCCATAATGACTGGCCAGTCTTCTCTCTTCTCTACGTGTGCCTATACCCTCTTGCCTCTAAACTACTTTATCTAGCAGATGTGTACTCCATATACCTGTGAACAGCACTATTCTTCCCTTTCTTATCTATAACACTCCGATGGACAGTAGACAGGGACAACATAACATATAACCACCAATCAATTCAGTTCAATTAAGGAGAGTAAAATAGGTACCCTTTGTCCCATAAAATCCTTACCGATCAAGGAAGTCTGATAACTCAAATGTAAGCAAAAGGCTTACCTCAGCCAGCTGATTATCAGAAATTCCCGGATCGTCTCAAACTCCTCGTCTCGGATTCTTATGCCCCGTACACACGGTCGGAAATTCTGACCACAAAATCCGTCGGATTTTTTCTGACGGATTTTGTCCGACACTGGTGTTGCATACACACGGTCGGACAAAGTTGTCGGAAAATCCGATCATCCTGAACGTGGTGACGTTCGTTGCGTACGACGGGACTACGTAGAGGCTATTAGCCAATAGCTTTGGTCTTGTAATGTGATCTGAGCATGCGAGGCACTTTGTCCGTCGGAATTCGCTACACATGACTGGAAAAAGTCCGATAGGACTTTGTTGTCGGAAAATTTGAGAGCAGAATCTCAAACTTTTTCCGTCGGAAATTCCGACGGAGAAAGTCCGATGGAGCCCACACACGGTCGGAATTTCCGACAACATGGTCCGATAGGACATTTTCCGTCAGAAAATCCGACCGTGTGTATGGGGCATTAGGGTCACCTGAAATTTATAGATAGGCAACTCCTATCCTCATATTGATTAGTTGTTCCAAATTATTAATAACTACTGCAGTAGGGAACAGAAGTTTTTTTTATACACATCATTACACAGGTATTACATTAACATTACAATTGTACTTTTATGGTAACAAGGGGTGTAACATAGGCAGGCTAATTGTAATCAGGACTCAAAAGAATGCAGACATGTACTGAAAACATTATTAGTGCCGTGTGCACAGTGAGGGCAGTGTGCAATACATACAAAATAGATTTTTTTTATAAATATGCAGAAAAAAGAGGCTAATGAGCCATGTAAATAGTATACACCAAAATTAAAGTGATTGAAATCCAACCCCTAAGAGAACAATTGTAAAAAAGTACCCCAAGCAGATGGGGACAGAAAAAGATGGGGCTTATTGAAAAGCAATACACAGAATAATTCTCATATCAAAATATAGATATTTTATTGATGTATACAAAAACATGTAGGTAAATGGATAAAAACCCAGTACTAGACTAATCCTGGTACAAATTGCCGACTAGTCCCGGTGGGCTAGTCAATGGCAACCACAGACAAGGGGGGACAGGAAAACATATAACAAATACAAACAAAAGCCTCCGGACGCAAAGGAAATTGGTGTCAGCTTTACCATCCACATGTGTGGAGTGTCCAGCAATTGCCGAGTATGGCAAAATGGCTAGTACCAATCCCCCCTAGGGGCTCGAGCCAGTGAAGGGGAAGAAGGGACAGGGTAGGGATGGAGTGGTGGATATTATTAATCACCTATAGATGACATGTGAGAGATTGCACATATATATTGTCCATCTAGTACACTGAGCAGATGGAAACAGGGCAGCCGGTACAATATGAGTTGCGGCACAGTCCATAAGTGTATAAATATCACTATAAATGGCTGTGGGCTTCCAAAAGTCCGAAATAGCCTGCTGCTGATGTGTCCCTGATAGAACAATTGTTGCTTGTCAGCAAAGAGGCAAATTAGCCAGTATACTAATAAGGTTCAGTCATGAGAGTAACTGCCATACATTACCTCTCCCAGCTGTATACAAGCGCCATCTGTGGCTGTGGCCGCGATGTGTTCCTTCTCATGTGCTCCGCTTCCATAGACTCCTCGTACTCGGCGGTAGGTCGCTTAAAGAGGTGCTGTATTTGTAAGACAAGCAAGGCTGCTGTATATAGAGACTTGTCGCCTGTGTATCAGCTAGAGTCCATGGACGTGCACATCAGTCTCCTTCATGCCTTCCTGTTACCGTGATCATGTGATCATAGGTCTCCCTTCAGTTTCCGGGCTTGCCAGCACCAATGGGGGATGACGTAGTGACGTTGCGTCCGGACAGGACTGACGTCAACGTGCTTCACATAGGGGGGTGTGTAGCTTCATCTGGACCCAAAATAGAATACAAAATGGAATACAGTTATATACAGAACTTACAAATTTCCTTTACAATGGGTAAAAATTGACGTAAATTTTGTTTGGGTAAAGCGTTGCATGACCGCGAAATTGTCAGTTAAATCGACGCAGTGCCGTATTGCAAAGAATGGCCATGTCATTAAGGGGTCAAATCCTGGATGAAGTGGTTAAAATGATTTTGAGGAGTAGAAGAAAACCAATGCACTTTGAGAAGGTCCAGGCAAATACTATTAGAACATATAATGCTAAATAAATGAGGAGGTGTCTCAACAATAATTGAGATTCAAATATGATATTTTGGATATACAGTGCATTCATAAAGTATTCAGACACCCTTCACTTTTTTCAAATTTGTTGTTGCAGTCTGATATTACAATTGTTTAAATTCATTTTTTCTCATTAATCTACTCTCAGTTCCCCATAATGACACCTTCCAACAAACGAAGCACTTAGTTTGTTGGAAGGTGATTGGGTATTTCACAGGCAGTTATTATTGGATGAGCATAATTTCTTTGACACGGAAGATTTGTCATTATTTATTTATTTTATTTATTCACATTTTTGGACAGGAGCACATCTGTTATGTGTTTAGGTGGTACTGTGTATTTATCAAAGGTTGACAGTAGTATACAGTATATTGTGCAAGACTGTTGTCAACTGCGATTTTGTATTAAGGTTAATGTAGTTGCATCCAATGGTTTCTAATAGTGTCTGCTGGTTCTATAGTTCAGACCAAATTGCAGTCAACACTGACAGTTAGATTCCTACACAGAATGACCGTGTGTTCTTTCTGGCTTTGCTGTGTGTTACATTCTCCTGAATGAACCATCCACCCCTCTCTGTATACTGTGCTGTACATGACATACTCCAGGTTGCTCTACTTTGTAAACTGTGCTGTACATGACATACTCCAGGCTGCTCTGCATTGTACACTGTGCTGCACTTGACATATTAAAGTAGAACTATAGGCCAAACCTTTTTTACATTTAGGATAGAGGAAGGGAGGGTTATAACCCCTGTCAGATTTTTTTCGCCATCTGTGTCCCATTGCAGAGATTTCCCTTCACTTTCTGTCTCAAACAGGAAGTGAGAGGAAATCCCTGCACATTAAGGAAATCCCCTGGGGACCTCCAGGTCACCAGAACTAGTGTCCCCATTGGAAGATTTCCCCGCAATTACTTTTTTGGGGACAACCCAAAATTTGTGATTTTCTTTTACTTTCACCTTCAATGATAATGGTAAATAGGCCAAATAGAGAGGATGAATCTCCCTAAGGCTGGATTCACACCTATGCATTGTTAGTGCTTTTTGCATTTTGCAGATTTGCACTACAGAACGTGTTCCATAGGAAACCAGGTTAAATGGACTGTAGTGCAAATCTGAAAAATGCAAAAAGCACTAAAAATGCCTAGGTGTGCATCCAGCCTAACAGGGGCACATAGAGCAATACTAACAGACAGGGGTTCTAATCCCTCTCCACTTTACAAAAGTATTGCAAAAGCATTCACCCCCCACCTGGCATCGTGTTTTGTTGCCTCACAACCTGGAATTAACATGGATTGTTTGAGGATTTGCATCATTTAATTTACAGAACATGCCCACAACTTTGAAGATGTTTTATGTTATTTTATTGTGAAGCAAACAACAAATAGGACAAAATAACAGAAAAAGTCAGTGTGCATAACTATTCACCCCCCTAAAGTCAATACACCTTTTGCGGATATCACAGCTCCAAGTCGCTTTGGATAAGTCTCTATGAGCTTGCCACATCTTACCACTGGGATGTTTGCCCATTCCTCCTTGCAAAACTGCTCCAGCTCCTTCAAGTTGGATGGTTTGCGCTTGTGAACAGCAATCTTTAAGTCTGACCACAGATTTTCTATTGAGGTCTGGGCTTTAACTAGGGCATTCCTTCCAACACATTTACGTTTCCCCTTAAACCACTTAAGTGTTGCTTTAGCAGTGTGTTTGGGGTTATTGTCCTGTTGGAAGGTGAACCTCCGTCCTAGCCTCAAATCACACACAGAGTGGTACAGGATTTGCTCAAGAATATCCCTGTATTTAGCACCATCCATCTTTCCCTCAACTCTGACCAGTTTCCCAGTCCCGACTGCTGAAAAACTTCCCCACAGCATGATGCTGCCACCACCATGTTTCACTGTGGGGATGATGTTCTTTGGGTGATGTGTTGGGTTTGTGCCAGACATAGCGTTTTATTTGATGGCCAAAAAGTTTAATTTGAGTCTCATCAGACCAGAGCACCTTCCTCCATACATTTTGGGAGTCTCCCACATGCCTTTTCGCAAAATCAAAACATGCCATTTTGTTTTTTGCTGAAAGTAATGTCTTTCTTCTGGCCACTCTACCATAAAGCCCAACTCTATGGAGCGTACGGCTTATTGTCATCCTATGTACAGATATTCCAGTCTCTGCTGTGGAACTCTGCGGTTCATCCAGGGTTACCTTAGATCTCTGTGCTGCCTCTCTGATTAATGCCCTCCTTGCCCGCTCCGTGAGTTTTGGTGTGCGGCCGTCTTCTGGCAGGTTTGCTGTTGTGCCATGTTCTTTCCATTTGGTTATGATAGATTTGATGGTGCTCCTAGGGATCATCAAAGATTTGGATTTTTTTTTTTCAAAACCTAACCCTGACTTGTACTTCCCAACAACATTGTCCCTTACTTGTTTGGAGAGTTTCTTGGTCTTCATGGCAGTGTTTGGTTAGTGGTGCCTCTTGCTTAGGTGTTTCAGCCTCTGGGGCATTTCAAAAAGGTGTGTATATGTAATGACAGATCATGTGACACTTAGATTGCACACAGGTGGACATCATTTCACTAATTATGTGACTTCTGAAGGTAATTGGTTGCGCCAGAGCTTTTTATGGGCTTCATAACAAAGGGGGTGAATACATACGCACATGCCAATTATCATTTTTTTATTTCTGAAAAATAGATTTATGTATATATTTTTCTAATTTTACTTCACCAACTTAGACTATTGTGTTCTGATCCATGACATATAATTCCGATTAAAAAAACATTGAACTAAAGGCTGTAATGTAACCAAATAGGTAAAAAGCCAAGGGGGTGAATACTTTTGTAAGGCACTGTATACAAAACTAACAAAAAAGTTTTGCCTTTAGGAATATTAATTTACTAATATCACACAACTAGGTGGGCTCGGGGTGCAGTGCTCTGCGCCCTGAGCCCACCCTTTTTGAAGCCAATTAGAGCCTCCGGCCCTAATCATGTGCTTTGAAAAAAAGAAACCATTGGAATCCATGGGTCCAGTGCGCTGCGTGTAGATTAGGGGTCGGACGCATGGATTGGGGGGCGGTGCCCCTGCGCCCTGCACGAGCAGCTGCCACTGTGACATACTCAGACCACTCCTCTACCTATACTGTACTGTAATGATATTTTCTGGTCTGCTCTATTTTGTGCGCTGTGGAGTACATTGCATCCATTTTTACTGTGTGCTATATACTCTACTGCTAATCATTACAGAATTGTCATATTAATAGACAGATGTTGTCTTTACCACTTGGATTTAAAAATTTCCACCCATTTGGTGTGAGCAGGCAAACTTTTGCTAGTTTTTATTTATTACACGGAAAGCATAGGCTGCTTCTTAGCAGCGTGGTAAAAGAAACGATCAATAGCTTCTTTATTAGGGAGCTGTGTTCAACATTTCTGTGCACACAGCTTTCCTTAAAGATAACAATGTACATTTCTCTTTGTTTCCTTTCATTTAGTATAGAGCACAATATTAACCCCCTTCAAGGCCTGAACACCGGTTTGCAGATTTGACATGTGTTAGTAAAACTGTACATATCATCGCAACTACTTAGTGTTTGTATATTTGGATTCATTTGGTATACAGTGGGGAAAATAATGATTTGATCCCCTGCAGATTTTGTAAGTTTGCCCACTTATAAAGAAATGAAGGGTCTATATATGTTTATCATAGGTGTATTTGAAATAATAGAGACCAAAAATCCAGAAAAAAACATATGATACAAATGTTATAAATGGAGTTGATGTTCAGGGAGCAAAATAAGTATTTGATCCTCAAGCAAAACATGACTTAGTACTTGGTGGAGAAACCCTTGTTGGCAAGCACAGAGGTCAGACGTTTCTTCTAGTTAATGACCAGGTTTGCACACGTCTCAGCAGGGATTTTGGTCCACTCTTTTTTTACAGATCTTCTCTAAATCCTTAAGATTTCTTGGCTGTCGCTTGGCAACTCAAAGTTTCAGCTCCCTTTATACATTTTCTATAGGATTAAGGTCTGGAGACTGGCTAGGCCACTCCATAACCTTAATGTGCTTCTTCTTGAGCCACTGTTGCCTTGGCGGTATGTTTTGGGCCATTGTCATTCTGGAAGACCCATCCATGACCCATCTTCAGTGTTCTAGCTGAGGGGAGAAGGTTCTTAATTTCATCCAAGATTTTACAATACATGGCCTCATCCATTGGCCCCTCAATGCGGCAAAGACGTTCTGTACCTTTAGCAGAGAAACAGCCACAAAGCATAATGTTTCCACCTCCGTGCTTGACTGTAGGGATGGTGTTCTTAGGGTCATAGTCAGCATTTTTCTTCCTCTTAACACTGAGAGTCCCCCTCCTCAAGAAGGAACATATACAGTCATGCCTAAAGTGCTGTGGATGAGACAAAAATTGAGCTCTTTGGCATTAACTTGACTCGCCGTGTTTGGAGGAAGAAAAATGCTGACTATGACCCTAAGAACACCATCCCTACAGTCAAGCACGGAGGTGAAAACATTATGCTTTGGGGTTTTTTCTTTGCTAAAGGTACAGGCTGACTTTGTTGCATTGAGGGGCCAATGGAAGGGGGGCATGTATTGTAAAATCTTGGATGAGAACCTTCTTCCCTCAGCCAGAACACTGAAGATGGGTCATGGATGGGTCTTCCAGCATGACAATGACCCAAAACATACCGCCAAGGCAGCAAAGGAGTGGCTCAAGAAGCAGCACATTAAGTTATCCAGACCTTAATCCTATAGAAAAGTCATGGCGAGAGCTGAAACTTCGAGTTGCCAAGAGACAGTGAAGAAACCTTAAAGGGTAACTCCACTTTCGTGTGGAAAAAAAATAGCAAATTAAGAAAAAATAATATAGCGTATACAATTGCGACAAGTCATATTGTAATTGAATGTTATTAAAAAATAAAATGTCCTTTTCTTTTACAAATGTTTTATTGAAAAGTATACATAACAGGTGATAACATGCAACAGATACATTGAAACATATAACGAAAAAGAAGGGGGGCCCAATAATGGGACATTGTGTACATAACATAGTATTCAGTGAAATAAAGAGGACATTATACAGCAACTATCTGCAGAACATTGTAATTAAGAGTCCATCAACGATCCAGGGATAGTCGTTTATGTACTTCCTCATCTCATGGCTACTTTATTTTACATGTTTTACTGTAGGATGAGCGCCTTCAGTAGCCCGGCTCCATATAATCAGGAGTCTCGGAGGAAGGTATGCAAAGAAAGGCGGAGATTGGGTAGTCTGCGAGTCGTAGAAAAGAGAATTTGCAAGGAGAAAGAAAGTAAGAATAAGACGGGGGGGGAAGGAAAAAGGGGGGGAAAAGTTCCTTTAGTGAGGGATGCATCCAGAAACCAGTTATATTGAGAGAAGATGGGTGTTGAATCTAGAGGGTGTTGGTATGCTATCCACGGACGCCAGACCTTAAAGTGGAGTTCCACCCACTTTTACAACTCTTCAGCATCCCTCACTAAACTGTGCACTGTAAACAAATTGGATATTTTTTTTATTTTTTTTTCAGCACAGACTGTATATCTGCTGTATTCAGTTTTCACTTCCTCCTCCCTGGCCGCGGCCCCTCGCATCATTTCCTGTTTGCAATGCCTCCTGGGAAGGGGCAGCAACTTCCTCTCAAACTGCCGTTGCTATGAAAACCTGACCTGAAACCTATTACACTGCTTATGCTGCACTGAGCATGTACGAGATCTGCAAGGATGAGGAAATACAGTCTGGCTTCAGATGCCCACACTTAAGATGGCCACGGCCTGCTGCAAGTTTATAAAATAACAAACTACTACTAAAAACTAACAAAACAGACCTTAGTTTACAGACTAACTTTACTAGAATACATTAAGCTTGTGTATTATAGGGGTATTTTTATTTAAAAAGTATAATTTCAGCCGGAACACCGCTTTAAGGAATTTGTCATGGGTGTCAGAAGTAAGGGATGTTAGCTTTTCGTTTATCATGATGTCATTCATGCAGTTTTTAACTGCCTCAAAGCTGAGTACAGGAGTTTTCCAGGCCCTTGCGATGGTCAGTTTAGTAGCATTAAAGAGTTGCTGAGCCAGTTGTCGTTCCAGGCGGAAAAGTTCAGGAGTGGGCTTACATAAAAGGGCTTCATAGGGGTCCCTCTTGAGATTGGAGTGGAGCATATTACGTAAAAGGGTATAGACCCTGACCCATAGTCTGCAAACCATAGGACATGTCCTAAAATTTCCTTTTCAATCTGCAGCCGCTGTCATTTTCTGAAAATGCAATGCAATATGGCAACCTGGAGTTGTTCTGTACACAGAATATACTGACCACTCCCCAGAAACATAATTTCCCGCTTGTGTGAATGGCTCACCAATTTTCCCAGAAGTCTGTATAAGATACAAGTCAGATTTCAGGCATCCCCTGCAACATAAATGTCATTTTTGGTGAGATACTTCTAATAGGAACATGTCTAAAGAGATGCAGGCCCAGCAGCTTTCCTCATTAGTGCTCTGCAGCTGTCACAGCTGACTGATAATTATGAAACCACTCCCATTAGACCCACTGAGCACAGAGGCACAGAGGAACAAATAGGGATTTCTTCAGAATAGGAATAGGTAGGAATCTGCAACAAAGCTTGTTATAATCCTTGCAATGTACATAGATCACCCAGAGGGAAAGTTTTTTCCTCAACAAAAGTGGAGTTACGCTTTAACTTTAGAGAAGATCTGTAAGGAACCTGTAAGGAAGCTGTAAGGAAGAGTGGACCAAAATTCCCCCTGAGATGTGTGCAAACCTGGTCACCAACTACAAGAAACGTCTTACCTCCAAGGGTTTTTCCACCAAGTACTAAATCATGTTTTGCTTGGGGATCAAATACTTATTTTACTCACTGAACTGCAACTTAATTTATAGCAATTGTTTTATGTGTTTTTTTTCAGGATTTTTGGTTGGTAATCTGCCTCTATGATTTAAAATACACCAATGCTAAAAATTATAGACCCTTAGTAAGTGGGCAAACTTACAAAACCTGCAGGGGATCAAATAATAATTTTCCCCACTGTATTTGTTGTTATTTTTGGAAAATTGCTATATTCATTTTAATTTGTTATTTTGGGAGATTACTTATGTACAGGGGGTCCCCGAGTTACGAACTCGTTAGGGACTGCCCGCCTGTACGGAAGTCGGAAATGTTCGTAAGTCGGCGCGCATGCGCAGACCGACAAATACGGAGATTTCCGGACATTTCCGATGTTCCGTCTATTGCCGTTCTGCGCATGCGCGGCAAATTACGGACATTTCCGGCATTTTCCGAAGCTCCGTATGGCCGCGCATGCGCAGAACGGCCGAAAGACGCCGAAAAAGGACGAAAAATGGCGGAGGGTCCCCGCAGCACCCCGTTCGTAAGTAGGGGTTGTTCGTAGGTCGGGTGTTCGTAAGTCGGGGACCCCCTGTACTCTATTTGGGTTGCATATGTGTAGATCCATCAGAATCTCCGAATCATAACATAACGAATGGAACAAAATACATTTTGGATTTATTCGTTATGTTATGATGCAGAGTTTCTAAAGGATCCACCTTCATTCAACCCAAACACAATCTTATTTCACTGTATTTTTTGCAATATATTTCCATTTCATATGTAGTGCATTATTTAGAATAGTAAAAAATTTTATTGCAACATAAAAACGAAATTGATCCCAATAAATTCGGGAACATTGGTTAGGTTCTTACATTTTTTTCAGATGCTTCAAACGTTAACAAAAGGCCCAAACTACCGCATCACGTCATCCGAAATGAAACAAATGAATACAAATTAATTTGTTGTTTCACTATAATTTATTTCAGATTCATTGACATTCATTACTATTCATAATTAAACGAATCGCACATGTTTTCAGGGGGTGCTAAACTAAGGATCCTTACAGGTATAAGTGTAGGTGAGACATTTTGGCCTGAATTCATGAAGAAAGCTTATTTATTTGCAAATTAAAGGGGTGCTCCAGCGGGGAAAAAAAAAGTCAGCAGCTAAAAAAAAAAGTAGCTGCTGACTTTTTAATAAGGACACTTACCTGTCCAGGGCGCCTGCGATGTCGGCCGCCCGAAGCCGACCCATCCCTCGGCTCTCGGGTCCCGGCACCGCCATCCTCACTAAGGGAGACAGGCAGTGGAGCCTTGCGGCTTCACTGCCCGTTTCCTACTGCGCATGCGCGAGTCACGCAGCGCTTTGTGAATGAGGCGCGCTGTGTTCTGAAACACACACAGTTCCCAGAACACAGCGTGCCCCATTCCCCAGAAGTCAACGCGAGGAGGAGGGAAGACTGAAGATCAATGCGGAGTAGTAAGAGGCAGATTAGGAAGACTGCCTAGCAACAGGGGTTTCTGGTAACTAAAAAACGTTGTGTGTGTGTGTGTGTGTATATATATATATATATATATATATATATATATATATATATATCTTTTTTTTATTTATTTTTAAGAATATTAATGCTAATTTGTTTTTTAGGGTGGCCCTCCACTTTAATAACAGAAACAAAGAAAACATGTTTATTTGTTTTTATTCAAGATTTTCTGTCTTTTTCTCATTTATTTAGCAAAAAATAAAAAACCCAGAAGTGATTAAATACCACCAAATGAAAGCTCTGATTGTGTGAACAAAATGATAAGAATGTAGTTTGGGTAGAGTGTTGGGGTGAGTGGCCACGCAATTGTCATTTAAAGTGTCACAGCACTGAAAGCTAAATATTGGCCTGGGCAGGAGGGGGGGGGGTAAAAGTGCCTAGTATTGATGTGGTTAAAGTGAACAAAGAGCCATTACTGGGGGTTATGTGGATAATGCAAGCTTTTGGAAAATGACTTATTTTTTATAAAGTAGACATTAATTAGGAGGCAGAAACATTCTGTGAAAACCTCTCTCTACCATACATGGAGAGCAAGACAGACAAGTCAAGGGGGGCCTGAAGTGTTTGGTGTTCTGCTAATTCAAGTTATGTTTGAGGTCTCTGGAATTGCTTACAGCTTCAGTGAACATACCGCAGGGGAGAAAATGATTTGTAATAATGAAATATTGCAGTTGTATGGAACTCTTTTTCTAGGTTAGGTCGCACAACATTAAATAGTAATGTGTTGTTTCTTCAGCTGCAGCTACACCAGCGGTTTGCTATAGATTAGCATTAGCTGTGACCACAGAGCAATATTATCTGGCCCCATAGTTATAATAACTATCAACAGTGAACTGATAGTATCTCAGGTTATATTTACAGTGCCTTGCAAAAGTATTCACCCCTTTAGCTTTTTCCCCATTTTGTTACATTATAGCCTGTTCAATGTTTTTTTTAATCTGAATTATATGTGATGGATCAGAACACAATGGTCTAAGTTAGTGAAGTAAAATTAGAAAAATATATACATAAAACTATTTTTCAGAAATAAAAAAAATGATAATTGGCATGTGCGTATGTATTCACCCCCTTTGTTATAAAGCCCATAAAAAGCTCTTGTGCAACCAATTACCTTCAGAAGTCACATAATTAGTGAAATGATGTCCACCTGTGTGCAATCTAAGTGTCACACGATCTGTCATTACATATACACACCTTTTTGAAAGGCCCCAGAGGCTGCAACACCTAAACAAGAGGCACCACTAACCAAACACTGCCATGAAGACCAAGGGACTCTCCAAACAAGTAAGGGACAATGTTGTTGAGAAGTAAAAGTCAGGGTTAGGTTATAAAAAAAATATCCAAATCTTTGATGATCCCTAGGAGCACCATCCAATCTATCATAACCAAATGGAAAGAACATGGCACAACAGCAAACATCTCTTGTTAACCGGAAACCTGAAGGGATCACTAAACAACAATTTACCCTTGTGATGTCTTGACTTGAAACAATGGCGAAAGCCTGGCTGACTGCCGCCATATCTGTATCAGAAGTTAAATCCTGAATGCATTGGGTGATGATTAATGAGAAACTTAAAGGCAAACTATAGGGCACTATACCTAAAGTCCACCAAGTTTGGGAACCGTGGGTCACACACTTTCTCCCGAGAAATTTGTAATTGTTAAAGGGGTGTTTCACCTTACAAATTTTTTTTTTAAAAGTCAGCAGCTAAAAAAAAAAGTAGCTGCTGACTTTTAATAAGTACACTTACCCTCCCAGGGCGCCCGCGATGTCGGTCGTGGAGGACGGGCTGTCCCTCGGCGATCCGGTTCCGGGCCGCCATCCTCAGTAAGGGAAACGGCTTCACGTTTCCTACTAAGCATGCGCGAGTCGGCGCACGGCCGACTGCGCATGCGCGAGCCGGCGCGGCCTACTGCGCATGCGCGACTCTAATTTGTGAATGGGGAACGCGATGTGTTGTGGGACATAGTTCCCATAACACACCGCGCCCCATTCACCAGAAGACGGAAGAAGAGAAGATCACCGCGGCGCTGGAGGAGGCAGATTAGGACGATCTGCCTAGCAACAGCCATTTCTGGTAAGTAAAAAAAAAAATTTTTTTTAATTTTTTCATTTTAAATGGTTACTAACATTTTTTTAAGTTTTTGTTTTCAGGGTGTCCCACCACTTTAACTTCTGTAAATTGGATGTGTGCCAACATCTATACTGGGAACTAATCATGGCCTGCAAACCCTCCTGGCCACCTCTTCCTCTCCCTTCTTCTCTTGCCCCCATTCATCTCTCATTCCTTAACATACTATAGCTTTCTTCAAGGACATTTATTTCTCTCTTTTCTTGACTTGCCATATTTCTTCACTCCATTATTGGTGTTAACTATGTAAGGAACAGCTCCAACTGAATTTTATTTGCAAATGTTTTCTTTATGAGGATGACAAGCCTTTCTTGCTCTTGGATTTCTGAACGATGTGCAATTTAGTAATCGATGTAATGCACCAACGTGCATTGATTGGTTACTCATTGAAGTACCTTATTTTTTTTTGTTTTGCACTTGAAACAAATAAAACGATTGAATGAAAAAAAAAATATTCAGTATATCTCTAGAATAGATGAACATTACCTGAAAGACCCTGCAAGTACAAAAAAAAAGAAAACCCATTGATCTCTGGTGACAGCAGTTATTGCTGAATGGTTTTCTTCGGGTGAAGGAAACAGCCTTTGAACCCTACTGAAATTCACATTCACATGTTGTGCAAGTGCAGTCCAGTCTGGGACACCCACTGAATATTGGCCTGCTTCTGGAGGTGGCTGGAACCAAAGCAGCTACAAGCAGGTGTCATCTTGAGGCGACTTGGCAGCTTGGCAAAACAACTGATCAATGGCTTATTTTATTTTTTTTATTCTTTATTTAAGGTATGCGGTTGAACAAAAAAACGGTATGGCATTATATAACATAGTCAATAAAATCCATTAATAGACAGTAATACCACCAAGTCAAAGAGTCAATGGATATCAACTAAATAACAGGCAAGATTCCAATACAATATGAGATATTGCCTCTACAACAAATATATCCTGTTTTTTAACCTGTAGTGTGGTGGGAACCCAAAACATTATTTGTCATACACATACTGGTAGGAAAAAAAATTAAATGGGAAGAACCCTAACTAGCAGGTACCGAACCATCGGGAGGTAGGGAGAAAAACGTGGATAGTGTACAAAATATGGCTCTCAGCCCCATCTTCATAAAAGCGGCACCCATTGATCAACGGATACCGGTAAATTTTTTCTGGGTAATGGAGAAAAGGGAAGACACCCTAGGTGTCAAAAAGGGGAGTAAGAAGGAATGGGGGCAGTAGGAAGGGAGTAAGAGAAGAGGGAGGGTAAAGGGCTTCAGCGATCAATGGCTTATTTAATAGGGAGTTGCGTTCAAAATTTCTGTACACACAGAGGTAACCATGCACATTTTTTCTTTGCTGCCTTTCATTTAGTGGAGAACACAGTATTAACCCCTTTCATGACAAAGTGTGAAACAAATCTTAATACCTGAACACAGTTTTGCAACTTTGACATGTGTTAGTAAAACTGTACATATCATCATAACTACTTTTGTGTTTCCAGGTTGATTATACCTTGTTTTTTTTTCAGGACAAATTGGGTTTTAATTTGGTGGTAAAGGGTAATGGATATCTCCTGATTTTTTGTTATATCAAAGGAAAACTGGCACCATATAGTAAAAAAAAAATATTTTTAAAAATGTAGCTGTATATTTCTCTTATTACCTACCACCAAAAAACAACCCAAAATAAATTCTCATGCTCATAACGATAACATTGATACCACATATGTGTATTTGTCATTTGTACCCATATTAGAGCCTCAAACAATAGTGCACATTTTGCTTTTTTTTTTTTTTATGCTACCTAAAACTTAGTGGCACTGATATTCATTTAAAAAAGTGTTGTTTTTTTTAATCCTACTTTTAAAATACATTGACCCTGGCCTTTGACTCTGACCATTACCTTTGATCCTTAACTTAACCCTAACCCTGACCTAGATCAAATCCTGTTCTAACAATTTTTTCTTTATTTTTTTATTATTATTATTTTTTTTTTACACACATTTCTTTGTTTTACACACTATGTGTAGCTGCTGACTTTTAATAATTAAAGGGACGGGCGGACCTCCGCTTTAATTATATAGACATAGCATATTGGTAAAATCAAGCTTTTTTAAATAGCGTTCCTCTCTTTATCCGGCCCTTGGAGCATTATTCCCCCCCACTGTCAGCAACAGTAGTTCATAGTTCCTGACACTGCCAATGGGGCACTATTCCTCCCACTGACACCAATGATGGGGCACTATTCCTCCCACTAACACCAATGATGAGGTACTATTCCTTCCACTGATACCAATGATGGGGTACTATTCCTCCCACTGACACAAATGATGGGGCACTATTCCTCCCACTAACACCAATGATGAGGTACTATTCCTTCTACTGATACCAATGATGGGTACTATTCCTCCCACTGACACCAATGATGGGGTACTAATCATCCCACTGACACCAACGATGGGGTACTATTCATCTCACTGATACCAATGATGGGGCACTGTTCCTCCCACTGACACCAATGATGGGGGGATTAACTGGCTCTTTCTTTAGAAAATTTGGAGACCCTGGCTCTAGAGCTTGCTAGGGATTCCTTGAGCACTGACAAGTTAAGCTCCAGCCTATAATGACAACCATAGAAGTGGTCAATTTTCCACTAACATCCAATTCAATTACTCACTTCTACACTGTCTACACTGACCACCAATATAAAGTTTTTTTTTTTTCCCACTCACCACCTATGTAAGGGGCACCACATTGACCACCAATGTAAGGGTGAATTTTTGTACTCAAGACCAATGGAAGAGGGCACTTCTCCACTGATCAGTGTAAGGGGAAACTACAGATTTATTATTATTCTATATACACCACATTCTTCATTCTTTAATTTAAAATTTTCTACAACTTACTACTCATGCTAATGTTCCAACAGCTGTAAATATAATCATTTTTAGCAGGGGCTCCACGAGACTTGAATATTTATTTCAAGGGTTCCTCCAGTGTAAAAAGGTTGAGAAAGGCTGAGTTAAGTGACTAGCCTCAAAGAAAATGAAGGAGATTTATTAATCGCCTACCTAGTGTAAATCAATCTACTCTGATATAGCAGAGAATCTGGTTTGTGAACCCTTTACCAGAAACTGTTATGCAAACATCAATGCAGATTTATTATGCCACTTGCATTAGTGTATTACTTAAAACACAAATTTATACAAAGTGATCAAAAGCGTGTTTTGTAGCAGCGCAGCGCAGTATTAACTGCATATACTCAGACAAAAAAGTTTAAATAAATATATATATATAATATATATATATATATATACACACTGCTCAAAATTTTTTAACATATATATATATATATATATATATATATATACACACTGCTCAAAAAAATTAAACAAACACTTTGAAAACACTTCAGATCTCAAGGGAAAAAAATATCATGCTGGGAATCTATACTGATATTGATTGGGTAATGTGTTAGGTACCAAAGGATGCCACATCGTTTAATGGAAATTAAAATTATCAACCTACAGCGTAGATGTGTGCAATTCATTTAGTTCCAAATTCGTTTAACAAATTTCAACAAATTTGTTAATTCGGAAATACCCGAATTAACAAAAACCCGTTTAATTAATTTTTCCAAATATTTGTAAATTCAAAAATATGTAAATTTGAAAATCTGAAATAATAACTAACTAATAATAACTTAACTATTACTAATAAATTATAGGTATTGGAATTTCCTTTCAAATTTGGCTGTTAGTAAGCGTAATGAATACGAATTTATCCGAAGTTATGAATAATCCAAAATAACGAATGCCGTATCTAAACAAATGTAACATAACAAATTAATAATTATAATAAATAATAATAAAAATAAAACCTATTTATTATTAATTTGTTCCGTTCCATTTGTTTAGATGCGGCATTCGTTATTTCGGATAATTCATAACTTGAGATAAATTCCTATTTGTTACATTCACTAACAACTGAATTTGAAAGAAAATTCCAATACCTATAATTTAATAGTTATTATTAGTTAGTTATTCATTCTTTCAAATTTTTGGATTTTCTTTCTTATTTTACGAATTTACAAATTTACAAATTGCGATCATAAGAAATGACACGAAAAATGAAAAAAAAAAAAACCCAGAATGAAAAGAAAATGAACACATTTTTCGGCAGTGCACATGTCTACTACAGAGGGCTTAATTCAAAGACAATTGGAATTCTGCCTCACTAGAAATTATTTTTGGTATGACAGACAATTCTTCCTCCACATTATGTGTGTTGCCATGGGGGCCAGGTTTGCTCTCAGTGTGGCAAATTTATTCATGGCTCTTTGGGAGGAGGAGAGTGTCTTTCAGGATCACCCCAGTCAATGAATGTGCTACAAACAGTACATAGATGATCTTATTAGGATTCGGGATGGTGTGACATGTGTAGTCCTTGAAGCCTTTATGTCAGTAAAGTTAAATAACAAAAATATTTTCCTCTTGTGGTACATCGATACTCAGCGTATGGTGTTTCTTGATCTGGAAATATATAAGGAAGAAGCTCAATTTAGGATACGTAATTATTTTAAGCCAACTGATCGAAATAGGTATATTCCTCTCGATAGTTTTCATCACAAGACATGGTTATGTAATATTCCGAGGGGTCACTTTATTCGCCTGAGCCGAAATTGCTCCTCTGAAATTGATTGTGTAGCCCAATCCCATGTTTTAGCTGAAAGATTTCAACAGAAGGGTTATCAAAGAGATCAGATTCAAAATGAGATTGGTAGGATAACCTAGGGGTTATGGCCGCTACATAAAAAAACTGAAGACTCAAGTCAACCCACTTTATCTATTAAATAAGCTTGAACATGCATCTGAATCTGAAGACAGGTGACCTTGATAGGAATAGTTTGGTCTCTGATTCCACTAATAAGAGTTAATAAACATGACTATACAATAGTCTAAGACTATAACATTCAATACAAGCAGTTTGAGAAAATTGTTATTAAACATTGGGAAGTATTAAGGAAAGATAGGGTTTTGGGAACAGTCCTTCCTCCCCGTCCCCAATTTATTTATAAGTGAGCCCCTACTTTGAGAGATGTTATAGCTCCTGGGGTCATAGATCCACCCATGTTTAAAGAGAATATAATATTCTTATTACTTTCTGATTTTTATGCTTGTGGACGTTGTCCAGCATGTAAACAGTGTGGGACAATGTTGTGAAAAAACTGAAGGCTTTCACATCTACTTCCACAAATAAAATATATCAAATTAAGAACTCAGGTGGTAGTATGTTGGAGTGCAGTTGTGGACTCCAATATATAGGCAGAACTTCCAAACCCCTGAGTGTTCGTATAGACGAGCACATCAATAATATTAAGAAGGGTTTGAGGACCCATAATGTCTCTAAACACTTTAGGCTGTGCCATGATAGGAACCCCAGAGGTCTTACATTTTGGGTAATAGAAAGAGTTGATAGACATTGGAGGGGGGGAACTACATTCGTCATCTCAGCCAAAGAGAGTCTTTTTGGATTTTCGAAGTAAAAGTTTTAACGCCTGAAGGATTAAATGTATATTTTGATCTAAATTGCTTTATTTCTGATGATTCTTTTTATGTACCGTAATTTATATATTTATTTTAGTAATATATACCATTTTTTCTGTAAAGGATGACAGCGGGTGCATAATTAAATTGTTCATAGGAATTTATATGTAGGTTAAAATTTTGACAAACCTTTAGGGGTCAGTATTGTACCTAATTTTATATATTTTTTCTAATTTTATATTTAGTGTGTTCCTTTTTTTTTATGCCGGTCCTTAAAGGATTTGTATGGGGCACGTTAATGGCTCATTGTGTTTTTTGTATTTTATATAGTGTTAGAAGGTGCTGACAAGTGCTGGTTTTTTAATTTGTTTATATTTTTTTCCTTTTTTATTGTGCTGTGGCAAATGGACCTCTTATCTTAGGTTTTTTTTTATACACTCTAGCGAGAGGCTTTTTTGTCTGACCGATGCTTGTATCGCTGACAGGCTTCTAGCTCTAACTCATCCGGAGCCACGGTACTCGCTGCTTGCTTCCGGCGTCTGTAGTCAAGACAACGGAGTATATTTAAATGATGTTGGATGATGCTGTAGCTCCGCCCTGCTGAGGAAGTTCTGATGAATGTAACGCGTACGGGGGGAGGAGCTACGTTCGTATGACGTCACCTGCTGCCTTCCCAATTCACACTAAGCACGCTGTTCTGTGTTACGTGCCTGTTAGAATTGTTATCATGTAAGTAGGAATCTTCACTTTTAATAAACTTTTGGATGTTTCACACAGAGAGCACTTAGATCTCTTGTTATTTATATGGTCCTGGTTTTCCAACCTGGGTTATCGTATTGGAGGATCGGATCCATTAGTCATCTGCTTTCACTTACCCTTGTGAGAGATCTGCACTTTTGACTGCCTGTTAGTTCAGGGGTCCACTCATTGAGGTGAGCGAAGCGATAAGTTTGGAGATGGAGGGTTTGTCACTTCAGATTTGTGCTCCTGGATCCTTTCCAAACACGTGGAAACTTCCTGTTCACCTTTTCTGGGATTTGTGGTTCATCTGTTCTGTCTATTGGACTTTGAACAATTTGTTTTTATTGTTTTATTGCGCTGCACTCCTTTTTTATATATGAATTCTAAAACACCCCGAAAATCAAAGTGAAAAAACGATGCAGCAGGCTAGTCCATTTTGCTGGAAAATTTAATTGCAGCAACTCAAAATGGTAGTTTGTGTGGCCCCCACGTGTATGTATGCATGCCTGACGACAACATCGGGGCATGCTCTTAATGAGACAACGGATGGTGTCCTGGGGAGGCGCAACCTGGCGGCGTCGGATGGACCAAAACATCATGTCCTAGAGGTGTTCTATTGCATTTAGGTCAGGCGAGCGTGGGGGCCATTCAGTGGTATAAATTCCTTCATCCTCCAGGAATGGCTGCATACTCTCGCCAAAATAGGCCGGGCATTGTCGTGCACCAGGAGGAAGCCAGGACCCACTGCACCAATGTAGGGTCTGACAATGGGTCCACGAATTTCATCCCGATACATAATGGCAGTCAGGGTGACCCACCACCAAACCAGTCATGCTGAACGATGTTACAGGCAGCATAATGTTCTCCATGGCTTCTCCAAACCCTTTCACGTCTGTCATATGTGCTCAGGGTGAACCTGCTCTCATCTGTGAAAAGCACAGGGTGCCAGTGGCAGACCTGCCAATTCTGGTGTTCCGTGGCAAATGCCAATCGAGCTCCACGGTGCCAGACAGTGAGCACATGGCCCACTAGAGGACGTTGGGCCCTCAGGTCACCCTCATGAAGTCTGTTTCTGATTATTTGTTCAGAGACACCAGTGGCCTGCTGGAGGTCATTTTGTAGGGCTCTAGCAGTGCTCATCCTGTTCTTCCTTGCACAAAGGAGCAGATATCGGTCCTGCTGATTGGTTAAGGACCTTCTATACACTTTTTTTGAATTAAATAAGACAACAGTAAAGTTAGCCCAATTTTTTTTATATTGTGAAAGATAATGTTACGCCGAGTAAATTTATACTCAACATGTTATGCTTCAAAATTCCGCTGGCTCATGGAATGGAGACAAACTTTTACCCTCAAAAATCTCAATAGGCAACGTTTAAAAAATTCTACAGGTTGCATGTTTTACAGAGAAGGTCTAGGGCTAGAATTATTGCTCTCACTCGAACGATCGTGGCAATACCTCACATGTGTGGTTTAAACACCGTTTTCATATGCCGGCACTACTTACGTATTTATTTTACCTTTTTATTTTTTATTTTTACACTATTCTTTTAAAAAAAAAAATGTGCTCACTTTTATTCCTATTACTAGGAATGTACACATCCCTCGTAATAGAAAAAAAGCATGACAGGACCTCTTAAATATGAGATCTGGGGTCAAAAAGACCTCAGATCTCATATTTACACTAAAATGCAATCAAAAATAAAATAAAAAAAATTCTGTAATTTAACCACTTTCAGACCGGACCAATTTGCAGCCAAAGGACCAGGCCCCTTTTTGCGATTCGGCACTGCGTCGCTTTAACTGACAATTGCGCGGTCGTGCGACGTGGCTCCCAAACAAAATTGACGTCCTTTTTTTCCCACAAATAGAGCTTTCTTTTGGTGGTATTTGATCGCCCCTGCGGTTTTTATTTTTTGCGCTATAAACAAAAAAGAGCGACAATTTTGAAAAAAAAAAAACGCATTCTTTTTTTATTTTTTGGCTATAATAAATATCCCCCAAAAATATATAAAAAAAAATTTTTTTTCCTTGGTTTAGGCCGATACGTATTCTTCTACATATTTTTGGTAAAAAAAAATCTTAATAAGCGATTATTGATTGGTTTGCGCAGAAGTTATAGCGTTTACAAGATAGGGGATAGTTTTATAGCATTTTTATTAATAATTTTTTTTTATTAGTAATGGCGGCGATCAGCGATTTTTATTGTGACTGCGACATTATGGCGGACACATCGGACATTTTTGACACATTTTTGGGACCATTGTCATTTATACAGCAATCAATGCTATTTAAATGCATTGATTCCTGTATAAATGACACTGGCAGTGAAGAGGTTAACCACTAGGTGGCAGTGTAGGGGTTAAGTAGGCCTAGGGGTGTGTTTCTTACTGTGGGGGGGCGTGGCTGTCAGCTAGTGAATGCTGATCTCTGCTCCAATCACAGGGAGCAGAGATCGGCGTCACTAGTTGCTAGGCAGAACGGGGAGATGCTGTTTATTTCCGCATCTCCCCGTTCAGCCTTCCCGTGAGACGATCGCGGGGTCCCCGCGGCGATCGAGTCCCCGGGACCCGCGACCGGCCTCACGGGGGTCCCGACCGATGGCACGGCGGCATCTTAAAGGGGACGTATATATACGCCCTTATGCCTGTCCGTGCCATTCTGCCGACGTATATCGGCGTGCGCCGGTCAGGAAGTGGTTAAAAAACCATTTTGACATCGCTTCCGCCCTGCAATGGTATGGAGATGGGTGGGGGCCATCTTCCCCTCACTCGTCTCCATATCCAGCATGGAGCAACATCCGATCGCCTCTGCCGCTGGTGACAACTCCGGTAAGTGGCGGAGGGCACTGGAGCGTGGCAGGAGGGGGGGGCCTCTCCGATAAAAGTGTTCTTGCAGCGAATCCGCCACAGAGACCACTATTATCGGAAACCAGACCGCCGGCCGAAAAAGAGGATACCGGGGTTATGGCAGCTAGCTGCTGCCATAACAACGATATTCCTAATCAAACTTAGGATGTATATTGGCGTGCGGCGGTCCGGAAGTGGTTAAAACCCTGGTCAGTTCATTGCCATTGGGAAGAGAAAATCTATAAAAACATAGTTGTCACTGGAACAGTTTTTCCCATTGCGAGATTTCCCAACACCTCATATTTTGGCGGAAAACTAAACTTTTTGGATCACCCAACACTTTCTGTTTTGGCAACACTGGTCATTAGGACAAATAGAAAGGATAAATCTATCTGGTGGGGAGACAAATGGCAATAAAATCTTCATAGGGGTTCTTTATCTTGGCTTTCACCCAAAACTGTCTCTAATGTGTCACTGTTGTAGGAAGATGTGCAAGGTTCTCCAAGAACAAGGACAAGGAGGACCTAAATCTCCGTCCCTCCCAACCTCTGCTTACTCTAGATCTAATGTAATAATGAATTCTTATGCTGATGAATTGAATAACCACTCTGAGGGGAATTTACTAAGACTGGAGCAGCTGTGCTTGGCAGCCAATCAGCCTCTACCTTTTATTTTATAAACGTACCTGAAGAAGCTAACATTAGAAGCTGATTGGTTACTAAGCACAGCTGCACCAGATTCTGTCTATTCCCGGAACTGTAGGAGAGGTCATAATTTCCATCTACACTCTATGAATTAAAACAAATTCCTGGCCCTCCGGAAGAGATGAGAACATTTCCCAGAGTCGTCCCCCTGCCATGACATTATCAGCCAAAATGTCAGTGCCCAAGGGAATATTCTACTACTGAAAAGCAGTGGCATGTACTGCTTAAAAGTGTTACTAAACCCACAACAGTAAAATCAGTCTGTATATGCAGGAAAGCAGATTTGGCTGCTCAATGACCAGGCCATTTTTTGCGATTCGGCACTGCGTTGCTTTATCTGACAATTGCGCGGTCGTGCGACGATGTACCCAAACAATATTGCCATCCTTTTTTTTTCACAAATAGAGCTTTCTTTTGGTGGTATTTGATCATCTCTGCGGTTTTTATTTTTTGCGCTATAAACAAAAAAAGAGCGACAATTTTGAAAAAAACACAATATTTTGTACTTTTTGCTATAATAAATATCCCCAATTTCTTTTTAAAAAAGCAAATTTTTTCCTCAGTTTAGGCCGATATGTATTCGTCTAAATTTTTTTGGTAAAAAAAAAATTGCAATAAGCGTATATTGATTGGTTTGTGCAAAAGTTCTAGCATCCACAAAATAGGGGACAGATTTATGGCATTTTTATTTTTTATTTTTTTTACTGGTAATGGCGGTGATCAGCGATTTTTATCAAGACTGCGACATTATGGCGACATTATGGCGGGCAGATCAGACACTTTTGGCACATTTTTGTGACTCATCTATACAGCGATCAGTGCTATAAAAATGAACTGATTACTGTGTAAATGCCACTGGCAGGGAAGGGGTTAACAGTAGGGGGCGATCAAGGGGTTAATTGTGTGTCCTAGGGAGTGATTCTAACTGTGGGGGGATGGGACTGCCTGAGTGAGGAGAGCGATCTGTTGTTCATACTTAGTATGAACAACAGATCGCTCTCCTTACCCCTGACAGCATGGAGATCCGTCTGTCTACATTGACAGATCTCCGTTCTGCCTCTGTGTGGAGCGATCGAGGGTGCCTGGCGGTCATCGTGACCGTTGGGCATGCGCATCAGCTCCAGCGTTGCACCACGGGCATGTGTGCACGCCCCCTAGTGGTCAAAAGGCGAGCCGATGTAAGGTAATGTAGTTTCGCCCATGGTAGTCAACCTGCTGCAGTACAACTGCGGTGGCTGGTCGGGAAGGGGTTAAAAGGGTTGTTTAATCATGTCTTCTCTTAACCTCCCCTTCTTCCACTGTCCCCAATCTATCTGCTGACAGAACAGAGCCTTTGGGGCAAGATGCACATGCTCAGTTTGGTGTATATTGCTAGAGGGTTGTTGTTTTTGCTGGGAGAGTGCATGTGATCAGCACAGAGCCAATGAGCACTGTCCAGACAGAGGGTCAGGGGTCCTGTAGCCTTATAGGACAGTCAGAGGAGAAAGAAAACTCCTCCTACAAGATTTAACATGACCCTGATATAAGTGATAAGACTGCTATACTGTATACTGCTGATGAGAAAAAAAGGTATTTAGCAGTTTATATCTACTACAATAATTGCATTTCCATGTCCTGTGTAGGGAATGCCTGGGTTTACTAAGACGTTAACACTGCAGGGGTTTAGCAATGTTCTAAATTATTTTTAGCAGCCTTAGAATTTAATATACTGTATTTGTGCCAGGAGAAATGTTGTACATTAGATTTAGATTTTGTTCTTGGATGTCTTGGGAGATGTCTTCTTGTTCTATTAAGACATGTTAGCTGTGATAACCATTATAAGTTATTTTACCAAAGCATCTTTACAAAATCTATTAAAGGAATTATATTGTGAAAAAATAGGGAGCCTTCGCTGAGTTCTGTTTATGAAAATACTAGTTGTCTGGCTATCATGCCAATCCAGAGGCTTTAGTTCTTTGAGTCTCCTTGTCATACTCAGGAGGAGTAGCAGAATGTATTTTGGGGTGTAATTTTTGCTATGTACATGCTATGTGTTTAGAAATATCTTATAAATTGACAATTTATTTTTTTTTTTGTAAAAAAATACGTTTTCATTTTTTCGCACAGTTTCCAAAAACTTGTGGAAAAAAATAACATGTTCAAAAGACTCTTAATGCCTCATCAAATATACCTTGGGGTATTTGCTTTCCAGAATTGTGTCATTTTGTGGGCATTTCCATTGTCCTGGTTCTCCAGGGCCTTCAAAAATGTGATAGGTAGGAATGAATTTAGATGTGTAATTTATGCTCTTAGAATGCCTGAAGGTGCTACTTAGATGTTGGGCCTCTGTATGTGGCCAGGCTGTGTAAAAGTCTCACACATGTGGCATCACCATACTCAGGAGGAGTAGCAGAATGTATTTTAGGTTGTCAATTTTGCTATGTACATGCTATGTGTTGGAAATATCTTATAATGGACAAGTTTTTGTAAAATAAAAAGGGGTGTTTTCATAATTTTTCAAAAACTTGTGGAAAAAAATGACACGTTCAAAAGACTCTTAATGCCTTATTGAATATACCTTGCTTTCCGAAATTGGGTCATTTTGTGGACGTTTCCATTGTCCTGGTTCTCCAGGGCCTTCAAAAATGTGATAGGTAGGAATGAATTGAGATGTGCAATTTATGCTTTTATGCTCTTAGAACGCCTGCTACTACTAGTCCTGGTTCTCCAGGGCCTTCAAAAATGTGATAGGTAGGAATGAATTGAGATGTGCAATTTATGCTTTTATGCTCTTAGAACGCCTGCTACTTGGAAGTTGGGCCTCTGTATGTGGCCAGGTTGTGTAAAAGTCTCACACATGTGGTATTGCCATATTCAGGAGGAGTAGCAGAATGTATTTTCCGGTATAATTGCAAGTATGCATGTGCTGTTTGAGAGAAATAATTTCTTAAAGTGGTTGTATACCCTTAATTTAGACTTGCACCTACAGGTAAGCCTAGATTAAGGCTTACCTGTAGGTACAAGAAATATCTCCTAAACCTGCACGGTTTAGGAGATATTTGCAAAGAACGATTTACAACGTTGTCTATGGCGCATGCGCGCCGTAGACAACGGTGCAGTGAACGGGTTAATCCCCATTCCCAACTGCGGCTCACCGCAGTTGAAGTGCCCCGCGCGCATGCGCGGAGCGACGTCTTCGCTGCTCTGGCCAATCACAGCGCCGCAGCGGCGCTGTGATTGGCCAGAGCGGCGATACCCGGAAGAGCGATGGCTGCGGCTCGAGGGGGAGAAGAAGACGGCGTCGGGGGCCCCGATCTAAGGTAAGTGATGCATAATGAGCTAGTATGCTAGTCATACTAGCTCATTATGACTTTCTCTTGCAGGTAGTTTAAAAAAAAAAAAGTTTTTAAAAGGGTATACAACCACTTTAATGTGACAATTTTGTGTAAAAAAAATAAAAAAAACTCACTGTGCCTCTTACTAAATACCTTGGATTGTCTACTTTCCAAAAATGGGTAATTTGTACTGTCCTGGCTTGTTAGTATCTCAAGAAATAAGTTAGGCCATCAGTACATCAGGTGTGATCAATTTTCAATGATTAGCATCATAGCTTGTAGACTCTAGCTTTCACAGAGACTAAATAATATCCACTAATTTGGATTATTTTTACCAAAGATATGTAGCAGTATAAATTTTGGCCCAAAGTTATGAAGAAAAATGACTTATTTGAAAATGTTTACAACAGAAACTAAAAACCTAACTTTGTAAAGAGCATTAATTACTATTTTTGTTCTGTAAAGAGTGTATGGGTTTTGATGATTCTCCCATACTCAGTGGTGCAGATTTTGCTTGTTGCCATGGGGATCCTTGCTCATTTATCCACATGTCTCTATGGATTGTCATTGCAAAACCCCAGCCAAAAAAGCTGAATAGGCAGTAGAAATATATATATATATATATATATATATATATATATATATATATATATATATATATATATATATTACGCATATTGTATATAAAATGCAAAAATACTTGTAACATGTTTATAACTCTGCTTAGTCACTTTTCTGATATAGGCACCCATGCCACACCCCATAGCTAGATAAGTGAAAGAGCTTTGTAGCTTAGTCCTACCTCTGTCCTGGTAAGGTAACCAGCCTGGGGACACTATTTATAGCACAGAGTACATACACTATATTACCAAAAGTATTGGGATGCCTTTACTTACAAGCACATGAACCTTAATGGCATCCCAGTCTTAGTCCGTAGAGTTTAATATTGAGTTTGCCCACCCTTGCCAGCTATAACAGCTTCAACTCTTCTGGGAAGGCTGTCCACAAGGTTTAGGAGTGTGTCTATGGGAATGTTTGACCATTCTTCCAGAAGTACATTTGTGAGGTCAGGCAGTGTTGTTGGATGAGAAAGCCTGGCTCACAGTCTCTGCTCTAATTCATCCCAAAGGTGTTCTATCGGGTTGAGGTCAGGACTCTGTACAGGCCAGTCAAGTTCCTCTACCCCAAACTCACTCATTCATGTATTTATGGACCTTGCTGGTCCAAACCATTTGGTGGAAGGGGGATTATGGTGTGGGGTTCTTTTTAAGGCATTGGGGTTGACCCCTTAGTTCCAGAGAAAAAAATGCTTAAAGCGGTTCTGCACCCATTTCATTTAGTAAATCTCTTTGCCTTCCAAATCAGGCAAAGAGTACTAAATGAAATGTTTTTTTTTTATTTTTTTTTTTTACTTACCTTGTAATTGATGACTTCCGGTCTTCTCTCTCTCTTCGGCGGCGGGCGGGGTCTCTGCGTCGATCGTCGTCACGCCGCACTGTCTCCTGGGATCTGGTGTCATTGATCCCAGGAGTCAGTGCGGGCATCTTCCGAAATCACGCGAGATTTCGGCCACATCTTCCGAAATCTCGCGAGATTTCGGCCACATCTTCCGAAATCTCGCGAGATTTCGGCCACATCTTCCGAAATCTCGTGAGATGTCGGCAGATGTGCCGTTACTGCGCACGCGCGAGTAACGGCGGTGCATGCTGGGCCATCTAAAGTGCCTGTGGGGTTTCACATGCCCACAGGCAAGATGGACCCCAGCAGACAAGAAGAAGACAAGAAGAAGATGAAGATAAAAACCGGCGGCGATCGAGATGGAAGATGGAACAGGTAAGTCCCCCAATTGAGCTATATGCCCTTGGCATATAGCCCAAAAAAAAAAAAAAAAAGAGCGCAGAACCGCTTTAAGGTGTCAGTATACCAAGACATTTTGGACAATTTCATGCTCCCAACTTTGTGGGAACAGTTTGGGGATGGCCCCATGGAGCCGTATGCAGAACATTACACAATTAATCATAACATTTAAATAAATAAATAAAAAAACAACCCTTTCTATAATGGATATTATTGGTATTAATTTTACCAACCATAAAACCATATCCAAAGTATATAACATAACACTTTCACTTATATTATACCATAAAATATCCTATTTAACTCAGCCTTAACAGCTCGAGTTAATACAAAACATGTTTAATATTTACAGAGCAGTCCCTTTTCATGAGAAAGGGACCAAACCACATAATAAGGACCGCGGCGATGGGTGGGAGGGTTTTCCACCGCCGACTGCGGCTCTTACGCACTTTAAATTCCTTTGTATAAGGGCTAGCTTGTGCCACCTTAGCATGTGGCATGCTTTAAGCCAATAACATTTCACCATTAATTAAAAAAACCTGTTATCTCACTAACTGCCAACTTAACTCTAATGCCCCGTACACACAGTCGGAAATTCCGACCACAAAATGCGTCTGATTTTTTCCGACGGATTTTGTCCGACACTGGTGTTGCATACACACAGTCGGACAAAGTTGTCGGGAAATCCGATCATTCTGAACGCGGTGACGTTCGTTGCGTATGACTGAACTACGTAAAATAGCTTTGGTCTCGTAATTTTGATCTGAGCATGCGTGGCACTTTGTCCGTCGGAATTCCCTACACAAGATCGGAAAAAGTCCGATCGGACTTTGTTGTCGGAAAATTTGAGAGCAGGATCCCACACACGGCCAGATTTTCCGACAACATGGTCCGATCGGACATTTTCCGTCGGAATTTTTGACCGTGTGTACGGGGCATTAGTCTGCCATGGTCCCATAGGTTGGCGGAGCTAATTATTTGCCCCTCCCTTCTTCCTTCCTGTTCCAACATGACTGCGCACCAGTGCACAAAGCAAGGTCAATAAAGACATGGATGAGCGAGTTTGCAGTGGAGGAACTTGACTAGCCTGCACAGAGACTTGACCTCAACCCTATAGAATACCTTTGTGATGAATTTGAGAGGAGACTGTGAGCCAGGCCTTCTCCTAAACCTTGTGGACAGCATTCCCAGAAGAGTTGAAGCTGTTATAGCTGCAAAGGGTGGGCCTACTCAATACTAAATCCTACCATCTAAGACTGGAATGCCATTAAAATTCATGTGTGTGTAAAGGCGTGCTTTTGGTAATATAATGTATTACTATTCTCTCTATACCACAATGTTGGACAAAGCTCTGGTCTGCATTTTGCAGCCCATTCATAAAAGGAAAGCCGCTGTATTGAATCTGCGGTGTCCCATGGAGTCCTCTTGACACATAGAGAACTCCATGAAGGGAAATAAGGGTAATTACAAATTTTGACAGGTCAAATGGACAGGCCCTTTTACTGGGTTTATACTTTTTTTAAATGTATTCCTTTTAATAGCGCTCTGCTGGCTTAGGAGTCCCAATGCCAATGGAGCACTAAGCACAACTGTAAAGCACAGTTTTTAAAATAAATGTGCAGTAATGACAGAATAAGCATCACTACAGAGCTTCTCTGTTCAGACAAGCTCCTTTAATTCTTACCCATCTTTCTTCAGTTCCTAGTGCATGCAACATGTAATGATGAGCGCATAAAGCACAACTATCTTACTTTTCTGGTACTTTCACTCTCACTCTCATTCTGATACCAAGAGATTTTCAATAGTTATACTAGCAGTATTTAGAATTATATTTTATGATTTATAGTCAAATCAAGTTTAAAGTGTTACTAAACCCACAACAGTAAAATCAGTCTGTAGACGCAGTAAAGCGTGCTTGTTATACTCACTGTGGAACCTAAGGGTTTAATCCTCCGCATTGTGTAAAAAGGCTGTTTGATCCTGTCTTCTGATCCTCCCCTTCTTCCAAAGTCCCCAATCCATCTCCTGGATAGAACAGAGGCTGGGGGTCAAGCTGCACATGCTCAGTTTGGGGTGTCTTGCTAGAGAATTTTGTGACTGTGTGACCAGCACATGGCCAATCAGCACTGTCCAGACAGAGGGTCAGGGTCCTGCAGCCTTATAGGACAGTCAGAGCAGAATGAAAACGCCTCCTACAAGGTTTAACCAGACACTGATAGAGGGCACAAGACTGCTATGTACTGCTGATGAAAAAGGGTATTTAGCAGTTTATATTTACTAAAACTCTTTCATTTCCATGTTCTGTGTACTGCAGGAGATCAGCTAATGTGTGTGTATATGTATGTATGTATATACAGGGCCGGGACAAGGGGTGGGCAGGAGGGGCGGCTGCCCCTGGCGCAATGGTATATTGCAGGGGTAGGGGGCACCCTGAGCCTAACCCTAAGGGAAAGGGGGGCGCAGTTTGGCATCTTTGCCCTGGGCACTGGATGACCTTGTCCCGGCATTGTATGTGTATGTGTGTGTGTGTATATATATATATATATATATATATACTGAAATGTATACTGTACTCTTATTGTTAAGGAGTATAAAGGCATTGCCCTCCAAAATCCTTATAAATGTGACAGACAAAGGCACAATCTCATATACTGCATTTCAGAAAATCTGCTCCTACCTTCTTTATCTCTCTTTCTTGCCTTATCAGATGATTGCTTTGCCTTGCTATTTGTAGGATGAAATAGGCTGCCTGTAATACAAGACTATGGGGGTTATTTACGAAAGGCAAATCCATATATAACGCTACAGAAGTAGGGCTAAACAATGTGATAAAAGAAAAAAAAATGTTTCCCTCCTCTAGTATCGCTTCTGCTGGCAACATTAAAAAAATTAAACATATCCCCACATAAGAAAGATACGTTTTCTCACAGCGTATCAAAAATATACATTCCGGACGCACACACATATTGATATTTGTGAAATTAGAGTACAAATATACAGCACATACAGTATATGAAACCAGATAAATTCTCCTAATCTTAAAGAACAGGTGTTTGGAGTTTGCATCCAGCGGTCCCTAATTTTGTTAAATTTTGTAGGGCAACCTCTAACATACACTATATTACCAAAAGTATTGGGACACCTGCCTTTACACACACATGACTTTTAGTCTTAGTCTGTAGGGTTCAATTTTGAGTTGGCCCACTCTTTGCAGCTATAACAGCTTCAACTCTTCTGGGAAAGCTGTCTGCAAGGTTTAGGAGTGTGTCTATGGGAATGTTTGACCATTCTTCCAGAAAGCGCATTTGTGAGGTCAGGCACTGATGTGGACGAGAAGGCCTGGCTCACAGTCTCTGCTCTAATTCATTCCAAAGGTGTTCTGTTGGGTTAAAGTCTGGACTCTGTGCAGGCCAGTCAAGTTCCTCCACCCCAAACTCACTCATCCATGTCTTTATGGAGCTTGCTTTGGCACTGGTCCAAATCATTTGGTGGAGGGGGTATTATAGTGTGGGGTTGTTTTTCAGGGGTTGGGCTTGGCCCCTTAGTTCCAGTGAAGGGAATACTTAAGCCATCAGCATACCAAAACATTTTGAAAATGTCATGCTCCCAACTTTGTGTGAACAGTTTGGGGATGGCCCCTTCCTGTTCCAACATGACTGCGCACCAGTGCACAAAGCAAGGTCCATAAAGACATGGATGAGCGAGTTTGGGGTGTAGGAATTTGGCTGGCCTGCACAGAGTTCTGACCTCAACCGGATAGAATAACTTTGGGATGAATGAGAGTGGAGACTGCGAGCCAGGCCTTCTCATTCAACATCAGTGCCTGACCTCACAAATGCGCTTCTGGAAGAATGGTCAAACATTCCCATAGACACACTCCTAAATCTTGTGGACAGCCTCCCCAGAAGAGTTGAAGCTGTTATAGCTGCAGAGGGTGGGCTAACTCAATATTGAACCTTACGGACTAAGACTTTTGGTAATATAGTGTATTGTATCTCCCTAAAAGAAAGAGTGTCTGTTATCCATTCCTCCAGTGCAGGGGGAACAGCCTGCATCCAGGGGCTGGTCACCAATTTCCAAGCACTAAAGGTTTAATGTAGAAATGTAAGTAGGTTTTTATCGGTGTCTGAGTCAAGTAGAATTCCCAGCAGACAGGGTTTAGGCTCAATGGATACGGAAGATCCCATGCCATCATGCAGAAACCAAATCACCTGGCCCCAGAAACCACACACACACACAGGGCCACCTTCAAGGGAGAGAAAAAGGGGCAGCTGCCCTGGGCCCTGTCATTATTGTGGGGCCCAAAGCAGCTGCCCCATACTTGCCAACTATCCCAGTTCAAATTCCCTCGTCCCTAGGTTTTAGTCCAGTGCTGTGTCCTGATATCTCAGCGTGAAGTTCTGTTACTAATGCTGCCCAGCTCTGCCCTATTGTTGTGTACAGATGACTCACCTGCAGTCCCTGTGTTTTACATGTAAATACCAGCATTGATATGTAAATAGCGGCTGCATTCATATGTAAATAGCGGCGTACCGACAGCATTCATATGTAAATAGAGGCAGTATTCAAATGTATATCATACCCCCCCCCCCCCCGAGGTCATATCCACCATCACTTATACGGAATGCTGCCCACTGGGGAGATAAAGGGTCATGCTGGAAATTGATCACACACACCTCCCCCCAGCACTGCCACTGATCCCAGGATTCCTAGGATTCCTAGGAGTTTTCTGTCTATTAATGGGTCCCCTCACCTCCTCAGTCCATGGTGTGCAGGGAGTGAGGTGATAATGTGTTGTAACCTCTAGCAACCAATCAGTGAGCAGTATTGATGTACAGTAATCTCTAGAAACCAATCAACAAGCATAAATCATGTGCTGTAACCTCTAGCAACTAATCAGTGAGCGGTAACGATACACTGTAACCTCTGGCAACCAATCGCTGCCTGATCTGATTCAGTAAACAGATTTTAAATCTAGCTGCTATTTATTGTATGCCTCAAAGCAGGTGGAGAGCGAAACTGCATGGGGGGGGGGGGGGGGGCAAGGGTCCAATCAATATTAAAGACGGCCCTGCACACGCATGGACAGTGTCAGATCAGCCCAAATGTGCCTGGGGATATAAGACATTTAGGGCTTATGCCCCATACACACGGTCGGATTTTCTGACGGAAAATGTCCTATCGGACCATGTTGTCGGAAATTCCGACCGTGTGTGGACTCCATCGGACTTTTTCTGTCGGAATTTCCGACGGAAAAAGGTTGAGATCCTGCTCTCAAATTTTCTGACAACAAAGTCCTATCGGACTTTTTCCGATCGTGTGTAGCGAATTCCGACGGACAAAGTGCCACGCATGCTCAGATCACATTACAAGAACAAAGCTATTGGCTACTAGCCTCTACGTAGTCCCGTCGTACGCAGCGAACGTCACCACGTTCAGAATGATCGGATTTTCCGACAACTTTGTTCTACCGTGTGTATGCAACACCAGTGTCGGACAAAATCCGTTGGAAAAAATCTGACGGATTTTGTGGTCGGAATTTCCGACCGTGTGTACGGGGCATAAGAGGAAAACGTGCTAGGCGAGTTGAGGTGAGATATGCCCTGTGCACTATATAAAGTTGAGTAAGGCGATCTGAGACTTTGGGTGAAAACTTTTTACATGAGTTCAGTATCTCTTCCCATTCTTCATCCTCCATAACCCCAATATCACTCTCCCAGCGGGATTTACTGGCATAAGCCAATTAAGAGGCCGATGGGGTAAGGAGGGACTCATACAGCGTGAAAATCAATTTGCGAAACACTGCATCGACGCACTCAAACAGCCTCTATACAAGGTTCACCCGAAAGCGTGGGAGTACCTGACAACCACGTCCCCTAAACAGAAAGGGATATCTCTATTATGTAATATTCTTCACCAAAAACTCCTCTTCACTAAAACATCTCCCCACATTCCCTGGGAAAATGATTTAGGACATGGATATACAGAACACCAATGGCAACGAGCTATTTAATCAATTTACAATGCAACAACATGCTCTGCACTATGGGAACTTACCCAAAAACTGTCTCTTAGATGGTATTTAACCCCGTCAAGGCTGGCAACATTTAGCTTAAAAACCCCAGACACCTGTTCGAGATGTAATTCTGCCAAGGGAGATCTATTTCATATAATGTGGCAATGTAAACACGTTAAAAACTACTGGAAAAGCATTTTCCAAGTTCTGTCGGATAAAACAACCCAAAAAGTTCCTCCAGCACCTGAATTGGCGATCCTAAATCTCAACATAGACGCCATACACCAAAATATCAGACATGTGACGACACACATCTTACTAGCGGCCAGACTGTCCATTACCCGTTTATGGAAAACAGATAAGACGCCTTCCATGGAACAAACACTTGAACTGGTGAACCTTCACTATCGCTATGAAATAACAATGGCATCTGGTGGGGGTTACCTAGCAAAAAGTAGGAAAGTGTGGCTACCGTGAGAACTATGGTCAGGAGCAGCCAAGTTCCTTTAACAAGTTAAACTCACATTTGGTATAGTAATGATTTAGCAATAAGTTGGATTTTAGTATCCTCATTTAGATCAGTTATAAGCTACACAACAGCAGCACGACGTAGCTCTCCCCCAGGCAACAAAAGAGATCCCACTGGGGTTGCCTGGGGGTGTGGTAACTACGAATATTCAATAGCTTATATTTACTGCATAAGTTTACTGTGTAGAATTTTCAGTTAGCACTTCCGTGAACATATATTTCTGCATTAAAGTGTATGCGTTGATATGTAAACGATGTACATTGTATACAATGTTTGTTATTCCTATCATTACTGTAAAACAATAAAAAAACTATTGATGGAAAAAATCTATTTGCGGGGTTCGTTCCCATATACAACGTCTGTTTAAAGACAAAGAAGGGAGGAATGGATAAGTACTACTGAATTGTACCTGTAATGCCCTGTACACACGGTCGGAAATTCCGATGGAAAAGGTCCGATCGGATTATGTTGTCGGAAAATCCGATCGTGTGTGGGCTCTATCAGACTCTTTTGCGGCGTACACACGGTCGGAATTTCCGATGGGAGCTTTTCATCGGATTTTCCGACCGTGTGTATGCCCAACGGTCTTTTTCTGTCGGAATTTCCGACGGACTTTGAATTGAGAACCTGTTCTCAATTTTTCCGACGGAAAACCTTTCTATCGGATTTTCCGATCATGTGTATGCAATTCCGGCACGCAAAATTCCGACGCATGCTCGGAAACAATTCGACGCATGCTCGGAAGCATTAAACTTCCCTTTTATAGTGCTGTCGAACGTGTTTTATGCCGCTGTGTTATTGACCGTCGGAATTTGGTGTGATCGTGTGTAGGCAACACAGCTTGAGCGGAATTCCGTCGGAAAAAAACATCAGAATTTTTTCCGACGAGAATTCCGATCGTGTGCACGCGGCATTTCCGAGAGCAGGATCTAAAATTTTCCGACAAAAAATCCGATCAGACTTTTTCTGAACGTTTGTAGAGAATTCCGACGGACAAAGTGCCACGCATGCTCAGATCAAATTACGAGACCGAAGCTATTGGCTACTAGCCTCCACGTAGTTCCGTTGTACGTAAAGAACGTCACCACGTTCCGAACGATTGGATTTTCCGTCAACTTTGTCCGACCGTGTGTATGCAACACCAGTTTCGGACAAAATCCGTCTGAAAAAATCAGAAGGATTTTGTGGTCGGAATGTCCGACTGTGTGTACAAGGCAGCGGAAAAACATATAATTTGGAAGGAAGAATTCAGGACATTAAAAGTTTTTACTTCCCTGTTATTTAGCACACAGGTAAGGAGGAATACACCTTTGGAGATCCAGAGTCCCTGATCCGGAATAGATAAAAGTCCAGGTAATAGCTTATTGGACCAAAGGGACATGTCAATGTGAAATCGTTAATCTTAAGCATACACGTTTGTAGTGAAAAGCTATACTTTTATGCAGAGGTTGTGTAAGTGAGCCCTTGATGCCTCTAATGTCATAAAATGGGTGTGGACTTATCGATGTGTCGAGGTTCGAGACTAAGGTAGCATATTTTTACCTGTCTTGTCTATATGAAATAAATGAGAGTTGAGTGGATAATATACACTAAGATCCGGTAGGGCTGTGCCTCCTATGGAGGTTGGATTTTTAAAGGATACGTTTACGTTATATAACATGTTCCACCCATATTCAGGGTGTAACATGTAACATGTTACGAACGGACTGGCCCCCGCATCTCCCCGATCCCCGCTGTGACAGCTAGTGGGGTTCTTCTCCCTCCCCGTTAGCTGTCACAATTTTAAAAAAACATGGCTCCGCCCACCCAGCTGCATCACTGATTGACAGGGCTCTGTGCATGGAAAACTAAAAGGTACGGACTTTGTGGCTGTCGGCTTGTAGTTTTCAATGAACTAACACGGGGGTGTGGAGCGATTCATGATTCCCGTCAGGTTGTATCTGCCTACCCATACAGGATGCACAGGCAAGCCGATACACTGGCAGATCTGTTTGAGACCTGTATGGTACCAGTGATCTGCTGATTGCTGGTGCAATGCTTTACAGGCTCCAAAAAAAGTCTGTTTATGTGATGTTGAGACTATTCAACAGCACATAAACAACTAGCTGACCTAAAAGGTGAGTGCTATTTCATGAAAAAAAATCTAGCAGAAATATATATATATATATATATATATATAAAGTTATTTTTCATGTACCTACTGTTGGTGCATATGTGTGGGGCACTTTCGGGTTGTTAGCTGTTTTGCCCACCACTCAGTTGGACTGCCTTTGGACATCTAAAAGGTTTTAGACTTCCAATGTTTCTCAATGGATGAGAATTTTTTTTTTTTTTTTTTAACTGCCTTAGAATTTTTTTTCTTGGGAGTCCATTGAGAAACATTGGACTACAAGTCCCAGCCTTCTGTATTTATGACCATGTTCCTGGCACTGCTTTGCTATAAACATTCTGGTAGTAGAGGAGTTATACCTTGGGCTCCAGTTTGTTTGTTTGCCAGCATCCAATCCTCCTGTAGGCAGCAGTATAACCTGAAGGTTTAAGAATTCCTGTGTTCCTCAATGGACTCCAAGAAATAAGTTTTAAGCTGAACAAAATCATATTTTTTTAAATTTGTTTATGATACATTCATATGAATAACTTTAGGCAAAGTATGACCCCCCTCAAGGTTATTTCGATAGGTACCTGCAACTGAGACATGTTTTGATACTCAATCTGGGAGTCAAGAAACTTGCAAGCAGGTGTAGATAGCTAGTCTGCCACTAAGTGGCTCTGTTCCAGATAAGTGTCTGGGTACAGAAAGCAGTGTCATTAGGTGCTAGGCCCCTTTTAGTTATAGCTCTGCTGCAGTGATGCCTGTAGTGAGTCAGTGCCCATATATAAGCCAGGTTGTGAGGACCCCTAGAGAAGTTGGGGAATAGGAGTCAGAGACCTCACCATCAGTCCGATGTAGCAAGCAAGTGGGGGTCCTGGTCAGGGCTGGAGGCGGAGGGGAGGTAGACCTGCACCCAGAAGAGCTGGCTGTAGACTTCCTGACCCTCATGGAGGCGGTGGCTAGAGAAGGTTGCAAAAAGACCTTTTAGGCCAGGTTAAGAGTTGCCTGGAGTGAGGCTATTTCCCTGGAGGGTCCTGGGAGAGATGTGCCCATGGAGGAGCTGACTGCAGAGATCCCATCTCATTGAGTACCAATGAAACCAGGCAGAAAGAGATGGTTTAAGGGAAAATGGCATACCAAAAGTGCTGATGCCTTCAAATAGTATTACTGTGGACTAAATCAGACCTTCCATGTGATCGACAATAGACTGTTGTGTGACCCCGGATAGTTTGTCGATGTTATGTGACTGTTTGTGCTATCTTCCAAGTTACATCAGTAAAGTGCAAGAACCCTATCTTCTTTTTGGGGGATATAAAGGTTAATGGCTGGGAATGCCCAGCCTCCAGCATGGAGTGGGCACAAGATGGCAGAGGGTTAAAGCCTCAAGCAGGAGAGGAAGTGGAGCAGGAACTTGTGCTCTTGGCACCCTAGTCTAGCCATTCACAAGATCACTTACACACTTGCATCTCTACTTATCACTTGATCAGGATACTTAAATCCCAAGGTTCTTAGTTCTTCTGCTTTTAATCTTATGTAGCACTAACCGTTACCTTCTTCATATCGTCTCCGTCTGGGGGTTCCTGTGGTAGATGGCCCAGAAAAATGTAGAAACTGACACTTTATCTTCCTTTTTATGGTTATTTAGTGGAAGAAGATAAAACAGTCTCTTAAAAGTAGGATAGAGGGTTAGGGTGGAAGTTCAGGTACCTTTGGAACTGCTTAGTTAAAAAGTCTCTCACTGTAGAAATCCAGAGAGCAACTGTCTCACAACTGGATTATCACAACCCGGATAGACCTCCTCACACTAGGCCTAGCAGCCAGTGAAGTGTTAGATAAAGCAAAGTCTCTGCCACAGACTTGGTTGTAGAACACATGAGAATAAAGTCTCTGCCACAGACTTGGTTGTAGAACACTTGAGAATAAAGTCTCTGCCACAGACTTTTTTGTAACTGAGGGACTAGATGAATTTAGAGAGCTATTATACGGTACCAGTATCTTGAAGCCGGTCCAGCGATACTGTATGGGTGTAGATCCATTAAGTGTCCTTCAACTGAGCCTCCAGGCTTCTTGTTGAAAGCCATCCTTAGCGCATGGCTTCCTCCTCTGGATGCTTCTCCAGTTGCTGGGCCTCTCCTAACTGAGACGGCACCGGACCACTCTTGGATAATTCAGCCCTGACGTCCATTCGGGCCTGTCCCCTGCAGTTACTTCTCCTCGGGCTATCCAGCCCCGAGACTCGGAATTGCATGGATCCACACCCCAGGCCAGGAGGGCCATGAAGATGGCTTCTGGACCGGAACCCAGAAACACGTGATGACAGTACCTTAAGTACCCTCTCCCAGAATTCACAGCAAGACGACACTCCCACTGGGCTGGTTCCGAGAGAGATTGGCACTCAATGCGCCCAACCAAACTGCGGTCTCACACTTACCAGAAGTGACAGCGACACCTGTGGCCAAGCAGAACCCAGCGCAATCCAGCTAGACTGGTACTGAAACCATAACTTGGTACAATTAAACCCAGAACCAAACTGCAGTTTTAGGAACATTAAATAGAAAAAAACACATAGCACGTACTCGTTAGGAGCCCGGCGCTACACTTATATTCACATTTTCCTACACATGAAATTGGAAAACTAGTGGTCCAAATGGCAGTCCTGTATACTGTCTATGTCTGATGAAGACTAGGAGGATACTTGCTTCTCCCACCTATCATTCTCACCAGCCGAGAACAGTAAACTTATTCAACTATATGTTATTCACCAGACATAATTGCCTCCATACTCATGCAATTTCCTACCCTAAATTGCATGAGATGTGCACAGGCTTAAGCATTTTTGTATCCACATAATCTGGACCTGCCCACTGATGTCTGTTAGAAACAAGTAGTTGATTTACATACCTCTTTATTGTCTATCCCAGGGATATGCAATTAGCGGACCTCCAGCTGTTGCAAAACTACAAGTCCCATCATGCCTCTGCCTCTGGGTGTCATGTTTGCAGCTGTCAGAGTCTTGCTATGCCTCTTGGGACTTGTAGTTCTGCAACAGCTGGAGGTCTGCTAATTGCCCATCCCTGGTCTATCCCTATACCCTGCACCCCAAAAAGATGAAGAAATTTGGCCAAGGTACATTAGAATCTTTCTAAAAAATGTTTATGGCATGCAAAAATGATAGCCGTTAAATGGATGCAATCCACTGCTCCTACCTCAACCCAGTGAATAGTAGCAAATCCTGTATGAAAAGATTTTATATGATATAAGAAACTGCCCACTTAAACATCGAAAAATGTGGGATGCCTGGTGTAAATCAATGCTCACCTTTAATAGACACAGAAGTCAGTTATTGTAAAGAACCACCTAGACACATGTGGGACCAACCTTACAGGCTTAGTATTCTATAATATGTACATAGTATGTATTAACCTGTATTAAAGTGTTACTAAACCCTAGACATGTGCAATTTGTTTCGTTTTTTTTTTCATTTTTTTTTCGGTTTTTTTTCCGTTATTTTCGTTCATTCGTTATCATACGAATGAACGAATGATTCGCTAAAAATTTTAACGAATCGAACGAATACGAAAACAACGAAAATCCGAAATAACCAAATTAGAAACAACGAAACTACAAAAGAAGAAAGTCCCAAAAACGAAAACAGGAACAACGAAAATCAAAATGAACGAAAAAATTCGTACATTCGTAACTTTTTTTTTTTTTTGTTGAATTGGTAATTTACAATGGCGCTGCTTAACATGCCTCGAATGGATTGAACGAAAAAAATTCGTACATTCGTAACTTTTTTTTTTCGATTCGTAATTTTCCGTGTGTCTTACAATGGCGCTGATTAACGTGCTTCGAATGGATTGAAAAAAACATTCGTACTTTTTTTTTTCGATTCGTACTTTTCGTAATGGCGCTGCTTAACGTGCTTCGAATGGATTGAACGAAAAAATTTTCTTTTTTCGTAATTTAATTTTCCGTGTCTCTTAAAATGTAATAATAGCATACACATTACATAAAATTATGAATTATGCTCCAATTACGAATGTACGAAAACAATGTTACGAAAGTACGAATAAATCAATCTAACGAAAGTACGAATGTAACTAAATCTACGAAAATACGAATGCGTCCGAATTTCGAATAAACGAAAATTAAACTAACAGAAAAACGAATCAACAAAAAAAATAACTCTTACGAAAATACGAATCGTTACGAATACGAACACAGACGACTTATGAATTTACGAATTTACGAATACGAACACTGACGACTTACGAATTTACGAATCGTTACGAATCAATGGAAACGAAAAAAAAAAACGAAAAAAAAAACAAATTATTTTGTTGTGCACATGTCTACTAAACCCAGGACAGAACATGGAAATGTTATAGTTTTAGTAAATATTAACTGCTAAATACCTTTTTTCATCATCAGTTAGAGCAGTCTGGTGACTTAGAGCTGTGTCTGGTTAAAGCTTGTAAGGCAGTGGTTCTTAACCTCGGTCCTCATTACCCCCAACAGGCCATGTTTTCAGGTTTTTCTTGATCTTGCACGGGTGCTCTAAATCAGTGTCAATGGCTTGGTAATTTGGACAGCTATTTTATCTAAGAGAAATTACCAAAACATGGCCTGTTTGGGGGTAATGAGGACCAAGGTTGAGAACCACTGTTGTAAGGGGAGTTTTAATTTTCCCCATATCCTCTCTCTGGACAGTGCTGATTGGGTCTGTGCTGATCACATGCACTCTCCCAAGAAAATAATGCTCTGTTCTATCAGGAGATGGGTTGGAGTCAGTTAAAGAAGAAGATGATCGGAGAAGACAGGATCACACAGCCTTTATACACAAAGCAGAGGATTAACCCCTTAGGTTCCGCAGTGAGTATAACAAGCACGCTTTACTGCATATACAGTCTGATTTTACTGTTGTGGGTTTAGTAACACTTTAAAGAGGCACAAGAAACAGAGGCTTGTTGGTATGTATGATTTTACGGTGTCTGGAACTGTTTATTGGCATGCTTTAAACAAAACAGCACTGTATACCTCTGTATGCTTTTCAGAAAAAAAATGTCATACAGATATATATCACGCATAGATCTTGTCCAGTGTCCAGGGATGCAGTATAGATTAATAGCCTCCAACACAGAATTTGTTTTTCCCTGGGACATAATATGTGTCCGAGAGACAACCAATATTTACAGCATAATGTAGGGACTACAAGGAATTGTAATTACTATGAAAACAAGCCTAATCTTTTTATTTATAAGGCAATTTATTGATGCTGCACACCATAACTAAACCAAATGCAACTCTGTAATCACTATTGTATCATTAAAGTGTATGTAAACCATTACATCTATTTCTTCTGTTCACTACACTGCCTAGATCAGGGGTTGGCAAACTTTTGAGCACAGTTTAACAATTTTTTTTTTCAAAGAAATTGAGCGTGACGATTTTATAACAAAAAAAAATGTCAACTTCACACTCTCAATCACAAAAATTATTTTTTATACATTAAATGCTGTAAACTACTTGAGTAGTAGTGAGAAATTAACATCCTGCACTCACGCCTCAGGTGAGCCCCAATTCCTGCAACTCCACACCTCAGATCACTGTCCCCCTGCACATCTGCCCCACCAGTGTAACCCACTGCACATCTGCCCCACCAGTGTAACCCCCTGCACATCTGCCCCACCAATACACCTCCTTTCACATCTGCCCCACTGCTCTACACCCCTGCCTTTCTGTCCCACCACTGAACCCCCCTGCTCATCTGGCCCAACAGTGAACCCCTCTGCTCATCTGCCCCATCACTGTAGCCCCTGCTCTTCTGTCCCACTGCTGAACCCCTTATCTCTTCCACCACTGTACCTCCCTGTACATCTGCCCCGCTGCTATACCCTCCCCTCCTGCTCTTCTGCCCCACCTCTGAACCCCTTCTGCTCATTTTCCCCACCCCTGTACCCTCTTCTTATCTATGATACAAGTGATATGCAGAATGGTGATAGGAAGCTGAGATGAGACACATCTACCTGTCCTGGGCTGGCACACTCATCCTGCTGATCGACCTCTCGCATCCAGCCCACGTGCTTGTATGTGATGTGTGTGTGTTGTATGTGATGTGTGTGTTGTATGCGATGTATGGGATGTATGTGATCTATGTGATGTATGGGATGTATGTGATATATGATGTATGGGATGTATGTGATGTCACATACAAGCATCTGGAATGTATGAGCAATGATGAGCTCAGGTCAGGGGTATTTTCTGAAAGCAGTGGGCCTGTGTGCAGGATCATAAATGGGCCCCCCGCAGCTGAGAAAAAGTGTGGTGCTCTGCGCTGCAGCAAAAGTTGGGGGTGATTTTCATTGCGCTGAATACTGGCTGTGGCTTAAAGGGACACAGAGTGGAGGGGTTCAGTAGTAAGTGATGCAAAGGTTCAGGAATAATTTCAACAAAGTTCCCAGAAGCTCAACAGTAATTCCACAAACTGTCACCTGGTTGTGGTTTTCTCAATCAGTGAAATCTCTTCTTTCTGAGATTGGTATTGGCAAACAAGCGCGTCATCTTCCTCCAGATGGTGGACGGGGCTAGTAGGACTGTGATTGGCTTTAGCTGTGGCCAATGACAGTCCTCCTCCTCCTGGAAACAGGGACCCCCCCCCCCTAGCAGAACTGCATCCAATCTATTCCCCATCACAAAAGCTCACGGTCGCAGTTACAGCAAAGTTGGAGAACCAAACAATGTTTCCTATCTTTTACAATGTGTGGGGGCACAGTGCCTCCCCCTTTGTGCAGGTGCAGCATGGGGAATTCTGAAATTGGAATGTATTAGTGTCTCAATGACACTTCCCTGCGCTGCTCTGCTGATGGGGAGGAAGTCAAGTGTCGGCAAAAGAGGCTTTGAGTGCCGCTTGCAGCACCAATGCCAGGGGTTACCTACCCCTGGTCTAGAGCTACTCTGACTATTGCCTTGTACACACGGTCGGACATTCCGACCACAAAATCCGTCTGATTTTTTCCGACGGATTTTGTTCGAAACTTGTGTTGCGCCCACACACGGTTCGAGGTGACGTACAACACGTACGACGGGACTACGTAGAGGCCAGTAGCCAATAGCTTTTGTCTCCAAATTTCTTCTGAGCATGCATGGCACTTTGTGCATCGGAATTCTCTACGCACGATCGGAAAAAGTCTGATCGGATTTTGTTGTCGCAAAATTTTAGATCCTGCTCTCAAATTTTTGCCGTCGGAAATTCCCGATGGAAAAAGTCCGCTAGAGCCCACACACGATCGAATTTTCCGACAACATAATCCGATCTGACTTTTTCCATCGGAATATCCGACTGTATGTACAGGGCATAACAGTGTTAATTTTGTTGACGAAAATATTTTCGTCAGAGGCATGTTTCCAGTGATGAAAACTAAACGAAAATTAAAATAAAAAAACAATTGTCGAAAACAATGATGAAAATCAATTCCAATTTCATCAACGAATGCAAACGTAATGAAAATGTAATGGAGGGACGTTTGGTTTTATTTGTAAAGATGTTATATAACAGCTAAATCTGTGTCTGTAGTTTGTTCAAACCTTAATATCATAAATAATAACATTATTTGTTAATAATAACATTTTACTCCAGGAGTAAATGAGTTTGGAAATTCTAGAAAAATGCTTAACTAATGCATTACAATTTAACGAAACCCATTAGGTTTTAGTCTAAAATGCACCATATTATGCTGGTCACACACTATACGAAAAAACCGGTCTAACCCATTTTCGAAAATCGAACATTCGACGGTGAGAGCAAACGATAGTGCCATCATGTAATGACTGATAAATCGGTCAGTGGACATAAATTAATAAATTTTTTGTTTGTGTTTTTTACATATACCTAGTGCAATCAGTTCGGACTGGAACCACATTTCAATTTATCGTTCATTCGGCAGAAAATTTCCAAACTTGTCCTTTGTTTTTTCGGTTCAAAAATGCCCCAACGATTATCGATTTTGTGCCCATTTACTGGCCGAAAAACTAACAAACTGGCCAAATGACCAAATTCCGGACAATTTTTCATCTAGTGTATTGCCAGGATTACACTATGGTCCACTCCAGTTACCCTCTTCATCCTAAATGTTTTCTACCACACAATTATTTTTTGGTTCAGTAATAAAGGAATACTTTGTGGGGATAAAGACTGTTGTAGGCACATACATTACTACAACACATAAGCCTAAAAACTCAGGCCCTAATTAAAACAGTAATTAAGCTTTTTTATTCTATTAGGCCTCCTCCCAATATTCAAAATAAGATTTTTTTTCTTAGCACCACTGAGCCTTTGCTGTCTCTTATTTCCCACTTCTGTGTTGAATAATGGCCAGCAATGATGCCAATAGAAATGTAAAAAAAAAAAAAAAGTGTCACAATAAGTACACGATATAAAACAATATGCACATGTTTATGTATAATATGCATAAGTGGAATAGACATTTCAGAGCTGGTTTTGGCCAGCTCAGTAGATTGCTTTAAAAAAGGCCTGGATTTTTTCCTAAGGGTCCTTTCACAAGGGGCGGATCCGTAATGATCCGCCCCGTGAACATCCGATCCGCTCTGCAGACGGATGGAAAAATAGGGTTTTCCTCAGCGGACGATATCGGGTGTCAGCGGATGCTCATCCACTGACACCCGCTATCCCATAGGGGTACATGTATGTCCGTTTTTCATCCGAAAACGGATGGATGAGAAACGGACATATGGTCCGCACGTGTGAAAAGGGGCCTTAGGCTCCATGCACGCTAGGAGCAGAAAAAAACGTCAACGTTTTTAGCTTATAAAACGTGGCATAAAAGATGCAATTTGAAAGCATATTGTACAACGTTTAGGCCAGTCTATGAGAGTTTAAGAGCATTTCGTTTATAGGCAACTGGGGCATCTCTTTAGTGTAGGAGAGACTGACGTTTTTACAGCTCCTAAACTTCTCCAGAAAACGCGATTGAGAAGGTTTTTTTTTTCCTGCCTCTGAACGTCTCTGACAGAAAACACCTGTAGTAGTCATAATGTGCAAAAACACATAGAACACAATAGAAGTGCAGGTGAAAAAAAGTCAAACGCTTGTAGAATTAACGTTTTTTAAGTCCAGTGTGCATGGAACCTAAATGTACATAATATAACCGCATTGTAACATTTATAGGTAAAGTTGATCCAGGGAATATTCGATCGCCTCTCGGGATCAGGAAGGAATTTTCCCCTGCTGTAGCAAATTGGAGCATGCGCTGCTGGGGTTTTTGCCTTCCTCTGGATTAACTGTGGGTATAGGATTGTGTATATATAGGATTGCATGATTGTTTGTTTTTTTTTTTTCTTTCTTATTGGTTAAACTAGATGGACTTGTGTCATTTTTCAACCTGACTAAGTTAACAATGTACCTATGTAACTATGCTCAAGCATATATACAAAACTCCACCCTGTATTAATGGAGGAGCAAGGAAATAATAATGGAGGCAAATTCATAAACAGTGCATTCAAAAAATGAATTTACATGTGAAAAAATAAAATAAAATATCAACTAGTTATCCATATAAAAGTCCATCATGGTGATTTACATACACGGAACCTGCTAATAGCAGTCCAATTAGATAATAGATTGATGATTCAGTGTGCAAAATCAGCAAACAAATAGTGAGAGGGTGCTCATTGAAAGGCCGTCCCCACATCAACTCACTTCTCTTACCAGAGACTTTGGATCTCAAATTATAGAGATCTTAATCACCTTTTAATCTCCACTTATCCCTGTGGTTATAGGGAGGGCAAAGGTATCATCCACATTTAGCTTCAGCCGTATTACCATCCAAGGGTTTCACCTGATGTCCAATCAAGCATGTATTATATTCAGTCTTTAAAGGTTTTCAGGCATATATGGGTAGAAGAAAGCACTTCATAGTCTACTATATTATAATACTGTTTTATTAAAAAGCATATATTGCAATTATAGTTAGATGATCAAAAGCCAGCAAAATACAAACAAACAGACACGGCCGCGGACCTCGCCAGCCGTCTCGAGCATGACGACGCCACAGATGTGGCTCCACCCAACGCGTTTCCCCGTAATGGGTTTCAACTGGGAAAGAAGACTCCCAGGAATCACTGGGATATCTATTAGCTAATTGGACTGTCATTAGCGGAATACCATAATGGACTTTTATATGGATAACTGATTGCTATTTAATTTTTTCACATGTAAATAAATTTTTTGAATACACTGTTTATTAATTTGCGATCATAAGTAAATTGGTGATTAAATAGATAAGCGTACCTAGTCACTTTTAGAGTCGTATGCCCCGTACACACAATCGGACTTTCCGACAACAAAACCGTGGAATTTTGTCCGAAGGGTGTTTGGCTCAAACTTGTCTTGCATACACACGAACACACAAATGTTGTCCAACAATTACGAACGTAGTGACATACTAGACGTACTACGTGTTTTTTTAGCTCTTTAGTGCCACCCTTTGGGCTCCTTCTGCTAATTTTGTGTTAGTAGAAGTTTGGTGAGTGTCGATTCACGCTTTTCTTTTCGCGTTTTTTATTTCGTGCTTTTCAGAACGGACATTTGTCAACCAGACATGTTGCGGAAATTGGAGGAGATAACGTGTTATTTATTATTGGCCTTGGAGTTATTGCGTTGACATATTTTTTTTGGTTGAATAATGATTTGATTTGGTATATTTTCTATATTATTGGATGCATAGAATGCACTATTTTTAAATCCTATTGGCATATAGCATGTCTAATTTTTTTCATTTTTTTTTTTAATGCACAATAAAAGTAGAATAATACTTGGCTATGTGTTTTACTTCAAATGACAGTTTGGTAGTAGGCAGTTACATTTTAAAAAATACAATGTAAAATTGACAAGTTAATTCTCCATTACGTGCGCTAGTTTACAAGACCGACCTCTTCTGCTTCCGAGCATGCGTGTTTGTACTTTGGACTTTTGTCCGACGGACTTGTGTACACACGATCGGAAAATCCAACAACACACATTTGTTGGCGGAAAATTTGAAGACATGCTAGCCAACATTTGTTGGCGGAAAGTCCGACAACAATTGTCTGATGGCGCGTACACACGGTCGGATTTTCCACCAACAGCTTGACATCCAACATTTCCTATCGGAAAATCTGATCTTGTGTACGGGGCTTTATATTCAGACCTACTGGGTAGCAGCTCTCATATTTTGATTATTTCGAGTATTTGGATTGTTTTTTTGTTTTTGTTTTCACTTTTGAAATTTTTGAAACGTTTGTTGGAGGTTGAAAAAGGGCGGGATTTTTTAAAAGAAGAATAAATATGGAGGAGCAAGGAAATAAATAATACTAAAAAAAAAAATAGGGGAAGAAGGTGATGAAGGGGTTAATAAAAAGTAATTAAAGTTAACAAGGGGTTAAAGTCTACTAATTCACTAGTAAGTCACTAATATATTTATTTTGTTCAGCCCGGCAAAAGAAACAGTGGTGTGGATGGGCAAATGCCCCCCAATAGGCTACTGTTTCTGACAGCGCTCGTTATCAGAATACCCGAACAGTGTCTGCAGTTGCACATCTAAAATAAGATATGTGATGAAAGCAGAAAGGTTTTATTAAAAAATATTATTAGCACGGCACTAACTACAATCATTCACAAATGGATAATTTACTCTACGTTTTCAGTCTAGTTTATCCAATAAGGAAAATTAATAAATAGAATAAATAGAAAACCTCCATATACACAATCCTATACCCACACTTGATCCAGAGGAAGGCAAAAAACGCAGCAAGGCATGATCCAATTTGCTCCAGCAGGGGAAAATAAATTCCTTCCTGATTCCACAGAAGGCAATCAGATATTTCTTTCATAAACAATCTCTGGGGTTATTACCAATACATGTTAATATCCAGTTATATTTATATTATATTTAGGAATGCCAGAACCAGTTCTTGAGGGAGTCTATTTTTTTATTTCCCAGTTCATACTGTGAGGCTGAGTTAACACCATTAACACCATGCGGGTTCCCCCCATCCAATTTGCAATAGCGGGAGATTTTGACGGGCTCCCTATGGAGCCGGTTCACATATCTCCACTGCGGCTTCCGGTGCAAATTTGCACAGGAGCCCTGTGCGTCTTTTGGTCCATTTCAGGTTCAAATTCAGCCAAATATTCGGGCTGAAATCAGACCTGAAACTGTGAACGAGGACGCACCGGACCCCTGCTGGGAGCCGAATGCAAAGATGGTGTGAACCTAGCCTGACGAAGTCTTTCCGTCTGTGTTGGTAACTCTCTTTTACTTGTGACATAAGGAGTGCCCCCTTGTCCTCTGTGATGACCTTATAGTGAATAACTCAACATCAAGTTCACTATGTGGGTCACTTATGTATTTATATGTTGATCATATCCCCCCTTAATCTCCTCTTATCAAGAGTGAACAAATTCAGTTCCTCTAATCTTTCCTTTATAGCTGAGCTCCTCCATGCCTCTTATCAGTTTGGTTGCCCTTCTCTGCACTTTCTCCAGTTGCCCGATATCCTTTATGAGAACTGGTGCCCAAAACCGAACAGCTTATTCCAGATGATTTCTTACTAATGATTTGTACAGGGGCAAAATGATATCTCTCTCTCTTCTGTCTATGCCTCTATTAATACAAGAAAGTACTTCCTTTAGTTCCTTTAGAAACTGTAGATCTGCAGTGCATGATATTCCACCAGAACACCCAGATCCTTCATTGACTCCTCCAGTTGTGCTCCTTCTATTATGTAAGATAAAGGCATATTTTTAAGCCCCAAGTGCATAACTTTACATCAACATTAAACCTCATTTGCTACCTAGTTGCCCAAATAAACAGTGCATTGAGGTCGGCTTGTAAATTGGAGACATCCTGTGAGGACGTTATTCCACTGCATAGCTTGGTGTCATCTGCAAACACTGAAATGGTACTTTTAATCCCAGACTCAATATCAGTTATACATATATAAAAAAGTAAGGGTCCCAGGACTGAACATTGGGTTATACCACTAAAAGCCCTAAACCATTCAGAGTATGAATCATTAATCATACTACTCTCTGAATACATTCTTTTAGCCAGTTTTCTATCCATTTACACTGAATTCATTAGATTAATTTTCTAAACCTATAGAATACAATTTACAGATTAGCTGTGTGGGCTAGTATTGCAATAATATGATAAAACAGTGTTTCTCAACATTTTTTCATTCACACCATCCTTTAAAAGTAAAATTTAAAGACACCCCAGTCTAAAATGTAAAAAATGTAAATGTTACTTACCATCAATGGGAAATCTGAGCCTAGGACATTGCACACAACTGCTTTAAGCCCCATACACACGGTCGGATTTTTGCATGGATTCTGTCCGATCGGACAATGTTGTTGAAAAATCAGACCGTGTGTATGCACCATCGGACAGTGTACGTCGGATTGTCCGACGGACAAAGTCCTATCTCCTGCTGGATAGATTTTCCGACAACACGGTCCGATCACACCAAATCCGATCGTGTGTACGGTTGTCCGACCGGACAAAGTGCTACGCATGCTCAGATCACATTACAAGACCAAAGCTATTGGCTACTAGCCTCTACGTAGTCCCGTCGTAGGCAACAAACGTCACCACGTTCAGAATGATCGGATTTTCCGACAACTTTGTCCGACCGTGTGTACGCAAAACCAACATCAGACAAAGTATGACGGACATGGTCCGACGGACCTGGTCCTCGGATAATCCGCGCGTGTGTATGGGGCTTAAATAAAATGAACTGATGGTAATGGTACTGGTAGCTAGGGATGGGCCCGGTGTTCGATTCGAACCCATGTTCGAATCGAACATCGGCCGTTCGTCTGCTCGTCGAGGGCAGAACTCTGAGGGCCGTTTGCATCAAATTCATGTGATGCGAACGGTCCACAATGCACTGCGCCAGTCGCAGTGCATTGCTGGCTGATGATTGGCCAAGGATGCACTGTGACCCCGCATGCTTGGCCAATCATAGAGCCAGCGGTGAGAAGAGCAATAATTGGCCACAGGCAGGATGCCTGTGGCCAATTATAGCTCAGGGGGTTTAGTACACGCCCCACACTATATAAGGCGGCCGCGCCGTCGGCCGCGTGTAGTGTGTTCCGGCTTGAGGAACAGTGACAGTGTACTGTACATGTACACACTATATGTGAATCATTTCTGTGTGGGGAAAGTGTGGGGAAAGAGGAAAAATAGGCAGGGATAGTGTATTCTTCTCAGCCTTTGCTTGTGGGGAAAGTGAAGGGATAGAGGAAAAATAGGCAGGGATAGTGTGTTCTTCTCAGTGCTGTTCTCTACCAATACAGCCATCTGCAGGAGTTAGTGTGTGTGCTGTGTAAGTATAGCACAGCAGTAGCACACTAAACCACCTTACACTGTATCTGCCCTGTTGTCACCTAAGACAGCCATCTGCAGGAGTTAGTGTGTTTTGTGTGCCTCCAGCACAGCACAGTATACACCAACAGTCCATACATACATACATACATACATACATACATACAGTATATACCTACAGTCCCTGTCTTGTTTCCACCGCCTGTATACTGCGGTTCAGAGTATATAGGGTTTTAGGTATAGGGTTTTATTTTGGGTGCAGGGTTCCCCTTAATATCCATGCAAGACCCAAAGGGGCTGGTAATGGGCTGGGGTAGGGGGGTGATGGGGTAGCCATGCCATTTTTCTCAAAGATTTTCATCCATATTGCCTGGACAAGACATGACATTAAAGCCGCAAGCAGTTTTAAATGGCTTCTTTTTTTCCTTTACAAATGTCATTTTGTGCAGGGACAGTTCTAAACACGGGAAACACATGCCACTTCACAGGCATACTTTAGACACCCCCAGGTAACATATTTAAAGGAATATTTCACTTTTCTTTTTCACTATATGCATCATTAAAATGACTGCTCCAGAAAAAACGTCCGTTTTTAAAACTTCTTTTTGCATTGATACATGTCCCCTGGGGCAGGACCCGGGCCCCCAAACCTTTTTTATAACAATAACATGCATATTGGCCGTTATAATTAGCACTTTAGATTTCGAACGTTCGCGTCCATTGTAACTAATAGGGTTCTAACGTTCGTGCGAACTTTCGGTCCGTTCGCAGGTTCTGGTGCGAACCGAACCCGGGGGTGTTCGGCTCATCCCTACTGGTAGCCACCCTGCCCTCACCAAGGCAATGCACTATGCATAGGGTGGGAAAAATTAATAGGATGGAAGAGTATCTATAGCTGGCCATAGAAAGGTATTTTTTTTTTTTTTATATTTAGCCAGCAGGCTAAATGGAAAAAAAAAATACTAACAGATTTCCACCACAAACGAGGTGAATGGAGGAATGAACAGAAATAGTATGTTTCCTTTCCATACACTGCAGAATTTCACTTCATTTTATATAGTCTGGGGCCCTTTGAATCTGCTAAAAGCAATTTAAATTCTTGTATGTTGAAATATTTCATACATATGTAATGATGCTGTGCGTGTCTGTATTGACCAGCCTCAGCTTTCATTAGCACTTTCAAGTCCTTGATCGATGAGAAAGCTTCATTCCCAAAGACAGTCACCTAAACTGCCCATAAGACAGTCCTGTTGTCAGCTGTGCCAGCTAAATGCTAAAGAATTAGCCAAGTCACACAAGAAGGACATTTATTGACATGAAGGAAAATTACTCCTAAACACTTAGGTTAATTAATTATTTAAGGCCTATTGGATTGGCCCTTGGGAATCCTTCTGGATCTTATGAAATCAATAGATTACTGCAGTGTAAAAATGTATTAATTGCTAATCTTAAGGCGACGCTGTCGCTGAAAAAAAAATAAACAAAGGCAGCAGTTTAAATGGACAGGGAAGGGAGGTACCAACATTTATAGGTAAAGTTGATCCGGGGAAAATTCGATTGCCTCTCGGGGGATCAGGAAGGAATTTTTTACCTGCTTTAGCAAATTGGAGCATGCGCTGCTGGGGTTTTTTGCCTTCCTTTGGATCAACTGTGGGTATAGAATGGGGTATATGGGATTGTATGACATTATTTTTTTAGGGCACCCGGCCACCGATGTTTCTACTCTCTTCTCTCTGCAGCAAGCAACTAAGTCTCAGCATCTCCAGGCAGCCACCGCTCCATTCGCACATAGTGTCAGAGGCGCAGCGGCGGAAGACTGTCTGTGTCCTGACTCCCGAATGAATGGAAGCAAGCAAACATTAATTGATGGGCACTGGTAGGCTGCATTGATGGGCACTGGTGAGGCTACATTTGATGGGTGCTGGTAGGCTGCAATGATGGGCGCTGGTAGGCTGAATTGATGCGCACTGGTGAGGCTGCCTTGATGCGCACTGGTGAGGCTGCATTTGATGGGCGCTGGTAAGGCTGCATTTGATGGACACTGGTGAGGCTGCATTGATGGGCGCTGGTGAGGCTGCATTTGATGGGCGCTGATGTGACTGCATTTGATTGCCGCTTCATTAAAAAGGTGGGGTTTACATGGGCAGGGAAAAGGAGGTGGACTCAGGGGTGGAGCCAAGGGGGGCGGCAAAATTAGGTTTCGCCTAGGGTGTCAAAAATCTGTGCACCAGCCCTGAATGCAGGGTGAATAGTCTTGTATGTGATGACGCTGAAGGACCACCTATGGCGAAGAGCATCAGAAAGAAGAGGACAGTGCCAAGCCTGCTGGAGCAAGGAGTTAGGGAAAGATTCCAGCCCGAATTTTGGGCTGATTTTGGACCTGAAACGGACCAAAAGACGCACAGCGTTTTTCTGCAAAACGCACCGGACCTGTTGCAGAGCTATGTGAACCAGATCCATAGAGAGCTGGTCAAAATCTCCTGCTTTTGCGAATTGGATGCGGGATCCACAATGGTGTGAACACGGCCCTAAAGGTATAATTGGACTCTAAAAGGGAGTGTGGTGTGTTTCACTCTATCAGTGATAGCAGAAACGCCAAAGATTTTTATTATTGTAAAGTTTATTTGTTTTTTTATTTCCTTGTGGTTGCGCAGATCGTATTTAGCACTTGATAAAGAAGATCTGCCTGCACAGTAAAGACAGGGTAAACTATGACAAATATAGCTGTCCAGCCCCTTCATAAACAAAGAGAACAATGTAGGATTTTTCCTTGTCCAGAATGGACAATCTCTTTTATTTTATTTTTTCAAGTTATGCTATGTGAAGGGGGACATGTAACAAATACAAAGTAGTGTTATGCCAATTTGGAATGGAAACACATATTAAAGGGGTTGTAAAGGTAAAAAAAATTTCACCTTAATGCATTCTATGCATTAAGGTGAAAAAACATCTGACTATACCGGCCCCCCCAGCCCCCCCCCCCCCCCCCGTTTCACTTACCTGACCCCTCGAAAGTCCCACGCTCGCCCCCGACATCCTCTTCGCCGCTCACCCTCGCCGTTGATTGGCTAGAGTGGATGGATTAAAGGCAGAGCAGCCATTGGCTCGTGCTGCTGTCAATCACATCCAATGACGCAGCAGGGCCGAGTGATACAGCGAGCGGACTGTATCACGGCAGCGCACCCGCAAGTGCTTCTCACCATGCGAGGGAGCTCGCATTTAGGTGAGAAGTACTTGTGGGGGGAGCCGAGACAGCCGCCGAGGGACCCCAGAAGACCAGGTTCAAAACAAGCTGCACAGTGGAGGTAAGTATAACATGTTTGTTATTTAAAAAAAAAAAAAAAAAAATTCCTTTGCAACCCCTTTCCTTTAAGTAATGGTAAGTTCTAAGTAATTGCTCATCTTGCAGAGCATTGCTTTCAAAATCTTAAGGCACATCTTTGACCCCAGAGAATTGTGGTTAGTGTAGGGCAGATTTATCCAATCCTATGTACTATCACTCTGCAGGATTCAGGCAATAACTTACTCTTATATGAGATCTGTTTTCTATCTCAATTTTATTTTTTATTTTTATAATGGGTAGACTGGTATTTTGAGTCTGGCACATCATAGGAGTTGTAGTAATTTAGGAACTTGCTTTCCCCTTCTTCTGAACAGTTAAAACAGCACCATAGTAGAAACTTTAAAGGCAATAGGTGGTCAGATACACTATAAGGCCCAAAGTATGTAGATATGACTTCAAATAATTGAGTTCAGTGAATGGAACTGTTAATACAGCATACAAAGCTGATTTAGACAATTGTGTACTTCCAGTAGTGTTGCCAACTCATCCCTTTAAACCCAAACACTTATTAATTACACAGGCTCTGTGGCTAATTAAAGTGGTAGCTAAACTCACTTGGTGCCTTATCTGCATTAAATTAGCCTCCGAACCTGTATAATTCATATGTTTTCGGGTTTAAAGGGATGAGGTGGCAACCCTAACTTCCAGCCTTGTAGTAGTTTGGAGAAGTCACTTTTCTGATTTAGCATGACTGTGTCAATGTGCAGAAAGACAGCTCCATAAAGATATGATTTATTGAATTTGATGTGAAGGACCTCAAGTGACCTGAAAAGTCTAGTTGTCAACTTTATTGAACACCTTTGAGATGAATTAGAATGCCAATTGGGACCCAGGTCTTCTCGTCTAACATCAGTACCTTACCTCACAAATGCTTTTTTGCCTGACACCCTCCTAAATGTTGTTAAAACCTGAACCAGAAGATTGCAGGTTGTTAAACTGATTGTAAAGGTTGTCTTTTTTTTAATAACAAACATGTCATACTTACCTGCTCTGTGCAATGGTCCCCGGACAGCGGTCCTTACTTTTCTTGCTATGGGGGCACTCAAGCAGGCTCGCTCCCAAACCACACTCCTGTGAATGGACATTGTCCATTCACACACAGGGCATGGCCCAGCCCTGATCCCGTTCTCTTCTCATTGGCTGAATGGCTGTGATTTCCAGCAGTGGGAGCCAACCGCTCTGCTGTTGTGTGAGCCAATGAGGAGAGAGAGACCAGGGACAGATACTGCTCTCATACACATTGCTGGATTGAGATAGGGCTCAGGTAAGTATAATGAGGGGGGGGGGGGGGGGCTGCACCCAGAAGGTGTTTTACCTTAATGTATAGAATGCATTAAGGTAAAAAAAAAAAAAAAAACTGCCTTTAGAACCATTTTAAAGCCATAAAGAGGAGCTAAGCTAACCATTTTAAAGCCCAAGATTTTGGGATGTCCAACAAGCTCATATAGTTGCGATGATTAGGTTTCGAAAAGTCTTTGAACACACAGTATAGTGAATCTTGTGGAAAAGGTAGGTGAGATACCTGCCTGTCCTTGGACAAGTTATAATCTCCACTTGACAGGGAGCAATCTCGCAGTGGTGCCCCCAGGGCAAGCGGCTTTCTCTGGGGGCACTGCTCAAGGGGGAGGAGCCAGGAGCACTGGCGGGGGACCTGAAAAGAAGAGGATTGGAGCTGCTCTGTGCAAAACCAGTGCACAGAACAGGTAAATATAACTTGATTGTTGTTTAAAAAAAAAAACAAGCAAAGATTTAAAGTGTTTGTAAAGTAATTTTACTGCGGCAGGTCGGCACGATCCCCGTCGCCTCGTAGGATCGGGATTGCAGCCGCCGGAGGCGCGTGCCCGCTGCACTGCAGGGGTGCCGATGCTCATGGCCGACAGTCGCAATGACCGCCGGTCACGAGCGATCGTGGGCACGAGAAACAGAACACGGAAATGTGTGTTTAAACACACAAATCCCTGTTCTACTCTGTGAGGAGTGACAGATCGTGTGTTCCTATTAGCTAGGAATCACGTTCTGTCATTTCCTCTAGTCAGTCCCCTCCCCCTTCAGTTAGAAACACGTAGCAGGGAACACAGTTAACCCTTGATCGCCCCCTAGTGTTAACCCCTTCATTTACAGTGACATTTTTACAGTAATCAGTGCATTAGCACTGATCGCTGTATAAATGCCAGTGGTCACAAAAATGTGTCAAAAGTGTCCGATGTGTCCGCCATAATGTCGCAGTCCCGATAAAAATCGCAGATCGCCGCCATTACTAGTAAAAAATAATAATAATAATAAAAATGCTATAAATCTATCCTCTATTTTTGGGACGCTATTACCTTTGCGCAAACCAATCGCTATACGCTTATTGCGATTTTTTTTTACCAAAAATATGTAGTAGAATACATATAGGCCTAGACTGAGAAAAAAAATTAGCTTTTAAAAAAAAAAAAAAAAATGGGGATATTTATTATAGCAAAAAGTACAAAATAATGGGGGTTATTTACGAAAGGCAAATCCACTTTGCACTACAAGTGCAGTCACTGTAGGTCCGAGGGGGACATGCAAGGAAAGACACGAGGGGGACATGCAAGAAAAAGAAAAAAAAACAGCATTTTAGCTTGCACATGATTGGATAATAAAATCAGCAGAGCTTCCCCTAATTTTTCCCCTCATTTCAGATCTACCCCTCAGATTTACAGCGACTGCACTTCAAAGTGCACTTTCAGTGCAATTTCAAGTGCACTTTGCACTTGTAGTTTGTAGTTTGCACTTGTAGTGCAAAGTGGATTTGCCTTTCGTAAATAACCCCCATTGTGTTTTTTTTTAGATTTGTCGCTCTTTTTTTTATTATAGCGAAAAAAATAAAAACTCCAGAGGTGATCAAATACCACCAAAAGAAAGCTCTATTTGTGGGGAAAAAAAAAGGACATCAATTTTGTTTGGATACAACGTCGCCACGAACGCGCAATTGTTAGTTAAAGCGATGCAGTGCCGAATCACAAAAAATGGCCTGAACATTCAGCAGCCAAATCTTCTGGGGCTGAAGTGGTTAAGATAAAAAGCCTTCTGTGTGCAGCAGCCCTTCTCGACCCCCCCTAATACTTACCTGAGTCCCCTCTCTGTCCAGCAATGTCCACAAGTGTCTTGGCCGTCCGGAACTCCCCCTCCTGATTGGCTGAGACACAGCAGTGGCACCATTGGCGCCTGCTGCTGCCAATCAAACTCAGTCAGCCAATCAAGAGAGAGATAGGGCGGGGCCGAACTGCAGCTCCGTGTCTCAATGGACACAGGAAGCTGCGGCTCACCTTGGGTGCCCCCATAGCAAGCTGTTTGCTGTGGGGGCAATCAACAGGAGGGAGGGGCCAGAATCACAGAAGAGGAGGATTGGGGCTGCTCTGTGCAAATCCACTGCACAGAGCAGGCAAGTATGACATGTTTTTTTTTTTTATATATTAAAAAAAAAAAAACGAGACTTTACAATCACTTTAATACCACTTTAAAGTGATGGGGAATGCCATGTCTTATCTATATGATAAATCCAGTCCACAGTATGTAGCTCATTATTGGTCAATGTAAATTAAACACTGCAAATTCATTTAGATCAACTTAAATTCAAAAATATAGATCAGCTTGAATCTGACTCACTAGTCCTGACCATAAAAAGAGAGGAATAAAATATAAAACCACTACACATTCCTTTTATTTGTCAGATATATTTTACATATACAAATTATACTTGTACATAGCATGGTTTAGGACCCAATTGATTCCTTGAACAGAATCACTTATCTTACCATGATTACAAGCAATTCTTTCCCATTGTTCTTGAGCTGTCTTGCCATATATTGCATTTCTGCGGCTTTCTTTTGATTACAATAGCTTTCATCTTCAAATTGCAAAGTTCCCTGCAGTTCCAGCTGAAGAAAATTACCATATAAATAAATGCTGCTAATGTTGCTATTATTTTTCTTGCTATGGTTGTTATAGCAGAAATGGATAATCAGATGGCTTTAGTGGTTCAGATTAGAGAGCACTTGTCCGTATGTATTGAATACCTAGGGATTTTCCTGCTTCTTGGAACCACCTAATTGAGAGTTAGGATTTTAACTTTGTTTATTTTATTCACCAGTCTATCAGTTCTACATTTATGCACTGTCTGTTATTTATTATGTTACTTTTTTTTAATTAAAATGGGCTTATCATTATAATTCACACTTCAAATGAATCAAAACAGAGCCTCGTTGGTTGTCTGCATTCCTCGTAGGCATAGGGTTCCTTTGTTTATAGTGTTATTCAGGCAGGAGCAGTCGTCTGACTTCAGGTGAACTCTAACCCCTGCCACATAAAGTAGGACTATGGGCAAAAAAAAAAATGATATAAAGTACATTATGCAATCTATCAATAGCTTTAAGGCTCCTTGAACACTGGCATTTAGCCGTGAGGTGGAGGGCACAGGTGTACCATCCAGCCTGCTGCAGGCTGCCTGTCAAACTCTATGCATAGCTCCCAACTGTTTTCGAGGGACTGTCCCTGATTTCGAGGGACTGTCCCTGATTTGGAGCAATGTCCCTCTGTCCCTCTTTCCTCCTCATTTGTCCCTCATTTTGGTCTGATCTATATAGCTGTATATAAAATGTACTTTTTATCTATCAAAAAGTGTTTTCCAGCCCTAAACCTGTCATCTGATATCTAAATTGCTGCATTTGTAAATTCCAAAAGTCAATATAAAAGAATAGTAATGAAGTTTTGAGAAAAATTCTGGACAGCACTCCAAAATTGTGCCTTCATGCATTAAAAGAAATCAAAAAATACATGCCACAGTAGAACGGACAGAAGAGCTGACGCGTTTCACACTATCAAACAGTGCTTAATCATAGCTTCCTATAAAGGAATAGTAGTGGTAAAAAAAGCACTTGTGGGTTTAGCCAGTCTTGTTTTTTGTACAGTTCTCCTTTAAGGGGGCGTGGCAAGGGGTGTGCCCTATGCCTGCATGCTTTTGCTGATAGGTGTCCCTCATTCCCATCTCAAAAAGTTGGGAGGTATGTCTATGAGAACTTGACAACTCCTGCGGTTGGGCGGTGTACCTCGCAGTAAAAACATTTTAGTGCAGCATGTGTCCAGGGACGAATGTCCGGAATGTAAGAAGTCAGCGCTCTAGGCATTTGTCCCTGGGCACATACTCCCCAAAGTACCACTAGGTGCCCAGTCCAGCTCCATTCAGCTGCAGAAGCTGTCATCCTGTCAAAGGGTTCAACAGGCTGTCTGGAACAGGCTAGATGGTGCACCTGTGCCTGCGGCTTATCTTCTCTTGTACTCTAATCCAATTTGTATGCTGACCAGGGATCTTTGCCGGCCTTGCAGCTCTCATCCGATCTGGGAAATCTTTGATACTAAAATAACAAACATGTCAGCTCTGAGAAAGAGGGCTTGTCCCTCGCAACATATTAGACGTCTTGCACCTGCTGCATTTTGCTGCACTTACTAAAGAGGTCTTTCCATTGAGCATTTATTATAGGTACTTATGTAGCACCATCAATTTACGCAGCACTTTACATATACAGTATATTGTACATTCACATCAGTCCCTCCCCTCATGTAGCTTACAATTGAAGGTCCCTAAATCACATTAATACACACACATACTAGGGCCAATCTAGACAGGAGACAATTGACCTACCAGAATGTCTTTGGAGTGTGGGATGAAACCCGGAGTAACCGAAGGAAACCCACGCAGGCACAGGGAGAACATGCAAACTCCAGGCAGGTAGTGCCATGGTTGGGATTTAAACCGACGACCCTAACACTATATTTTCACATTATTATATTAATATTATTTTATTGTTTATATAATTTTTTAGGGGTTTCATTTGCGCTGATTGCTATCATTATATAAATGTTTTTGTTTATATCACAACAATAAAGAACCCAATGGTGTTCGAATACCAACAACACAATCCACAGTTAAAGTAGCACAGTGCGGAACTGCAAAAAATGGCCTCGTTATTTTATGAAGATAATAAAACCTTCTGGAGCTCAAGTGGTTTATATATATATATATATATATATATATATATATATATATATATATATATATATATATATATATATAATTATCTCACAAAAGCGAGTACACCCCTCATATTTTTGTAAATATTTTATTATATCTTTTCATGTGACAACACTGAAGAAATGACACTTTTCTACAATGTAAAGTATTTAGTGTACAGCTTGTATAACAGTGTATATTTGCTGTCCCCTCAAAATAACTCAACATACAGCCATTGATGTCTTAAAACCGCTGGCAACAAAAGTGAGTACACCCATAAGTAAAAATATCCAAATTGGGTCCAATTAGCTATTTTCCCTCCCCGGTGTCATGTGACTCGTTAGTGTTACAAGGTCTCAGGTGTGAATGGGAAGCAGGTGTGTTAAATTTGGTGTTATCGCTCTCACTCTCTCATACTGGTCACTGGAAGTTCAACATGGCACCTCGTGGCAAAGAACTCTCTGAGGATCTGAAAAAAAGAATTGTTGCTTTACATAAAGATGGCATAGGCTATAAGAAGATTGCCAAGACCCTGAAACTGACTTTCAGCATGGTGGCCAAGACCATATGGTGGTTTAACAGGACAGGTTCCACTCAGAACAGGCCTCGCCATGGTCGACCAAAGAAGTTGAGTGCACATGCTCAGCGTCATATCCAGAGGTTGTCTTTGGGAAATAGACTTATGAGTGCTGCCAGCATTGCTGCAGAGGTTGAAGGGGTGGGGGGTCAGCCTGTCAGTGCTCAGACCATACGCCGCACACTGCATCAAATTGGTCTGTATGTCTGTTGCCCCAGAATGAAGGCTCTTCTAAAGATGATGTACAAGAAATCCTGCAAACAGTTTGCTGAAGACAAGCAGACTAAGGACATGGATTACTGGAACCATATCCTGTGGTCTGATGAGACCAATATGAAGGTATTTGCTTCAGATGGTGTCAAGCGTGTGTGGTGGAAACCAGGTGAGGAGTACAAAGACAAGTGTGTCTTGTCTACAGTCAAGCATGGTGGTGGGAGTGTCATGGTCTGGGGCTGCATGAGTGCTGCCGACACTGGGGAGCTACAGTTCATTGTATGCCAACATATACTGTGACATACTGAAGCAGAGCATGATCCCCTCCTTTCGGAGACTGGGCCGCAGGGCAGTATTCCAACATGATAATGACCCCAAACACACCTCCAAGATGACCACTGCCTTGCTAAAGAAGCCGAAGGTAAAGGTGATGGACTGGCCAAGCATGTCTCCAGACCTAAACCATATTGAGCCTCTGTGGGGCATCCTCAAACGGAAGGTGGAGGAGCGCAAGGTCTCTAACAACCTCCAGCTCTGTGATGTTGTCATGGAGGAGTGGAAGAGGACTCCAGTGGCAACCTGTGAAGCTCTGGTGAACTCCATGCCCAAGAGGGTTAAGGCAGTGGTGGAAAATAATGGTGGCCACACAAAATATTGACACTTTGGGCCCAATTTGGACATTTTCACTTAAGGGTGTACTCACTTTTGTTATCAGCGGTTTAGACATTAACCACTTCAGCCCCGGACCAATTGGCAGCCAAAGGACCAGGTCCCATTTTGCGATTCGGCACTGCGTCGCTTTAATTGACAATTGCGCGGTCGTGCGAAGTGGCTCCCAAACAAAATTGGCGTCCTTTTTTTTCGCACAAATAGAGCTTTCTTTTGGTGGTATTTGATCCACCCTGCGGTTTTTATTTTTTGCGCTATAAACAAAAATAGATATTTTTTGCTTTTTGCTATAATTAATATCTCCGTTTTTTTTCCTCAGTTTAGGCCGATACGTATTCTTCTACATATTTTTGGTAAAAAAAATTGCAATTAGCGATTATTGATTGGTTTGCGCAAAAGTTATAGCGTTTACAAAATAGGGGATAGTTTTTTACTAGTAATAGCGGCGATCAGTGATTTTTATTGTGACTGCGACATTATGGCGGACACATCAGACATTTTTGACACCAAATGAACAATTGACCATTTATACAGCAATCAATGCTATTTAAATGCATTGATTCCTGTATAAATGACACATGCAGTGAAAGAGTTAACCACTAGGGGGAGGGGAGGGGTTATGGGCTGTGACGTGTGTGTTCTTTTAACATTAGGGGGCGGGGCTGACGTCTGACGTCATTGATCAGCTTTCCCGATGACAGGGAACAGCCGATCAATGACAGGCAGAGTAGGAAGCGCGGGGAGAGGTATGTTTACACAGACCTCTCCCCGTTCTTCAGCTCTGTGACCCGATCGCGGGACACCAGCGGCCCATGGCTAGGCAATTAAAGGGCCACGTACCTGTATGTGGTTTTGCCTAGCCGTGCCATTCTGCCGACGTATATGTGCAGGAGGCGGTCAGGAAGCGGTTAATGGCTGTGTGTTGAGATATTTTGAGGGGTATATATATATATATATATATATATATATATATATATATATATATATATATATATATATATGCCAACTTGCTGATTATGTTCATGTAGTGTTAGCTATGGATATAATCATTTTTAGCCGAGGCTCCCTGAGACCTAAGCATTTTAAGGGTCCCTCCAGGGTAAAAAGTTTGGAAAAGGCTGATGTAGATGCTGATCTGTTTCTTCTGTTCATTGCTGTAAATGTTCATTCGTCATGTTTCTTTTGTCGTAGCTTGTTATACAATTCCTTCCCTTGTAAGCACACTGCAGACACAACACATGACATCCAATTGCATTAATTTAGCTAAACGACCCACTTTTTTGCTGCATTTTGCTTTCACATGGTTATATACAGTATGACTTAAATTGGTAAAAGCATTTATCCTCAAATCCAAAACCATGATGGGCAAATGCTCATAAGAGGATTGTCTAAAAATAAGGGTGTTTATTTAGTAAAGAGTTTATGAATGATGTCAGTGGATTCTATTTCCACCTCCTTTTGCAGAAAGATAAAAGGCAGTGATGTACAAACAGGAAACAGTACCCAAGAGTGTAATATTCAAGGTAACATTGGTGGTTCATTTGCTATTAAATATTGCTACAATGAAACGTCCATTAAACCTTTTAGCTTTGGAGAGTGTGGAAGGATTGGATTGCATGTTTTATTTTTATAACTGCCTGTTACCCTGTAAGAAAAACAGGAATTGTCACTTGTGCACCACCAACATTCAAGAATAGTTTTATTCCCATTAGGCGAATGGTATTACAGACCCAAAATCTGGTGCAGCTCTGCAGAGAAACCAATCGGCTTCCAGGTTTTTTTTTTTTAATTGAGCAAGCTGAAGTTAGAAGCTGATTGGCTACCATGCACAGCTGCACCAGATTTTCCACTCTCCAGCTTTAGTAAATCAACCCCATAATGTCTTTGTTCTTATGTGAATAAAAGGAATTCCTAAACAGTTAGGTGTGCTGATGACAATTCCTGTTCTTTTTTTTGTGGTACTGATTAAAGTGGAGCTCCACTCAAAATGGGAAGTTCTTCTTAAGTACTCCTCTCCCCCACCCCTACCACATTTAGCATGTAATTTTTCGGGAGGAGCGGGTACCTAGTTTTTCACAGGTACCTGCTCCCTCTTCCACTCAGATCGCCTAGACCAGGGGTGTCAAACTCAATTTCATCACGGGCCGCATCTGCATTATGGTTGCCCTCAAAGGGCCAGTTGCATCTGTGAGACCAGATGTCCAGAGCACCCCCTTTACATCAGATGTCAAGAGTTCCCCCACCCTTCCTTACATCACAATGCACCCCATCTTGTGCTGCTACCAGAAAGAAGCCGGGGTAGATCTGGGAAGCAGAAAATGCAGGGTCTGCAGGAGGACCTGAGGAGGTCTGGAGTCAGCTTAATGCTGAGATCAGGGGAGGCTGAGATGAGGGGGTGATGCAGCTGCACAAAGAGGAGCAAGATCTGTAAGAGGAGTTCTGTCCTCCCCTCTGCTGCTGACTGCTGAAACAAGGTGGAGGCGGAGACAAGGGAGGCGTCACAGCTGCAGGAAAGGTGCAAGGGCCAGTGGCCACATGAAATAGGCTGGAGGGTCAGATTTGGCCCGCAGGCCTTGTGTTTGACACATGTGGCCTAGGTGAACCGAGCGGAAGTTCTCCTCTCCTCTCCCTCCCCTGCAGCCTTCTGGGACATGTCACAGGACCATTTAGGAGGCGCAGTGTGACACATGCGCAGTGCACACCCGGCTGTGAAGCCACATGCTGTCACAGCCGGGTTCCCACGGTTGAAATGCCAGTGCCATGGTGGGAAGAGGGAGAGAAGTGATGGCTCGGGTGACCACATCTCTTGATTGTGGGACAGGTGAGTGTGTGTGTTTTTTTTAAAAGTCTGCAGCTACACTTTTTGTAGATGCTGACTTTTAATAAACAAAGAAACGAATGGGGTTCCTCTTTAACTACAGCACACAATGTAGTCTAGATGACAAGCCTGTATAGTGTGCAGCAAGCACAATGGGGAATTCAAAAAAGAGCTTATGACACAATTCTGGTGGTATGATCTGTTGAAAACAGCCAGCACTTTATTCAGAAAAGTCTTGCGACAGATTCAATAACAGTTCCTACACATACTATAGATTCATCTAGTTCCTATTTTTGTTAATTTACGTATATACTCGAGTAAAAGCGACCTGAATATAAGCCGAGGCACCTAATTTTACACACAAAAAAATGGGAAAACGTATTGACTCAAGTATAAGCCTAGGGTAGAATGCAGCCTGCCAGTGTCCATCGCATACAGCCTATCAGTGCCCATGAATTACAACCTGTCAGTGCCCATCATATACAGCCTATCAGTGCCCATGAAATACAGCATGCCAGTGCCCATGAAATACAGCCTGCCAGTGCCCATCATATACAGCCTACCAGAGGCTTGGCTTGAAGCTTGTTGGCCCTGATGCAAAAGTTGACATGGGCCCCCCCACTACCACCCACCACTTCCACCGTGTGTGCAGATACACCAACCGCATGCAAAGATACTCAAAGTGGCTTAAGAGTTTTGAGTTCCCAGAGTTCCTCCTTACATCAGAGGACTGGGATCACCGCTGGAGAATCAGAAAACAGGGATCACCACTGGAGAATCAGAGGACAGGGATCACCGCTGGAGAATCAGAGGACAGGGATCACCGCTGGAGAATCAGAGGACAGGGATCACCGCTGGCGAATCAGAGGACAGGGATCACCGCTGGAGAATCAGAGGACAGGGATCACCGCTGGAGAATCAGAGGACAGGGATCACCGCTGGAGAATCAGAGGACAGGGATCCCTAGCAGGTCACTTGGCAGAGCTCCTTTTCCCATCCCAGCACTGTATACAGCTCCTCCCACACTACACAGGGCTGAAATCACATTCCTTTACACACATTCTATCAGCCTTCACAGGGTGTATCTGGATTTTATGTTGCCGTTCTGACCTGTGAAATTCTCTGGTTGAAACGGCAGTGTAGTTGCAGTAGGCAGATACACCCTGTGCAGATCGTGGTTGACTGGCTGTGTTGTAAAGGAATGTGATTTCAGCCCTGCGAAGGAGGAGCAGTATAGAGTGACGTAATGGGAAAGGAGCTCAGCAGCCAGGCATAGCATCCAGGGTGGAGGGGGTGGTCAGTGGGCTTGGGGGGGGGGGCGCAACCTAGATCTGGGGGGGAGACATGTGACACAAAACCTGGAACCTGCCGCCCCTCGGGGGCCCCTCAGGGGCCCCTCAGGAGATGTTAAGGGATTTGTTTTAGCAATTTATGAAGGTTTCTTTGTCAGTGTTGGCAGGTGTCGGGGGAAGGTCACCTCCCGGAGGTGTGTGCCTTTTCTCCAGTTGTCAGGGAAGTGGGGTAAGTAGACATCTTCGGGTGGGGGGGTACAAAGAATCCCAGCCGGTGACTAGGAGACACTGATGGTGTCTTACCTCACCAGTGACATCCATCCCATCGTGGCTACAGGACAGCACTCTCCTCCTCTTAACTCGGTTACCATTCCATGTTGCCAGCTCACAGCACAGACACTTCCCCATCCTGGACTGTTCTCACCTCGTGCACCTCTCCATTCAGGAAATGACTCACTGCTTCTCCCCAGCCAATGAGAACAGAGGGGTGTGGACTGTGGAAGGCAAAGTGGAAGCCCAGTATTGGAGCGTGGCTGTGGGGCCCTAGGGCAGATCGGAGCTGGACTTTGTGGAGAATATGATAATATGACAGGGAGGCTGCAGGGGCCCCCTGGAGCTAGGGGCGGGGTTGTGATTGTGACCCCTGCAACCCCTTATGCTACGCCCATGCCCAGACCACTGGAGCTGGTGGTGGGTGTCTAATGTTAGTTCAGATTTACATTTTTTCTGTAAAGCTGAATAAACCCTTTAAGGCCAATGTTTTAATGTCTTAATCTAAATGTTAACCTAAATGTCTAAATGTTCTATAATCACAAAGTCACTAAATACCCCAACCCACGAAAGGGGTTAAATTTAGCAGCCAATCATGGAGGCTCAATGACTGTATATTAGACACAACATTTTCAAGGACAAAATACTGACCTTAATTCAGTGAGAATTACGTCTATGGCAAAACATCTTGCCCTTCTTTCCTGTATATTCCTTCGAAGGCATGTTCATTCGGCTTTTCCTGCCATATGTTTGATAAACGTATGTTTGGAAAGCTCTTAGATGCCCCAGGGGCAATAAACAGCTTACCCTTCCTCAGCGTTATATGTAATTAATATCACTAACTGTGAAAAACTGTTTGAAAAACATCAATTTCTATGCTAATAAGTGTCAAGTAAGCAGATAGGTTTCTCAAGCAAGCACCCATTATTGCTTTTATTATAAACAATATCCATAACCTTTTCTCCAACATATTATTTAAGGCAATTATTGTTATAGTGGTTTTAAACGAGTCACTTGGGGAAATCCTACTCTGTGGAACGATATGCCGCTGGAAATGTCAGTTTGATTTGATTTTATGTAGCCGGCAATCACTTACTATTATTTTACACTGTAAAGCATGCAGCCTTTCTCAACCAAGGTTCCATAAAACCATAGGGTTCCTCCTGAGGTTGACAGGGGGCACTTTCACATTGACCACTCATGTTAGGGAAAACTACAGTTTTTAATGTCCGTGTTTCTTTTCTGTTACAATATTTTCTACCCAGAGTGTCAAATATGCTAGGCACAGTATGCCTATTTATTCTTATATTCAAAACATGATTATACTAATGTACTGCAAACTGTAGGTATAATATTTCAGGTCTGGTGCCCTGAGACACGAAAATAGTTTCAAGGGTTTTTCTGGGTTAAAAACGGTTGGAAAAGGCTATTGTAGAGGTCGATAGTGTACATGACAGCAGGGATGGGTCCTGGATGGAAGGTATGTGTCCTCTTTTGTTTAGGTTGGGGTCCCTTTAAGGGGATGAAACGAAGCAGTTTAGAGTACTCAGGGGTTTTCACCCGTGCAGGGTGAGGGGTGCAATGGGGATTCAGTAAAGGGGAAAACTGATTTGCAGCTTTCCCAGGATTAAGTCAAGTCAAGCCAAACCCAAAGACTTTAGCGGCACACAGCAAATTTTTTTTTTTGTAGTATACACCAGGGCTTTTTGTCAGCGGGAATACAGGGGAACAAAGTTCCGGCACCTCCAGCATGTATGTATTAGCAAGGGGTGTGGGGTGTGCTGGAGGGTCTATTGATGCTGGCTGCTGGGGGAGTTATTGTCACTAATAGGGATCTGTTTTTGTGTGAGGGTCTATTGTTGCTGGGGGGTCTTACGTTGCTGGTAGGGATCTACTGTTGAGGGAGAGGTCTACTGCTGCTAGCTGTTGGAGGGGCTATTGTTGCTGGTTGTTGGAAGATCTATTGTTGCTGCTGGGGGGGGTCTATTGTTGCTGGGGTGGATCTTTTGTTGCTGGGTGTGATATTTTGTTGTGAGTGCTGTGTGAGGGTTCTATTGTTGTGTGGGGATCTATTGTTGCTGGGGTGGGGTATATTGTTTTATGTGTGTCTGTTGTTGCTGGGATGGGATCTATTGTTGCTGTATGGGGATCTATTGTTGCTGGGCAGAGTCCATTGTTGCCGGGGAAGTCTATTGTTGTGTGGGGGAGTCTATCTATTGTTGCTGGCTGCAGGGGATCTAGTTTACTGTTTTTTTTATTTTTATATAATCTTTATTTATAATAAATTTTCTGTTGTGACATCACAGTCAAAATTAACAAAATACATAGAAAACTTAAAAAAGGAAAACTGTCCAGTTATGTATCCATCTAGTGTACAGTACCATAGGCCTGATTGGCCACCAACAACAGGTGTATGGGTGACGGAGGCATCCATTTTTAATAAAGTAACATATGAATCCTAACGTTCTTAAAGTGTCACCAACCACTTTGTTGTGTGCGGGGAGTGATTGGAGGTGGATATCATTAGGTCGGACAAGTGAATACACATAACAAAGGAAAGATATAACTAACAAAGAATGCGCTCATTCGTACATCTTTAACCGATAGTTAATGTGTTATCCTATGAATCAGATATAATTTCGACATTTATTCTCCTCCCATTGGAGACCAGTCTCTTGGGGGTGAGTCCGTGATGTCTTTCCCCGCATATTGAATCCAAGTTGCCCATGTGCTATACCATTTGTCATACTTATTTCTGCATTTCACCATCCACTCCTCTGCGGCCTTGATATTGTTCACCAACCGGATCCAGTCCAGTCGACTGGGTATCTGGCTATTTTTCCAAAAAACTGGGATCAGTCTCCTGGCTGCATTCAGAAGATGAGGTAATACTGATTTTTGGTAAAGGCCGAGAGGAATGGTGGGGACATGCAAGAGGAAACCAAGTGGGGAGTCAGGGAGGTCTATATCTAAGATCACTTTAATTTCTAATTCTAGATTCTAATATCCTGCAGAAATGGGCATATCTTGGGGCAGTCCCACCATATATGCAGGAATGAGCCCCTATGACCACATCCCTGCCAGCAGTCATCTGGCAACAGTGGGTATATCTGTTTAAGCTTTGTGGGCACCCTTTACCATCTGGTCAACACTTTAAAACTGTTTTCCTGCATTTTCGTGTCAACCGAACTGGAATGCGTGATGCAGTATAGTTGGCTAAGTTGGGTGTTATGGAATTCAAGCTGCAAGTCCCTTTCCCATTCCCGAATATATGTGGGTTTCCCAGGGGGTCCCTGTAGCTGCAGTAATTCGTAGATGACAGATATTGAGTGTGGGATCGCGTTGGACAGCATGCACAGCTTCTCAAAGGGGGTGGAGGATGTGGGGGAGCGTATGGCGTGTTGTAATCCACGTGCAAAATGCAGAAGCTGCCCATGTCTCCAGCTATCCATCGGGAATATACCATAGAGGGCTCTGAGCTCCTCCAATGGGAGCAGACCCTGGTCATGAAAGAACATGCCGCATCTTAGTTCTCCATCCGCTGTCCAGGTACGAAGGAAGTGTGGGTGTTCCCCCGGGGAAAACCAAGGGAAACCTCCTAGGGGCGCTAGCGGGGAGAATTGGGGGGCAAGCTGTCCTGACTTGTTTAAGGCATCCCATAGTTTTACACACACATATATTATATACATGTGTATGCCCGCCCAATCGTATGACTTTCTTTACTACTCTGCTATGGGCTCTAGCCCCAGATCTTTTTTAGACCTAGCAACACCCCTGATCTGTGGGGGGGGGGGGGGGGGGTTATCTCCAAAACCAATCCTCCTATGGGATCAGCTATGATTATTCTCCGTGTCCAGGATCCCCCCTCCAGCAGCCCTGATCCCTCTGTGCCCCCTGCAGCAGCGACTTCTCCTCTTCTCCCTGCACTCAGCCTCACAGCAGGGGTCCGGTGCGTCCCCGTTTACCGTTTTCCACTAGTGGAATGGCGACAAACTTTGGCACCTAAAAATCTCCATAGGTGACGCTTTAATTTTTTTTTTTACGGTAACCAGGTTAGAGTTAGGCCCCTTTCACACTGGGGCGGGGAGCCGCGGTGGCGGTAAAGCAGCGCTATATTTAGTGCTGCTTTACCGTCGTTTTAACCGCGGTATTCGGCCGCTCGCGGTGCGGTTTTACCCCCCCCGCAAGCGGCCGAAAAAGGGTTAAACACCCCCGCAGAGCGCCGCCGTAGCGGCGCTTTGCGGCGGTATTGCCGCGGTTTTACCGCGGTGTCCCATTCTAATCAATGGGAAGGAGCGGTATAGGAGCGGTGAACACACCGCTCCTATACCGCTCCTAAGATGCTGCTAGCAGGACTTTTTTTGTCATCCTGCTAGCGCACCGCTCCAGTGTGGAAGCCCGCCGGCTTTCACACTGGAGTTAAAGGGGCCGGATTTTTTCATGCGGTGAACAGGTGCTATTTTTAGCGCTGCACCGCATGAAAAACGCCCCGGTGTGAAAGGGGCCTTACAGAGGAGGTCTAATGCTAGAATTATTGCTCTCGCTCTGACGATCGCAGTGATACCTCACATGTGTGATTTGAACACCGTTTACATATGCAGGCGCAACTTCCGTATGCGCTTTCTTTGCTGCGCGAGCTCGCGGTGACGGGGGCAGTTTGAAAATTATTTTTTTTTTATTTATTTTTATATTATGAAATTGTGTTTTTTTTTTTTTTTTTAATTATTTGATCACTTCTATTGCTGTCGCAAGGAATGTAAACATCCCTTGTGACAGTAATAGTTGGTGACAGGTACTCTTTATGTAGGGATCCGGGGTCTAAAAGACCTCTAAGCACTGGCTTGCTTATATATTAAATTAAGTCTTAAAAAGAAATGCAGCCATCACATCTAAGAAGTGGCAAACTGCAATATAATAAAATGTTTGCTTTTGTGTTTAATGGCACACATTTTTCAGTAGCCTTTATGTAATTTTGGCAAATCAGGCATTCTACTAATAGAAAGAGAGAAGGAAAGAAATATACCTGAAACTGGCATTATCCAAGCTGGACCATATGTAACTACAAAGTATCTATAACAAATTATTTCACAAAATTTCTGATTTTGGACTGCAGACTATCCTCGGCTCACCCTCTTCATTTTTCAGTCAATGTAGTCTAAAAAATCTAGTTAATGTATTTCTTCCACAAAAGAGGTTCTTATACATGTAAAAGGTGTAATGTTAGCAAAAATAGAAAGAATGATACATTTTTTATAACCTGGCACTCAAGAAAGAATGTTTCATTAGCTGTCAATCAAATATGTGTTTTATGAAGTGTACGAACAGGGTTCAGGTTTAATGTGCATTTGACTTTATACGCATGAGCATAATAAATAATAAGGTCAACGAAATAGATATTCCATCAAGAAATAGATATTTCATCAGATTGACATTTTACGAACAACCTCAGTTTGTATACCCTTGCCTCCACGTTCCTGTTATGTCAGTTGCGCAGTGTGGCTAAGTATAACTGTGAAGTTCAATAGGCACCAGAGGTTGACCACATTTTCCTATGCGCTGTGTAATCTAACAGACCTGGTAAGACACACCCCCTTTCTTTCTCAACCCTATAAGTCTTTTAGAGGATTGTGATAAGGGGCAGGACCGTTTTTATAGCAGGGCAAAGGGGGAAGCTGCCCTGGGCCCCATCATTGTTGTGGGGCCCAAAGCAGCTGCCTCATACTTACCAACTATCCCAGTTTAAATTCACGTATCCCTTGAAGTTTTAGTCCCATGCTGTGTCCTGATATCTCAGTGTAAAGTTCTGTTGCTGCTGCCCAGCTCTGCCCTATTGCCATGTACAGATGACTCACCTGCAGACCTTGTGTTTATATGTAAATAACTGGCATTGATAAGTAAATAGCGGTGGCATTAATATGTAAAAAGTCAGGGACCGATGTATTCATATGTAAATAGTTGGCATAGTTGGCATTCATATGTATATCATGTCCCCCTGAGATCATATCTACCATCACTTCTGCTGAATGATGCCCACTGGAGAGGTAAAAGAGCATGTTTGAAAGTCCTGCCTACAACTGTGGTCATTCAGCCTAACATCAGCCTGTTCTGCAAAGGTAAGCAAATTGGAGGTGGAACCCTTCTTCAAAAAAAACATGGTGCCACAGCAACCTGAATTTTGGTGTATGTGAATACGCACATCACAGCCGATGCATGAGGGTGTCATTAACAATTAATGGTTCCCTCACCTCCCCAGTCCATGGTGTGCAGGCAATGAGGAGATGATGTGCGGTAAGGATATGCAGTAACCTCTAGGAACCAATCAGTGAGCAGTAATAATGTGCAGTAACCTCTAGCAACCAATTAGTGAGCAGTATTGATGTACAGTATTCTCTAGCAACCAATCGACAAGCAGAAGTCATGTGCTGTAACCCTTTAGAAAATAAACAGTGAGCCATAATGTGTGCTGTAACCTCTGGCAGCCAGTCAGTGAACGGTAATGATACACTGTAACCTCCGGAAACCAATCGCAATCGCTGCCTGATCTGATTCAGTAAACTGATTTTGAGTCTAGCTGCTATTTATTGTATGTCTCAGAGAAAGTGGAGAGTGAAATTGCATGGAAGAGGGGGCCCAAGGAAATGTTTGCCCAGGGTCAATGCAATGCATGAATCTATCTATTGGTGATAGAGCGGTGCTGGAGAGAGGGGCGGCGCTCCTGCGCCCTCTATGGATGCACCACCACCGATAAAATGTGTGTTTTCTGAAGTGTACAAAGAGGGTGCAGTTTTAGTGTGCATATTATTATTATTATTATTATTCAGGATTTATATAGCGCCAACAGTTTGCGCAGCGCTTACTTCATGACTTCATATGCATGAACATAAAAAATAATAAAGTCAAAGAAATTGATATTCCATCAGATTGACATTTTACAAACAACCTCAGTTTTAAGCTCTTGCCACACACTTTCCTGTTATATCAGTTGTGTAGTGTGTCTAAATATTACTGTGAAGTCCTATAGGCACCAGAGCTTGACCACATTCCCCTATGCGCTGTGTAATCTAACACACCTGTTCAGCCACACCCCTATCTTTCTCAACCTTACAAGTATGCTGGATGATTGTTATAAGGTATGGGGCCATTATTAATCTAAGCCAGCATAGAGAACTGGAGTGGTAGGGCAGGAAGCATGTTTCCTTTGGGAGAAAAGATGTACTTCAGGGGATTTCCAAGTGAGAATCAGTTACAAATCATAACATATAGTGTTAAAGAACTTTAAAGAAAAGAGGTGTGAAATGTCAAAAGGGCTTTAAAGACCAACTCCGGGTAGAAGAAAAAAATACCCTTGCAGTGGACTAACCTTATTCCACACTTCAGCAGGGTCTCTGCAACTGTGCGATCAGCCCCACAAAGCTTCCTCTGTAAGAGGCTCTGACAGCGGTCGCACACCTGCCTCCTCAATATACAATGCAGTAGTGGTTAGTAAAAAGGAGAAGCTCTAGCGCTACTACGAGTAAATAGGAAGGTCAATGGGTTCGCAAGAAAGATTACATGCAGCAAAGTGACTAGTGATCACAAAAGCACTTAAATATAAAAGATGGAAATAAAAACTTCGCGCATGCTAATATGGAGTGGGAGGTGAGTGGTATCAAGGTACTAGGTGGACGACAAGATATGTGACCAGGACCGGGAGATGACACTATGTTGAAAGGGGAATAAAGTGCAATGGAGTGCAATAAGGTGAGCAAGTGTCAAAACAGGATAACAATAAATCAGGATCTTCAATAAATTATAAGCAGCTCGATAGCAGTGATAAAGGGGTGCATACACCTCAAATAAAAGCTAAAGATATAGGATCAATCCTAGATCAATCAATAGTGTGCAAAAAAGTGCAAAAGACTGACATAAGGCATGAACTGGTGATGAACATAAATAATTGATCAGTATCTTCAATGCAAAATAACGTATCTAGATAGTATCAATAATGCACAGATAAGGTGCATGTATATCAATAAAGTGCTGGAGTATAAAGTATTGCATGAATAAAGTGCTTCTATATCAATAAGGTGCTAGAATAAAAAATGAATAAATCCTGTGTTAAGCGTCAATGAGTGCTAAAAATCAATGGATGATAAAGATGTAATAAAAATGATGATTAATAAATAAAGTCCGTGAAGTGAACCTACATAGATATATGTAGATAAAATATATAAATAACTCAAACGTGTTCGAGTCCCGTGATAAATATGAACAATGGTGGAAGTCCAGGTGGAGAAAAAGGAAAAATAGATATAAAATATCCTGGTAAGTAACAAATGTCTCTAAAAAGAGTGGAGGATTCCAAAGGTAGTTCTGAATGTTGTAGTGTATCTTTTCTATATCTTTATAGTGATGTAGCAGTATCCACGCTAAACATGATAAATTTGTCTGGTGACTCCTTCTCTGGTCTCACAGGACTCTTACCTATAGGTAGTTGTAGAACAGCTTTGCGGGGGTATCCCTAAGCGCCCCAAATATGGTAACAGGAGTATACGATGTTCTCTTGTGGATTCCAGATTAGTCCCTTCTCACTCTCCTTCTCCAGACCTAGAGGGCTGCTGCGTGTCTCCACACAGCAGTGTATTAGGATCGGGGAACGGACGAGAAAAGAGGAAGGGGGGGGGGGGGACTCCACTAGTGTAGTATGTTTGGGTAATAGCAAGCAGTTTATTGTGACAATTGGCAACGTACATAAAAATAAATAAAACGAGCAGTAATCACCAAAGGCGTCCGGAACGCCTCCTCGCGTCCTCCTCTGTGTGGGTCTGCCTACGGATGGAGTGGCCGTAGGCAGACCCACACAGAGGAGGACGCGAGGAGGCGTTCCGGACGCCTTTGGTGATTACTGCTCGTTTTATTTATTTTTATGTACGTTGCCAATTGTCACAATAAACTGCTTGCTATTACCCAAACATACTACACTAGTGGAGTCCCCCCCCCCCCTTCCTCTTTTCTCGTCCGTTCCCCGATCCTAATACACTGCTGTGTGGAGACACGCAGCAGCCCTCTAGGTCTGGAGAAGGAGAGTGAGAAGGGACTAATCTGGAATCCACAAGAGAACATCGTATACTCCTGTTACCATATTTGGGGCGCTTAGGGATACCCCCGCAAAGCTGTTCTACAACTACCTATAGGTAAGAGTCCTGTGAGACCAGAGAAGGAGTCACCAGACAAATTTATCATGTTTAGCGTGGATACTGCTACATCACTATAAAGATATAGAAAAGATACACTACAACATTCAGAACTACCTTTGGAATCCTCCACTCTTTTTAGAGACATTTGTTACTTACCAGGATATTTTATATCTATTTTTCCTTTTTCTCCACCTGGACTTCCACCATTGTTCATATTTATCACGGGACTCGAACACGTTTGAGTTATTTATATATTTTATCTACATATATCTATGTAGGTTCACTTCACGGACTTTATTTATTAATCATCATTTTTATTACATCTTTATCATCCATTGATTTTTAGCACTCATTGACGCTTAACACAGGATTTATTCATTTTTTATTCTAGCACCTTATTGATATAGAAGCACTTTATTCATGCAATACTTTATACTCCAGCACTTTATTGATATACATGCACCTTATCTGTGCATTATTGATACTATCTAGATACGTTATTTTGCATTGAAGATACTGATCAATTATTTATGTTCATCACCAGTTCATGCCTTATGTCAGTCTTTTGCACTTTTTTGCACACTATTGATTGATCTAGGATTGATCCTATATCTTTAGCTTTTATTTGAGGTGTATGCACCCCTTTATCACTGCTATCGAGCTGCTTATAATTTATTGAAGATCCTGATTTATTGTTATCCTGTTTTGACACTTGCTCACCTTATTGCACTCCATTGCACTTTATTCCCCTTTCAACATAGTGTCATCTCCCGGTCCTGGTCACATATCTTGTCGTCCACCTAGTACCTTGATACCACTCACCTCCCACTCCATATTAGCATGCGCGAAGTTTTTATTTCCATCAATGCAGTAGTGGTACCCCCGTAGGGGCTGTTGAGTGTAGTGGTCCGTCTGTCACCCTGCCCAGCCATGCACACACTTTCCAAGCACATCCAGAGACAAGAAAGCAGTCCTTGCACTTGTTTTTTTGTATTTTTTTGAGGGGAATTTAACTTGGATGGGGATAGGAACTTATGAGATGCCCAAGTACTTGACAATCAAAATTTGTGACCAACTATATACACCATAGTGTATACAATCTCCTCTTCTCCTCCTGCACTTCCTTGCTTGCAGACTATCACTCCTCACTCCTCAAGCACATCACTTGCTTGCACTTCCTGGTTCAGCTAGCACTGTAGGCCTGACACTGGCTCAACCAGGCCCAAAGTAGATGCCCTTTGCAGGCAGGGACCGCGAGCCCCTATGGTGTAGCACAAATAGAAAGTTCCAGTGCTAGCTGTCCCTGTGGCTTCTCCCAGTACCACCTCTTCAGGCATTGCCAGCTTTCCTGGCTGCAGCTGCTCCTCTCCACTGCCCGTGCCACCAAAATCCTCCAGACGGGCTCTGCACCCATCCCAGACTGCTGTATCTCAGTCCTCTCAGGCGTGCCTCCCAGTCCTTCTGACTATGAACACTCGCCAGCCTTCTTGGCTGCCTCTGTGGAACTCCTGGAGACTTGCCGGGCAGGGTTCTTCCTCTGTCCTCTCTTGCTCCTCCTGTGCCTCCTGGTCAGGACACCTTGGTGGGTTGTAAGAGGGTCCCGTCTGCATCTGAGCCCAGGGCCAAGGTCACCCCCCCAGACTGGGGAGCTCCCTTAAAGGCCCCAACAGCCCAAACACTCCATCTCCATCTTCCACCCGATCAACTCCTCCCCAGCTGGGCTGACCCTAGGTATTTAAGGATGCCTGCCCCCATCAATCCAGATTGGGAATTGGTCAGGGCTTCTCAGAATACCCCAGGCAGCTCCACCTCCACTCTCCACCTCTTTTTCCAGAAAACACCAGAACATTCTGGAAAGAAGTGGGAGGTCCTGGTAATGATAGCTGTGAGTCACCCAGCACTAACCTGAGCCACTCCCAGCCCAGATCAAAACAGAGCCAAGCCTGGAAATGTAACTGTCCTCACAAAATGTACTACCCTTCAAGCACACTAGAGGGTGCCACAGCAGTATTTACAACATTGCATTGTATTGGAGGACACCCAGGAACTGCCCATGGACCTGAGTGCCAGACGGAAAGAAGGAAGGTGCAGGAGCCTGCCAGAGCAGTGGTAGGTAATACAGCTTTTTCATCTCCCCCTAGACTTCACAAGAATTTAACGCTTGCAGTGCTGGGGGGCTCCAAGTTTTTTTCCCCTAAATCCTGGAATTGGACTTTAATCTGGGGTGGCCATAGATGGGCTAAGATTTAGAAGTAATGCTTCCAATTTCAAGAATGTCCTAAAAGGTGAAAACAGACACCTTTGATGCACAGAAAGAGTTTCCAATTTCTTTCTAAGGACAGACCAAGTCCTTTCAGCTTCTATGAACAAAAGTGAAATAGTAAGTTACCATGTGTGACCCACCCCTGTTGTTTAAAGTACAGATCTGGTCCTGAAGTTTAAACAAGCTCATCCGGGCTAGCTGAAACAGATCGGAAGACAAAAGGTGGAAACGCCCCACACCAGAAACCAGACATTTAGAAAGGTAAAAGTACAGCTTCAGCCCAAACTCCTCCTAGCTTTGCTCCTCTAACATGTTTTGCCTCTCATATAGGGCTTAATTATAGAGTCACTTGTCTTTTAGTAAGTTACCATGCATACAATACTGTAACTGTTGAACATCGCAGCAGGCCCCATTATTCCAGAAACTTGGGCAGGAATATATCTCCCTGGCCCTGGTTTGCTGTTTTTTGGAAAGATACACCATATTACCAAAAGTATTGGGATGTCTGCCTTTACACATACATGAACTTTAAAGCGGAAGTAAACCCATCGATTTAACAGTTTAAAAAAAAAAGGCATGCCGGGAATGCTAACTGCACATTGGCTGTGCTCTCAACCAAACAGTCAAACCATCCAATGGCTGGTGTCATAACGGATCACATGTGCAGCACCGTGGCAGTTGAAGATTAAACAGAGGCAAAGATGGCAGCTTCCTTGGCTGAAAACGATAGGGGGTTTACTTCCACTTTAATGGCATCGTAGCGTTGGTCCATAGGGTTCAATATTGAGTTGTCCCACCCTTTGCAGCTATAACAGCGTCAGCTTCAACTCTTCTGGGAAGGCTGTTCACAAGGGTTAGGCCTATGGGAATGTTTGACCATTCTTCCAGAAGCGCTTTTGTGCGGTCAGGCACTGGTGTGGATGAGAAAGCCTGGCTCGCAGTCTCCACTTTATTTCATCCCAAAGGTGTTCTATCTGGTTGAGGTCAGGACTCGCTCATCCACGTCTTTATAGACCTTGCTTTGTGCACTGGTGCGCAGTCATGTTGGAACAGGAAGGGGCCACCCACAAACTGTTACCACAAAGTTGGTCTGAAGAGCATCAGATTCAGCAAGCATTTAATGGAAAACCAATAAATCTTGGTCAGTTGCATTTGTTTTTGTAAACATTTATAATTTATAAACTATTGCATTTCATTTGAAAAAATGTTGCTTTGGTGAATAAACCCGGTTGCTTACAGCAATGCAGTAAAACCAGTGTCATTGGGACACCCAATAGTACACTTTTTTTTGTGAAATTAAGATTTTATAATAATAGTAAAAAAAAAAAAAAAAGCGTAGAACGTCACAGTAAAAAATGATCGAAACCATTATAGTTTCCCTTTAAAGTCTGCATTTGGAGTGAGGGTGCATGTCCTTTACATCAGCTAATATTTTAACACATTTCACAGATGACAGAGATAATGTACAGTATACTGTTAGAATGTTTAATGCAAGGTCTCCTTTAACCACTTTATTTCCTACAAGCTGCTTTGGAGCTGCATTAGAATTATAAGGACCAGCCGCTGCAGTTATATTGGGGCAGGTTGGCTTTCCTGGGCAAATCGCTGTAGCTATACATCGGCTGCTTTAAGACCACTAGTGGCGCAACAATGGAGCTGATGCGCATGCCCAGCAGCCGCGATGTCCACCGGGCACCCACGATCGCTCCTGAGAGAGACAGAGCAGAGATCTGTCAATGTAAACAGACAGATCTCCGTTCTGTCAGGGAAGAGGAGACAGTACTGTTGTTCATACTAAGTATGAACAGCGATCTGTCTCCTCCTCCAGGCAGTCCCACTCCCCCCACAGTTAGAAACACTCCCTAGGAAACGCATTTAACCCCTTGATCGCCCCCTAGTGTAACCCCTTCCCTGCCAGTGACATTTATACAGTAATCCGTAGCTATTTTTAGCTCTGATCGCTGTATAAATGTCACTGGTGTCAAAAAAGTGTCAAAAGTGTCCGATTTGTCTGCTGCAATGCTAATAAAAATCCCAGATCACCACCATTACTAGTAAAAAAAAAAAAAAAAATTATAATTAAAATGCCAGAAATATATCCCCTATTTTGTAGACGCTATAACTTTTGCGCAAACCAATCAATATGCGCTTATTGCGATTTTTCATTTTTTTACCAAAAATGTGTAGTAGAATACATATCGGCCTAAACTGAGGAAGAAATTGTTTTTTTTTTTTTTATATTTGGGGGGGGGGGGGGATATTTATTATAGAAAAATGTTAAAAATATAGCTTTTTTCAAAATTGTCGCTCTTTTTTGGTTTATAGCGCATTAAACAAAAACCGCAGAGGTGATCAAATGCCACCAAAAGAAATCTCTATTTGTGGGGAAAAAACGGACATTAATTTTGTTTGGGTACAGCGCTGCATGACCACGCAATTGTCAGTTAAAGCGATGCAGTGCCGTATCGCAAAAAATTGCCTGGTCATCAAGGGGGCAAATCCTTCCGGGGCTTAAGTGTTTAAAGTACCCAATGCTTTGCCTGTTTAGTGGACTTCCTGGTATGGGAGTGTGCCTAGGCTCTCCACTGGCTTCAGTCTCATAACTGTATATCTGCAGTGTGAGATTATCTAAGTCTTTCTGCCTGTGATTGTCTGTCTCATAAGAATTTGAGATTTGGGGATGTCACAACTATGCTGCTTGATCACGGGTGCAATGCTTTGCAGGCTCCTAAGAAAAAAAAAAATTATAAATGCACATTTTTTACCTGCAAAAAATCTGTAAATGTATTTTTATTTTTTTTACAAAAGTGGACTTATCCTTTATTTTATTCCATGGATCTGTGCTTTGTGAACTTCTCCTGCTGCCTTTTGAATATTCGCTACTAATTATCAAAATGGCTAGTCATCAGGAGCTCAGCTTTTTAAATGAGGATGCAAAGCTCTGCCTCTACAAAGACAAAATGCAGAATATTGATAGACATGTGCACTGCCAAAAAATGCATTTGTTTCCGTTTCATTTGTTTTGTTTTGTTTTTTCGTTTTTCGGGTCATTCGTTATGATTGCAATTCGTAAATTCATAAATTCGTACATTCGTACATTCGTAAATTAGAAAATTTGTAAATTCGAAATTCATAAATTCGTAAATTCGTACATTCGTAAATTAGAAAATTTGTAAATTCGGAAATTCATAAATTCGTACATTCGTGAATTAGAAAATTTGTAAATTCGTACATTCGTAAATTAGAAATCTTGAAAATGTGGAAATTCGAAATTAGAAAATCCGAAAATTAGAAAATCTGAAATAGTGACTAACTATTAAATTATAGGTATTGTAATTTCCTTTCAAATTTGGCTGTTAGTGAACGTAACAAATACGGATTTATCCAAAGTTACGAATTATCCAAAATAACGAATGCTGCATCTAAACAAATGTAACGGAACAAATTAATAATAAATAATAATAATAAAAAGGTTTTGTTATTATTATTGTTATTTATTATTATTAATTCATTACGTTCCATTCGTTTAGATACGGCATTCGTTATTTCGGATAATTCATAACTTGGGATAAATTTGTATTTGTTACGTTCACTAACAGCCAGATTTTAAAGGAAATTACAATACCTATAATGTAATAGTTAAGTTATAATTAGGTCATTATTATTTCAGATTTACAAATTTACAAATGTACGAATGTACGAATTGACAAATTTTCGAATATTCAAATTTACGAATATTCGGAAAAAATTAGTTAAACGGCTTTTCGTTAATTCGGATATTTCCGAATTAATGAATTTGTGGAAATTCGTTAAAAAACAAATTCAGAACGAAACCAATTGCACATGTCTAATTGATAAACAATAGATTGGGAAAATAAGATCATCAACAAAGAAATTATGGGCAATGCTGGTAACTAGTCCTGTGCCCTGTGCTTGCCTTTTTTGGGCACAGCTTCCAGATTTTTGGATCCTTTTTTAAAATGAACTGACTGTACGGGAAAGCTCAGAGTTACTTTAATCTACATATGACTCCAACATTAGTGGTTATAGTTCAAAATAAAGTCCTACTGCTCTAGTGTTTATTTTGACCCATATTAATAGCTAACAAAAGACTTGCGCCCATTAGTTGCTCTTAATGGACGGATTATAGTACAGGATGAAAGCAGCCCACCTATTACATAAAAAACATGACCCCCCCACCACCAGTGTGTCTTTGTGTTCACGTTTTTCTGCCCGCAGAGAAATGTTCAATTGTAATAAAAGCCACCAGCAATGTAAGCATATGCTTTTCCCTGCTAACATCTGCCTGCCAGCTTGAATCACTCATTAGCTGTGCCAAGTTGTGCTCAACAACATACGTTCAACCATACAATGACAAATAGCAAGAGAGGTACAATTACAACTGGTAAAATCTTGTCACTTACAACAAACAAGCTCATTTATTTCTACAATAAAGCATTTTTCCACTTCTGCAGCCAAATTAGGATAGCACCTACTTTATATTTGTAGCATGTCCCCATTTACTGTACATAACAAACATAAAGTGATTTTTTTTACCGTAGCCACCCTGGTGGCATGATTATGTTAGATTTTTGCGTCTCAAAGCGGTACAATTGTTTTGCATAGAAATTTGTCGTTTTATATTATAGGCCTGTAATTCTTAGCAATAACACACTTAAATCTGTCCAAACAAGAGTCTAGCAGACATCCCGGGTATAATAAAGTTTGAAACACAAAATCATAAGTTATAAAATAATAAATAACTATAAATAATTATAAAAAATAATAATATAATAATAATAAAATTTCCCCACGATTCGCTATCGCTCAATTCTGCAAGTGTTCTAATTTATTATCGCTGTTTTCTAGCTGGTCTAAAACCACTTTTGACGTAAAGGGATGCTTTTTGGTTGCTATGGACAATCTCAAGTTTCCAGGCAGAAAGAGCAGTATATATAATATAAAACTGCATGCAGGGCACTGGACAAAGCACTGGGGACAAAAGGGATGTGAAATGATTTCATACAGTAATGTAAACTGTAAGATTACAGTATACTGTATGTGTTATGAATTTTCTAGTTTTTGAATTTGCCGCCGGGCTCCGCCCCTGTGCGTCGCGACGCTCGCAGGGAACGGAGCCCGGCACACAGAGGCATCGGGCAGAGGACACAGCCTGCAGACACAGCAGGGGGACATCGCAGGATCCTGGTGACAAGGTAAGTACACTGCTCCAGGATCCTGTGATGCAATCCCGAGTGTGGCTCTGGGTTACCGCTAAGGGTACTGAAATTTAACCCCGAGCCATACTCGGGAAAACCGCCAGGGAGGTTAATGCATTCTCTGCATTAAGGTAAAAAACTTTCCTCCCTCCCCTTATACTTACCTGAGCCCATTCTTGATACAGCGATGTGCACAAGAGGTTTCTCGGTTCTCTTCCACCTCATTGGCTCAGAAACAGCAGTGGGAGCCATTGTCTCCCGCTACTGTCAATCACAGCCAGTATGGAGGGAATGGGGGCAGGGCCCCGCTTTGTGTGTCAATGGACAGCAAGCAAGAACGAGTGGCCCTATGGCAAGCGGCTTGCGATAGGGGCACTTGGAGAACAGGAGGAGTCAGGTACGCTGGTGGGGGACCCAAGAAGAGGAGGATTGGGGCTGCTCTGTGCAAAACCATTGCAAAGAGCAGGAAAGTATAACATGTTTATTATTTTAGTTTAAAAAAAAAATTTTATATCACTTTAAAAAACAATATTTAAAAATTGCAGTTTACCTTTTTTAGATGCTCTATTTTGGACCCTCTAGCAAGAAAAAAATCCTAGGTATTTCTCCGTTTTTTGAAGGCGCTGGGTTGTTTGCCATTAATAACCCTGTCTATTCCGTGCCAGCAGATCTTCATTATCAATTGTAACTAGATTTGATTTTTCCCAGCAAAGTTGAGCCCAGGTTCACACTGACAGCGGGAATGAAATCATGCAAGCTCAGCTGAAGTCGCACAGTTTCATTTCCGCATGTCAGTCCCGACTTTGGGGATGATTTCAGAGACATCTGTGCAGGTTTTTGCACAGATGTCAATCAAAACCGCACTCTGAAGTCGCCAAAAGTAGTGCAATCGCCGCCGATTTGGCATGCGATTTGACATGTCAGATCAAACAACAAGTTCCTGAAGTGCTAGAAACTGTCAGTCATATGTGGATAAAACTGATACCCAGTGCAGCTTCCAACCACTGGACAAATGGGGAGCAGGAATCAAAAGACAAAAAAGCAGCGCTCTATGGGTAGGAGCACAAATGAGATATATTATATATACCGTATTTATCGGCGTATAACACGCACTTTTCCCCCCTTAAAATCGGGGGAAAGTCGTGGGTGCGTGTTATACGCCGATACCCCAAAAAAAGTGGCCAAAAAGTTAAAACGGCGCCGAAAAACAGCGGCCGCCGCCGAAAAAAAACGAGCGCCGCCGGAAAAAAAACGAGCGCCGCCGAAAAAAGACCGATCTGTCTGTTCCGCTCTGCTCGCAGTCCCGCCTCCCTGCGCTTGCTTCCGAAACAGCAGGGAGGCGGGACTGCGAGTGGAGCCGGAAAAGCCCGAGCCGTCTGTTCCGCTCTGCTCGCAGTCCCGCCTCCCTGCGTTCGCTTCCGAAACAGCAGGGAGGCGGGACTGAGAGCAGGAGCCGAACAGACGGCTCGGGCTTTTCCGCCGACGCTCGTTTTTTTTTCGGCCGCGCGGTCTTTCTAGGCGGCAATTTCAAATGCGCAAAAGATGGAAATGACGCTGACAAGCTGCAGATCACACTGGGCAAGCTGCACATCACACTGGGCAAGCTGCACATCACACTGGGCAAGCTGCAGATCACACTGGGCAAAGCTGCAAATGACGCTGACAAGCTGCAAATGACGCTGACAAGCTGCAATGACGCTGGGCAAGCTGCAAATCATGCTGGGCAAAGCTGCAAATGACGCTGGGCAAGCTGCAAATGACGCTTAAATGTAAGTGTTTTTTTTCCCTAAACTTCCCTCCTAAAACTTTTTTTCCTTAAAATGCCCTCCTAAACTTGGGGTGGGTGTTATACGCCGGTGCGTGTTATACGCCGATAAATACGGTATATATTTATATATATATATATTATATATATATAATAATTTTGGCTCCTTCCCATAGAGCGCTGCTTTTTTGTCTTTTGACATGTCAAAACGCAAGCCAAATCGCTTTATGCTGGGGGTAGACATGTGCAATTTGTGTAGTTACGAATTAGTTTTTAAATAATTTTGACAAATTCGTTAATTTCCGAATTTTGAATTTGCGAATTTTCAAATTTGCTAATTTTCTAATTTGTATTCGTTACGTTCACAAACAGCCAAATTTGATACCTATAATTTAATAGTTACCGTATTTATTGGCGTATAACACGCGCCGGCGTATAACATGCACCCCAAGTTTAGTTGGGAATTTTAAGGAAAAAATTTTTTAGGAGGGAAGTTTAAGGAAAAAAACTTACATTTAAATGCAGCTTTGTCAGTGTCCATCTGCAGCCTTGTCAGTGTCATTTGCAGCCTTGCATTGAAGCCTTGTCAGTCATTTGCAGCCTTGTCAGTCATTTGCAGCCTTGCCACTCATTTGCAGCCTTGCCATTCATTTGCAGCCTTGCCAGTGTCAGCTTGCCGTTTAAAAATGGCGCAGCCGAGATACAGAGCGGATGTCCTGTGTATCTCAGTGGCGCTTGGTAGCTCTCGGCCATTCTCGGTGGCCTTCAGCTAATTTTCGCCGACTTCCGGCCGCGCCCAGGCTTTCGGCTATTTTTGGCGACTTTTGGCCGCACCCGGCCGTTCTCGTCGGCTTTCGGGTTTTGCGTAAGCCGCCGAGAGCGGCCGAAAATAGCCGAGAACGGCCGAAAGCGGACGAAAATAGCCGAAAGCGGCGAAAACCGCCGAGATCGTCCAAAACCGCCGAGAAGCTCACAATCGGCGGGGGATCGGCGTATAACACGCACCCACGATTTCCCCCTGATTTTACAGGGGAAAAAAAGTGCGTGTTATACGCCAATAAATACGGTAGTTATTATTTCAAATTTTACTGATTTTCTTTCTTTTTTTCAGATTTTAGAATTTCTGAATGTCCGAATTTTCAAATTCTGAAAATACGAAATTCAAAAATTCAGAAATTCGGAATTAGAAAATTAGAAAATTCTAAATTTTCACATTTCAAAATTCGAATTACCAAAAAGGGAAAAAAAAACAATGAAATGAAAACGAACAATTTTTTTGTCAGTGCACATATCTAGATGGGGGTGGGATTTGGGAGAAAGGATTTGTACTATTTTATCAAGCCCAAAAAGTTGGTCTTAGGGCTCTTTCACACGGACGGACCGTATGTCCGTTTTTCATCCTTCCGTTTTTGGATGAAAAACGGACATACAGGTATCCCTATGGGATAGCGGGTGTCAGCGGATGAGCATCCACTGACACCTGCTCTCGTCCGTGCCCGCTCAGCTCCGTTTCTGCAGACGGAGAAAAACCCTATTTTTTCATCCGTCTGCAGAGCGGATCGGGTGACGACGGACTCTACGGTCCGTCGTCACCCGATCCCCCATAGGGGAGAGCGGCGCTCTGACAGGTCCGTCCCGGCGCTGTGTGCAGAGACGGACCTGTCATCTTCCTGCTCAGCGGAGTTCGCTCCGGCGATCCCCGCTGAGCAAGCGGCTATCCACGGGGTGGATCTGCACTGATCCGCCCCGTGTGAAAGAGCCCTTACTGTTTTTTTTTTGAGGGGCTGCTTTAGAATTCTCTCTATAGGCACCTGAGATGTAAATCTGGCCCTGACTGTAAACACTGCTATACCATTTACAGCACATTTAAGGTACAATTGTAAAGTGTAAAAGGTGATAATTTTCCCATTTTGTAAGAAATAATGAATAACGTTTGAGGAGCATCGCCCGACGTGTCTTGAATGCCTGTGCCACGCGTCTGCAATAAAAGTGATTAATAACGCTGTTGATGCATTAAAGTGCATTAAAGAGCCATTTCCCTTTCTTTATCCCCCCGTCTATCAGATTGGATCCTGCATCTAAATTATTTTGGAACGTGCTTTATCAAAACGATTCAGTAGCACATTTTATGAAATCATCATAAATATGTTTTGCAGTTGGGTGAAAGAAAAATGCGCCAGATGTATTGATAAATATAATTTGTTTTAAAGCCTTGACAGTTTCCGGTAAATAGATTTAGCATACGATTGCGTTCTCGCTATAAATATCCCCATCCTACAGGTAACGGAAACATTGTGCTGCGTATCTCTTGCTTTCCAGAAGCAGACGTGAATGGATGTAGCAGCCTATTAGTTTGATTCATGTGTCAGATAATTATTGTCAGCACTTACTAGTTCACACTCGCAAATGAGTCATTTTTTATCAGCGTCATGTCTGTGAATGGGGATGGCACCTACGGAGCACCTGACTGCTAGATTTTACTTCTACCAGTGTGAAATAAGACAACATGAGAAGACCAAGGTATCTTCTTTCAGTGCCGACTGAGGCAAGTATATACAGGTTGCACTTGTCGTTGTTTTAGTCACTTTCTGACCAACGTATGTATATAAATGTCAGCAAATGGTTACTACAAGATCATGGTGCTGTTTTTTTCAGCCAGCGATCAGTTGTTTTTTGTATAAGTGATCCAGGTAGCTTTAAAGCCATCCGATCACTTTTACAGAGGGACCGCCTCCCACTGCTCCCGCATTTCCTTTCCTCCGGCAAGCCTGAGACCACGGCAAGTGGCCAGGACTGCCTTCCACAGAGGAGAGGGAGGAACAACTGTTCCCTCCTCTTCTCTCTTCTCTACAGAATTGATCCAGAAGCCACAATATTTTTTCACTTCCGGTTTCAGGTGTTTGCTTGGTTAGCTGCCTTGGGGGAGACATCAGGGGTCTAATAAACTGCTGATGTCTCTGTAAAGAGGACCCATCACTGCCCAAAGCTATCACAAGGGGACTTGTGATAGCAATAAAGTTAAAGTGTTACTAAACCCACAACAGTAAAATCAGTCTGTATATGAAGTATAGCATGCTTGCTATACTCACTGTGGAACCTAAGGGGTTAACCATCTGCATTGTATAAAAAGGCTGCTTGATCCTGTATGCACAGATCCTCCCCTTCTTGTACTGACTCCAAAACATGTCCGGATAAGACAGAATTACTGGAGTCAGGCTGCACATGCTCAGTTTGGTGTGTATTACTAGAGCGTTTTATTTTTCTTGGGAGAGTACATGTGATCAGTACAGGGCCATTCAGCATCGTCCAGACAGAGGGTCAGTGGTCCTGCATCCTGATAGGACAGCCAGTGCAGCATGAAAGCTTCTCCTGCAAGCTTTAAACAGGCACTGATAGAAGTCACAAGACTGCTATATACTGCGGATGAGAAAAGGTATTTAGCAGTATATATTTACTAACATGATTGCATTTCCATGTTCTGTGTACTGTGGGAGACCAGATATAGTGATGCAGGATCCTGGGTTTAGTAACACTTTAACTGAAATAAAAAAGTAAAAATTTTTTAGATACATATGAAAGTGTCCAGTCTAACCAGTTCCATATTGGGTCATAAACAATTGATGCAGGCAGGAACATTATCCCTCTCTGGGTGGGCGTCATATGACGTCTTCCTCTTTTTGCAGCTACTGCGGGCCACTGGGGGCCCGCAGCGTGGCAATCGGGGTTCAGGCATGTCCCTTGAGACACAGCCCATACCCTGATCAGGGTAAAGAGCCAATGAAATTGTCCAATCACAGCTGTTCACTTTAGAGACCTGCATGCACGCCGCTTGTGCGCACCCCCGGGGGCACGCAGCGCAGCGATCGGGGTTGAGGCTTGACCCTCGGACAAAGCCCAGCCCCGATCAGGGTAACGAGCCAATGAAATTGTCTCTTTACCAAGTGACCGGCTGTGTCCAATCACAGTCAGTCACAAATGTAAACAATAAAATACAGATTACTGTATGTACTACTGTGCCCAGATTCCCCCCCCCCCCGAATAAAAAGGACCTGTCATCCCATCTGAGTACCTGTCCAGTGAGCCCATCAGGAGTACCTGTCCAGTGAGCCCATCAGGAGTACCTGTCCTGTGAGCCCATCAGAGTACCTGTCTGTGCAGCCAATTACTACTTACGTGCAGCCAATTACTACCTAATGTGCAGCTTATTAGTCCCTGACGTGCAGCCCATTAATCCCTGACGTTCAGCCCATCACTACCTGACGTGTGTAATTTATGTCCCTAGAACACCTGAAGGTGCTACTTGGATGTTGAGCCTCTCTATGTGGCTAGTCTGTGTAAAAGTCTAACACATGTGGTATCGCCATATTTAGGAGGAGTAGCAGAATGTGTTTTGGGGTGTAATTTTTTTCTATGTACATGCTAGAAATATCTTATACATTTACAACTTTGTGTAAAAAAAATATATATATATTGTCAATCTTTGGAAAATGTAGGAAAAAAATTAAATCTTCAAAAGACTAATAATACCTTGGGGTATTTGCCAGGGTGGATATAAATAAATTATTTAAAAAAAAATCTATTTAAGATACATTAATAATTTAGTTTATTAAGCATGAAATGGAGCTTAGTTATGTAGCATGCATGAGGCTGTATATTCTGCAATATTTACATTTTTGGTAAACTCGTTCAATAAATCCAAGCTCGGCAAACTGAGATAACATGCACTGCATTGATGCATTCACATAATGGCACAGTAACCATGAGATAAACCAAAGTTCAGGAATATTCCTTTATCCCATTGTTTTGCAAATCTTTGTACACTACAAACTGTATGATTGAATCGGTTCTGATATCGCTGTTTTACTAACCTGACAGCTTTTTATTCTAAATAGGAAACCTTCATTTTGTTTGCAAGTATTAAAGATTCTAACTACCAGCAAGAATAAGTCCTTACATTTAAAGAGCGCCTGCCATTTCAGATCCATCACGGCAGTCCCTGTTAGTGGGCAATCACTCACCCTGAGCCCCGACCAAGTATGAGTGCATACTATACTGTACATGGACATACGTTTCACTAAGCCAACATTTCTGTATTAAAAATCCTTTTTTTTTTTTTATTGGTCTTATGTAATATTCTAATTTTCTGAGATTAAAGTGGGATAGCAGAAAAAATGAGGCAACTGTGGACTTTCATGGTACGGATAAGGACTCACATAACATTATATAGAAAAATATAAATTTATTACAGCAATATAAAGAAAAATTATACAATAGAATAAAGAGAAACAAATGTTTGAAAAAAACACATGGAAGCAACATTGGACAATATTGGACAATACAGGGCAAAAAACCTTTCCTATAGTAGTACAGTATGGCACTTTCTCTTTATTCTATTGTATAATTTTTCTTTATATTGCTGTAATAAATATATATTTTTCTATATAATGTTATGTGAGTCCTTATCCGTACCATGGAAGTCCACAGTTGCCTCATTTTTTCTGCTATCCCATTTTTTTCAAAATTTTATGACGACGGTGTAGTGATCTAATATAATCGTCGTTCCTCGTAGATGGTATATAGTTATTGAAAAGTACTGTCTTCCCGCAGCAAAACCCGATCCTCCCAGAGAGAGATTTTATTAACTTCCAAAACAGAACATTATTACAGATGACAAAATCCAACAGAGTTCATATCACGACATTGCTAGTAATATTTAGAGCCCCATGGAAACATGTGACTCTTGGGTGCCTTCGTAAGAACACACACTTCTAAACAGATTGAACGTCCTGTTATATCCCCCACACACACTGAATGTCTGAGCAATTTGATTGGGCGTTTCCATTAAATGCTTTGATCTACCCCGGTCTTTCAGAGTGACAGGAGATAACGCCAAGCCCCAATTTACATTCTTGCATATTCCCCCTTTGACATGTGTGAATACTGATTAGATTAAGACAATCATTATCTGTTCCCTTTCATATGTGGAGTAAGTCTGGTCTGGCCATTTGTCCTTTGACCAACAAACCCTCTTTCAATATGCGCAACCAGACTAACAGCTACCAAAGCGGCCTGCCTAGAATAAACTTGTCTTTAGAATGCCTAAATAAAAACACTACATATAATAAATATGTATATATATAATATATATATATGTATACATATATATATATTAGATATAATATACTACATATACCCCCACTTGGGTCGTTCTAACTACTAGAACTGACCCATAAATCAAGCAACAAACATAGCATTACCGACTTGAGGTATTGGATGCTTCACAATGGCTCATATGAAATATAAAGTTGAAACTGGTTACATCTCTCTTCACCAGCCTCTAAAATATCCCCATGAAACAGTCATTAGATAATATAGCTTTAGACCATGACTGGAAAAGGATTCGGTAAACATCCTTATTATATCACATCAAGATCTTGAATATTGCACAAAAACGAGCGGATGTCACAGTCCATTCTTCAATTTTCAACTTCAACTTCATCACATCTCTCATTGAAAGTAGACTTGGTGTGCTTGGTGTGCTGGGAGCTCCGATCCACATAAATCCAGGATTCCTCTCCAGGCTCAAGGTTTTCATTTTCTTAAAAAAACTGCTATTGCTGTACTTTGTAATTTGCTGTAGGCCGACTCCTCATTTCCATCCTTAATAGAGCAGTTACTTGAATCATTCAGTCCATAATTCCACCTGAAAGGTATACCAATCTATATACCAATCTATAATCCATATATCCATATAATCCATATATAATCCCCCACTTTCAGATAGAATCAGCTTGACATCAGCGTTTATCAGATCTTCTATCCAGACAAAGCAGCAGTGGAAAATCTTGCCAGTAAAGTTAGGTCTTTTTTCATCCATATGTCAATAATATTAATGACTGATTCAACAAAGTTTCAAATCATGACTGGAGTGATGAATTTCACTCACCCCTCTTATAAATTTAGGAAAACCACCCAACATACTATACTTTATGCTATGCCAAGCCATTGTGCAGCATCTCACCTTAGATGTCAAATATATTGATCAATATGCAATATGTAATATGCAACATGTTATGTAACACGAAAATTATTTTAGGTTGAAATGTTTCGCTCTGGTTTTAAGATAAAGTTCAAGAAATAAAACATAATAAAATAAAAAAATAAAAATAAAAATGGAAAAGGGTGAAAAATAAAAAATAAAAAATAGGGCTTGATGAATAAAAATGGGAAAGGGTGAAAAATAAAAAATAAAATATAGGGAAAAGTCCATTGACAAAAAAAAAAAAAATTTATGTTCCAAAAAAAAGTGTCCATTGCTTGATGAATATTGAGAGAGTCCATGATATTGTTTATTCAGCGTTTCTCCCCCACTAGCCAGTAATTTCAGCTTGCAGTTCACATGCTATTTACATGCAGTATCTCCAATATATCTGAAAGACAAAAAACTCTCCAACAAAACTAATTAGCAAGGTCCTTAAACACTGTTTGAAGTTAAAACAAAGGACTATTTACACATCCACAGGTTGAAACTAAACCACCCCCACTGCTAGAGAAATGTCATTTGTATTCAAAAACAGATCTGGATAACGTAATCTGTTTAGCTGTCCCAGCAATGTGTAATGTTCCATTTTCATTTTATCGTACTCAATCTTCAAGTGGTCATATTTCTGTTTTAACTGAGAAAATGGTATCCAAGCCTTAGATACTTTTTTATTATGATTTTGGTCAGCTCTGCTTTTCATATTAATATCACCTATATTTGACCTGGTGTCTCCTCTTTGATTGTTATCATAAGACATCTTTTGATCTTTATGTTCAGTATTTGTCCTAAACAATGTGGCTAAATCAATCTTGACAGCTTGCTCATTTGACTTTCTCCATAAATTGTCTGCTTTCAACAATACATCTTTTAAATCATGGGGATTTGGGGTAACTAGTAAAATATTTTGTCTAATCTCTTCGTTCAAAGCAGGTAGAAATATACTCATATGTAACAAGCCACCATGCTCAAATGCAAGATTATTACTGACCAATATTTCCTTAATAGATTTTATCCTTTCTGACAGTTCGTAGGGAGATTCACTTTTCATTTGTTTGATCTTCCCATGAACAGTAACATCAGAACGTACACCATACAAAACACATAATAATTCCATCAATATGTCCCTTGTTCTCATTGGCTGAGTACAGATCTGCTTAATTCTCACCCAAAGACTATTTCCTATAGAATGTTGCATAACTCGTTCTAAATCAGATGGGTTGAGATTGTACATATCTCTGACATTCTGCAAGTCACAAAACCATTTTAAAAATCTGTTTAAATCATGGCAGGGAATCATTCCTATTTCTTTAAGAATTGCATCTAATTCTTTTGGTTTCAAAGGCTTCATTACAAGCTGAACTTCACCTGTATTATTATTATTGTTATAAACTGTGGTGGTCACAGTGGGTGCAGCTGGCAATGAATTATCAGATTTAATATGAGGTTCTGTTTCATTTGATAGAATGTTTGTATTTGCATTTTGCTGCAGATTGCTGAATCCACGATTCGATGCATATCTGCATTCCTGAGATCTCTTCTCTAATTCCATAATTCTTAATTTCAATCTCTCATTTTCCTCTGATAATTCATTACAACGTTTAGACTTCTCAAGCAGAGCTTCCCCAATGGTGACTGCATGCAATTTTAAATTAATAGTCTCAGATTCTGATTGGTTTTGTAACCTCTGACAAACCTTGTTGCTATTATCAACTGCACTCTGTAACTGAGTAATTTCCTCAACCTTATCTTTCAAAGAATTTTCCATTGTTAAACAGCAAGATAACAAGCCCTGTACAATACAACCTTTTCTTTTACTTTCTGAAATTTTGCTATCAAAAACGTTTTTTTCTAAAAATTCATTCATCATAGTCCATGTCTGCTTATATTTTTCTGGCACTTCATAAGGACCGCCATGACGCTTAATACATTTTAACACCCATCTGTTAACTTTATCAGAACTGACACTAGCTTCACACTGAGTAAGCATTTTTACTATATTATTAATAATTTAAAAAGAGAGAAATATTTTACTCACCGCATTAATTACTCCTTCAGCTTCCAGCTCACGTCTTCTGGTACACGATGCAGTCCTTTTCTTCGTTTCCAGTCTCCAGAGAATACTTCTGGGGTTCCAAACTTGTTTGATTTTGTAGATCCGACTCTCTTATGTCACAACCAGACGTTCGAGTCACAGCACAGGTCTTGGGTCTCCATCAGACTTCTGTCCAACTCACGGATTGTTATCACTGACTTCTGTTACAACTTCTGCTACTAAGTCCTGAAAATGCTCTTCTGGTCTCTTGAACGGCACCAATGTAGTGATCTAATATAATCGTCGTTCCTCGTAGATGGTATATAGTTATTGAAAAGTACTGTCTTCCCGCAGCAAAACCCGATCCTCCCAGAGAGAGATTTTATTAACTTCCAAAACAGAACATTATTACAGATGACAAAATCCAACAGAGTTCATATCACGACATTGCTAGTAATATTTAGAGCCCCATGGAAACATGTGACTCTTGGGTGCCTTCGTAAGAACACACACTTCTAAACAGATTGAACGTCCTGTTATATCCCCCACACACACTGAATGTCTGAGCAATTTGATTGGGCGTTTCCATTAAATGCTTTGATCTACCCCGGTCTTTCAGAGTGACAGGAGATAACGCCAAGCCCCAATTTACATTCTTGCATATTCCCCCTTTGACATGTGTGAATACTGATTAGATTAAGACAATCATTATCTGTTCCCTTTCATATGTGGAGTAAGTCTGGTCTGGCCATTTGTCCTTTGACCAACAAACCCTCTTTCAATATGCGCAACCAGACTAACAGCTACCAAAGCGGCCTGCCTAGAATAAACTTGTCTTTAGAATGCCTAAATAAAAACACTACATATAATAAATATGTATATATATAATATATATATATGTATACATATATATATATTAGATATAATATACTACAGACGGTACTGTACAAAAATTCTTATCATATAGTAGCACTATTTAATTTTCTGAGATACTGAATTTTGGGTTTTCACTAGCTGTGAGCCATAATCATCAAAATTTAAAATAAAGAAATGCTTGAAATATATCACTCTATGTAACAAATCTATATAATATAGGAGTTTTTTTAATTTTTTGAATTGAATTACTGAAATAAATTAACTTTTTGATTAACATTTTTTGAGATCCACCTGTATCTTTTCCATGATGTGCGTTAGCCCTGGCCCGATGACCGTCACATGGTCGGGAGCTACATATAACGCACCTCTGTTGCACGACGTGCGTTAAAATGTGTCATAGTGTGAATGAGCCCTTACCAATAGCTTGCAGTGCTGGTAAGTCATCAGGGGTTTCCTTACCATTCAGGAATGACAGTGCAAGTACATGTTTGTAATGGTCTCTATGAATGTGGATAAGCCCCCTAAATGTGTGTGTCTAAGGAGTTAAACATTTTCCCAGCACGATGAACACATACAACAATAGAATAATTATCTACTGGCTAAGCTCGGTGATGGGTTAAATTTACCCTCATACCCAATCTAAATTAGAATCGAGACCATGCTACTTCATTACAAGCTTGATGAATCTTCCCTCTCATGCATGGAGAAGATTGCACAGTGGACTGAGCCTCTACTGTACACACATTGGCTGGAAGGACTCGAAAATTACCGTATAACTTTTTTCAGAATTAGAAAGACACACAACTTTCCCTTTCCACTTTTCTTTATCTAACAGCCTCTGAAATGGAAAGAGATGAACTCCACACTCATTGCTCTTAAAAATGAGGTGTCTGCAGAGAGGAGAAAAGCAATTTGTATATACAGTGCGAGATCAATAAGAAGTAAATCCACATAAATCACTAAATATTAGGCTCTCTAATGACACAAAGAAAGGCACACAGAGCAGAAAGAATTATGAAGTTTATATCAAGGACAATTCCACATAAAATAAATCTTTTTTATTTTATTTTTTATTTTTTTTTGTATTTTTTTTTTTTACTGTTAGTTTTATGTTTGTTTTCTTTCATAAGAATCATAGTGTTACTTGTTGGGGCTTGACTCCACAGATATTTCTGTGATGGCTTGCTGATAATAACTTCAATATGTTTCACTTACGGTATTATACCGCGTTGGTTGGTTTCTATACGTCTGTGGAAAACTCTGTATGTTTTGCAATTTTTTTTTTAACTTAAAATTTTGTAATGGAAAAAAAAAAAAATACATATTTTGGTTTTGGGTGGATGTCTGTGAATTGAATCAACCATTATATTTTTAATACGCATTAAGGTAAAAAATGTCTTAACTTTAGAACAACTTAATACAAAAAATATGAAATTCTTAGGATTTTTTGTTTTTCCTTTTATTTATATATTGGTGTGAGTCAGTCTTTATGTTGCAACCAGCTAACACATATGTGCAACGGCAAAAAAGACAGCTCTTGGTTGGCCCCCAATCATGTGACCACTGTGACAGTCTGTGGTCACGTGATCTGCCCATCTTCATTCCCCCCTCCCCCAGGCTTTGACAACTTTTTAAAGGGACAACTGGGTGGACGGGAAGGGGTTAAACCTGAAGTCTGGGTATGAACCTAAAAGCTTTAAAACTGAACTCAAGCCTTAGTTCCAGTCTTTCACAATGTATACTTGTCAACTACAGCAAGTCAGATAGAGCTCACTTCATTTCGTGGTTGTGGGACATCCAGCACCATCTAGATCTTTCCTCCCTAGCCTTATTGTCCCTGTCTAGTTATTAGATTTCAGTCCTTTTAATACTATGTTGCTTTGATATTTGCATGACTTCTCTCAAGAGCCAACCCACTGCTTACATCAGCACTTAAAGGGGTTGTAAACTCTCACATATACCCAGTGAAGTGAATAGCCGCAGATGATATACAGATGAAAAAAATCCTCCTACATTGGTTTTTACTTGTTTATCTGCAGTTTTCTCCTCGTTACACCCCTTCAAAAGTGCAAATCATGTTAAAAATCTTTCTTCATCTGTCAGGAGCACAGAGGGACTGTAGTTACACTGTGTGAGAGCTGATTGGAGAAAAATCAACATACCCCCCTCCACACAGCAGAAGAACTGTGTTGTGAATAGACAAGCTCCGTTCTGAGCTCCCCCCCACACAAATGTATCTCATGTGTCAGGAAAACCTCTCAGAAGTGACTCATGCTGATAACAGGAACGAAGCACCAGAGAGAAACGACACTTCGAGCTTTGGAGAGAGATAAGTAAACATTGCAGATATATGTGCTTTGCTCAGATTCTGTGACTGAGGTTTACAACCACTTAAAGGCTCTTAAAGCGGTATTAAACGCATTTTATGTTTTTAAACGATATGGGCCCCTAGGTGGTTTATGCCATAATGTGGTAGTATGCACCATTTACCGGTGCCCTCCAGTGCTGCACTGTCACCAATCTCGTGGGTCCCATCTTCGCCAGGTCTTTCTTCCGTGTTATGTGTATTTGGCCGCTTAAATGGTATTAATCCTGTGCATGTACATGGGAGTCACATCATCACAGTGCACAGTGGGTGTCATAATTGTATGCTGAGCTGTGCATGCGAAGCTCAATGTATCTAACGGCTGACAGGCAGGGACAAGCAATTATGACAAAATAGACTCACAACGTATCTTCTGTTATAAAAAATGTACAATGATTCACGGCTGGGACCTGCTGAATGGCAGTGTCCAATCACAGCCCAGAGTCCTGTGTTGACAAAAAACACAGGGTTCTGTACAGAGGGAACAATCTGTCTTATTCTTCTCCCTGCAAAACAGGGATAAGAAACAAAGAGATATTTAGTAAAAATCAGCACACATTACACATTGTTAAAGTGGAGGGCCCACAAAAAAAAAATTAAAAATCAGCAGCTACAAATACTGCAGCTGCTGACTTTTAATAATCGGACACTTACCTGTCCCGGGGTCCAGCGATGCGGGGGAACGAGACCCCTCCTCGTTCCCCGCTCCGCCGTGCACCGTGATTCGGCGCTCACTCATCTGGGACACATGACAGGTCCCAGATGACTGTGCGGCGCCTAGGGGAAGTGATGTCATTGCCCGGGCAATGAAGGTGGCAGACTACGAGGGACCCCCTAGCAACAGGCATTTAGAGGTGAGTAAAAACATTTTTTTTTTCCAATTCTTTTTTTTTTTTCTTTTTTTTTTTGGATTTTTAAGCCAAATTTTTTTTTTTTGGTGGCAACACCACTTTAAGCACACATTTAACCCCTTGATTACCCCTTCCCAGCCAGTGTAATTAGTACAATGACAGTGCGGGGTCTCCAAACTATGGCCCTCCAGTTGTTCAGGAACTACAATTCCCATCTTGCCTAGTCATGTCTGTGAATGTCAGAGTTTTACAATACCTCATGGGACGTGTAGTTCCACAACAGCTAAAGGCTGTAGTTTGTAGATCCCTGGATAGTATTAGCACTGATGAATGTATTAGTGTCATTGGTGATGTCAGTGGCAGCTAGTCAGTTCCCATTCAGTGTTAGTGTCAGGTTGCCCACCGCAGTCCCATTATAAGTCACTGATCAACACCATTAGTAGTATAAAAAAAGAATTCCAGTGTACAGTCAGGTTCACAAGTTTGCATACCCTGGCAGAAATTGTGAAATTTTGGCATTAATATTGAAATTATGACTGATCATGCCAAAAAAAAATATTTTATTTAAGGATAGTGATCACATGAAGCCATTTATTATGATATATTTTTTTGGATCCTTTTTAAATCATAATAATGGAAATCATCCAAATAGCCCTGATAAAAAGTTTACATACCCTGGAATGTTTGGCCTTGGTACAGACACAGAAGGTGGCACACACAGGTTAAAATGGCAATTAAAGGTTAATTTCCCACATGTGTGGCTTTTTAAATCACAATTAGTGTCTGTGTATAAATAGTCAATGAGTTTGTTAGCTCTCACATGGATGCACTAAGCAGACTAGACACTGAGCCATGTGGAGGTAGAAAAGAACAGTCAAAAGACCTGCGTAACAAGTTAATGAAACTTTACAAAGATGGAAAAGGATATACAAAGATATCCAAAGCCTTGAAAATGCCAGTCAGTACTTTTTAATCACTTATTAAAAAGTGGACAATTAGGGGCTCTTTTGATACCAAGCCAAGGTCAGGTAGACCTCACAAATTCATTGACTATTCATACACAGACACTAATTGTGATTTAAAAAGCCACAAATGTGGGAAATTAACCTTTAATTGCCATTTTAACCTGTGTGTGCCACCTTCTGTGTCTGTACCAAGGCCAAACATTCCAGGGTATGTAAACTTTTTATCAGGACCATTTGGGTGATCCAAAAAAACAATATGATAATAAATGGCTTCATGTGATTGCTATCCTTAAAAAAAAGACAGTTTTTTGGCATGATCAGTCATATTTTCAATATTAATGCCAAAATTCACAATTTCTGCCAGGGTATGCAAACTTTTAAGCACAAGTGCATACTGTATACCATAGTTTGTAGACGCTTTAACTTTCATGCAAACCAATTAATATACCACTTAATGGGATTTTTTTTTTTACCAAAGACATGTAGCAGAATACATTTTGACCTAAATTTATGAAAAAAATTTGATTTTTTTTTTACTGGATATGTTTTAAAGCAGAAAGTAAAAAAAATGTTTCTAAATTTTCACTCTTATTTCGCTTAATAAAAAATAAAAAAAACCCAGTGGTGATCAAATACCACCAAAAGAAAGCTGTATTTTTGTGAAAAAATTGATATAAATTTTGTTTGGGTACAGCGTTGACCGCGCAATTACCAGAATGGCCTGGTCATGAAAGGAAAAGTCCAGCCTGAGCTTTTTAGGCTGAGCTTCTCCTATGGGTCACAGGAATGTAATTTGTTTTGCATTCTTGTGACCTGTTTTTAGCGTAGATCGGTCTGAACTCCGCTCTCTGCTGACGTCACTGGAATCGGTCCTGGCACCGCGTTATCCCGATTTAGGAAGTCTGGATCCGCCAGCTGCCTGGAATGATGGCAGCCTCTCGGCGAGCCGCTGACACAGCCACTCCCCACCCCTCCACAGCTCAGCGGTCCAATGAGCTTGGAGGAGCAGAGTAGGAGAGCTGCTGATTGACAGTCAGCAGCCCTCCACTCTGGGATCTATAAGAACCGAGCCATTGGCGGTGTTCGATCGCTCAGTTCTCAGTAAAGAGGCGGTGGGGGGACAGATGCAGCATCCACCTAGGTAAGTATGAGTATGAAACAACCCCATACTTCTCTTTGAAGGAGGTAAAACCTTCCAGAGCTGAGATGGCTAAGAGCTGTACTGAGGTAGGTGCTGTAATGTTTTTTGGCACCCCCGTCATTATCTACCTGCATTGAATCTTTTAGATAGCCAGTGCCCTGATTCCTCCTGTATTGAATTGTATTGTACCTATACTGTCTGCCCTCATCTTGTAAAGCGCTGTGCAAACTGTTGCCACTATATAAATCCCGTATAATAATAATATAGCATAGAAAAACACAGAGAGTCTAAAATAAAGTATGTAATGAAAACAGAACTATTTTTTAGGAAATATTTCATTTGCAAGTTGATGGGGATTTGGTACGGAAGGCAGAATATGAGCAATATCTACTTCAGCGTTTCCTCACTGTACAATACTATAAATCTTAGTAAAGTTTGTCTATTAAAAATAATAATAAAAAAGACAATGATTGGACAACAGTGCTTTGTGATCACTCCGGAATGCTGGGCTGAGCACGTACCTGTCTGCTAAATTGTGATGCGTTCACTGAGTTGTCTATTTCAACTCATCAGGCTGAATTTAGCCCGGAGAATCAGAGGAAAGGCAGCGTAGCAGAGCTGAATAATAGCTCATCGCAGCCTAAAAAATGATATCCAACTAACAGCGGTGTCAAAAGGGCAAGTAATGGTATGAATACATTCTAAATGCAACATTTAAATGCTTTTACTGATACACACTCATAGCTCCCAACTGTCCCTGCTATTGAGGGGCTGTCCCTGATTTGGAGCAATGTCCCTCTGTCCCTCTTTCCTCCTCATTTGTCCCTCATTTTGGTCTGATCTATATAAAATTGTATATAAAATGCACTTTTTATCTTTCAAAAAGTGTTTCCCAGCGCTAAACCTTTCATCCAAATTCTAAATTGCTGCATTTGTAAATTTTAAAAGCCAATGTAAAGGAATAGTAGTGGTAAAAAAAAAGCCCTTGTGGATTTAATTAACCTTTTTTTTTTTTTTTGGGTAATTCTCCTTTAAGGGGGTTTGGCAGGGGGCGGGTCCTATGCCTACATACATTTGTTAGTAGGTGTCCCTCATTCCCATCTCAAAATGTTGGGAGGTATGCACACTTGTAACCAGAGTAGTGTGCCCACTATTAAAAATGCAGCAGCATCAGTGCCGCTGTACTGTCGAATACTGCCCCCCGTCGGATAGTGTCCGCCCTGTCCTGCGCTTGCGCAGTACGGAGGACAAGGAGACGCCGAAGGTCTTCGAAGATGAACGGCGCCTGCGCACTGAGTCCAGGTTCAAGCCCCACCATCCAAGTGGACATAGAGCAAGATTAAAAATTGCCGAGCGAAGCGAGGCCGTACCCGAAGTGTTGCGAGCAAACCGAGCCCGCTAGGGGCCCTGTTACTAAGTGCTACCGTATGTTCACTTGCATGGGGGGGGGCTTGAACCTGGACTCAGGGCAGAAGGTACTAGCAAGTGCATCTTCGGAGACTTTCGGAGTCTCCTTGTCCTCCATACTGTGCAAGCGCTGTGCCTGCGCAGTATGGGGTGGACACTATCTGATGGGGGGACAGTTTTCGGCAGAACACTGGATTAAACTATATGGAGGCCCCTAGGCAGTTAAAACCTTGGGGCCCCCCTAACAGGTTTCTAGAGGTTTCTCGTGCGCATGATTTAGTGTAGCTGATGGCTAACCTTGGCACCCCAGATGTTTTTTTTTCCATTTCCCATAAAGCTCAACTACACTGCAGAGTGCATGAGCATCATGGGAAATGTAGTTCCAAAACATCTGGGGTGCCAAGGTTCACCATCACTGCTCTAGTGGGATAACATTGAGCTAAGTAGTATGCACGTTGGCCGCTAGATGGAGATGACCATCACTACTGTACATTACACGTACGTAGTGTGCACCAATTTTTTTTACAAACTGACAGCTGAAAGAAAATGAGCTTTTAAGAGACACACTGCAATGTGAACCTGATGTCTATGGTTTATGTATTTTAAGTAACACATTAGATTCATACAGTATTATCTCTACAGAGTAGGATTTTCATTTCTTTGAGTTATTTCATTTTTTCTATCTCTTGAAAACAATTTAAGAAAGCTTCATTGTAATTTTCTTTCAAGATCAAATCAATATTATTTTCATCCGTTGTCGTGGGGCCCTTAAAAGATGTGGATCCATAGGCGGATGCCTACTCTGCCTATTTGGTAGTCTGGCACTGAGCAGCATATTTCACTGAGCTGATGTTACATTTTAGGGCCCATGTGACTCAAGTCCACCATATTATTTTCTGAGTGTGAGTGCAGATATAAAGCCTGTCCCGTCTATGACTCTAAATCCTTGCCCAAAAGGTTGCATGAACCATATGTTAAATCAAAAGTCTTCCTATAGGGTTATACAGTGTGTGCAATTAATGTATTTTATGTTATTTCACTGTGAAAGCATAGACCTTCAAATGCCCGAGACTGCTGCTAGGTGCCGCTATCAGTGTTGCCAACCTATCAGATTGAGATTTAGTGACACAACACCAAAAGTTTACTGGCAAAGCCAAGTTTTTACTGGCATTTCCAAAAGTTACAAAATTTGTTAAAGGCAAATTCCAGTATTTAAGCCACAAACAAGTACAATATGCAATTAGCAATGTGATTTATTTATTTATTTATTTGCCACATCAGTTCAACTTTCCAGTAGGACCTGAATCAACTTTTACTGTTCATCTCTGTCCGTTCTAGTAGTCACATCATTGTGGCTTAGCATCCTTAATTTTACTGATTTTGTTAAACACGGAGATCAACAATCTTCCGTTTTATCGCAACTTTAATTTTATTTTCGCCCAACCCCTCCCCTACCCTCCCCTCTCCTCATTGCTGCATCCATTTGCCTATAATATCCATCAATGGTTGACCTACACTTAATACTTAGAACTATAGTCGGACGACCTCAGCATAGCTCCAAGTATTTATAAATTTTTTCCAACTGTCCCACTTTTCTACAATTTCCCCTTTTTCCTTCCTCTACGCCTTTTTTATGGGACTCCATGTTACGTGTAATCTCAACTGCGTCTATCCATTCCCATATGGATGGGCTTTCCAGGTTGCGCCATTTTCTTGAGATCAATCGTTTAGCAGCATTTAAGAGGTGTGGGACTAAAGTCCTTTTGTATTGCTTGACCTCTCCTCTGGTGCCGTGGAACAAAATTACCCACGGGTCATTTTCGTGGTCTTTTTTGGTAATTTCCTTAATGTAGTTTATTATATTTGTCCAGTAAGTTTTAATCTTCTGGCACTCCCACCAGAGGTGGGCCATGGTCCCCTTTTCCTTACAACCTCTCCAACATTCTGCTGAAGCACCTTGTTGAAACTTACTTGTTTTCGCTGGGGTAATGTACCACATTGATAAGCACTTGTAGTTCATTTCTATGGTTCTAGAATCTATTGCTGACCTGTGGGTTAATTTTAGAATTATTCTTACTGTGAGTGTGTCAACCTGCGTGCCCAGTTCCCTCTCCCAATTGTGTATAAATGGCGAGATCGCCAAACCATCCACCTCCAGTATTAATTTATAGATCTTTGAGATCATCCCTTTCGTCTCAGGTGCAGTAAAGGTCCGCTCTAAGCGGGTCAAGTCCTCTCCTGCCCTGATCGGCTGGGGGAGGTTTTTAACAAAATTGGATAATTGCAGATACCGCCATTCATCTATATAGAAAATTTCCCCCTTGTTTTTTAATTCTTTAAGTGTTAAAATTTTACCGTTGTGTAATATATCCTTCAATTGTGCACTTTCTTTTTTTAACCCAATCCCCTCCCGCTAATTTATTCCCTGGCGCAAAATAGTCATTATTTTTAAGTGCTATTAATGGTGAGTTGTATTTGCCGTTAAGTTTCTTATAAATCTTGTCCCATACTTTTAGTGTATTTAGTGTCATTATATTTGTGCTTTCACCAGCAATGTGATTTAAAGTCAGCAGATACACATACTGTAGCTGCTGACTTTTAACAATAGGACACTTACCTGTCCTGGATTCCAGCGATGTCGGCACCGCAGCTGATGTTTAGATCGGCTGGTCGGATGCTGCCGCCATTGCTGGTAAGGGAACACGTCAGTGCAGCCTTTCGGCCTCTGGACCTAGGCCCCTACTGCGCATGCGCAAAACTCACTGGCCTGGCAAAAGGGGAGGGAGGAGGAGGGGGACCGAGCTGCTGACGTACTTCACCACTGGGCTAGGTCTCTCGGAAGTGGGGACAGGGTACCTGTAAAAAACAGGTACCCGTTCCCCCCTCCCCCACGAAAGGTGCCAAACGTGACACTGGAGGGGGGGAGGAGGCAGATTAGCTGAGCTTCCACTTTTGTGTGGAACTCCGCTTTAAGCTTTCACAAACAAACCTGGAAGCTGATTGGTTCAATGCAGAGCTGCACCAAATTTGTCACTCTCCAGTTATAGTAAATCAACCCCAGTGTATTGTATGTTACTTACCCCTGACTCCTGCACTAAAACATGTTGTGTTTAGTCCTGACCAAAGAGTTTATTGTCCCAACTGTTGCTGGCTTTAACCACTTGCTTACTGGGCACTTAAACACCCTTCCTGCCCAGACCAATTTTCAGTTTTCGGTGCTCTCACACTTTGAATGACAATTACTCAGTCATGCAACACTGTACCCAAATGAATTTTTCTTAGTTTCTGTTATAAAATTTAGGAAACTATTAATTTTTCTTCATAAATTTTGGCCACAATTTATACTGCCACATATCTTTGGTAAAAATAACCCAAATTAGTGGATATTATTTGGTCTTTGTGAAAGTTAGAGAGTCTACAAACTGTGGTCAATTGATCACACCTGATGTACTGGTGACCTATCTCAATTCTTGTGACCCGAACAAGCCAGGAAAGTACAAATACCCCCCAAATTACCCCTTTTTTGAAAGTAGACATTCCAAGGTATTTAGTAAGAGGCATGGTGAGGTTTTTGATGTTGTCATTTTTTCCCACAATTCTTTGCAAAACAAAAAATCCCCCCCCCCCCACAAAATTGTCATTGTAATAGATTATTTCTCTCACATGGCATGTGTATACCACAAATGACACCCCAAAATAAATTTTGCTACTCCTCCTGAGTATTACGATACCACATGTGGGGGACTTTTTCACAGCCTGGCCACTTAGAGATGCCCAACATGCAGAGAGCGCCATCACGTGTTCAAGGAGCATAAATTACACATCTAACTTGTTGACTACCTATTACACTTTTGAAGGCCGTGGAGCACCAGGACAATGACACGTGACACTAACGTGGCACTGATGACAGATGGCACTAATATGTGGCACTAATGACACGTGACACTGATGACAGATGGCACTGATACATGGCATTGATGACAGGTGACACTGATAACAGATGGCACGTGACACTGACAGGTGGCACTGATGAGAGATGGCACTAATATGTGGCACTGATGACAGATGGCACTAATATGTGGCACTGATGACACGTGACACTGATATGGCACTGATGACAGGTGGCACTATGTGGCACTAATGACACGTGGCACTGATGACAGATGGCACTGGGGACAGGTGGCACTGGGGACAAATGGCACTGGGGACAGGTGGCACTGACAGAAGGCACTGGCAGGTGGCACTGGCAGAGGGCACTGGGGACAGATGGCAGTGGTGTCAGTGGGGACAGATGGCAGTGGTGTCAGATGGCAGTGGGGACAGATGGCAGTGGTGTCAGTGGGGACAGGTGTCAGTGGGGACAGATGGCACTTTTTTTTTCAGTTTTTTTTTTTGTTCTACTTACGGCCGCTGTAGCCGTTCATCTCACCCTCCTCACACTCTGTCTCTGTGTGAGGAGGGAGAGCGGCGCTGAGAGATGATCTCATATGTTTACATATGAGATCATCTCCCATTGGACACGCCGATTGTGCTGTAAACGGCCGCTGTGATTGGCCGTTTACAGCGACCTGTGATTGGCTGTGTCCAAGGGACACGGCCAGCACAGAACTTCCCCGATGCACACTCTCCGGAGCGCGCATTGCGGAAGTAAACAGGAGGACGTCCAGGGACGTCCTCCCGGCAGGGAGCGTCCGCGCTGTAGCCGTCTTTTCGGCTATAGCGCAAGCGCGAAGTGGTTAATGAGGTTCTTCAGTGTAACTCCAGTTTCGCGAGAATAAAAAATAAAAAATAATATAGTATACAAGTGTCACACGCCATATTGTAATATAATGTTATTAAAAAAATACCTTTTCTTTTCAATCTGCAGTGCTATAATTATCTGTAAAATGCAATGCAATATGGCAACCTAAAGGCATTCTGTACACAGATGATGTACAGAACGCCCCCCCAGAAATTTGTTGTGTGATCGGCTTACTGATTTTCCCAGAAGCATCCTCTGCAACAAACATTTCAGTTTTGGTCAGATACTTCCAAAGGGTTAATCCCATCTAGAGGGATTCAGACCCTATAACCTTCCTCATTAGAATCCTGCCAGCTGATACCGATAACGAAATAACAAAAAAGTCACTCCCATTTACATTCACTTGGACACAGACAAACGAACAGTTATTTCTTCAGAATAACAAAAGGTAGAAGTCTGCAACACAGTTTGTTATAATCCCTGCAATGTACATTGATCATGGAAAGGGAAATGGTTTTCTTTTTCCACAACAAAAGTGGAGTTTTTTTCATAGGGTAAGGATGATCATGAGAAAAGTGAGGGATCAATCCAGAACTACATGGGAAGAGCTTGAGAATGATCTCAAGGCAGTTGGAACCACAGTCACCAAACAAAGCATTGGTAACACAATTTGCTATCATGGATTGAAATTCTGCAGCACCTGCAAGGTCCACCTCCTCAAGAAGGCCCATGTACAGACCCGTCTGAAGTTTGTTATGAACATCTAAATGATTCAGAGAAGGGAGAAAGTTCTGTGGTCAGATGAGACCAAAATTGAGCTCTTTGGCATTACCTCAACTCACCATGTTTGGAGGAAGAAAAACGCTGACTATGACCCTGTCATGGTCCCTGTGATGTGGAAACATTATGCTTTGTGGCTGTTTCTCTGCTAAAGGTACAGGCCGACTTTGCCGCATTGAGGGGCCAATGGATACAGCCATGTATTGTAAAATTTTAGATGAGAACGTTCTTCCCTCAGCCAGAACACCGAAGATGGGTCATGGATGGGTCTTTGCAGCATGACAATGACCCAAAACATACTGCCAAGGCAACAAAGGAGTGGCTCAGGATAAAGCACATTAAGGTCATGGAGTGGCCTAGTCAGGCTCCAGACCTTAATCCTATAGAAAATGTATGAAGGGAGCTGAAACTTCGAGTTGCCAAGAGACAGCCAAGAAACCTTAAAGATTTAGAGAAGATCTATAAAGAGTGGACCAAAATCCCTCCTTAGATGTGTGCAAACCTGGTAACCAACTGCAAGAAATGTCTTGCCTCTGTGCTTGCCAACAAGGGTTTCTCCACCAAGTACTAAGTCGTGTTTTGCTTGGGGATCAAATACCTATTTTACTCACTGAACGGCAACTCAATTTATAACATTTGTATCATGTTTTTTTTCCTTGATTTTTGATTGATATTCTGACTCAATTACACCTATGATAAAAATTATAGACCCTTCATTTCTTTGTAATTGGGCAAACTTACAAAATCTGCAGGGGATCAAATAATTTTCCCCACGATACAATGGACACTTTACTGACTTTCCCTATTCAAAACTAATTGGATTGTTCCGACTTCTGGTGATGAGGCTTAGAACTTTCCAATCCGCTCTCGTACAAATAGGCTGTTCCGCAGAACTTAGTGAATGCGGCGCTGCTCTGCTGACTTCTATTATCCAATTATGTGCAAGAAATTATTATTTATTTTTTTCTGGCATTTTATTGGGTATTCTTTGCAACGTGAAATTTGGTCACATTCACTAAGCTCTGGGGAAAATTCTCTTGCAATATTCAACCTCCCTTGCAAATGAAACCTATTTGGTAATATTTTTGTTAAAATGAATGGTTTGGCAACAACGTCTCTTTAAGGGTGTAATTTAGTTTGCCGAATAATTGTATATTTATATAAATAGTGTTTATATATATATATATATATATATAAATAGTGTTATATATATATAAATAGTGTTTATATTGTTTATATATATATATATATATATATAATGTATGATGTTGGAGACCTGAAGAAGACAAGATCAGAGGTAATGGGAAGACCCTTACTTAACTGCTTGCCGGCCACCTGCCATCATTATACGGCGGCAGGTTGGCACTGCTGCGCCAATCGCCATAGCTGTATGGCGGCAACTTTAAGAGCTATAGCGGGCGAGTGACGCCGGTGCCCATGCGCGTGGCCAGCGGCTGCAATGTCCGCCAGCCACCGGCGATCGCTCCAGAATGGGGATCTGTCAATATAAACAGACAGATCCCCATACTGATAGGGGAGTAGAGAGAGATCTGCTATTCCTAGTTATCAGGAACAGCAATCTCTCTCTACTTCCAGTCAGTACACTGCCCCCACAGTTAGAAACACCTCCCTAGGACACACTTCCCTGACAGTCACAATTATACAGTAATCAGTCACTATTTTTATCTCTGATCGCTGTATAAGTGTCAATGGTCCCAAAAAAGTGTCAAAAGCGTCTGATCTGTCAGTCGCAATGTCGCAGTCCCGCTAAAAATCACTGATCACCGCCATTACTAGTAAAGAAATAAATTATACTAAAAATGCCATAAATATATCCCTATTTTGTAGACGCTATAACTTTTGCGCAAACAAACAATATATGCTTAATGCCATTTTTTTACCAAAATATGTAGCAGAATACATATTGGCCTAAACTGATTAAGAAATTCGTTTTTTTAATAAATTTTTTGGATAATTATTATAGCAAAAAGTAAAAAATATTGTTTTTTTATTTCAAAATTGTTGTTCTTTTTTTGTTTAAAGCGCAAAAAATGAAGAGGTGTTTAATTACCACCAAAAAAAAAAGCTCTATTTGTGGGAAAAAAAGGACGTCAATTCTGTTTGGGTACAGCATCGCACAACCGCGCAATTCTCAGTTAAACCGACGCAGTGCCGTACCTCAAAAAATGGCCTGGTCAGGAAGTGGGTAAATCCTTCCAGGGCTGAAGTGGTTAACTGCTGTACAGCCTGTTGTCCAGCCATATGAAGTAGTATCTACTATGGTACCATCTTTCTTTCTATGAGATACTACAGGAATGCCCAAGAAAAATTTGAATAAATAATACATTTTTGTAATTATTAGGAGAGGTGGCACTTTGGCAGAAACAACACCTAGTAGCATTTACAAAGCCAAGAGTTTGATTAACAAAAATTTTGAATAACAATAAATAATCTTGACATTCAAAAAAATGACACTAATCAAAAAAGAAACAATGTTACGCTGAAAATTTTGAGCTGCCTCTTCAAAGGCTCTCCCCATCAGTGCAAAGTCATTTTGACAAACCCACCAACTGAAATTGGCACCACTTAAGAGCAAGAGGAAAGGGGGGGGGGGGGTTGGAAGGGGCGGGGGGGGGGGGGGGTTATTTCTTCCATACTGTGCTTGGCTAAGGGATGGTGGGACTGGCACCTGATTGGTTTGCTGTCACCCAACTGCCCCACTGTCATCAGTATTGCAAAATCTAAATCCATAAATGACTTGCACCACTGAATTTTATAGGTATGTGATAGATTACACATCAGGAATTAGCAGTATTGCAGAAAGAATGCCCATCAACTATGCCATGCTGGGTCTGAGCTGTCCAGAAGAATTACAACAAGCACTCTCTGTGGTTCTATGCAAAATAGCATCCTTTTATTTAGATTCTGAGAGCTGTAATGGTTTGTGGTCGCTTTTATTTAAATTTGTAAAAGGTCATGTTAATGTGGTCCTACAAAATTCTAATAAAAAAAAAAAAAAAATATATATATATATATATATATATGTATATATATATATATATATATGTATATATATATATATATATATATATATATATATATATATATATATATATATAAAATAAACCTCAATAAGAAACACCCTTTAAATGGATTATATAGAGATTGGGTAAAACCACAGCTGAAGTAAAACTGAATTACCCATAATATAAACAGTTAATTTCATTCTGCTCATTTTAAGTATTTTCAGAAACAATTAGTAGATACTAGAGCAAAGAATAAAAAAAATCTCATCCTAAAAGTCATTTACATTTTAATGTGAATTTCCATTAAATGCTTTAATAACATTTGCAAATTTCTGTTTAATCTTGTAGAACTAGGCAATGCTTAATTTTGTGTTGTCCATGCATTATTACTGTATGTGTTCAGCTTGATAAATGACTGTTAAAGTTATGTTTTGTGTTAAACACTGGCACCATAATTTAATTTAATATATTCCTGGCATGAAAAATGTCCTGTTTCGAGAAGTCTGAGTAATGTTGTGCCCTGAATTTCTTTAGCAAACATCATAGCCCAACACACATGCAGGTATGGCACCTAATCAATTGACTGGACCACAAGGTCTATGAAGATATGATTAAGCACCAGTTATTAAGCACCAGTGAGAGCGGTGTGAAACGCGTTAGCAGCTTGCATTTTATCCTGTTTTGTATGGACTGAATCTTCAATAAAGAATTTTTTTTTGGAGTGCGGCTATCCGGATCCTAATTTTCTCAAATACATATGCTATTGCAGTCTTCAAAACTGAAATCCTGACAGATATAAAAGACACAAGTAAAATGCTGTTTTTGTTTCTCCCTTGGTTTAGTTTGAAATCAAAATGTATTGGTCAAAATATTAACAGGACAAGCAATATGTTAGTTCTTTATAGGTTCAGTTGCATAATTGTCACCATGCACATCCCTGAGTTGGACCACAAACTGGCACATTTTGTCATAGGCACCACCAAAATGTGATGTTCAGCCTCTGGTGTATCACAGGAAGTTCATACCAAGAGTGTACAATTAATATGTGTACAGGGCAGGGAGAGAAAATGTATAAAGTATAACATCTGTAATTCTGATTTACTTACAGTTAGCTACAAAACGGAATGTGCACTGCTATATGCACACTACAAATTCCATAGTCCAAGAAAGAGAGGGTGGCTACGTTCCTACATACAGTGGGACCAGGGAACAAATGTAGCCACCTTCTAACAGGAAGTCAGATCACACCGGCAAAAAAAATGTTTTAAAAATTGGAGATTTGGAGGAGGCTGAGAGTAATAGAATGGACTATTTTAGTATACTTAAATAGAATGTGTTCTCATGATCATGCCTGCTGCAGGGCGGGGGCGGAGCGCTCTGTGATCAGTGTCCGGAGAACATTGCTGGTCACAGATTGAGGTAAAGAGCCAATCAGCAGTTCTTTACTAGCTGATCACAGATGTAAACATAAGCCGGTTATCGGCACTCCTTTCCTCATGCTGACAGCATGAGGAGAGGAGAAGAGAGCTGATAAATGGCTTATCTAAAAGGGGCATATGCACTGATTATCAGTTTCCTGATTATCAGAGTAGTCCCAACAGTGCCCACCAGTGCTGCCACTCTATGCCCACCAGTGCTGCAAATCTGTGCCCACCAGTGCTGCCAATAAGTGCCCATCAGTGCCCCCTCATCAGTGTCACCTATCAGTGCTGCTGACCAGTCCATATCGGTGCCGCCTATAAGTGCCCATCAGTGCCGCCTGTCAGTGCAGCCTCATCAGTGTCCACCAGTGCCTCCTCATCGGTGCCCACCAGTGCCACCTCAACAGTGCAGCCTATCTATGCCCATAAATGCCCATCAATGCCGCCTCATCAGCGCATATCAGTGAAGGAGAAAAATTACATGTTATCAAAATTTTATAACAAACGATGATTTATTTTTATTTTTTTAAATTGTCGGTCTTTATTCGTTTATTTAATAAAAAAACACAGTTGTGATTATATACCCCCAAAAGAAAGTTCTATTTGTATGAAAAAAATGATAAAAATTTTGTTTGGGTACAGTATTGCATGATTGTCATAAAAGGACACATAACTGTCCATGGGTTCCAGCACTGTCCTCACCCAGGCTAGTTCTTCACTAGCCTTTGGGTTCCCGGTGCTGGCATCCTAACTGCGGGCAGTCGGCTATGCTGCTTTTGGCTTCACAGTTAGCTTCTGACTGTGCATGCGGTAGCCGCACTGCGCTTTGTGAATGGTCCCGCAGTTTTCTGGGACCTAAGACATGTCCCAGAAGGCTGGAAGGGAGAGCAAGGGGAAGAACTTCCACTCGGATTGCCTAGGTTAGCTGCTAAATACGCAGATGAAATAGATGCATACTGTGCAATGCTTTACCTGTGATTTGCCAGTGTAGTGATTCAACTTTTTATTCCAGCTCTGCTCTCAGTTTGTTCATAAAACAATATCTACCATCCTGTAATTTACTTATTTTTGTATCTGCTTAGACTCTCTTGCAATTTTGAATTGGTCTTTAGTCATTTCTTTATATTTTCTAACTCTAGTTTTTGTTTTTTTATACTCTATATTTGGGTAAGGGACATATATACAAATATATATTTTATTTTGGAAGTGTACCTAGACAAAGTGATGCTGTTTTGAAGGGAAAGGGTGGTCACACCAAATATTGATTTGATTTGGATTTTTCTTCTGTTAATATACTTGCCATTTTGTTAATTAATAAAAAATAAACTATTAACACTTCTATTTCTGAAAGCATTTTTTCACATCTGCCTAAAACTTTTTGGAGGCATCAGCCCAGTAAAGTCTTTTTTCTGACAACTTAAACAAGCAGCTAATTTTTGTTCAGTTTGTGCTCCTTGAAACAACCACTTGTATTCCTCCTGAGGTTATCTGTGTTTTTTTTCTTTGTATCCTGAACAATTCTTCTGGCAGTTATGGCTGCAATCTTTCTTGGTCTACCTGACCTTGGCTAATTGAATAATAAATGGCTTCATATGATCAAAAGATCCACAAAATGTCCACTTCTTAATAAGTGATTAAACAGTACTGACTGGCATATTCAAGATTTGGATATATTTTTATATCCTTTTCCATCTTTATAAAGTACCATTGCCTTGTTTTGCAGGTCTTTTCACAGTTCTTTTCTGGCTCAGTGTCTAGCCTGCTCAGTGCATCCACGTGAGAGCTAACAAACTCATTGACTATTTATACACAGACATTTATTGCAATTTAACCAGTTGCCGACCGCCCCACGTACATATACTGTGAGGCAGCGGCTTCTACCGGCGAAATCACGTACCTGTACATGATTGCCTCTTCCGGGTTTGCAGCACGCATGCCGCAAGCCCTCAGAGGTTTGTTAGAGAACCTTTGTGAACAAACAGCATCATGAAGGCCAAGGAACACACCAGACAGCTCAGGGATGAAGTTCTGAAGACATTTAAAGCAGGGTTAGGTTATAAAAAATATTCCAAGCTTTGAACATCTCACAGAGCACTGTTCAATTTCAATCCCTCATCCGAGAATGAAAAGAGTATGGCACAACTGCAAACAAAAGAGCTTGAGCTATTTTGCAAAGAATGATGGGCAAAAATGTCACTCTATATATGTGCAAAGCTAGAAGAGACATCCCCAAAAAGACTTGCAGCGAAAGGTGGTTCTACAAAGTATTAACTCAGGGGGGCTGAATACAAATGCACTCCACACTTATTTATTTGTAAAAAATTTGGAAAACCATTTATCATTTCCTTCCACTTCCAATTATGTGCCACTTTGTGTTGGTCTATCACAAAAAAATCCCAATAAAATACATTTACATTTTTGGAATAGAGGTTTGGGAACCTGGTCCCCAACCAGGGTTCGCCAGGGGGAAAAGGAGCAAGTGGACTATTTTGGTACAGTGTGGCAAAAGTACAAAATAAAGTATATAGACAATCGTAAAAATTACGAAAAATGTATTAATATAAAATACATAACATTAGAATTAAAACAAAGATGACTTGGTCATACATAGTACTTCGACTAGTTTCACGGGGTAAACCACTTCATCAGGAAATACATATGTAAATAGACACAGGGTCAATGACGATGTTGCCATTGACCCTATGTCTATTTACAGATGTATTTCCTGATGAAGTGGTTTACCCTGCATAACTAGTTGAAGTACTATATATGATATGACCAAGTCTTCTTTGTTTTAATTCTAATGTTATGTATTTTGTATTTATACATTTTTTGTAATTTTTACGATTGTCTATATACTTTATTTTGTACTTTTCCCACACTGTACCGAGATAGTCTACTTGCTCCTTTTTCCCCTGGTGAACCCTGGTTGGGCACCAGGTTCCCCAACCTCTATTCCATTAAACTTTGGATGATGGTACAAATTGTTGCTCTAAATTTTAATATTTTTGGTTACTATCTACAGAGGCCATCCATCCATTTTCTTTTACATTTACGTTTTTGGTTGTAACATAATAAAATGTGGAGAATTTCAAGGTGTTTGAATACTTTTTCAAGGCACTGTGTGTGTGTGTGTGTGTGTATATATATATATATATATATATATATATATATATATATATATATATAGCACTAACCCCCGAAGGAGCTGCTGGTTATTTTTGGGCCTTGACCTCCTGTGCATCTAGGGGTTTCCCGAGGTAGATGGCCCAAAGAACTGTGGAGACCTGACACTGGATCCACTTTAGGGATTTTTATTTGCAAAAACATCAGATGAAACACAGTCTCTCAACAGGCAATAGAGGGTATGGGTAGGAAGTTTAGGTACTCTTGGAACTGCTGACATCAAATGTCTCTCACTATGAGATCCAGGGAATAGCCATTCGCAACTGGATACTACAGCTATCGGAAAAATCCCCTTTTGGTGAATTTAGCAACCGACGTGGTGATTCAAATACAGCAAAGTCTCTGCCACAGACTTGGTTGTAGAACTTTAAGATGAAAACTCTCTGCCACAGACTTGGTTGTAACTGAAGGATGACAAACTTAGAGAACCCTCACACGGTACTAGTATCTTGCAGCCAGTCCGGCGATACCGTATGAGTGTGGATTCACCTGGTGTCCTTCCAACTTAGCTTCCAGACTCTTGCCGAGCAGCTCGCCTTGCGCGTGGGCCTCTTCTGAACAGTCCTCCCCTGGTTGCGTTCTCAGTTGCTGGGCCTCTCCAAAACCGAAACGGCACTGGACCACCTTGGAACCCTCCTTCCAGTTACTGCACCTCGGGCTAGCCAGTCCCGAGGCTCGGAAACAGATGGATCCACACCCCAGGCCATGAGGGCCCCTGGGGGCTGGTCAGGAGGACCAGGACCAAGCAGACAGAAAGATCTTCTGGACCGGAACCCCCAAATCACGTGACCTCAGTACCTTAAGTACCCTCTCCCAGAATGCACAGCGAGACAACACACCCACTGATTGGCTCCGAGAAAAATTTGGCACCCAATGCGTCCAACTGGACCGCGTTCCCATGCTTTCCAGAGGTGACACCGACACCAAGCAGAACACAATACAGTCCAGCCAAACTGGTACTGAGACCATAATTTAGTACAGTTAACCCTAAAACCCAACTATGGTTTTAGAAACATTAAATTTGCAAAAAGATAGTGTGTGCTCTTCAGGAGCCCGGCGCTACATATATATATATATATATATATATATATATATATATATATATGTTTTCCCGGAGTTCTGCATATCTATTATCCTTTATAATTCCATGCATATCTATTATCATAAATTAATATAATGGTTCAGAATGGTGGGTTGTATAGTATGGGTCCTCCTTGAGGTAATTGTAGCATATGTATACTTCATTTTATTTCACTAAAAGTCCATACCCCGAGATTACAAGGAAAATGTACAGTTTACCATGTTAATTTGTATCACAGGAGTCAATAAGAACCATTTAGAGCTCCCATCTAGTCTCACAGTTCATATTGATCCCATCATCAGAGCTAGGCAGTTAGGAGTTTAATGATCTTTTAGCTGCGCCTATGCAGGGAAAGCAGTAAATGATCATCAATGTAAGGTGATCATTTAACGTATATGTGTATGTGTCATTTTAGACGGAGAAGGAACTTGGCATCAATCAATCAGGGCGGAGTAGAGGTCTCTTCTGCCGCTGTTGCAATAATTGCCTCTGGAAGAAAGTGATTTGCAGTGCCTGATGTCGGTTCATCATACCGGCGGCTGTATGTAATCATTTCTACTGACAGCAGTCCGAGTTAACAGGAGGGAACTGTCAGCAACTGTCATCTATGCAACGTACAATATAGTCTGTAGTCCTAATGGTGGAAATGTTTCATTTAGACAGTGCAAGTGAGTGAAGCAAAACTGACCTTTCTATCAATAGCTCCGTCTTCCCAAAACGTGGTTGCTAGGAGATAAACCACCTTAAAGAGAAAGCTACGTGAGAAAGTTTAGCGAGCACATATATTGTAGAGTTGTATTGCTAAAGTGCTCACCTTAAAATACATCTGTCATAAGAAAAGTATTGAGGCTGCCATTGTTGAATTCTTGCCTACCTGTGTTTGACTTCAATACTTTTGAGTCACAGACCTGGAACAAGCATGCTGTAAACGAGTGCCAGAATTTTTCTAAGGAGATCCCCCCTCTCTATATCTCCTGTTTACCATTATTATTGAAAGTGAAAGTAAAGAAAATCCCAAATCTTGGGTTGTCCTCAGAAGAGGGCAAATCTTCCAATGTGGACACTAGTTCTAGTTTTTGATAACCTGGGGGCCTCCAAGGAATTCCCCTAATTTGAAGGGATTTCTTCTCACTTCCTGTTTGGCTACGAGACAGGAAGTGCGGGGAAATCTCTGCAATGGGACCCAGATGGTGAAAAATAAATTCTGACAGGAGTTATAACCCTTTCTTGCTCTATCCAAAAGTTTTGCTTATAGTTCTACTTTAAAGCATTATCATCTGCAGCCAGAGAACTAGCGTTTTCAAATAGAAAGGCTTTCTGTAACTGGCTACATAATTTTCTCATGACAGACGCATGCTTTAGCGCTCTTTTCACTTCCTATGACTTGCATTGTGTCTCTGTGTGGAGGCAGCCAGCTTGGTAGAGGCAGGGTTTTGCTTTAAATGCAGCCGCCAACATCACCAAAGGGCTGCACATAAAATTCAGTAAAATATTCATTATCAGAGACAGCTGACAACAGGATATAGTCAAAGACTATGGCCATGATATGAAAGATGGTCAGAGATTTTGGACATGATACAAGAGATGGTCAGAGGTTGTGGACATGATACAAGAGATAGTCAGAGACTGTGGGCATGATACAAGAGATAGTCAGAGACTGTGAACATGATACAAGAGATGGTCATAGACGGGGGATATAATACAAGAGATGGTTAGAGACTGTGAACATGATACAAGAAATGGTCAGAGACTGTAGACATGATACAAGAGATGGTCAGAGATGGTGGACATGATACAAGAGATGGTCAGAAACGGTGAACATGATACAAGAGATGGTCAGAGACTGTGGACATAATTCAAGAGATGGTCAGAGATGGTGGACATGATTCAAGAGATGGTCAGAGACGGTGGACATGATACAAGAGATGGTCAGAGACGGTGGACATGATACAATAGATGGTCAGAGACTGTGGACATGATTCAAGAGATGGTCAGAGACAGTGGACATGATACAAGAGATGGTCAAAGACTGTGAACATGATACAAGAGATGGTCAGAGACTCTGGACATGATACAAGAGATGGTCAGAGACTCTGGACATGATACAAGAGATGGTCAGAGACTGTGAACATGATACAAGAGATGGTCAAAGACTGTGAACATGATACAAGAGATGGTCAGAGACTCTGGACATGATACAAGAGATGGTCAGAGACTCTGGACATGATACAAGAGATGGTCAGAGACTCTGGACATGATACAAGAGATAGACAGAGACTGTGGACATGATACAAAAGGTAGTCATTTAGAGACTGTGGACATGCTGCAGGAGACTGTGAACAGGCTTTAGGGATTGTTGGAGACTGGGGACATACTTCAGGAGACAGTCATAGACTGGAGACATACTACATGAGACTGCTAGAAATCACTACTATAACAGGGTGATAAGGAAACATAGGTTGGACACCAGGGCTGTAGGTAGAGGAGTACTTAGTGATACTCGCATATCAGGAAGCTATTTTTCAGAAGGAATTCCAGACAAAAGTTAAAATTTTCAGGGCACTAATTTGGGAAAGATGCCCACGGGTGTATGAATTTATGCTGCCAAAGTTTGGCAGACAAAAATTCCTCTAATCTTGCATTTTTTCGCTTGCATTCACATGCGCATGGCGTTTGAAGTGATTGCGTGTGAACTCAAATTTATTGGCTAGAATGTTCATGTATTCTAGCCATTAGAATAAACGTACGTGCATAAGCATGCTTTAATGAGTGTTTACTCGCATTTCGGTGCGTTTATGCGCATTTGTGTGGAATAAATGCAAAAATGCTTCTCCGGGAATGCTTGCCTAGGCCATTTTTTTTCTGCTCCTGAACCTTGCACATAAAAACACACTAAAACGTCTGCATGTGTGTTCATAGGTGAGGAATAAAAACGCTAAATGCCCCTAAAAGTGTCTTTTTTGCGTCAGTGTGCATGAGCCCTAAGGTATAATGATTTTTTGGGGAGAAAATTCCCAGAGAACAAACAGCTGTCCCAAAGCAAAGATTCCATCCCCAGAAACAACTTAAATCTCCCAGTCGAAATTGCTTAACCTGTTCCCGACCGGCTCCTGTACTTATACGTCAGCAGAATGGCATGGCTGGGCAAAGTAACGTACTAGTACATTACTTTGAATTTCCCGCCGTGCCCGCACACGCGCGTGCCTGCCCCAAGCTCCGTGACCGTGCCCGGGGCTCCCGCAGACTCGATCGCCATGGGGATACCCGCGATCGTGTCACGGAGCTCAAGAACGGGGAGATGCCGATGTAAACAGCATCTCCCCATTCTGCCTAATCACAGCACACTGATCGCCTGCTCCCTGTCATAGGGAGCAGCGATCAGTGTGGTGTCACACACAGCCACGCCCCCAGACAGTTGGAAACACGCCCCTAGGAACACTTAACCCCTCCCCCGCCCCTAGTGGTTAACCCCTCCACTGCCAGTGACATATTTACAGTAATCAATGCAATTTTAAAGCATTGATCGCTGTATTAATGCCAATGGTCCCAAAAATGTGTCAAAATTGTCCGATGTGTCCGCCATAATGTCGCAGTCATGATAAAAATCGTTGATCGCCGCCATTACTAGTAAAAAAAAAAAATTATTAATAAAAATGCCATAAAACTATCCCCTATTTTGTAGACGCTATAACTTTTGCGCAAACCATTCAATAAACGCTTATTGCAATTTTTTTTTACCAAAAATATGTAGAAGAATACGTATCGGCCTTAACTGAGGAAAACATTTTTTTTATATATATTATTAGGTATATTTATTATAGAAAAAAGTTAAAAATAATGTGTTTTTTTCAAAATTGTCGCTCTTTTTTTGTTTATAGCGCAAAAAATAAAATCTGCAGAGGTGATCAAATACCACCAAAAGAAAGCTCTATTTGTGCGAAAAAAAGGACGTAAATTTTGTTTGGGAGCCACGTTGCACTACCGCGCAATTGTCAGTTAAAGTGGCGCAGTGCCAAATTGCAAAAAACGCTCTGGTCAGGAAGGGGGTAAATCCTTCCGGGGCTGAAGGGGTTAAGAACGCTTCCTTCTGTTCTGGGTTACAGCTCTGGCAGGTAGCTGGGGCAGGAAAGTTGCTGACCACTGAAGAAATCACTAAATTGTTTAATAAAATGCAGAAGGTTGGGCTGGCTGGTCCGAGGACACCCAGCAGGCGATGCAGAGCACATGCCCTGGGTGCCCGGTGCTAGTTATGCTCCTGTTATTATAAAATGTTATATAATATATAGCAGTACTCCTCTTTACTTTGAGACTTCTGTTCTATTTACTTCTGTTTGAACCTCTTGTAGACATCTTTTTTATGTATTTTACATGTAGCGGTACCCCCGTAAGGGCTGCTGAAAGTTGTGGCCCACCTGTCACCCTGCCCAGCCCGGCATTCACTTCCCAGTCACTTTTGAGACAATGAACAGTCCATGGGGTTGTTTTGTATTTTTATTGAGGGATTTGAACTTGGATGGGATGCCCAGTAGAGAAAGCAATTGGTTGATTATATATCATTTAGATGGGACAACTATATACACTTGGCTTACTCCAGTCTCCTCCAGCACATCACTTACTTGCTTACAGTTATGCCCCGTACACACGGACGGATATTCCGATGGAAAAAGTCTGATTGGATTATGTTGTCGGAAAATCCGATCATGTGTGGGCTCTAGCAGACTTTTTCAGTCGGAAAAAGTTAGTGCAGGATCTAAAATTTTCCGACAACAAAATCCGATCTGACTTTTCGATCGTGTGTAGAGAATTCCGATGCACAAAGTGCCACGCATTCTCAGAAGAAATTTGGAGATGAAAGCTATTGGCTACTGCCCTGTACGTAGTCCCGTGATATGTTTTGTATGTCACCTCGTTCGGAATGATCGGATTTTTCGACAACTTTTGTCTGACCGTGTGTGTGCAACACCAGTTTCGGACAAAATCCGTTGGAAATTATCAGACGGATTTGGTGATCGGAATGTCCGACCGTGTGTACGGGGGCTTACTCTCTCTCTCTCTCTCTCTCTCTCTCTCTCTCCAGCACATCACTTAACTCCAGGCACAGCTAGCACGTGTTTAGGTCCAACTCTAACTCAGTCAGGCCTCAGCAACTGCCTTTCGCAGTCAAGGGTCCGCAGGTCCCTTTGATGTAGCAAAAATAGAAATATTAAGTGCTAGATGTCCTACGGTGGACTACTGCTCCCAGTAAGTCCTCTACAGGCCCTGCCAATTCTCTTGGCTGCAGCTGCCCGACTTCACTGCCCGTGACATTGCAATCCTCACTGGCTCCACACCCAGCTCTGACTGTTTGCTCTCCGTCCTCTCTGGCATGTCTCTCCAGTCCTCCCGACTGCCCATGTCACTTACCAGCCCTCCTGGCTGCAAACCGGTGGTTCCCTCCTGAAGACTTGCCCAGCAGTACTAGCTTCTGCTCTCCTCTCTGACTCCTCTCTGTGCCTCCTGTTCAGGTCCTCCATGCGTTCTTGAAAGGATCCGTCCCGCACCCGAGTCCAAGGCCCAAGGTCCCCCCCAGACTGGGGAGCTCCCTCAAAGGCCCCGACAGCCTAGTACTCCATCCTCAGTTCTTCCAACCGACAACTACTCTCCAGCTAGGCTGACTATGGGTATTTAAGTAGGCCTGCCCCCTGCCAATCCTAGTTGGGGATTGGTCAAGGCTCCCTGAAACACCCCAGACTGCTCCTACTCTTTTCCCCTCCTCCGCTAGAGGGAGGTAACCGTGGAGTGATGCTGTTTGTTAGTCACAGCTGCTATTCTGAGCCACTCCCAGCCCAAACAGAGCAAAACAAACAGGCCTAGCTTCCAGCTAGGCCTGCTTAAATTTACCTGCTCTCACAAAAATCCTAACTCTAGCACCTGTCTAAGTAGATGGTGCTACGTACAAAAAAAATGCGGATTTATTTTAAATTTTTTAAGGAGCAGGTGAATGTTATTTAGTAAACCTCTACTGTACATTAGCCCTGTTCTTCCTTAATTTTCCACCTGGACCAAATGGCATTATGTCATGCTGTTGGGCTTTCATCTAATTACTGTGACAACGTAGAGGCATAGGTGGCAGAGGTGTCCCAAATAGCGTCTGTGCGTATTACTGTCACCCTGAAAAAGAAAATGTTTGATATTTAACTCCCAATGAAGAGGATGAGTCTTTTCTCCACCCCCATCAAGAGCTGAAGCTGCTGAAGAACCCTCAGATTTCAGTAGACGTCTTATGCCCCGTACACACGGTCGGAAATTCCGACGGAAAAAGTCTGATCGGATTATGTTGTCGAAAATCCGATCGTGTGTGGGCTCTAGCGGACTTTTTCCATCAGAATTTCCGACGGAAAAAGTTGACAGCAGGACCTAAAATTTTCCGACAACAAAATCCGATCTGACTTTTTCCGATCGTGTGTATAGAATTCCGATGCACAAAGTGCCACGCATGCTCAGAATAAATTTGGGGACGAAAGCTATTGGCTACTGTCCTCTTCGTAGTCCCGTTGTAAGTTTTGTACGTCACTGCGTTCTGAACGATCGGATTTTCCGTCAACTTTGTGCGACCGTGTGTATGCAAGACAAGTTTCGGCCAAAATATGTCGGAAAAAAAACTACGGATTTTGTGGTCGGAATGTCCGACCGCGTGTATGGGGCATTAGAGTGCCAGATGCGTGGTACACCGCTTAAAAGGACACACTGGTAACTGTTAGGAGTAAGTGGGAGGAAGTATAGTGCGCAGTGGGGAACCAGGCACCTGACACTTCCAAAAGTGTGTTCAATTTTTAAGGTTCTTCAGCAGTAGCTCGTAAATGTGGCAATAAAAGGTATCAGGAGTCTTCTTTTGCTGTGTAATTTTTAAACATTTCTTTAGTGGCAACAGAATTGCTTTAACAGATCCATGTAGCTGCGCTTAGACAGCCACTGTTGGGAACTGCTCAGTTTTCTTTGGCCACCTTAGGTAGCCCATTGCTCTCCAATGGCTTACAGAGACTGAGCTGTGCATGCAGAATAAAGCTCAGATTAGATCACAAACCCTTCCTGAAGTTTCCTGGAATACTCAGGTCACCCATGCCAGGAGGCTTTTGGGGCAATGTGCAGCACAATGCATATATGCAGCTGCGGATATTCAGGGGGCCTGTTGCAAGAACCTGAAAAGACACCCAGCAGCAGGAGGACATCAGTATAATGGATGATGGCATGGGACCCGAAATGCGGTGACAGAGCAGCAGGTTTCACCAAGCAACACTAGATTCCCTGGGCATGTGCGTATGTGATAAAGATCTATATCAGGGGTCAAAAAACTGGTGGCCCATGATGCTTTTGCCTGAGGGAGTCATGCTTGTAATTGTCAGCCTTGCAATGCCTCATGGGACTTGTAGTTTTGCAACAGCTGGAGGGCCGCCAGTTTGAGACCCTATATACTGTTGATCTTTAGTGAGACCTAATTTAAAATATTGTGCCCAATTCTGGAGACCCCACTTACAGAAAGATATTGATAAGACAGTGTGAGTCCAGAGACAGGTAACAAAAATGGTGAAAGTTTTGGGGGATAAAACATATCCAGAGCAACTTCAGGAACATAATATTTACAGGAGGAAGGAAGGGAAAGGGTAGACATGATTGCAAAACCTTAAAAAGTACATCAAGGGGGTGAATAAGGTTCAAGAGGGCGGCATTTTTTAATAGGAAACCAAGATCAAGAACACAGAGACATAACCTCAAGCTAACATGAGGAACGTTCAAAAGTAATTTTAGAGAGTAAAATTTTACTGAAAGTTAACAAAAAACAAACAAAAAACATACAAAACAAAAAAATGTATAAATTAAAAAAGAGGACGGACTTGATGGACCGTGGAAAAGTTGGTCTTTTTTCTGCTGCCACTTGTCTATGTATCTCTGTTTTTTAGGACATCCACCAGTGCAGGTAAGAGACGGGAGGAAGGGGAGATGAGGTCGAAAGAAGGCCAAGCGGCTTTGCCATTCACTGGTTGCTTAAAGCTGCTTGCCTGCACAGTTAGAGCAGCTCATTGGAAAAAGTGCCCCCCCCCCCCCCCCCAACCTTTCTTAGATTAGTGGAGATAGATAAAGTGAATTACATTATGATGGGAAAGATTAAAGTTCCTCTGTGAATAGAAAATAATCTTTCTTAGATCGCCAGATTGCAGAGAAAAAAAGAGCGTGGTGGACTGAGTGGTATACTATAGGTCTGAATAAAAAAACTGAGCAGGTAGTACTGTGTACTGAGCAGGTAGTACTGTGTACTGAACATGTAGTGCTGTGTACTGAGCATGTAGTGCTGTGTACTGAGCAGGTAGTACTGTGTACTGAGAATGTAGTGCTGTGTACTGAGCAGGTAGTGCTGTGTACTGAGCATGTAGTGCTGTGTACTGAGCAGGTAGTGCTGTGTACTGAGCAGGTAGTGCTGTGTACTGAGCAGGTAGTGCTGTGTACTGAGCAGGTAGTACTGTGTACCGAGCATGTAGTGCTGTGTACTGAGCAGGTAGTGCTGTGTACCGAGCAGGTAGTACTGTGTACTGAGCATGTAGTACTGTGTACTGAGCATGTACTGAGCAGGTAGTACTGTGTACTGAGCAGGTAGTACTGTGTACTGAGCAGGTAGTACTGTGTACTGAGCATGTAGTACTGTGTACTGAGCATGTAGTGCTGTGTACTGAGCAGGTAGTGCTGTGTACTGAGCATGTAGTACTGTGTACTGAGCAGGTAGTACTGTGTACTGAGCATGTAGTACTGTGTACTGAGCATGTAGTGCTGTGTACTGAGCATGTAGCACTGTGTACTGAGCAGGTAGTACTGTGTACTGAGCATGTAGTGCTGTGTACTGAGCATGTAGCTCTGTGTACTGAGCAGGTAGTACTGTGTACTGAGCAGGTAGTACTGTGTACTGAGCATGTAGTACTGTGTACTGAGCAGGTAGTACTGTGTACTGAGCATGTAATGCTGTGTACTGAGCAGGTAGTACTGTGTACTGAGCAGGTAGTACTGTGTACTGAGCATGTAGTACTGTGTACTGAGCAGGTAGTACTGTGTACTGAGCATGTAGTACTGTGTACTGAGCAGGTAGTACTGTGTACTGAGCATGTAGTACTGTGTACTGAGCAGGTAGTACTGTGTACTGAGCATGTAGTACTGTGTACTGAGCAGGTAGTACTGTGTACTGAGCATGTAGTACTGTGTACTGAGCAGGTAGTACTGTGTACTGAGCATGTAGTACTGTGTACTGAGCAGGTAGTACTGTGTACTGAGCATGTAGTACTGTGTACTGAGCATGTAGTACTGTGTACTGAGCAGGTAGTACTGTGTACTGAGCATGTAGTACTGTGTACTGAGCAGGTAGTACTGTGTACTAAGCAGGTAGTGCTGTGTACTGAGCAGGTAGGTTGTGCTCCCTCTGTGCATGTCAGGGTTTAACTTTAAATTGTGTCTGGATCACCTTTACAATAACCTGATGGGAGAAATGTGAGCCATAAAAAGACATAGAATGTTAATGGAGAAAATAGTCTTCATTCAGTAAGTTGCTGAAAATAGAAAGACGGAAACATTAGGCTGAAAGAAACGCGCTAGAATAGAATACATTAATTTCTGTTATTATTGTACAATTGTTACAAAGTGTGTTTAGAAGCTGAGCACTAAAAATGTTTGAATTAACAAGTGAACAGAAACAAAAAAGAATATAATTTCAGCAAGAACAATAAAGCTGACGAGGAAAAAAAATGACATTTATTGTTTTCTTACTTTCCTATTGTCTCATCCCTGACTGCACATCTGATGTACTACTGTCATATCCTTCCTCTTCTTCAGTTTTCTTTCACATGATCAGCCAGGGGGCAATAAAAACAGGTGGTTGGACCGTTGTTTACTGCCTCCCAACTGTACTATACTCCCTATTTATCACCACCCTCTGGACTCGCCCTTGTATTCAGTTTTCAATCCATGTACTCACCCTATGGTCCATGCCAACGGACCTTATTTTGTACAAAGTACAAAAAGTAAACTAGGCGGATCCCTGTTCTGTCAGGGGACATACTCATCCATCTTCACCCCCCTTCCTCCAGGGCCACGGACTCTGACTCTGTGACTGACCAGAGTCACGTGACGTCACTCCCATGTGACGTCACTTACTTGCTAGTGAAGGAACGGCACAAAGGGACGTTTCTTCACATCGCATGCGCCGATGACATCATTGGCGTGCTGCAGGTAAGTATTTCCTAAACAGTGCACATTTATGAGATATTTACAGTACCTATAGGTAAGCCTTTAAGATTAAAAAAGCTTCTGACTTTACAATAACTTTAACTCTGCATGCTGAGTTTGACAGGTGGTGCCACCTTTCAGACTCTTCTGTTGAAGTCAATGAGGCCATGCCACCAGTTGCAGTGATGTTTCTATACAAATTGCGGTTCAACTGGAAAAATAAGGCAGAAAACATGCATTAAAGAGGCTGCAGGATCACTGCTGCTTTACCGCCCTCTGAAAAACAATCCACCCCAGATTGCTTTTTAGCCGGTGGTAGAAACTGCTGAAAAGCGTAGAGGCAGAAGCTGTAAGCCCTAAACAACTTTTAGTTTACTATAGCATTGCTAAGGCAATTACCATAAAATATTTATTTCCACTTTTTTTCTGTGCCGGAATTAGACTCCTGTGTGCATTAGCGGGATGACGTCATCCCCTGGGGGCCAATTAAGAGGCCTAAAACCCAGCACCTGGAAGTAGCCCTGAAAGAAGATGACAGTGGTTAGTGTAGGATGTTATTGTTGCATCACTGGAAGGGGGAGGTTAGTAGTTTGTGGTAAACATTTGCAACTTGTTTCGGTCCGCATACAAATTCGGACAAGCTTTTGGTTATTCAGAGATTCGGATGTATCTGGGTGCTGGGTCGATAATCTCACAAGGCGGCAGGGTCACCAAGTGACGTCACCAGGTGGCTCTGCCCCTTACCTATATAAGAAATGTTAGACGGAGAAGCAGGCAGTCCACAGGAAGCGTTCTTTGAGGCAGAAGGTTTTTTTGTTTTGTTTTTCTTTGGAGTTTGGCGGTGTGGCGGGCGGCGTAAGATGGATCTACAAAAATTAGTTTACTGTGTTTATTCACATTTTTGGTGAATGGGTAGGCCATACTCATTCACATGGGGTGGGGGTGGGATTGGGGGGCCTTCTTGTTTAGGGGGGTTCCAGATTCCGATAAACCCCCTGCCTGCAGACCTCTACAACCACCGGTCAGGGTTATGGGGATGAGGCCCTTGCCCCCATCAACATGGAGACAAGGTGCTTTGGGGTGGGAGGGCAGAGACCCCCCCGCCCCAAAGCGCCCACCCCCCATGTTGATGGGGACAAGGGCTCATCCCCACAACCTCCATGTTGAGGGCATGTGGCCTGGCATGGTTCCTGACCTGCCAGGCTGCATGCTCGGATAAGGATCTGGTATGGATTTTTTGTGGGGGGGGCACGCCGTTTAAAAAAAAAACTGTCATGGGGTTCACCTTAATATCTATACCAGACCCAAATGGCCTGGTATGGACTGGGGAAAGTTTGGGATGTAGTTCTGTTTCACAATTTTCCATTGCCGGCATTGTTGGGTTTACATTTCAGCTGTCAGTGGGGAAGCCAGCGGATCCCCGTTCTGTCAGGGGACAACTCAGATCTGCTCAGATCTGCTTTTCCTAGTGATCAGTGACAGCGATCTCTTTGTTGTCCCAGGCAGCCCTGGCCCCTACAAAGTTAGAACACACCCAGGGAACATAATTGACCCCTAGTGTTAACCCCTCCCTGCCAGTGTCATTTATACATTGATCAGTGCATTTTTATAGCACTGATCAATATAATAATGTCACTGGTCCCCAAAAAGTGTCACTTGGGGGCAGATTTGTCCGCTGCAATGTCGCAGTCCCGTTAAAAATCGCAAATTGCCACCATTACCAGTAAAGACATTAAAAAAATGAAAAGTCCATAAATCTATCCCCTATTTTGTACACACTATAACTTTTCCGCAAACCAATCAATATACGCTTATTGTGATTTTTTTTAGGAAAAATATGTAGCAGAATACATTTATATATATATATATATATATATATATATATATATATATATATTGTATATGTATTATAGCAGAAAGTAAAAAAAAAATGTTTTTCTTCGAAATTGTCTTTTTTTGTTTTTATAGCGCAAAAAATACCATCAAAAAGTACAGAAATTTAGTTTGGGTACAATGTTGCACGCCGCGCAATTGTCAGTTAAAGCGACCCAGTGCCGTATCACAAAAAATGGCCTGGTCGTTAAGGGGGTAAGACCTTCCGGGGCTGAAGTGTTTAGTGGACCTTCACCCCAAAATGAGTTGCTGGCATCCTCTTCTTCCCCCCAGCCTCTATTTTAATTACAGCCTTTTTTTTTATTTTGTGGGGAGATGCATACTTTTTTGCTGGTACCCGCTCTCACTTCCTCATTCCTCATATATGCGAAGATGTTGGCATCACAGCCTGCCCCCCAATCACCCCTTGCCTATAACCATCCCCAGAGGCTGCAAGACAAATCAAATCTTGTGAACAGACTGCAAAGCCCAAACCTTGAAGAGTTAACTAACAAAAAAAAAAATAACAGTTTTACACATCAGGAGCCCAAAGCAGAAACATTCTAGAAACCAGTACTATACAAATATCAAAGTAGATATTTTCTAGTAGTGCAATCCTGTGCATGCGGAGTGGTGAAGCTGGTTTGCGATTGATAAAGACAGTGACAGCTGGCTCCTAAAAGCAAGATGGCGGAGCCAGGGATAAACAGCGCTGAGAAGAATCAGATACATGGACTCCATGGATTGATAAGTATCTGTTTATTAAAAGTTATCAGCTACAGTTTTTGCAGCTGCTGACTTTTAATTTTGCCACAGTAAGGTGAAGTTCCCCTTTAAGAGAAAGATAAAGAGCGCATGTTAGTTTAAAGTGATCTGTCTAGAGGTCAGACCAAGCAAGTCCAGCAAGAAATTAGAAGAGCAGAGACCATTCGTACTGTGAGAAGTATTACCTTGACAGCATAGGAAATGATATCGCTGGTATAAAGGTCCTCACTGTGACCTCCTGTATAATAGAGTATGGTGGTATGTGATACCCTTATAGATCCTGCATGGTTCTAGTTAAATAATGCAAGGCATTGATTCAGAGGTTAGTGATTCAGGTTAGTGATAAAGTCAACAGTCTATAAATACTGGAGTTATCCAAGGCAAGGGATTAGAAATGCAAGGTCTGCATATACATGTTGTACTTCTGATTCTCTGGGCAGATATTAAGGCAGAACTCCAGACACATAACTCCTACCTGCCTTCCCCTACCCCCTGAAGCCTTATATGTACATGTTTTCTTGAAGTCTTCCAGCTAGTCTGGTAATGTCAAAGGTGGTTCCTGTTCTTCCTCTGATGCCAACAGATTATGGACATCCTTCAAGGAGTGAGTGGCTCTCACATAATGGTGTGTGAGTACTTTGAAGTTCTTGAGTATTGTGAGCCGAGCCTAGGAGCCTGAGTAAAAGACAGGCCGGGCTCACGGGAAAGGGGCGGAATGCATATTTTGTGAAAATGACCCCTGGCACTGGACAAAGGAGAATCTAGAAATGAAAAAAGTCCAATTTTAATCCATACATGTTAAAAATCATTAACTATATTATCTACAGCTAGTATAAGTGCATTAGTCTATCTTCATGCCTGTGAGAAGGAATGCCAACACTCCGAGGCGATTAGGCTTTTAAGTATATGTGAACCCTTAGGTTATAAAATAACCCTTTAAGTTTAAAATAGAAATGAATGGAAAAACATTTGTGTGTGTATCTATGTAATATTAAAGCAGAGTTCCATCCAACTTTAGTATTTGGTCTTAAACGAAAGACCACCCCTTCACCCCTCGTTTTTGGATATCCATTTTTTTTTTACCTTGGTAGTAAAAAGGTGAACTTCCGTCCCAGCCTCGCCGCGGTGAGGTATGTCATTTCCTCTTCTGGCTCTGCCCCTCCTCCTTCCCCCCGCTGCCTTCTGGGACCTGTGTGTGTCCCAGAAGGCAACGGGGCCATTCAGAAAGCATTGCGTGACTCGCGTATGCGCAGTAGGAAACCGGTTGTAAAGCCTGAAGGCTCCACTGCCGGTTTCCCTTAGTTACAATGGCAGTCCCTGCACCTGATCCAGTGACAGATGGATCGGCCCCGGGGGGCCAACATCGTGGGGTCCCTGGACAGATAAGGGTCCTTATTAAAAGTCAGCAGCTACAGGGTTTGTAGCTGCTGATTTTTATATTTATTTTAATTTTGAGGGTTAATTACCTCCTTCTTTTTTCCTTTTTTTGTAAGTGATCACATAATCTCTGTTCTCAGCTGCATAAGGTACTTGGGGGTGGAGAAACAGCAGATCACTGATCTTCCCTGTAAATGGCTGTACATGGAGGTCTGACCATTGGAGGACAGGTAGGCTGTTCTACCAGCACAGAAAACTGACCATGCTGAGATGGATGTGCTCTCATTACTAGCGTGGTCAGTTTGAAATAGGAATACAGGGGAACTGGCAGAATCACCAGATATTTCACACAAAGCAAGCAAGGAAAAGAAAATAGGATCATTTTTAACTAGATGTAGCTCAGTATTTGGCTAAGGATGGAGAGTGAGAGAAACACTGGCTGCAGCTGCTCTCTGTAGCTGCTACCCTGCAGTGCTGAACTGGTTAACAGCTATTTCAGCAAAAGGAGGGAGCTGCTGAGCATGAAGCGTTTAATAGACTGAATCAGGCAGTCTTGCACTGTGGGAACTGTAGTCCGGAGGAGGAGGAAGAGTAATTAAGAGCTTAACTTAACTTAATTAAATGCATTTCCCAGAGGGAGATTGCCAGAAGGAGTGGAAAGCGCTACATTTTCACAAGCTGTACAGGACACAGCTTCCACTTGGCGTGAGGGAACCCAGAGAGTGCACATTGCTGTCCAGTGTACACCACCACTGCTGCATAACAGGAGCCTGAGCAGGATTCAGAGTGCTAAGTCCAGGTGTGCGGACAGCAAGAGTCAACTGGGTGCAGAGCAGAAAATGACAGGATGGTGAGCTGCAATATCGCTGGGACTGGTGAGCTGCTGCTTTACTACCTGCTGCTAGAGGGTGTGAGCCCTTTAGGAACTGACCATACTAGCTAGTAGTACCTAGTACCTAGTAGTACCACCTAGTAGCCTTATTGCTGTCTGCAGACTTGACTGGGACTATTCATATGTGCACTAATGGTAACACTGGACCCCAACGCTAGCCAGCTAAAAAATTATGGCTAAAGACTGCCCCTTTACAGATGCTACACAGAGACCTTTACCTATAGCTTATGCTAAGATGTACCTCTCAGGGGACATTGCACTATGTCCTAGCCATTCTCCTAGAATGAACTCTAGACTAGTTATAGTATTATTATTCAGATTTCAGTCAATGCTTTAATGCACTGTTTATGCTGACTTTGCTTATTCATGTATTCATTCCAGTCTGGTGGTATACAACTATATTCTAAGTTACCTTGGCATAATAAGTACACTGTCTAGTGGACTTTATCTGAACCTACTTTCTGTGTATTCATTGATACTTAAACCACCATTTATTCCAATCTGTACCGATACATTTCATGGTGCAAATTCCCATCCGAGATAAAGGTATCTATACTGGTGTTCTTATAAGTGCTTGCAGTAACTTTCATTCAACCAGGTAACAATGGTCCTGGGCAGGTTGAGACTAAGGTATATTTTTCTAACTGCAGTAGAAACAAGTAAATGTTAGTGAGGAATGGCTGTCCAAATCACAAGACTAATGCTGCGTACACATGAGCGGATTTACCATCAGAAAAATCTTGGATGGTTTTTCCAACGGAATTCCGCTCAAGCTTGGCTTGCATGCACACGGTCACACAAAAGTTTGCTGAACTTTCGACCGTCAAGAATGCGGTGATGTACAACACTACGACGAGCCAAGAAAATTAAGTTCAATGCTTCCGAGCATGCGTCAAATTGTTTCCAAGCATGCATAGGAATTTTGCGCATCAGAATTGCTGCAGATGATTGGAATTTCCGACTGAAAAATTGAGAACATGCTCTCAATATTTTGCTGGCTGGAATTCGGCAAGCAAAAGTCAGATGGAGCATACACACGGTCGCATTTCCTGACCAAAAGCTCTCATCAGTCTTTTTCTGGCCGAATTTCCGATCATGTGTACGCGGCATTACACTTTTTTCACAAAACGTATTTTTTATCATATAGAAGACCAAAAGTCTTATTAATACGTGTATTACATTTGCTGGGACATGTTCTCTATATTGGGACATCAGGGGTCTTTTTGGTTAAGTGAAATACTGCGATCTCTGCATAGTTATTCTTAAGTTGTTATGTAATAATGTATGTATGTTTTAAACCAGCCTTATCTATTCCTTCTGTAGCGTGTCAATTCTTAATAACGAGCACAAGAGCAAGGGTATATCCTTATTTTACTCACTCCTGCAGAATAAACAGACTTCCTGTAAATCATCCCCAATGCGCTTTTGGGAACTCGAATTACATCAATTATTCTCAGAGAACCAATGGCTTAAAGCTATTGCATACTCCCAACAAACCATCCACTATATCAGTCATTGGGAAATAACACAGAAAATCCTTTCCAGATGGTATATTACCCCCTGCCGTATGGCAACGTTTTCCAACACATATCCCCCCATTGTTGGAGGGAATGTGACCAAACTGGTACCCTTCTCCATATTCTATGGTCCTGCAAAAGCTTAACGAGCTACTGGCACAAAGTCTTTCAGTTAATCTCACGGGTTACTACCTCAAGCCTGACCCAGCATTAGCTCTACTATACCTAGGTAAAAAATAAAGCATCCCTAAGGAATTCCATACCGTCACTGTGCTTTTTTTTCTAGCCGCCAAAACTGTTATAACCAGACTCTGGAGAACAACCCAAGCTCCTAATGTCTCTGAACTAACCATTTACCCTAGCCTTATCTTTGAATATGTAAAATCTCTGGCAATAGGCACTAATACTTACCCCAAATTCCCCAAAAAATGGGAATATTGGCTTCCAATGATCCCCACATAACCACTCAGGCTATATAGCTAGGTCAATAGTTTTAATTATATTCCTTTTCTGTTCTAACACTGGATCTCTGTAACATGGATGTATTGTATATGACCATTTTGAACTTATTTTTGTGTCCTATGTCACTTGCATTTGATATGTTCTTAAAACTCAATAAAATATTATTATTGGGAAAAAAAGAAAAAGAAAAGCGGTACTTGTTCCACATGTTCAGTGAGTTCTGACAGTTCAAGAGCACCCTGCCTCTTCCAACATCCGTCGTAGCCCTATGGGCCAACGCCCTTTTCTACTAATTGAGATTGTCCTGAACTACTACTGCTGATAGTACCCATACTGGTATAGGGGAGGACTGGGGGAAAGAGGGCTGTACTGGAAGGATTTGGGGTTAAATTTTCATTGTATATTAGCCTGTGTGTACCTATACCTGTACCCTGTGCGACACCCACTGCTGAGCCCTGCACCCTGTGCGACACAATTTTAGGCTCTGTTTGACACACTTCTAAACTCTACACCCTGTGCAACACACACTGCTGAGCACTGGATGATATACACTTCTGAACCCTGCACCCTGTGCGAAACACACTCCTAAACAATGCACCCTGTGCGACACACTCCTGAACCCTGCACCCAGTGGGACACACATTCCTGTTCCCTGCACCCTGTGCAACACACTCCTGAGCCCTGCACCCAATGACACACACTCCTGCACCCTGTGAAACACACTCCTGAGCCCTGCACCCAATGACACACACTTCTAAACCCTGCACCCTGTGGGACACCCATTCCTGTGCCCTGCACCCTGTGCTGCTTACACTCCTGAGCCCTGCACCCAAATGAGACACACATCCATAAGTCCTGTAACCTATGCAACACGCACTCCTGAACCCTACACCCTGTGTGACACACACTGTTGCATGCTGCATAATATACATTTTTGAACCCTGCACTCTGTGCAAAACATACTCCTAAAAACTGTTCCCTGTGTGACACACACTCCTGAACCCTGCACCCTGTGTGAAACACACTCATAAACCCTGCACTCTGTGCAAAATGCACTTATGAACCCTACTCTCTGTCACTTCTGTGCCCTAATCTCTGTGTTACATGCACTCCTTTGCCCCTGAGCCCTGCACCCTTTGTGACACACATTCCTGCTCCCTGTATGACACTCCTGAGCCCTGCACAGCATGCAACACACTCTCCTGGGCCATGTATTCGGTGTGACACACACACGCATGAGCTCTGCAATCCATGCAAAACACACTCCTGAGCCCTGTGGTCTGTGCGATACACACTCCTAAGCCATGTGCCTTGTTCAGTGCCACGTACTCCTAAAACCTGCACCCTGTGCCACACACACTCCTGTGCCCTGTGGTACAGAGCCAGCCCAGCAACTACTAGTTGTCCTCTTCTTTAACGCGGCTCATTTTCCCCTCCATCCTCCTTAGCAAAAAAAAATGTGATTAATACCAAAGAAAAGAGAAAGTGAACAGATCTGCAGAAACTTTTTTTTCTTTTTATATCCTGTACTAATAAATCAGACAATTGATCTGGCACAAGCCTGTTGTTTTAGATGCCAAAGTATTGTATAAACATTTCTGGCATTCAATTTCCCGCTGCTGTCCTTCTTTTTAAAGGAAAAATAAAACCCACAAACACATATTTCAAAGCAGTGTAATAATCCCAGTATTTTATTGGTCTAATTGGATAATGATCCCCTTGCCATAAAGAACATTCATTTCCTAACTTAATTAACACCAAATAAGCGCATATAAAAAAAACAGCTTTAATTAAATATAATCCTAATTACAATTATCCAATCTTTTGTCTTCCAGGAAATGAGGGAATGCTAAACAGCTTTTATCTTAATGAGCACAGCAGGATTAACCTCCGTCGTTTTATGTATAAACACAATTTTTATTTTCATCTCATTATAATCCACAGGGAAAGAAATAATGTCAGCAATCTCACTGTCTGCAGATTTTGTTTACTCATATTCTCTAATGACATTACTGTAACCCAACAGTAAAAAGAGTTAATTGGGATATAGTTCAAAAGATCTATGTGACTGGGATTATATAATTATTTACAGTGAGACTCTGATCTATCATGTTGAAAAAAAAAAAATGAAGTCAAAGACTAAGGGACTGATGTATGGAAGGTGTGCTAAGGGGAAAACATCACTTGCAACCAGTTAGGATCTTTGTTTTACTTTCCAACCTGGACCACAGAGACCACTGTTGGAAGCTAATTGGTTGCCTTTGCATCAAAATACATGTTTTTATAGCACTCTATTTATGATGTAGGCCCTGTTACTTTTTCTCAATGTGAAAGTGCTATTTGGGGATCTACAGTCAGGTCCATAAATATTGGGACATTGACACAATTCTAATCTTTTTGGCTCTATACACCACCACAATGGATTTGAAATGAAACGAACAAGATGTGCTTTAACTGCAGACGTTCAGCTTTAATTTGAGGGTATTTACATCCAAATCAGGTGAACGGTGTAAGAATTACAACAGTTTGTATACGTGCCTCCCACTTTTTATGTCCCTTCCACTTTTAAGGGAGGCCAGGTGTGTGTTATTCCCTCATTATCCCATTTACAAGACGCATATAAAAGGTCCAAAGTTCATTTCAAGTGTGCTATTTGCATTTGGAATCTGTTTCTGTCAACTCTCAATATGAGATCCAAAGAGCTGTCACTATCAGTGAAGCAAGCCATCATTAGGCTAAAAAAACAAAACAAACCCATCAGAGCGATAGCAAAAACATTAGGTGTGGCCAAATCAACTGTTTGGAACATCCTTAAAAAGAAAGAACGCACCGGTGAGCTCAGCAACACCAAAAGACCCGGAAGACCACGGAAAACAACTGTGGTGGATGACCAAAGAATTCTTTCCCTGGGGAAGAAAACACCGTTCTCAACAGTTGGCCAGATCAAGAACACTCTCCAGGAGGTAGGTGTATGTGTGTCAAAGTCAACAATCAAGAGAAGACTTCACCAGAGTGAATACAGAGGGTTCACCACAAGATGTAAACCATTGGTGAGCCTCAAAAACAGGAAGGCCAGATTAGAGTTTGCCAAACAACATCTAAAAAAGCCTTCACAGTTCTGGAACAACATCCTATGGACAGTTGAGACCGACATTAACTTCTACCAGAGTGATTCTACCTGACTGTATATGGGCCATTGCTACCTTTAAGACCTCAGAACAAAATATCATCATTTCTGAACCTTGGGCATACCAGGTACGCCCTAGAAAAACTTGGTAAAAGCAGGAGATACCCAAGCTCAACCGCACAATTTAGAAATACTTGCTGAGATTCGGTGCTCAGGCTGGGGGATCACACTCCCCTGTTCAAACATCCAAAGCAGAAATCTAGCTGGCAACTCGATAACTCCTTAGTATTATCCTTTATTTGGCTCCATCATATACTGACATGCTGACATATGACATGCTGACATGTTTTTCGGCTATTGCAGCCTTACAGCTGGGTTTCGCTGCATCCAATTCGCATTACAGGAGAGTGTGATCGCCTCTCAGTGTAGCCAGTTTACACAGCTCCAGGGTGGCCGAGGTCCACATTGAAGAAGAGTCCTGTGCGTCTTCTGGTCCGATTCAGGTGTGAATTCAGGCAAAAATTTGGACCCGATTTGCACCTTAATTGGTGAACAGGGATGCACCGGACCCCATGCTGTGAACTGTGGGCCGCAGCATATGTGAACGGAGTAGGGTTGCCACCTCATCCCTTTAAAACCGAACGCATATTAATTATACAGGTTCTGTGGCTGATTAAGGTGGTAATTAAACTCACTTGGTGCCTTATCTGCATTAACCACTTGAGTCCCGGAAGATTTGGCTGCTCAATGACCAGAGCATTTTTTGCGATACGGCACTGCGCCGCTTTAACTGACAATTGCGCAGTCGCGCAACGTTGTACCCAAACAAAATTTATGTCCTTTTTTTCACACAAATAGAGCTTTCTTTTGGTGGTAATTGATCATCTCTGCGTTTTTTATTTTTTTCGCTATAAACAAAAAAAGAGCCCCAATTTTGAAAAAAAAAAAATATTTTGTACTTTTTGCTATAATAAATATCCCCAATTTATTTTTTTAAAAAGCAATTTTTTTCCTCAGTTTAGGCCGATATGTATTCTTCTACATATTTTGGTAATAAAAATCCCAATAAGCGTATATTGATTGGTTTGCGCAAAAGTTATAGCGTCTACAAAATAGGGGATAGATTTATGGCATTTTTATTATTATTTTTTTGTACTAGTAATGGCGGCGATCTGCGATTTTTTATCATGACTGCCACATTATGGCGGACACATCGAACACTTTTGACAAATTTTTGGGACGATTGACAATTATACAGCGATCAGTGCTATAAAAATGCACTGATTACTGTATAAATGTCACTGGCAGGAAAGGGGTTAACACTAGGGGCGAACAATGGGTTAACTGTGTTCCCTGACTGTGTGTTCTAACTGTAGGGGGAGGGGACTGACTAGAGGGGATGACAGATCGTGGTTCCTAACTATTAGGAACTCACGGTCTGTCTCTCCTCACAGAACGGGGATTTGTGTACTCACACACACACGTCCCTGTTCTGCCTCTCGTGCCCCCGATCGCTCATTGACGGCGGTCATCACGAGCATCGGCACCCCCGCAGTGCAGCGGGAGCGGGCGCGCGCCTGCTATCCCGCTTAAAAGAGCCAACGTACAGCTGCGACGGCTTGCGGGAACGTGCCGACCTGCCGCAGTATAATGCCGGTGGCTGGTCAGCAAGTGGTTAAATTAGCCTCAGACCCTGTGTAATTCATATGTGTTTGGGTTTAAGGGATGAGGCAGCAACCCTAGAATGGAGCCTAATGCCGCGTATACACGAGCGGAATTCTGCTCAAGCTTGTCTTGCATACACACGGTCACACATAAGTTTGCTGAACTTTCGACCGTCAAGAACGCAGTTACGTACAACACTACGACGAGCCGAGAAAATTAAGTTCAATGCTTCCGAGCATGCGTCAAATTGTTTCCGAGCATGCGTAGGAATTTTGGGTGTCGGAATTTCCCATAGGAACTTTTTCAGACCGAAAAATTGAGAACCTGCTCTCAATCTTTTGCTGGCTGGAATTCGGACAGCAAAAGTCCGATGGAGCATACACGCGGTTGCATTTTCCGACTAAAAGCTCTCATCTGTCTTTTGCTGGCCGAATTTCCAATCGTGTGTACGGGGCATAAGGCTGCAATAGCTGAAACATGTCAGAATTGATCCTGTGTATATGATGTAGCCAAATAAAGGATAATACTAAGGAGTTATCAAGTTGCTGGCTAAATTTCTGCTTAAAAAAATACTTGATACCAGTGGCGTTGCTAGGGGGTGGCTACTGGGGATACAGCCCTCAATCTGGGGCCCATAGCCCCGAGTCTCTTACCTACGGTTGGCTCTGGGCTCCATCTGCTCAGCTGGTGGCCGGGGGAGGAACATGACTAGTTAATGTTATCAGGCACAAGTTCTTATCTATATTCAGCAGTTACGACAATTTAATCATTGTCCCGGCTTACACTTACCAATCTGCCGGGCAATGTAATTGTCGGGAACCGCAGCCCCCCCCCCCCCTGATGTAAGGAGGGGAGCTCTGATGTAAGTGGGGATCCACAAAAGATATGTAACAATATTTTATACATATATACAGATACACACACGTATATTATATACATGTGTATGCCCACCCAAGGGTATAACTCTTTACTTCGCTGCTATGGGCTCTAGCCCCAAATCTTTTGTAGACCTAGCAACGTCCCTGCTTGATACCTTGGTGAACCTGGTACCTCCTAGACATTTGTGCCTGAAATTGTTGGACTCAGCTGTTATTTTGCCCCATCTTTGTCTGTTTTTCAGGTGTAGCGGTTGCTGTAATGTAACACTATGTGTAGTTTTGGTACATAAATCAATAGGGACTGATTTACTGAAACTGGAGAGGGCAAAATCTGGTGCATCTCTGCATGGAAACCAATCAGCTTCCATTTTTTTTTGTCAAAGCTTAATTGAGCAAGCTGTAATTAGAAGCTGATTGGCTACCATGTACAGCTGCATCAGATTTTGTAAATCAACTCCATAGTGTAACAATAATATTACAGCATATTAAGACTCATTACTTTTTGTGCAGATCAAAAAGTTAAAGCCAGTTAAAGCAAGCTTATAAATAAAAATAAGAGTTTTTTTTGTTTGTTTAAATAAAAAAATGCACAGACTAGCTAACCCTCACCAGCCCTAATAACCTTCTTTCTTCGCTTCTCTTTGCTGATTTCATTATTTTTATTTTTTTTTACTCTTCATATTTAAACTTTTTTTTTTCTATTTGTTTTGTTTATTTCTTTAGTGACAGAGTAAAACATTTCACAATACATTTTAAAAAGTTTAAAATTTATTTGTAAATAACTTGGGCAGTCTTTGTACCACAAAATTATAAATAGGGAAAATTATAGAATAAATATACTTTTTATATACAGTAACGTAACACATTTTTTGTCTTTAGGTTGCATAGAAACTTTTAATTTTTGTAAGACAATATTGTTAAAATAAAGCCTCGCTTGTCCTAAAAATATAGATGATTTGCTCCTGTATAATAGGAGTGGGCGATAAAGTGTTTAAAATGCACGCCTGAGCTAAGGGCAGATGCATTCCAGGAAGTAAATGCTACCTGAATCATCTGCCCTCATTCAAGATGGCCATGGCCAAACATAGCCTCTTGTGTTGCCTATTCTATGCAATAAGAGAGTGGGTGTTTCATCACATATGGCGACCCATCACATTTGGCTACCCGCTGGACTGCGCATGCACGACGCCGCCATATGCGTTCCAACCCTGTGGCGAGCTGTGCTAGTGCAGAATTTTGTGGCCACACTGCTGAGGGCAGGTTCAAGCCCCACCATCCAAGTGGACACAGAGTCAGATTATAATTATGCCGAGCGAAGCGAGGCCGTGCCTGAAGCGCGGCGAGTGAAGCGAGCCCGCGAGGGGCCCTGTGGCAAAGTGGTGTCTTACAACAGTGTTGGAGCACATATGGCGGTGTCGTGCATGCACACTCCAGCGAGTAGCAACAGAGGCGGCTCTCTAATTAGGCAAATTAGGCGGTCGCCTAAGGCCTCGCACTCACAGGGGCCTCGCGGCCTCCAAATTTGCCTGTGCTCAATCACTGATTCTCTCTCCCCCCCCTCTTTTCTGTGTGCTTGTATTTTTTTTCCTATTACAGGCGTGAGTGTGGCCTCGTATAAGTTTCGCCTAAGGCCTCACAAAGCCTAGAGCCGCCTCTGAGTAGCAAAATGTGATGGGTAGCCAAATGTGACGTGGCATGGGCTGCTAGGCATTTTTATAGACACAAAAAACATCATAACTTTTTTTTTGCCACATTATATTTACTTTCATCACAAATGTCCTCTTCTCTGGAGAAGCTTGTCACAAGGTAAGAAAAAGTGACATTTTACCTGAACTCGGTCCCAGGCCACATTTAACCACTTCCCGACCGCCCCCTGTATATTTACGTCGGCAGAATGGCACGTACAGGCAGAATCACGTACCTGTACGTGACATTCTTCCGGCGGTTGGGGGGTCCGATCGGACCCCCCTCCGCCGGCGGGGACGGTCGGGATCGCTTCAGGAGCGATCCGGGACGAGGGGACGGCCAGTGGTTTCTGGCCACCCCCTCGCGATCGCTCCTGGCCAATGAAAAACTTCCCCTTCCTGTCTATTGTATAGACAGGAAGGCGGAAGTGATGTCACGCTCGGTGCGCCGGTCTATGTGACCGGAGACGCCGAGCGGCGAACATGTACAGGTTAGTGCACAACACTACACTGACACCAGTACAGTTAGGCACATATTCCACCCCCCTGTCACCCCCTGATCACCCCCCAGATCACCCCCTCCCCCCCCCAGTCACAGTGTCACTAATTGCAGTGATCATTTATTTACTGATCACTGCATTTAGTGTCAGTGTGACTGTAATAACTGTCAGGGCAGTTAGTTTTAGGTCCAAGGTAGCCCCCTACCCCCCCCTAATAAAGGTTTAACCCCTTGATTGCCCCCCAGGTAACCCTTTCACCCCCATTTGCCAGTGTCACTAAGCGATCGTTTTTCTGATCGCTGTATTAGTGTCACTGCTGTCGCTAGGTAACCATTTTTTTTTTTAGGTAACCGCCATGTTTATATAGGTTCATAAATAGGTTTATAGGTCAGGTACCCCCATATTACAACCTAAATAAAGGTTTTAACCCCCTGATTGCCCCTAGAGTTAACCCTTTCACCAGTGATCACTGTATAACTGTCACTGGTGACGCTGGTTAGCCAGTTAGTTATTTTGTTATTTAGGTTCCCCGTCAGGTTTTTATATAGCGTCAGGTACCCCCATATATTACCTAATAAAGGTTTTAACCCCTGATTGCCCCTAGTTAACCCTTTCACCCCCTTTTGCCAGTGTCACTAAGCGATCGTTTTTCTGATCGCTGCATTAGTGTCGCTAGGTAACCATTTTTTTTTTTTAGGTAACCGCCATGTTTATATAGGTTCATAAATAGGTTTATAGGTCAGGTACCCCCATATTACAACCTAAATAAAGGTTTTAACCCCCTGATTGCCCCTAGAGTTAACCCTTTCACCAGTGATCACTGTATAACTGTCACTGGTGACGCTGGTTAGCCAGTTAGTTATTTCGTTATTTAGGTTCCCCGTCAGGTTTTTATATAGCGTCAGGTACCCCCATATATTACCTAATAAAGGTTTAACCCCCTGATTGCCCCTAGTTAACCCTTTCACCCCCTTTTGCCAGTGTCACTAAGCGATCGTTTTTCTGATCGCTGCATTAGTGTCGCTAGGTAACCAGTTTTTTTTTGTATTACTGTTACGGGTGACGCTGGTTAGTTAGCTTGTTTTTTATACTGTCAGGGCACCCGCCATTTATTACCCAATAACGGTTTAACCCCCTGATCGCCCGGCGGGTGATATCAATTAGGTTTTAGGGTCAAATAAGGTCTGCGTCGCCCCAGGTTAGTGCCAGTACCGCAAACACCCACGCGCAAAGCATACACCTCCCTTAGTGGCACAGTATCTGAACAGATCGATATCTGATCTGATCAGATCTATACTAGCGTCCCAGCAGTTTAGGGTTCCAAAAAAAACCGCATTGTTAGCGGGATCAGCCCAGATACCTGCTAGCACCTGCGTTTTCCCCCTCCGCCCAGCCCAGCCCACCCAAGTGCAGTATCGATCGATCACTGTCACTTACAAAACACTAAGCACACATAACTGCAGCGTTCGCAGAGTCAGGCCTGATCCCTGCGATCGCTAACAGTTTTTTTTGTGGTAGCGTTTTGATTCAGTCGCTTCAGTCAGGAGCTTTTTTACCTGTGAATCTCAAAAAAATAAAAAAAAATAAAATAGTTGTCGTTTTATTGTTCTCTCTCTCACTCTATTCTCTCTCTATCGTTGCTCTTTTTTTTACTCCATTCTATTCTGCAATGTTTTATTATGTTTTATCATGTTTTATCATGCTTGCTTTTCAGGTATGTAATTTTGTTTACTGTGTTTTAGTGTTGAGCATTTTTTTGTTTTCAGGTGCGCCATTCAGTTGCAACGCGGATTTATTTATCTTGACAGCAACAGCGTTTGCTCCCACGATACATAAAGCCGCGACTCCAACGCTGTAGGAGGTGATTTCACCACCACAGTTAAAAAAAAGAGCATATATGCCGAAGCATGGGGGCAGCAGGGGGGGAGGAGCGATTGGCTCCTAATGCCACGTACATACGGTCGAAATTCCGACCGTGTGTACACGGCATAACTTTTGCGGGAGGATGCCCCCATGCATCGGCATATATAAATGGTGCATGTATGCCCATCATTAGAAGTGGGTGGATGAAGGGAGGTATTCTAATGGTGGGCATACCCACCAATCAATCTCTTTTTTTCGTTCAGCCAAGAGGCTGCATGAAAAAAAAAAGATTACAATATATGTCCAGTATGTTGCTGGACTTTGAATGGTTATACCAGAATGATGCCTGCAGGTTTAGGTATCATCTTGGTATCATTCTTTTCAGCCAGTGATCGGCTTTCATGTAAAAGCAATTCTAGCGGGTAATTAGCCTCTAGACTGCTTTTACAAGCAGTGGGAGGGAATGTCCCCCCTCCCGGATATAAACCGCGCCATTGGGAAATTGGGAAAGCATTTTATCACACCAATCTTGGTGTGGTCAGATGCTTTGAGGGCAGAGGAAAGATCTAGGGTCTAATAGACCCCAATTTTTTCAAAAAAAGAGTACCTGTCACTGCCTATTGCTATCATAGGGGATATTTACATTCCCTGAGATAACAATAAAAATCATAACAAAGAAAAAAAATGGAAGGAACAGTTTAAAAATAAAATAAAAAAGCTAAATAAATAAAAAAAAAAACAAAAAAAAAAAAAAAAAGCACCCCTGCCCCCCCTTCTCTTGCGCAAAGGCGTACACAAGCGTTGGTCTGGCGTCATATGTAAACAGCAATTGCACCATGCATGTGAGGTATCACCGCGAAGGTCAGATCGAGGGCAGTAATTTTAGCAGTAGACCTCCTCCGTGAATCTAATGTGGTATCATGTAAAGGCTTTTAAAGGCTTTTAAAAATGTATGTAGTTTGTCGCCACTGCGTGTTTGTGCGCAATTTTAAAGCATGTCGTGTTTGGTATCCATGTACTCGGCCTAAGATCATATTTTTATTTCATCAAAAATTTGAGCAATATAGTGTGTTTTAGTGCATTAAAATAAAAAAAAGTGTATTTTTTCCACAAAAAATGCGTTTGAAAAATCGCTGCGCAAATACTGTGTGGAAAAAAAAAATGCAACACCCACCATTTTAATCTGTAGGGCCTTTGCTTTAACAATATATATAGTGTTTGGGGGTTCAACGTAATTTTCTTGCAAAAAAAAATATGTTTTCATGTAAACAAAAAGTGTCAGAAAGGGCTTTGTCTACAAGTGGTTAGAAGAGTGGGTGACGTGTGACATAGGCTTCTAAATGTTGTGCATAAAATGCCAGGACAGTTCAAACCCCCCCAAATGACCCCATTTTGGAAAGTAGACACCCCAAGCTATTTGATGAGAGCAATGTTGAGCCCATTAAATATTTTTTTTTTTTGTCCCAAGAGATTGAATAATGAAAAAAAAAAAAAAAAATATATATATTTTTTTTACAAAAAGTTGTCACTAAATGATATATTGCTCAAACATGTCATGGGCATATGTGGAAATACACCCCAAAATACATTCTGTTGCTTCTCCTGAGTACGGGGATACCACATGTGTGGGACTTTTTGGGAGCCTAGCTGCGTACGGAACCCCAAAAACCAATCACCGCCTTCAGGCTTTCTAAGGGTGTAATTTTTTTATTTCACTTCTCACTGCCAATCACAGTTTCGGAGGCCATGGAATGCCCAGATGGCATAAAACCCCCCAAAATGACCCCATTTTGGAAAGTAGACACCCCAAGCTATTTGCTGAGAGGTATTGTGAGTATTTTGCAGATGTCGCTTTTTGTCACAAAGTTTTGAAAATTGAAAAAAAAAAAGAAAAAAAATTTTTTTTTTCTTTACTTTCTTCATTTTCAAAAACAAATGAGAGCTGTAAAATACTCACCATGCCTCTCAACAAATAGCTTGGGGTGTCTACTTTCCAAAATGGGGTCATTTGGGGGGTTTTGTGCTATTTTGGCATTTTATGGCCTTCGAAACGGTGATAGGTAGTGAGGAGTGAAATCAAAAATTTGCACCCTTAGAAATCCTGAAGGCGGTGCTTGGGTTTCGGGGCCCCGTACGCGGCTAGGCTCCCAAAAAGTCCCACACATGTGGTATCCCCATACTCAGGAGAAGCAGCAAAATGTATTTTGGGGTGCAATTCCACATATAACTATGGCATGTGTGAGCAATATATCATTTAGTGACAACTTTTTGAAAAAAAAAAAAAAAATCTTTTTTATTTTTGTCTTTATTCAATCACTTGGGACTAAAAAAAAAAATATTCAATGGGCTCAACATGCCTCTCAGCAAATAGCTTGGGGTGTCTACTTTCCAAAATGGGGTCATTTGGGGGGGTTTTGTACTTCTCTGCCATTTTAGCACCTCAAGAAATGAAATAGGCAGTCATAAATTAAAAGCGGTGTAAATTCCAGAAAATGTACTCTAGTTTGTAGACGCTATAACTTTTGCGCAAACCAATAAATATACGCTTATTGGCATTTTTTTTACTAAAGACATGTGGCTGAATACATTTTGGCCCAAATGTTTGACTAAAATTGAGTTTATTAGATTTTTTTTATAACAAAAAGTAGAAAATCTCTTTTTTTTTCAAAATTTTCGCTCTTTTTCCGTTTATATCTCAAAAAATAAAAATCACAGAGGCAATCAAATACCATCAAAAGAAAGCTCTATTTGTGGGAAGAAAAGGACGCAAATTTCGTTTGGTTACAAAATTGCATGACCGCGCAATTACCAGTTAAAGTAGTGCAGTGCGAAATTGAAAAAAGACCTCTGGTCCTTTGGCTGCCAAATGGTCGGGGCTGAAGTGGTTAAGTAACCCTTTACTCGCTAACAGCAATAAGTCATGCTTATTTAGGAACTCCATTTTCCACACTGTACACCTGCCTTCTTCTCAGCAGTTTGCTGGTAGTCAGGGAATCTATCACATCATGCACAGAGCTGGAGTCTCACTAGCAGTGGCTGTACAGAGTGAAACATTTTTTAATTTGCATATCCTGCAATAAACCGTTTGCACATTAGGCATACTGCCCAACCATCCACTTATAGGAAGTTTGCAGAGTTGGTGTTTAGCACTCATTAGTACTATTTTATACAGAAATTAATTCCTAGTAAGCATTAATTACAGTAGTGTTGTAAAATATAGTGCTGCTGATTTAATGCTTTGCACTCTCTGATTGATCTGTAGAGTCCCCTGACAGTCATCGGGAGATTATCAATAGCAGCATTCTATGCCAGGGGACCAATAGCTCTTGGCTATTTATTGGCAGAAAGACATTCATAAAGGCTCAGTCCACTTTAATTAAGATCTTTAATACTGACCTCTCTCATGCTATATTCACAGTAATCCACAAGCAGATAGTCATCTCTGAGTCTTAAAGGGTAACTCCAGGCAGCCAATTAAATATGTAGAGAAAATACATATACAAGGGCTGCTGCGCTAATCTCTGCTGACCCTCTTCTCCTATTCGTGCAGTACACATCCCACCCACACAAGCAGCAGCAGTAATAAGTTGCTCCACCTCTGGGTCCTTCCTTAATCCATGCAAAGTGCCGGAAGAGAACCAGAAACTCTGGAGGGAATGGCAGAGGGGGAGTTGTCACTCCAGTGTATATTTTGCCAGGTACAGCCTTCCAGAATATGTAGGATCTGAGCAGCTTCCCTACGCAGCTCTGCTTGAGGAGACCATATCTGTATTATTCATTACTGCCCCTACACTGTACCCTCCTGTCCCCTGTACTGTGTCCACTTACACACCCCCTGTACTGTACCCTCCTGCCCCTGTACTGTGTCCACTTACCCACCTCCTGTACTGTACCCTCCTGCCCCCTGTACTGTGTCCACTTACACACCCCCTGTACTGTACCCTCCTGTTCCCTCCTGTACTGTGCCCTCCTGCTCCCTGTACTGTGTCCACCTACCTACCCCCTGTAATGTACCCTCCTGCTCCCTCCTGTACTGTACCCTCCCGCCCCCTGTATTGTGTCCACTTACCTATCCCCTGTACTGTACCTCCTGCTCCCTCATGTACTGTACCCTCCTGCCCCCTGTACTGTGTCTGCTAACCTACTCCCTGTACTGTACCCTCCTGCTCCCCCCTGTACTGTACTCGCCTGCCCCCTGCACTGTGTCCACTTACCCTCCCCTTGTACTGTGCCCTCCTCCCCCCTGTACTGTGCCACTTACCCTCCCCCTGTGCTGTGCCCTTGTCAGGAACCATAAATCAGACTGAGACAGAAGAGCAGTAAAAATCGCACTTTTTAATGAAATGGTAAAATGGTACAAACAGAGGAAACATAGTCAAAACATAGCTAGGGTTTGGTAACCCGAAAGGGGAAGTTGGAACAAGCCAGTGAAACAGGAATCCAGAGATCAGCGTATTAGAGGCAGTAAAGAGGATCAGGAACCAGAAGGGAAGTCAGCCAGGCAAAAGGAAAACACAGCAGAAAGTATCCGGATATGTTGACCAGGTCAAGGCACAGTAGATTTGATCTGTAGTTTAAATAGCCAGCAGGGCTATTCAGAATTGCTCTTTTAAAAACAGTTGCTTTTTAGTCATGTGACTGGCACAGCACCAATCAGAGCTGTACAGATACAGACTCATACTATAGAAAGCATACATCAGCAGAGTAATAGAAGCCCCTCCCAAATATCTTTCCTTAGCAGATGCCAAAGAACAGGGAGAGATCATGTGACCACACAACAGCGCTACAGGAATAAGGTACTTTTTTGGGGGAAAAAAAAGAAAATACAGCGACATGCTATTTTTGATTTATGTGAATAAATTATGACAATTACTACTTCTCTGTTTAGTATCGCTTTAAGCCTAGGTAGTAATGTGATGGGACCTACCTGAGGAAGCAACATTCCCCCCATCAGTCCTCCATCACTTCCTCTCCCAGAAATTCTCATGTGATGTCATAGTTCATGCTAGATTGTTTTCTTATTTGTTTTTCCAATATACATGCATCCTTAGCTAGGTCCTGTGCCTGATGATATTCTGTTAGGACAACATGAGGCACTGGGTAGAAAGCAAATTGAAGAAGTTATATATTGGGGAGACCTTTCTTTGAGATTCACCACAGCTGTGCACAGACTAAATGAAAACAATACATCTTAAATGTATACGACTTTCTCCCTTTTTAGGGAATCCCAGAGTAAGGAAATAAATGCATAATTATATATTCTGTTTAGCTAGCTAGATGGCTTGTGGCTACAGTATATCTCAGTTTTGATTTCACAGCTGCTCCCAGTAAATGTCAGTCCTGACAAGTGCATAGGCTGAGACTGCTTAGCTCAACTTCGTAAACATCATCCATAATTTAGCCAAACTTTTTCTTGCCATGGCCAATTGGTCATCCCCTAGCAATGCCGCTGTGTTCTATAAATGCCAGTTGTTGCATTGGACTGAACTGTAAGTTTGGATTCTACTATTTATATACATATGGTCAAAAATGTTTAATAAAGATTTTGGCAAGAAATTAAGCCTGTCTAATGCCCCATACACACGGTCGGAATTTCCAACAGAAAAAGTCCGATGGGAGCTTTTGGTCGGATATTCCGACCGTGTGTTTGCTCCATCGGACTGTTTCTGTCAGAATTTCCGATGGACTTATATAGAGCGCAGGTTCTCTATTTTTCCGTCGGAAATTCTGAAGGAGGCTTTCCTGTTAGAAAGTCGGACCGTGTGTACACGGCATCAGGCATGATTTTATTGACTTCACTAGTTCAACACAACGTGCACATAATTGTGAAGTGGAAGGAAAATGATAAATGGTTTTCAAATTTTTTTTACAAATAAATATGTGAAAAGTGTGGCCTGCATTTGTATTCAGCCCCCTTTACTCTGATAACCCTAACTAAAATCTAGTGGAACCAATTGCCTTCAGAAGTCACCTAATTGGTAAATAGAGTTCACCTGTAATTGTATTTTAATCTCAGTATAAATACAGCTGTTCTTTGAAGCCCTCAGAGGTTTGCTAGAGAACCTAAGTGAACAAACAGCATAATAAAGGCCAAGAAACACACCAGACAGGTTAGGAATAAAGTTGTGGAGAAGTTTAAAGCGGGGTTAAGTTATAAAAAAAATATCCAAAGCTTTGAAAATCTCACAGAGCACTGTTCAATCCATCATCCAAAAATGGAAAGAGAATGGCACAACTGCAAATCTACCAAGACATGGCCATCCACCTGAACTGACAGGCAAGGAGAGCATTAACCACTTAAGGACTGTGCCTCTTTCTGAGATTTAGATAGAGGTATTTGTTTGGAGGGCCATAGGGACCGGATAAAATGGGAGATTTGTTGGAATCTAAACCTTTCTGACCTTGGCATGTCAAGTTTACTGGTACAGTGGGCTAGTGTGAGAGGTCCTGCCGGGTTACCAAAATGTCCAATACTGTAGAGTCCCCCTTATCTAGCCACCACTTGAAGGCTTTAATGTCCTGTCCAGGTTGAAACAGAGGATTTCTGAAAATGTGGAATAGCGGGCGCCAGTGAGAGATTAGGTGTTTTTTTTTTTGAGGGAATTCCATAGTGCTAAGGAGTGGGAAAGTGTGGGGGCCATGATAATCGGTCTAGCTTTGGCTGAACACCAGAGTATATAGTGTAGAGTATATTGGGGTATGGCTTGCCTTTCCATGTGTACCCAATCAGGGTGTGCAATTTTAGACTATAAAGTGGATAGCTCGGATAATTGCGCCGCTTGATAATACCAGAGAAGGTTTGGAACACCTACTCCGCCCTGATCTCTACTTCGAAAGAGTGTCCCCTTGGCGAATCTATGCCTCTTCGCTCCCCATATAAACGTTGCAATTTTAGATTGGAAGTTCCTGAGATGGTCCCTGGGGATGGGGATAGGTAGCAAACGGATTAGATAAAGGATGCGGGATAAAAGGGTAATTTTCACAGAATTTACCCTGCCTAGCCAGAAAAGGCCCAGTTTGTCCCAAATTAAGAGGTCTTCCTCCAGTTTGCGAAAGATCAGTGGGAAATTAGCTGAGTAGAGTTTGTCTATCGTGGCAGTCAGATTAATCCCTAAATAGGGGATTGCCATCTTGTTCCACCCAACCTGAAGTTGTCTTTAAGATGTGCAACCAAGTGGGCTGGTAGGTTAACATTCAGAGCTAAGGATTTTAAGTAGTTTACCATGAGTCCAGAAACTCTGCCAAAGTCATAGAGTACCCTGCAAATATTAGGTAAGGATGTAATTGTAGAGGAGATTAAAAGCAGGATATCATCAGCGAACAGTGCGCATTTGTGGGTATGTGGTCCGCATTTCAACCCTTGTATATCAGGGTTGTCTCTGATGGCAATGGCTAGAGTCGTAATGACCATGGCAAAGATCAGTGGGGACAAGTGACATCCCTGTCTTGTACCGTGGAGGATTGGGAAGGGATTTGAATAAAATCCCTGCATCTTAATTTTCGCTTCCGCAGTGGAGTAAAGAGCACCTATTATGTTCATGAAAAACTGGCCAAATCCCCATCTTTGCAATGCTGGGACCAGAAAAGACCAGGAGACGTAATTAAATGCTTTCATGAGATCCAACAAGAGCAAGAAACCATTTTGCTGGGGCCCCTTGTCCCATCCAGACCCCAATAGTGAAACAACTTTGATTGCTCTCCTGATCTGGTCCAGACCCTGCCACCCAGGTATAAAAAAGTTGGATATTCTGTCAGCCAAAATGTTTGTTAGGATTTTAAGATCGTTGTTGTTCAATGAAATGGGGCGATAATTGAAAGTGCAACTGGGGTCCTTGCCTGGCTTAGGGAGCACTGTGATAAATGCAGCCCAATCTTTTTTTATATTGTGAAAGATAATGTTACACCGAGTAAATTGATACCCATCATGGTTGGAGCGGAGAGAATATTTCTTCAGTTTCGGGTGCATGATTTCCGTTCCGCTCCTGCTCGCATGTTCTTCTGCCTTGGCTCAAGTCCCGGCCAGCCACCTGCCCATCTCCTTGCCTTCCCTGGTGGAGTGATCTTCCTCCGCTCCCCAACCAGTAGTAGCCAGGGCCCGGAGAGTAAGACTTGACAGGCTGTGAGGCGACGGGCAGAGAGTCGCTAATTGCCGCCATTATTAGTAAAATAAAAAATATGTCCCCGGATTTAATAAAAAAAATCTGGTCACCTTAGGTTAAAAAGACCTCAGATCTCATATTTACACTAAAATGCAATAATAATTAAAAAAAAAATAGTCATTTAAAAAATAGATTTTTAAAAAATGGCCCTTTAAGAGCGATGGGCGGAAGTGAGGTTTTGAAAGTCTCTTCCGCCCTGTATTGTTATGGAGACGGGTGGGGGTCATTTTCCCCTCACTCATCTCCATGCCCAGCAAGGGTAAAGATCCGATCACCTCCGCCGTGGCCCGCGGCCGACGCCACCGATATGCACCTGACTGTTGAATGGCAGGTCCTAAATTTTAGGAGTATCCTGCTATCACCCCTTTGTTGAATCTTTTCCAGAAGGTAATGGATCAGAGGAGATTTTAGTTCAGATCTGTTTTTTTTATTTTATTTTTTTTGTTAATTACCTGAGTGAAATTGTGTTCTATAAAAGAACATCAACAGGTCAGTCAATTCATTATAGCCTTGTAGGTAGAGCCCTGTACAGACTATTAATGAGAAATTGTGTATCAGATTATTCAGTCAGTTTTAGGCCTGCAATTTTCTTTTACTTGGATTCGATTTGTCTTCCATTTGTTTACCACTGGCAGAGAAACAGCACTTACAAGAGATTTGCCAAATCAAAGAGGACACATTCATAGTCCTTGGAACATCTCATGCCTTTTTATGTCCTTAAAGCACATGTTCACCTTTATAATATTTTCTCTGTGTAACATATTTCATATGCAGACATTCTTTTTTACAATTTGTGTAATTGCTCATCCTGTTGTCTGCTAAGAGTGAGCTGTATTTTGTGTGTATTCTACTGATCTGCTGTTGTGTTAAACTCTTATGCCGCGTACACACGATCGGAAATTACGCCAGCAAAAGTCAGATGAGAGCTTTTGGTCGGAAAATGCGACCATGTGTACCGTATTTGCCGGCGTATAAGACGACTGGGTGTATAAGACGACCCCCTATTTTTCCAGTGAAAACGTAGGTTTGGGGCTATACTCGCCATATAAGACTACCCCCCATCCGAGGCAACACCATTTACAAAAAACCATCAGAAACAAAAAAAAAACATCAGACTTAACATCAGAAAAGGGAAACTGGTGAACTACAAGTCCCAGAGATCCCACAATTGGCAGGCAGCAACAATTAATCCTCTCCTCCAAAGCACCATAAATCATACCTATATTTTAGGGGAGATCTGGAGCTGGATGTGCAGTACAGGATGCTTTGTTAATATGTACAGCACAAAGTACACACAGTATATGATGCTGTGTTAGTACAGTAGCGCCAGGTACACTTCAGAATACAGTGTGCAGACAGTGTGCACCGCTGAGCCAATCACGGCAGGCTTTGTATTTCACTAATCTGTTGATGGATACAAAGCCTGCTCGGATTGGCAGAGGCTGTGACATCAGCCCGCGCCGCTCTCACTCATGTAGCCTGCTCGGATTGGCAGAGGTTGTTACCCAATCCAAGCAGGCTTAGCAGGCTCTGTATTCATCAGAGTGCATAGCCCGCCGGGCTTGGCTGAGCGGCGCATACTGTATACATATTACAATTTTACAGAGCGCCCGGCGGACTGATATCCATCTGGCGGCTTCTTCACCCGGCGTATAAGACGACCCCCGCTTTTTGGCTGTGTAATTTCGGTGTAAAAGGTAGTCTTATACGCCAGAAAATACAGTAAATGCTCCATCGGACTTTTGCTGGCGGAATTCCAGCCAGCAAAAGATTGAGAGCAGGTTCTCAATTTTTCGGTCGGAAAAAGTTCAGAACGGAAAGTCCAATCAAAATTCCAAACAATTTGACGCATGCTCGGAAGCATTGAACTTAATTTTCTCGGCTCGTCATAGGGTTGTACGTCACCGCGTTCTCGACGGTCGAAAGTTCAACAAATTTTTGTGTGACCATGTGTATGCAAGCCAAACTTGCGCAGAATTCCTTTGGGAAAAACCATTCAAGATTTTTCCGACGGAAAATCCGCTCGTGTGTACGTGGCATTAAAGTAATTATTTGGTGTAACTTTCACAGTTTTACGTGGTGACTGGTGTATCATATATCCAGATTTGTAGAATCATCCTCTAGTGGCAGTCTGTGTTTCAGTGCAGTCATTTAAATCAGTAATAAATCAAAAGGCAAAAATGTATTATATTGCAGCTCACCAATTTTTCGATGTGATAGCTGCATTGCTTTCTTTTTTAAGCGTTATTTCTGTTGTTTTTCAAAATAACTAGCTGTTATGCAGATGTAGCAGTTACAGGGATGAGACAAAACAGAAAATTGTATCATACTTACCGTAATTTTCCTTTCCTGGTGCCTATCCATGGCAGCATACCTGTGATAGAGCTCCGCCTCCATTCCTCCCTCAGGACTAGTGAATAGTATAAATTAAGTCATAGTCCCTCCCCCAACATTCTCTGTAATATAGAATACCGAGGGTGGGAGCGTATGCTGTCATGGATAGGCACCAGGAAAGGAAAATTACGGTAAGTATGATACAATTTTCCATTTTCCTGGTGCCTCCATGGCAGCATACCTGTGATAAATAACTAGCTGACAAGGGTGGGATAATGCTTAATAAGTGTTTAATCAGAAAAGGACATTGCAGCCTGGACTGCCCTCCTTCCGAACTCAACAGTTGTGAGAGCTCCTGGATCAATATGGTAGTGTCTGAGAAAAGTATGGCGAGAAGACCAGGTGGCGGCCCTGCAAACCGTCTCCAACGAAACATTAGCCCTTGCTGCCCAGGAGGCTGAGACTGCCCTTGTGGAATGAGCATTCACTCTGGAAGGAGGCTCCATATTCTTCACTCTGTAGGCCTTCTGGATCAGCTTTACAACCCAAGATGCCAGAGTTCTGATGGAAGCTTCTTTCCCTCTGTATTTACCGAATGGTACAACGAAAAGTCTCTCGGAGTCTCTGAAGGGTCCGTGGCTTCTAGGTAAGCTCTGAGCACTCTGGAGATGTCCAGCTCGTGACTAGACTCTGAATCTGCGTTTGTAAACACTGGTAGTGCCCAGGGTTCTGACAGGTGGCTTGTAGTAGCGATCTTAGGCGTGAAACCCCTAAGGGGACGAAGTTCCACTCTGTCTCGGAAGAAGGAGATATGGTCGTCACCTATCCCTAAAGAGTGTAGTTCTGAAACTCTTCGGCCAGATGTAATGGCTAGCAGGAAGGCAGTTTTCAGTGTTAGGTTCCAAATTGCCACTTGTTCTACTGGAGCAAATGCATGGTCAGATAGAACTTCAAGGACTAGGGACAAATCCCACTTAGAAAATGATCGTCTGACAGGGCGAATTTTTAATACTCCTCTGAGGAAGGTGACCACCAAAGGATCCTCTGCCCATCTTCTATTTGTTGCTGCAGAAATTGCTGCTTCCTGCACTTTGAGGGAACTTAGACCAAGTCCCAGGTCAAGACCTGTCTGAAGGAAGCCCAAAACATTGGACGTAGAGGGAAGTATTGGGTCAAAGTCATTATCAGTAGCAAATGACAAGAACTTGTTCCAGATTCTTGAATAAATAGCATTAGTTGCAGGTTTTCTGGATCTCAGCAGTGTTGATATGACGCCTGGGGAACATCCTAAGGCCTTGAACCTTCGCCTCTCAACTTCCAAATTCGAAGATCCAACTTCTGCGGGTTTGGATGAACTAGATTGCCCTGCGACAGAAGTTGAGGGAAAGGAGGGATCCTGATCAGAGAGCTCACGCTGAGATGCATGGCTAGAGGAAACCAGGGTCTCTTTGGCCAATACGGAAGTACCGCCAGCACTTGAACTGACTCTCTGAGGAGCCTCAGGAGGAACTTGAATATTAATGGCCGGGGAGGAAAGGTATATGCCGTTGTGAACCTCCAGGGGCATGACAGGGCATCCACTGCCTCGGCTTGTGTATGTGGCAGGCGAGAGAAAAATCTGGCCAGTTTTGCATTTTACGGAGTGGCAAACAGATCTACCTGGGGGAATCCCACAGGTTGGCGATCTGATGGAAGACATGGGGATGGAGGGCCCACTCGTTGTTGTCCCGGAAGTTCCTTGACAGCGAGTCTACTTCCGTGTTTAACTTGCCTGGAAGATACATTGCTCTGAGGTCCAAGAGGTTCTTCACCCCCCAGAGCATGATCGGCTCTACCTCTCTGAGGAGTGATCTGCTGCACGTGCCTCCCTGCTTCTGCAGATATGCGACAGCTGCTCTGTTGTCCAGGCGTAGGAGTATTCTCTGGCCTCTGAATTGAGATGTCAAAGCAGTCAGTGCCAAGAATGCTGCCCTCATTTCCAAGATGTTGGATACCACTCCCTGGGTAGGACATGACCATCTTCCCTGTATCCTGGTTTCCCCGCAATGGGCTCCCCAGCCTTGCCCGCTTGCGTCGGATGTAATCGTGATCCAGGAGAGGGAGCCCAGGTGACGAGGCTTGGAGAGGTTCTCTGGAATTGTCCACCAGCGAAGACTCTTGCGCATTACTCCCGTCAGCAGAATTGTCTGACGGGAGAGTCGCTGTTTCTTCCACTGTGCCAAGAAACCCGTCTGAAAATATCTCAAGTGCCAATGGGCCCAAGGAATCAGGGGTATGCAAGAGGACATTGTGCCAATGAGGCTCAGGCATTGTGATGCTGTCAGATACTGGCTCTGGATGGTCTTGAACATTCTGTGGATGATGATCTTTGCCTTCGGAGGAGGCAACGACACTGTCCCCTCCTGAGTATCGAACATCGCACCCAGATAGATCATCTGCTGAGTCGGTGTTAGTTGACTCTTGTCCGAGTTTATCAGCCATCCTAGTTTTCTTAGGGACTGTAGAAGGATCTCCCAGTGACATACCAACTGATCCGGGCGGCTGGCTAGCAGGAGGATGTCGTCTAAATAGTGGTATATCCTCAAGCCCTTCCCCCGTAAGGGGGCCAGAGCGGATATCAGTATTTTGGTGAATACCCTGAAAGCGGTGCACAGACCGAAGGGCAGGGCTTGAAACTGTAGGTGGGTCTGTCCCACTGCAAACCTTAGGTACTTTTGAAATGCAGGAAGGATTGGAACATGTAGGTATGCATCCTGTAGGTCGACAGAGATCATCCAATCCATTGGCTGGACTGCTTGAATAATCGTTTGCAGGGATTCCATTTTGAAGCTTTCGGTGCGGATGTACCGGCCTCCACCCGCCGGTCATCTTGGGCACCAGGAATAGGATAGAGTAGAAGCCTGCGAAGTGCCCCGACAAGGGAACCGGCACAGCTGCCCCCTGAAGCTGGAGGGATGTTATGAAATGTATTAGAGCTTGAGCCTTGAACGGAGAGGATGGAATCTCTGTTCTTTTGAAAGATATGAGAGGTGAGAAAAATTCCAAAAGTGTCCCCACTGGATTGTTGACAAAACCCAGGGGTCCTGGCAATGGGCAGCCCAGACTGGAACAAAAGACCTTAGTCTGGCTCCTACCATGGGTGTCTGGGTTAATCTGGCGTCAAAAAGACTGCTTCTGCTCCTGTGGAGTCGTAAGGGTTTTATTCTTCCTATTCAGAAAGGATGCCTGGGTGCCCTTCCAAGGCCTTCTGTTATCTCTAAAGTGCCTTGATTGTCTGAATGTCCCTTGTGTTCGACTGGCGGAACCTAGAAGAACCTCCTCTGGGTCTTCGTATCCTTCTGTCCTGGGGGAGCATACCGGATTTCCCCCCTGTCACCCTGGAAATAGCCTTATCTAACTTGTCTCCGAATAGTGCTTTCCCATCAAATGGGATCTTGCACCAGTTCTGTTTGGAAGCCAGATCAGCCGTCCAGGGCTTCAGCCACAAGGCTCTCTTCGCCATTACTGAATGCAGCATAGATCTGGCTGAGCACCTAATGGTGTCAATGGCCGCTTCTCCGACAAAATCTGCTGATAATCTAAGCTCTTTCAAGGCCTTTATTATGTCTTCCTTGGGGACATCCTGGCGTAAGGCCGTCTCAATGTTGTCTGTTCAGGTCCTGATGGCGTTTGACACGGAAGTGAGGGTAATGGCTGGTTTACAGGCTGCTCCTGAGGCCAAGTAGCTCCTCTTAAGATCCAGATCGATCCGTCTATCTAGAGGGTCTTTGAAAGAAGCGGAATCCTCCATTGGGAGGGTGACATTCTTTGCTAGGCGTACAACTGCCGTGTCTACTACCGGCATAGAGTTCAGTGACTGCGTCTCGGCCTCCGATAAAGGGTAAAGCTTATTGAGCCGGCCCAAGGAAAGTTTTTTTATCAGTCTTTGACCACTCATTCTGAATAACTTTGGTGATCTCGCCCATCAGAGGGAAGCTTCCTCTTGAGGAATGGGAAGTAACTGTAATGCCGCGTACACACGTACGGACTTTTGCCGGCGGACCTAAGTCCAGCGAACAATCCGCTGGACTTTCCCGCTAGGTACGCCGGACTAAAAAGCGAACGGACTTGACCACACACGATCACGCAAAAAGTCCGGCGGTTCACGCGATGACGTACGCACGTACGACGGGACTAGAAAAAGGAAGCTCGAGATCCCAAACGACACCCTTTGGGCCCCGTCAGCTAATCTCGTGTATATCGCGTGTTAGTTGACGTTTGGTTAGAGACGATTCGCGCTTCTCAGACTTCTGCTTAATTCGTTCGCTTCTGCCGTTCAGTTTGTGCTTGTGAGGTTTGTATCTGGCTTTCAGTGCGTGTGGATCAGTTCCTACCTGTTCTCAGGCCGTTCTGGTCCGCTCGTTCCTGTTTTTCAGGTCGTTCTTCATAGGCCTTGCTGTTCTTCAGTGCGTTCTGTTAAGTTGTTTGTTTGATCAGCCGACCGTTTTGAAGCCATGGAGTGTGGACGTACTCGGGAACGAGTTCGTGCTGTGCAGGGGCTCGGTGTTGCGGTTAACACCTTGGCACGAGCCCGGTCCATGAACAGGGTGAGGAGGAGTTCATGGACCAAGAATTGGTTGCGCCAGCGTGACCAATTCTCGCATATGCCTTTGCTCCGTGAGATCCGTGAGAATAATCCTGATGATTTCAGGAATTATCTCCGGATGACGGACCCCATTTTTCACCGTCTGTTGGCTTCGCTGTCCCCTTATATTAGCAGGCAGAATACCTGCATGCGGCAAGCCATCAGTGCGGAGCAGAGGCTAGTCGCCACGTTGCGTTACTTGGCGACGGGGAGAAGCTTGCAGGACCTCAAGTTCACGACAGGCATCTCCCCCCAGGCTCTGGGGCTCATTATTCCAGAGACCTGTTCTGCCATTATCCACGTCCTGCAGGAGGAATACATTAAGGTAAGTCTTCTCTTTTAAAATTACCTATGTCTTGTATGTTTGTTAATGTAGTGCATCAATGTCATCATTAGCTAATTACCATGATAGGACTATTCTATGAATGTCGCCTATTCCTTTTTTTTTTGGATTTTGTTTTTTTGTCTAGTATTTTATGTTTGACTTATCGAAATAGTTTTAAGAATGTATTATTTAGTGGGTCACATGCATATTTGCTTGCACCAACCTCCCCAGCATGGAAGCTTGGCCCCCTAAACACCCCTAGCCTAGTCACTTTCTTTGGTTAAAAATGTATATTACCAGCTCCATTGTACAGCTTTACTCACCCCCCCTTTCACCCCCCTTGACCCTCATTTTTAAATTGATTGCATGTGTTTTTGGTCAGCTTGTAATTATCCCCACCCCCCCCACACCCCCTGATAATTAATATCATGTGGTTTTGGTCAGCTTGTAATTATCCCCACCCCCCCCCCACACCCCCTGATAATTAATATCATGTGTTTTTGGTCAGCTTGTAATTATCCCCACCCCCCCCCACACCCCCTGATAATTAATATCATGTGGTTTTGTTCAGCTTGTAATTATCCCCACCCCCCCCCCACACCCCCTGATAATTAATATCATGTGTTTTTGGTCAGCTTGTAATTATCCCCACCCCCCCCCCCACACCCCCTGATAATTAATATCATGTGGTTTTGTTCAGCTTGTAATTATCCCCCCCCCCCCCCACACCCCCTGATAATTAATATCATGTGTTTTTGGTCAGCTTGTAATTATCCCCACCCCCCCCCACACCCCCTGATAATTAATATCATGTGGTTTTGGTCAGCTTGTAATTATCCCCACCCCCCCCCCCCACACCCCCTGATAATTAATATCATGTGTTTTTGGTCAGCTTGTAATTATCCCCACCCCCCCCACACCCCCTGATAATTAATATCATGTGGTTTTGGTCAGCTTGTAATTATCCCCACCCCCCCCACACCCCCTGATAATTAATATCATGTGGTTTTGGTCAGCTTGTAATTATCCCCCCCCCCCACACCCCCTGATAATTAATATCATGTGGTTTTGGTCAGCTTGTAATTATCCCCACCCCCCCCCCACACCCCCTGATAATTAATATCATGTGTTTTTGGTCAGCTTGTAATTATCCCCACCCCCCCCACACCCCCTGATAATTAATATCATGTGGTTTTGGTCAGCTTGTAATTATCCCCACCCCCCCCACACCCCCTGATAATTAATATCATGTGGTTTTGGTCAGCTTGTAATTATCCCCACCCCCCCCACACCCCCTGATAATTAATATCATGTGGTTTTGGTCAGCTTGTAATTATCCCCACCCCCCCCACACCCCCTGATAATTAATATCATGTGTTTTTGGTCAGCTTGTAATTATCCCCACCCCCCCCACACCCCCTGATAATTAATATCATGTGGTTTTGGTCAGCTTGTAATTATCCCCCCCCCCCCCCCACACCCCCTGATAATTAATATCATGTGTTTTTGGTCAGCTTGTAATTATCCCCACCCCCCCACACACACCTTTAATTAATTGCATGTGTATTGTGTGACCTTACCATTATTTACTCCCCACCCACATCCCCATTATTATCTTCTCTGGTCCATCAGAGGGGTCATCAATCAGAGATTTGTCCCTTTTATCCTTAATCTTTTGGCTTTATTTCAAGGATTTACAAAATAAATACATATGTTCTTCCAAATTGTTTTTTAATTTGTTGCATTTAGTTTGGTGTTTTGGCTGGTTTATAATTTCAATTGTATCTTTCTGTTTGACTTCACAGTGTCCCTCCACGCCACAGGAATGGCAGACTGTGGCTTCCCAGTTTGCTGCCCGTTGGGACTTTCCCAACTGCGGAGGGGCGATTGACGGCAAACACGTGCGAATTGTGCCCCCACCCCATTCGGGGTCATACTATTGGAATTATAAGGGGTTCCATAGTATCGTGTTGATGGCGGTGGTGTCGGCACACTATGAATTTCTGTATGTGGATGTGGGGAAAAACGGCCGGATGTCGGACGGAGGAGTCTTCAACCACACGGAGTTCGGTCATCGTCTCCAAACTGGTGGGCTGGAGCTGCCACCAGATGAAGATAATGTGGAGGGACTCCCGTTCGTCTTCATTGCCGACGAGGCGTTCGGTCTGGGTGACCATCTGATGAGGCCATTTCCCCAACGATCCCTCACCCCTGAGAGGAGGATTTTTAATTATCGGTTGGCCAGAGCAAGAAGGGTGGTGGAAAATGCCTTTGGTATTATGGCCAACCGTTTCAGATTGCTCCTTACATCGCTACATCTGGCAGAGTACAAACTCAATACTATTATTCTTGCATGCTGTGTCATGCACAATTATTTACGGAAACATTCAGGAACATACTCCTTACCAATTGGCCCTGAGGCCGGAGTGGAAGGCAACATGACAGGGCTGGATAATCGCCCTCTTGGTTCCGCACCACAATCAGCCCAGCAAGTGCGGGACCTTTATTTACAGTATTTTAATGGTAGGGGGGCCATTGAAATGGCAGCAGACCCTTAAACCATCTTTTTCATTTACAATGAATAAATACAGTTATTTATGTTTGAAATATTGGTCGTTTCGTATTGTTTGGCTTTTAATTTGGCCTGTTTTATATGTTGTCCTAGTGCACATCTTAATAGTGGCAAACTTGTTTAGCGTTTAGTAAATAAGCCCCTTTGTCAATGAACCACAACATGTTTTTGTCAAACTGGTAGTATTTAAAAAGAAGAAGCCACACATTTTTGAATTTGTGCAAACATTATTTTTTTTATTATAGTGCACATCCAAAACTTTTTTTTTTGTTTTTTTTTTTTTTTTGGTTGTTTTGGTATTTTTGGTATTTTTTTTTTTTTTTTTTTTTTTTTTTAAAATTAATTTTTTTTTTTTTTTTTTTATGTTATCTTTTTGACATTTTTTTGGTGTTTTTCTCACAACATATTGTTTTTTTTTTGGGGATTGATTTTTTAAAACAAACATAAAAACATGTTTAAAATTTTTAAAAAATTTTGGCTTAGCATTTGAAATTATTTACACAATGTAAAAGTCCAGAACTTACAAAGTTCAACAGGTAACCCATGAACAGAAGAAGCCAAATTTTGAATATGCACACTAATTTAACTGGAAAATGGGTAATGTCAACATGTGCTATGTTCCATCATGGGGAATCAATGGACGTGTTTTGTGTGTGAAACCCCTTCCCTCTCACCTACTAGCATTAGGGGTTGCAAACACAAAATGCGTCCATTGAGATCCCCTGATGGCACATAGCACATGTTGACATACCGTGTGCATATTTAAAATTTGGCCTCTAAAATTAGTTAAACAGCGCTTCAAAAGGGGAATGAAGGACATGATTGATGTTAAGAAATGTAAAAGGGGTCTTTAGATTCTACCCAAAACATCAATCATGTCCTTCATTCCCTGCTGCATGGTGGCCATCTCCTTCTGCATGTTTTCCAGCTGCAGATTCCAGGCCATGATCTGCCCAATAAGCCTGTGGGCACTGTCAGTGGTAAATGGCTCCGCAGCTTGTCGTTCCACAAACAGATCAGCATCACCTAAAAGTTGGGTAGAGAAAACACAAGAAAAAAAGTGTCAAAAACATGCAGACCTTAATTTATTAGCTCAATCTGTGTTCTGAGACACTCACTTGGTGGGGTGCAGATTTGATCGACTTCAACGACCTGTTCCGCCACATCCACGCGCGGGCTTGGGCTAACTGCCCAATTAGTCTGGTGAGGCCGGGAGGTCCTCGTAGGTTCGGACTGACGTCTGAGTCTTTTGCCCCCTATGGTAATGGAACACAAAAAGGTACACTTTTGAATCACACTGATATTTGAGTGCCAAAATAGGATTAGTAAACATTGTTTAAAAGTCTTGCCAATTATTAGCAGTTTGTTAGAAGATCCTACTTGAAGACAGAATTGAAATGTCTATCTAATGAAACTCCAATACTTAAAGCGCCCTTCAACCCTAAATTTGAACTTCCGCTCATTGGATCCCTGCACCCCTGTGGTGTCTTATTTTGAACGTTTTAGGGGGGATGGGTTGCAGATACCTGTGTAAGGCAGGTATTTGCACACACATCCGGCCCTAGACTCCCACAGAAGTATACGCCACATCCCGTCCCACCGTGCTGTCTGCTGGGACACACAGGGGTCCCCGAGCTTGCGCGGACCAGTCCTATTGCATTGCGCAACTGGCGCATGCCCAATAGTGACCCGGGAAGTGAAGCCGCAAACATTAATTTCATGATTGCAAGATCAGAGATTGTAGCTGCACCATCCAAGGGACAGGTGAGTGTACTTCTTTGAAAAGTCACCACCTACAGTATTTAGAGATGATGAGCATTTTTTGTGAATTGTGAGCATGAGACCCTGCTTAACATATTTATCCCCCCCCCCCAAAACAGCCTCTGGAGTCCCTGTGTAAGTTACCCCTAAAACCCTTACTACAGCAGTAATTGTATAGATAGTGACAATAATAAACAACCTTACAACTCCAACAACCCAAAGCCAGGTAAACTCAATAAACGTTATGAAGACAAACGGAACTTTCATCAAATATGCGCAAGTTTCAGGTACGAATGGTAATAACATCTGCGCAAGTTTCACGAACGAATGGTAATAACATCTGCGCAAGTTTCACGAACGAATGGTAATAACATCTGCGCAAGTTTCACGGACGAATGGTAATAACATCTGCGCAAGTTTCACGGACGAATGGTAATTACATCTGCGCAAGTTTCAGGTACGAATGGTAATAACATCTGCGCAAGTTTCACGGACGAATGGTAATAACATCTGCGCAAGTTTCACGGACGAATGGTAATTACATCTGCGCAAGTTTCAGGTACGAATGGTAATAACATCTGCGCAAGTTTCACGGACGAATGGTAATTACATCTGCGCAAGTTTCACGGACGAATGGTAATAACATCTGCGCAAGTTTCACGGACGAATGGTAATTACATCTGCGCAAGTTTCAGGTACGAATGGTAATAACATCTGCGCAAGTTTCACGGACGAATGGTAATTACATCTGCGCAAGTTTCAGGTACGAATGGTAATAACATCTGCGCAAGTTTCACGGACGAATGGTAATAACATCTGCGCAAGTTTCACGGACGAATGGTAATTACATCTGCGCAAGTTTCACGGACGAATGGTAATAACATCTGGGCAAGATTAGACATATCAAGTATAACCATAGTAGCGCACGTGCTTGACTTACTTTTTTTGATGGCTTTTCGAATTCTCCTGTATTGATCGTGCTCCCTGGATTTGATGTCGGACCATCGTTTGCGCAGTTGATCCTTGCCCCTTCGTACGCCGAATTTCTGCTCCAGGGTGCTGACGATTGTAGTGAGAATCTTGTCCTTGCGCAAGTTGGGTCGAGGGTACGGGCCATTTTCCCCGTCGTAATCTTCCCTTTGGAGGATGTCCACCATCTCCACCATCTCTTCAAAGGCCATATTGGTGGCCTTATATCTGCTGCTGGATGCAGATGTGTTGGCTTCTTGGCTTTCCTCCGCGCTACTGGCTGAGAATGTGTCCGCCATATTCATGAATTAATTCACCAACAATGCAACGAGGGGAAGCGGGGCGGGGAATACTCGTCATGAGGAACGTCATGGGCGGGCGACGCGGAGGACGCAGGCGGACTTCGACGCGTGCGCAGTGTATATAAGGCTGTTTGAGGGGCCCACGTGTTCCCGAACGGAAGTAGCGAGCGCTCTGTACGAAGGTAAGTGTTTTCTAGGATGCATTACTGTGTTTTTTTTGGGGTTTTGGGCCAGCATTTTTTAAGGATATGTGTGTGTTGCTGCCTGTGTGTAGGGGTTGCTGCCTGTGTGTAGGGGTTGCTGCCTGTGTGTAGGGGTTGCTGCCTGTGTGTAGGGGTTGCTGCCTGTGTGTAGGGGTTGCTGCCTGTGTGTAGGGGTTGCTGCCTGTGTGTAGGGGTGCTGCCTGTGTGTAGGGTTGCTGCCTGTGTGTAGGGGTTGCTGCCTGTGTGTATGTGTTGCTGCCTGTGTGTAGGGGTTGCTGCCTGTGTGTAGGGGTTGCTGCCTGTGTGTAGGGGTTGCTGCCTGTGTGTAGGGGTTGCTGCCTGTGTGTAGGGGTTGCTGCCTGTGTGGAGGTGTTGCTGCCTGTGTGTAGGGGTTGCTGCCTGTGTGTAGGGGTTGCTGCCTGTGTGTAGGGGTTGCTGCCTGTGTGGATGTGTTGCTGCCTGTGTGTGTGGGTGTGTTGTGTAATGTTTGTTAAGAAAAACTGGTTGTGCGTTTTAAGTAACATTTGTGTTTTTGGTCTTTTGTATTGCCATTACTAACAAAACAGAAACAAACATGTCATCACCCCAGTTGAATCCATTCAAGGACCAGCAGTTCATGTCCGAATTCATTGCCCTGTACAGAAAAAATACCAACCTGTGGCAGCTCAAGAACCCTTTGTATGGCAATAGGGATGTCCGGAAGGCAACACTGGGGCCACTTGTGGCTTTTGTGAAGACTAAAGTCCCCAACGCAAACACCAAGTTTGTGGAAGCCAGAATTGCAAGTTTAAGGCACATGTACAAGCGGGAGCGCAAGAAGATTGAGGAATCAGTCAGATCAGGAGCAGCAGCAGAGAATGTTTATGTACCCAAGCTGTGGTACTACAACCAACTGACTTTTATAGGTGACCAGATGGAACCCAGGGAATCACTGTCGACTCTTCCCTCCACCCTTCCCTCCACTCTTCCCTCCACTCTTCCCTCCACCCCAGCTGAGGCTTCCACGGAAGGAGAAGACCCCTCCACCTTGGAGCAGGCTGATGCGCCCAGCTGGAGCCAGGTATATATTTAGTAGCCTAAATTGTGATTGTGTGAATATTAATGCTGTCAACGTTAAAATGTGAAACAATTAACACCCTGAACTCAGAATTGTGAAAAAAACTGACAAAAATTATGCACACTTCTAAAAAGTGTTGGTGCAACATATCGATACATATATAGTGTATACATACATCCAGTAGTGGCAAAAAAAGCGTTAGACAACATTGGTGATCTGCTTGGAAAATGCAGGGGTCCAAATGATAGCCTTTTGGATCTTTTGGAAAATTTAGATGCTCGTTCCTAAGTTTACAATTGGATGATTGAGTAGGCCAGAAACCACAAAACAGGTGTTTGATTTTTGTTTTTATTTGCACACAGGATGAGCTGACCCAGGATGATGCCGGGACAAGTGGTATGGAGGAGGAGGAGGACATGCCCAGCGAGAGCCAGGAGGTGGCTGGGCCCAGCACGAGCCAGAGTGACAGCCAGACCCAATTAAGAAGTCTACCTCGACCCCTGCCCTTACCCCCAAGAAGGCCCAGGAGGATGACCATTGTGGAGGAGGAATCACTGGAACTGATTCGGAAGGCGAGTGCGATTCTCGACAAACCCCCCCTTCCAGAAGAGGGCTATGCCAGCTACGTGTCCAGCAGGTTGCTGGAAATGGAGAGGGGCCAACGGCACCTGTGTGAGGGCCTAATTTCTGAGGCAATTAGGGGGGGTTTGAGGGGTGAATTACGAGAATCCACCCGCCTGACCCATGAAGGCCCGACACCAACTTCTCCTCCTCCTCCTCCTCGTCTTCCTTCTCCTCCTCCTCCTCCTCCTCCTCCTCCTCCTACTCCTCCTCCTACCACAAGTCAGCCTCCAAGGAAGCGTGCAGGGAAGACTGCAGGGAAGAGTGCAGGGAAGCGTGGTGCGAAGAGTCGGAAGTGATTGCCTGGCTTCAGTCTGGTCTCACAGAAGACACAGGCTGTTGTAGTGCCACAGCTTGGGGACATAGATGTCATCTGCTGCTGTTCCTGGTCTGTCTGATTCCTGGTCAATCTTCTTGTGCTCCCTATATTGTATGAAATGTGCCCAAGCTTAATTTTTGGCTTCACAAACTTGGTGTCTGCCGTTGGGGCAAAAAGTCTTCACAAAATCTACAAGTGGCTCCAGTGTTGCCTTCCTATTTTGTTTTGCCTTGTTTGTTTTAACCAGAATAAATGGTCATTTAATTTTCATCAAATAATGATATACGTGCTTGTTATTCAAAAACATAGTTTCTTTAGGAGTAGGCAGGTACATGTCTAAACATTCATTTGACAATACAAGTGTAAAGTGCAACTTCAATGGAACTGCAAGTGCAGTCGCTGGAAAGGTGAGGTTTAAGATCGGAATTAAGGGCAAGCTCTGCTGACTCCACAATTGTATCATGTGTAATAACTAATCCTTTTGATAACCAACAAATAATAAAAAATATCTATATAGAGATATATGTACATATATAATATATAGATATATATATATATATATATATATATATATATATAATTTTATTTTTATACACGTATAGATCTATATATCTATCTATATATATATATATATATATATATATATGTAGATATCGATATATATTTTTTTGCGCTTATTGAGAAATATAGATATATTTTTCATTTGGTGATTTGGATATCTATATCTATATCTATATCTATATCTATATATATATATATATATATATATATATATATATATATATATATATATATATATATATATATATATATATATTATATATATATATATATATATATATATATATATATATATATATATATATATATATATACAAATATATAACTTCACTAAAGAATGCTGAAGAAAAAACGTTCGGGAGTACTCTGCGTGAATATACAAGCAGCAAGGCAAAATCATTCTTCAAGTACGATACCATACAAATCCCGCTGTCAGAAAAAAAAAAAAAAAAAAATTTCAACAGCGTGACGATTGTGCGAGCTTCAAAACGAAGGCTAGTTTTACCAGACCGAGCGAGTCCGTGACATAATAGCTACTGAGCATGCGTCCTTTTTGGTACGCCGGACCATACTACACACGACCGGATTATCCGCTGGACTGCCAAGTCCAGCGGATAATTTGAGAACAAAACCTGAAACTTTAGTCCGCCGTACTTTGGCCAAAAAAAGTCCGCCGGCGCCCACACACGAGGGGATTATCCGCTGGACTTCGGTCCAGCGGATAATCCCGCGGGATAGTCCCTTCGTGTGTACGCGGCATTAGATTTTTGAGGTGGTTCCCAGGCGATCGCAGTCTTGACTGCTTGGATGAATGGTGGGACCAGAGAATAGCTGAACCCAGAAGGCTCTGACTCCTCTGAAGTGTCCCCTGAGGGGTCTTCAGGTGGTAACTTCTCAGCCAGTCGTCCTGACGACGGCAGAGGGGTACTGACTGCAGAGGGACCGGGGGTGTCAGGATCCGTCTCCCATGCCTGGGATGTCTGAGGGACTGACTGAGCGGGGACCAAGGCTGCTAGCTCAGAGAATGAGTCTTTCATTGTCTGCTTTAGCAGATCCATGACCTGCTGACTTTCAAGCTTGCGGTTGGCCGCATAGTCCCTAAAGCAGTCTTTACAGACCAGCTTGTCCGGTAGTGGCGTAGCCCCACATGTCCAGCACTTCTTCTTTGCGTAAGCTCTAGAAGAGGGAGACTGATCTCGTCTTCTGGATCTTGAGCTCTCTGATCCATGACGTGAAGAACGGGACCTATGATGTGAAGAATGGGACCTGCGGTCTGGGCTGTCATCATTATCACGGTGTCTTGAAGATTTTCTGGTGCTCTTGGAGTGGGCAGGGCTACGATGCAAGGAATCCATGTTAGATTCATGCAGTGCACTTTTTTTTTTTTTTTTTCTCTTTATACTTGCATACAGTTGGTCTCATACCTAATGGAAGTAGGAGGATCTTTGTTACGAGATGAATAACTCATTGCGCAGTTGGGCAGAAGGATCATCTGCGCAAATATAGTAAGACAGGGGGAGAAAAAAAAAAGACTATGTAGACTAACCGTACACATGTATACATACACACAACATATATATGCATACATAAACATATATACCCAGACACACATAAGGGCTAACCCACCTATTCCCCTCCCCTTTATATATATATGCATACCACATACACATACATATATATATATATATATATATATATATATATATAGATACATACATACATGCACACACTTTTTTGTTTTTTTTATTTGTCATTTTCATTTTATTTATTTTTTATATTTTTATTTACATTAAAATGCCTACCACAGAGCAGGTCAGCAAGAAGCTTGCAGGGCACAGCTGAGCCGATACTGACAGCCATGACCCTGCTAGCTGACCTTTAAATACAAAAAGAGGTGGGTGGGCTAATCCCAAGTCCACCTCTTACCTGGAAAAAAAGGAAAAGGGCAAAACTGGAATTTTTTCCAGTGACCAAGATGGCCGCCGGCCGGTCAGGAAACTGCGCATGCGCAGTAGCTATCGGCGCCGAGGATTCTATACAGATCCCTCGCCAGTCGGCATCACGTCCCCCGCCCTGTAACGCGCATGCGCCAGTATGGCGGCGAGGACGCCGACCTGCGGAGACACCTGTAAGCCTGTAAAGAAGGGAAAAGTGTGAGGAGAGTGCGCCCGCGGCTCTCCATGCAGATAAGGCAAAAAAATATGATGATTTTTTTGAACAAAGAAAACCGGCATCCATAAGAAACATATATGGGAGAGAGAGAGAGAGAGTACAAGGGGAAGAAGAGAGAGAAAAGAAGAAGAAAAAAAAAAGATAAAAGTAACCGGCCTGAAAATGTGAGCTGATCCTTCTGTGACTCCGCTGCGATTCAACATGAAATATGGCAGACTGCGTTCCTGTGAGGAAACTCTGCAAGAAGACCCCAACAGATCTACAGAGTCTTATCAGCGCTGTGAGCGGCCCAAGAACAGGGACTGCGCACGGGAAAGGCTAAACCCGGCGGACGCTGCCAAAGGCAGAGGTATGGACGTACTGCTACTCTTCACCAGCACAAGAGGTATGAGGAAAAAAAAAAAGGAGAATGTTGGGGGAGGGACTATGCCTTTAATTTATGCTATTCACTAGTCCTGAGGGAGGAGTCGAGGCGGAGCTCTATCACAGGTATGCTGCCATGGAGGCACCAGGAAACCATTTTACACTGACGGGATGCTTAAAATCAGCTTTTTTTATTTATGTAAAACCTTTATCCCAAAAACTGCTTGCTGTAACTGCTCATAAAGTGTAGAGTTCAGCTTCAATTTGTTAATGTATTTTAATCTGCTAGTACTTATAACACTCCCCTCCCCCATAAACTGACAATGTTGCTGTCCAAAGGTGCTTTGTGCAGAGTGGTGGTTCTCTAAGGCCACTTTCACACTGAGGCGCTTCTAAACTGCCAGTAAAAACACTGAGCGCTTTTAAAGAGCTTTTCAGGTGCTTTTGAAGAGCTTTCCATTCATTTCAATGGGGAGGGAAGTTTTTCACAGCCCTGCCAGCACACTGCCCCAGTGTGAAAGCGTTCATTGATTTTAATGGAAATAAGTTTTCCTGAGCTTTTTAGGAGCTGTTTTTAGCGTGAAAGCGCCTGAAAAGCGCCTCAGTGTGAAAGTGGTCTAATACAGGAGGTGTGTTACTCACCACATCACCTGGTGAAAACAGAGGGAGAAACAGTGGTGGCTGATGCTCAACATTTTTGGGGCGGGAACAAACAAACTGAAAAATACTAAACCCCCTCCCCCATCAATTGCAGCCTCACTGTGCCCATTAAATGCAGCCACGTTTGCCTATCAAATGCAGCCACTTGTGCCCATCATATGCAGCCAGTTGTGCCCATCAAAAGCAGCCAGTTGTGCCCATCAAAAGCAGCCAGTTGTGCCCATCAAACGCAGCCACTTGTGCCCATCAAATGCAGCCACGTGTGCCTATCAAACGCAGCCACTTGTGCCCATCAAAAGCAGCCACCTATGCCCATCAAACGCAGCCACTTGTGCCCATCATATGCAGTCACTTGCCCATCATATGCAGCCACTTGTGCCCATCAAACGCAGCCACCTGTGCCCAAGCTCAGTCCAGTCTAAACTTTTTTAGTTTTGGAGAGTTATGCCGTGTACATACGACCGGACTTTTTGGCATCAAAGGTCCGAAGGTCTTTCCGACGGACTGTCAACGGACTTTCGAACAACCGGACTTGCCCACACATGAACGGACTAAAGTCAGTTCGAAAGTCTGGTCGTTTGAAAGTGATGACGTACGAAGGGACTAGAATAAGGAAGTTCATAGCCAGTAGCCAATAGCTGCCCTTGCGTCGTTTTTTGTCCATCGGACTAGCATACAGACGAACAGATTTTACGATCGGACTAGAGTCCGTCAGAAAGATTTGAAACATGTTTTATTTCTAAAGTCCGTCAGATTTTTCGACCAAAGAGGTCCAATGAAGCCCACACACGATCGTAATGTCCGACTGATTGGTTCCGTCAGACCCGTTCGGTCAAAAAGTCCGGTCGTGTGTACACAGCATTATAGCCTTTGTCATATTTTAATTGCACTCTGCATACCTGTTTGGGAGATATCCACCCACTCCCTGTCAGGACAGAAAATTATAGGAAAGTTCTTCAGTGGTGACACAGACAAGAACAAAAACACATTTTAGTAGACTTATGCCACGTACACACGATCGCACTTCTCGGCTGGACTATCCGGCGGACTCTAGTCCAGCGGGCAATCCCGCCGGATAGTCCGATCGTGTGTACGCAGCATTAGTATTTGCAGCAATATTCTGTACTTTGTCTCCCTTTAATGATAAAAAACATTCCATTACACAGGAAAGAGATAAGTGTGGAACCTCTCCTCCGAGGAAGTCACATACAGTAATAAAAAAGAACATTCTCTTTCCAAAGACATTTTATTCAAAAGTAAGAGAAAAAAAAAAGATTGGACTCAGACTTGCAGTCATAATTACGTTCTAGTACTTCTTTGATGTTAAACTTGCTTCGTTCAGGAGCATAGCGCAGTACGGTGAATCTCACTCCCACCTGCTCAATTCTGGGGGTGCACCATGTAAACCTTTCTGTTGGATCTTACATTACCTAAACAGTGGTAGCTCTGGGGACTGAGAAGAACTTTGGTAGTGACAGTTTTTCTCCTTTCAGTAGGTTTCCATATATCATATAAAAGGTCAAACAACTGTTAGGAGGTGGAGTTGTGGCTTTGTTGAAAAGATATGCCCAGCACTAATGAGGAACAAATTAAGTAGAGGACATACATGACTGGGTGGAAGGAGAACCAAGAGACCCTTACCTGATTGGTCGGACAGACAGGGTGTTGGGGTGGAACTGTGAGTATAGTTGCTGGGGAAGAGTGGTTCTGGTTCACTCTCATATTAGAATTCGTGGAAGAACGTCCTTTCCTCCCACCCTTATGGTTTGAGGAACTCCGAGTTATTGTTATTGTTTATTTTGTATGCTATGGCGGTTTGAGGTCCTTGACAGGGGTCCAAAAGATGGTCTTATTGGGAAAAATGGTGGGGACCCATCCGAGGTATGGTGTCCTCTACTTGGTACAGGTGGGTGTCTGAGATTGGCTTGGTTAGTCCCAGAAGCGGTGCTTACCGGCTGGGGGCATAACTCTGCCATATGGTGCCACAGACACAAAGGTTGTTGTAATATGGTACTGTCAAGGACCTGCAACCAAGTTTAACTGGATTATGTTATGTTTTCTTAAAAAAGCGTGTTGTTTAATAATCCAGCCCACTGCAAATTTAATTCAGCCATAGAAATGAACCACGAGTCCGGGATTATCCAAAATGATCACCTATGGGAAGGAGCCAGTCATATATGTAATCCTCTATACCACCATATCGGTGTAGCTTACCAAAAAGTAACTACAAAAATAAAAAATGGGAAGGCTCCCAAAAGAAAAAGAAGGTACTACAGGTGATACTATTATGCCGAGTACACACGTTCGGACTTTGTCCGCCGGATTGTCCGCCGGACCTAGTCCGGCGGGACTTCCCCACACACGCCCGGACTTCCGAGCGTGTGACTTGCCCACACACGCCTGGACTTCTCCGGCGGACAATCCGCTGGAAAAAGTCCGCGGGACTTTTGAAAATGAACGGACTTGCCCACACACGGAGCAGTCCGTTCATTTAGAACGTAACTGCAGGTAGACGGAGCTAGCGAAGGCAGTGAATGCCGCTACGCTAGCCCCGTCACCTGGCATGGATTTAAAGGGACTCCCCACGCCAAAAAAATCGTCCCCCCAAATCCATCTCAGACCCTTATCCGAGCACGCAGCCCGGCAGGCCAGGAAAGAGGTGGGGACGAGCGAGCGCCCCCCCCCCTCCTGAGCCATACCAGGCCGCATGCCCTCAACATGAGCATCCTCTGGGACTGTGACATCACAAGGGGGCGGGGTCACCATGTGACATGAGCATGTGACCCTGTCCCCTTGTCCCTATATAAGTCCCAGCACAGCGCGGCTCTGGCATTCCGGCCAGAGAGAGCGACGGGTCAACATCGGAAGAAGAAGAAGAAGAAGGCGGCGCCGGCGGCGCGGAGAACGACGGCCGCGGCAAGAACAAAAGAGACCCCGGAAGACACCCGAAGGCAGATCGAGACCCCCAGACGACGGCGTCGACGACGAAGAAGGTAGCCGGCCTCCTCCGCTCGGTAACAGAGCTAGGTAAATGGCGGAGGAGTCCGGCGAGAAGACCCCCAAGGCGGAAGAAGACCCCCGGAGCAGTGCAATAAAATATTTTTTCAAAATTGTGTGTTTTTTTACTTTACATTTTACACCTTAGGTGAATGGGTAGGGGTACATCGTACCCCATACTCATTCACATAGGGTGGGGGGCCGCAATCTGAGGGCCCCCTTATAAAAGGGGGCTCCCAGATTCCGATAAGCCCCCGCCCGCAGACCCCGACAACCAACGGCCAGTGTTGTCGGGAAGAGGCCCTTGTCCTCATCAACATGGGGACAAGGTGCTTTGGGGTGGGGGGGCCGCACGGCCCCCCTTTCCCCAGGGCACCCCCCATGTTGAGGGCACGCGGCCTGGTATGGCTCAGGAGGGGGGGAGCGCTCGCTCGTCCCCACCCCTTTCCTGGCCTGCCGGGCTGCGTGCTCGGATAAGGGTCTGAGATGGATTTGGGGGGGGACCCCCACGCCGTTTTTTCCGCGTGGGGAGTCCCTTTAAATCCATGCTAGGTGACGGGGCTAGCGTGGCGGCATTCACTGCCTTCGCTAGCTCCATCTACCTGAAGTCACGTGCTAAATGAACGGACTTTCCGATGAGTGGCAAGTCCGTTCATTTCAAAAGTCCGGCGGACTAGCCTACTAACGGCGGGATTGTCCGCCGGACTGCCAACTCGGACAATTTTAAAATAAAACTTAAAACCTAGTCTGCCGGACTTTTGGCGCCAAAAAGTCCACCGGCGCCCACACACGAGGGTATTGTCCGGTGGACTTGAGTCCAGCGGACGATCCCGCGGGATAGTCCCTTCGTGTGTACGCGGCATTAGTTTGACTTAATGAAAAAATATAACTTTATTAATGGACATCAATAAGTATCAAAAACTTTCATAAAAGTTACCACCACCCACCACAAAATTAAAAAATGACAACGTTGTCATACGTTTAAAAACCAGTACGGACTCAGATGTTACTTTGCAGACAATGTAGCAGGACCCTGATGCAGGGGCGTGGAGAATGTGATGGGGACTCTCATGTAAGGGAGGCTTCTAGTGTAAATGGGTACCATGATGTAGGGGGGGGGGGCTCTGATGGGGACTCATGTAAGGGGGACAGCAATGTCAGGGGGGCTCCAATGTAGACTGTGATGTAAAGGGGTCTTTGATGGGCTCAAGTTTATTTGGAATTTCTTTGCTTTGTTTTAATTAAGTTTTTTTTTTTTTCTGTTCTTAATCATATTACGATGATTATAAAAAAAAAACCTAATCATTTCAATTTAATTTGTTCTTTTATAAAAAAAATGATTTATTTTTTGTCAGGTGAACATTTGTAAAATATATGATGTGGCTTTCGTACTAAAAAGTTTGGAGACCCCTGTTTTACAGAATACTTTTGCCTGACATTCGCTCTAATATATATTATTATTATTATTATTATACACAATTTGGATAGCGCCAACAGTTTACGCATCACTTTACAATGTATAGGGGGACAACACAATTACAGTACAGTTCAATACAAAATGTAATATAATGTTTCATTTAATTTACGTTCATTAGGGCAGCATTGCATGTCAATACATGTTATGGAATTATGATGACCAGCGGAACATTGAGAAACACATTTGTATGCAATATAAATCATTATAGAGATTATAAGCATACAGCCTTAGGATGAATTGCCAAAAAGTCCATTTAACTTTGAGTTACAGCTTGTAAAACATGAACTATCCCTTATCCAAATTATGTCACAGCAGGCATGAATCTGTAATCCAATCCTATTATATATAAATATATGGGACATTTTCCTCTTGACAAATGTCAAGAATTGCTGAACATGGACCATATAAATTTTAAGTGTCATTTTATATTTTATTATACAATTATGAGGAGGAAATCATGTGCAATTTAGAACCACATAGTCAGAGACAGAGGAATGGAATTTAATATTTGATAGGATGCACTAGAACTTGAAAATTTTGAATTTAATGGATCAGTTTTAGCACTGTACTTATAAAAAAAGAAAAGGAAAAATCTCGGTATGCAGGTAGAATATTAAAAATAATGCCACTAAAATTAAACATCTTGTTGCAGGGGATGCCTGCAATGTGACATCAAGCTTTGTGCATACTTCCAGGAAAAGCAATCTTTCACATAGATCAGGGATGACAAACTCAATTTCATTGCGGGCCGCATGAGCATTTTGGCTGTCCTCAAAGGGTCGGTTGTATTTGTAAGAGTATAGAAATGTATGCAGGACTCAACCAGCCCCCCCCCCCCCACTAGACTGCAATGATCGACGGGTGTGGCTGAATTGCATTACCACTGGGAGGATCTTAAAGGGGCAATAAATACCAGGAATGCCTTATGTGCCTTATGGGTTCAGGGACATGCTATGTACAGAGTGCAGGATTCAGAGGTGTGCTATGTACCAAGTGCAGAGTTCAGGGGTGCGTTGTGTACTGAGTGCTGGGTTCAGGGGTGCATTGTGTACAAAGTGCAGAGTTCAGGGTGTGCTATGTACATAGTGCAGAGTACAGAGATGTGCTACGTACCGAGTGCAGAGTTCAGGGGTACGCTACGTACCGGGTTCAGGGGTGCGTTATGTACAGAGTGCAGAGTTCAGGGGTGCGCTGTGTACAGAGTGCAGGGTTCAGCTTTTTTCACAGGCTGTCCACATCTCACTTCCACCCCTCCCTCTGGGTGCGAGGGATACATTAAATGGCCTGGCAGGCTATATTCGGCCCACGGGCCTTGTGTTTGACACGTGTGACTTACCTTACCTTGCCTTACCAGTGCCCATAAAATACAGCCTTACCAGTGCCCATGAAATACAGCCTTACCAGTGACCATGAAATACAGCCTTACCAGTGACCATGAAATACAGCCTGATCACACAGAACTCTGAAACAGATTTAACTATTCCGGTGGCAACTGTAACAAATTACTATGATACACATCACACTGATTCAATGTATTATTGGATTACTGTTCCGTCTATCTAAGAGGCGGGACTTTGTTACAGTCCTCCCCCTTGCACAGATGAAGACAAAGCAGCCCGATCGGCCGCCAAGGCGTTACTCCATTCGGCCGCTCGGGCTTCTCTATCTTCTGTCTGTGGCTGAGTGACAGGCCCAGCCGGGAGATCGCCCGGCACTCACGGGTATCCGTGAGCCACCAGCCAAATGCGGGAGACTCCCGTGACTTGCGGGAGACTTGGGATGTCTGGGCATCCCAAACACAGGTTGCAAATGCGTATAGCATGTCACTGTAGTATACAATTTTATGGAGTGCAATTTTAAAAGTAGTGCAGACACATGGTTTGGTGTGTTTTGCAGTTCTTTCAAATGAAATGTACTGTCAAAAATGCACCACACAGGAACATGTGCGCCCCCCTTCCATCCCAGTGAACTGCTAAAGCTACTTCAGCTTTGGATAATAAAAACCCCAACATAATTTGCAAACGTAACTGAATGGTTCAGAAGTGACTCATCGCCCTCCCTTTCTTTTCCTGTTTTCTTTGCCCTCCAGAGTTTAAGATACAGAGAAAGAGTCTACAGGGAAAACAGTTGATGCTTCCCTTTGGAAACACCATGTTCTGGGAATCCTATATCTTGGGTGCATTTTGTTTTATAAAACACATTTTTTATAAAACTCTAGTTCAAAAACAAATTGAAAATGATCCCAGAGTGGTTATAATCTTTGCTTAAAGTGGATGTAAACCCCCATTTTTTTTTTTTTGTTTAATGTCATAATGTAGAGAATACGATTTCCTTTCATTTGAGCCCAGTCTTGCCACACAGATTTACTCGAGGCCTGAGCAATCCTCTTTTATTGTTCAGTTAGAGAAATCTTGACAAAGTCTTGAAAACGTTGTCAAAAACGCCCCCTTGCTGTGAGTGACAGGTGATTTACATATCATGCACTAGCCTGAGACAGGCACATCCTGTGTAAAAAGTTCACAATTCACATCCCCCTCCCCTCCAGCTCTCCCAGCTTTACTGTGTTTTGACTGGATGTTTCTCATCATGGGATGCAGTGAACAGTCAGCAGACTATAGACAGACAAGTGATTTAGGGGACATGTATGTAGTCAGAGCTGGGCAGAGTAGAACATCCAGTGATCTGATGATAACCCGTCTCAGGCTAGTGCATGAGATATGTAAATCTCCTGTCACTCACAGCAAGGGGGCGTTTTTGACAAAGTTTTCAAGACTTTGTCAAGATTTCTCTAACTTAACAATAAAAGAGGATTTCTCAGGCCTCGAGTAAATCTGTGTGGCAAGACTGGGCTCAAATGAAAAAAAAAAAAGTGTCCATTCAGACATGGAGCCGTGCCCCTCTCTTGTCTCATTGGCTCAATGACTTTAATTGACGGCAGCGGGAGCCAATGGCACTTTGCTGCTGTCTCAGCCAATGAAGAGGGAGAGTCCCGGACAGCTGAGTCTCTTGTGCAACATTGCTGGATTGAGATGGGCTCAGGTAAGTATTAGGGGGCTCAGGGGGGGCTGCTGCACACAGAAGGCTTTTTATCTTAATGTATAGAATGCATTAAGATAAAAAAAAAACCTTCTGCCTTTACAAGCACTTTAAGCTTTGCCAAAAAAAACTGGATGCTGATTGGTTTCTATGCAGAACTGCACCAGATTTTGCACTCTCCAGTTTTAGTAAATCAACCCCACCCGTATTGATGCAGAAAACAGTACTAACATCATCATTTTAGTGCCAATCTTTGCATCTGTGAGGTCTACCCAGCCCAGAGAAGAGGAAAAGAGTAGGAGGACCTATATGATATGAAGACATCTAAAAAAAGTAAGTATATTAAAACAAGAAGTATAATTCAACAGGGAGGGGTGCACACGAGGAGGACGGAGTTGGTTTGGTGAGAGCATAACGTTTTTTGGCTTTATCATAACTGATGCTATCCCTTTTTCTATACATTTTTGGATTTCAGTGCTCCCTGACTATTGGTTACTTTATAGGTGTAGTTTCAACTTCTCTTTAATTAGAAGAATTGGGCTTGGAAACAGGGCCGTATCTATTCTATCTGATCTGGGGGTCCAGTAAAAAAAGTCAGCAGACATACCATCATTGTATGGATTATCCTGTCATTGAAAAAAAAAAATTTATATATATATGTATATGTATTTATAATATTTTTTATTTTTTTTCTACTTTCTGTTATAAAAGAAATGCAAAAAAGACCCAAATTTCTTCGTAAATTTAGTCCAAAATGTATTCTGCTAAATTTTTTTGGTAAAATAAGTGTGTAATAATTGGTTTGTGTGAAAGTTATAGTGTCTACAAACTATGATATATATATATATATATATATATATATATATATATATATATATACAGTATATATATTTGAAAATATATCAATTCTGATGTACTGACAGCCGATTCAATATCTTGAGGCCACTGACCACTCAAAGCAGTGGGATGCCAGGAGCTGCAATCTGCTGTATACACGCCTGGAGTGGCGCACTGCATGCCTCTAACCCAGAAGAGGCAGGATCACGTACATGTACATGATCCTGCCTGCCCATGTCACCCTGCTACAGTAAATGTACTGTGGCTGGGCAGCAAGCAATTAAACAGAAACTGGGTGCCATTGTATCAGTTGATTCTATCACTGTCCCTCCTTACATCAGTCCTCATCATTTTCCCCATGAGAATCCCCTTTTTACATCAATTCGCCTCCATTTGAGTACCCCCTTACTTCAACTGTGCCCATCAGACTGGCTCATCATGGATCAGTGGATGCACTCTAATGCCACGTACACATGACCGGACTTTTCGACGGACTAGGTCCGACGGAACAAATCCGTCAGACAATTTGATCGTGTGTGGGCTCCATCGGACCTTTGCTGTCCAAAAATCTGACGGACTTTAGAAATAGAACACGTTTCAAATTTTTCCGACGGACTTGAGTCCGGTCGAAAAATCAGTTTGTGTATATGCTAGTCCGGCGGACATAAACCGACACTAGGGCAGCTATTGGCTACTGGCTATGAACTTCCTTATTATAATCTGGTCTCACGTCATCACGTTCAAATCCATCAGACTTTGGTGTGATTGTGTGTGGCCAAGTATGTTCATTCGGAAAGTCCGTCGGAACTCTGTCGAAAGTCTGTCGGGAAGACCGTCAGACCTAGTCCATCAAAGTCCACTGGTGTGTACGCGGCATTAGAGATCAGGGAGGGGATAGCCCTGTTTGTATTAATATTTATATCCGTATGAATGCAATTCACCCTATTTGTCCTGAGGGCCAGTGTCACCAAGAAGGTGAATGTTAACCAAAGATTTGGAGTTGTCATCATAACAGGTGTAGTGCACTACTCCCTTGGAAGCTGCTGGGTGTGTTCATACCTTTCTGTTAACATACCTCCGTTCTTCACCCCTGCACGAATTCACATCAGCAGACAGACCAAAAACTTTTAAAAGAACTTTATTCTCTTGCTGGCAGCATGTTACAGAATGATTCCGGCATTGTGGTTATGTGGATGCTGGAAGCCCCAGGCCTCACCTGCCTATCTTGACTCCTGCAGCCCTCCCGCGTCAGTTCAGGAAAATCCTGGACGATTAAGCACTGCTGGGTTGCACACCCTTTGCTCTCTCCCATCGACAGTCCATGATTGCCACAGAAAGCCAATCCCAGTCTACTCCGTCCTTTTTGCAGCTACTTCCCGCTCCGCATGGTCGGATGCCCGGCTGGGATGCCCGGTCCACTTCTCCCGGAGTTACATGGTGGCTTAGTTTTGTTGGACCATCCAGCACTGAGGTCTCTGAACCCTCAGGCCTTCAGGTCTAGTTCCTGCTATCCAGCGCTGGGGTCTCTGAACCCCCCAGGCCTTCAAGCCTGCTCCTTGACGGTTATATTTCTGCTGCTACTCTGGATCCAACTCCTCCCATCTCCTCCAGGAAGCATGTGACCCCCAGCTTATATGCGAGTCCTGCCCCTGCCAACACAACAACAAGTTAATGATTGGTCCAGGGCTCTCCATACAAATTACCTGCACCCCAGTCCCCAGTCCGCCTTCCTTCCAGAACATTTCCAATGGAAGGTAAGGGAGATCTTTCAGGGTCAGGGTGTAGGTGGCCACACCCCCCTCTATTCTATCACTCCTCCCTCCCAAAACAACAACCAGGCCTAAAGAAATGTAAGGCCCTGGCAAATTTACCTAACACTTACCTAACTGAACCTAATTAGCACCCACCTAAAGGTGGTGGGCACTACACAGGAATAGAGGGATGAAGGGAAAAATCTTCCAATTTGATTCCCCTCACTTGGAAAATTATCCCCAAATGGGACACAGATGCATGTAAATTCATAATTTCCTGACCTCTACAGGTAATGCTTACAGAAAAATTGCATTCAAGATGCAAACGTATCTATATTACATTAACTGAGCATTTTAATGTTGAACTAGATGATTTGTGATCCTTGCTTGCATGTGAAAAGCTTGGATTCCGCAACTCAGTTGTAAGACTTTAACATGTTAGTACCTATGCTTTGATTACAGGCAAAACACAATTACATCCAAGAATGCATTTACTGTATATATTTATTGTACAGATGCTAAGCCGTTCTGGGACAATTCTTGACTAGGGTAGCCAGATGACTTACTGCCCTGACCCACACATGTACCATATGAATACTTATATGTTTCTATAATAATTATAATAAAGACACTGACACCTGCTGGATGAAAATGGCCTGTTCGGCCTTTTATTTAAAATTAACTCAAACAAACAAACTTTATTACTTTTAAACCACTGAAAACTTTTTACCTTTTCTTATACTCCTCATCCAGCTAATCAGCTAATCAACTTATTATTTTCTGATCCCTGACGACCACTTGCAACTGAGCCTGTAATCCCGTTTGCTGGCAAGCTCCCCAGCCGCAGACTCGCCTCGGGGACTTGCCAACTGACCACAGACCCCCCAACAGATTTAACCCGTGAGTCTGGCCAACTGTCAGACCACTCGGGCGGACTCCATACCAGTGATGGGTCCTAACTTTTGAATAACACCTCTTAACTGAGTCACTTAACTGTCGTCAAGGAAAAAAACCAACACGCCAACGCTGGCTTTTTTAAACCCAACGTACCAACTAACCCTACCAATAGGGCGGGCGGGCGGGAACGTTTCTCCTTGCCTGCTACCTCTGGACTGGTGACCTTTCCTTGCTCCCCACCACACCAATGACCTGTACTCCACCCACCACTGCTGAACTCCAATAAGGTAAGCCCCCCTAGGTAAATATACCAACCCCCTTTTGCTGACCTCTCGGTAACCCCCTTGCACCCTGTCATGTTTGCACTACGCTTACATTTCACTGCAGCTCCGTACATGTCTTGACTAGGGTAGCCAGATGACTTACTGCCCTGACCCACACATGTACCATATGAATACTTATATGTTTCTATAATAATTATAATAAAGACACTGACACCTGCTGGATGAAAATGGCCTGTTCGGCCTTTTATTTAAAATTAACTCAAACAAACAAACTTTATTACTTTTAAACCACTGAAAACTTTTTACCTTTTCTTATACTCCTCATCCAGCTAATCAGCTAATCAACTTATTATTTTCTGATCCCTGACGACCACTTGCAACTGAGCCTGTAATCCCGTTTGCTGGCAAGCTCCCCAGCCGCAGACTCGCCTCGGGGACTTGCCAACTGACCACAGACCCCCCAACAGATTTAACCCGTGAGTCTGGCCAACTGTCAGACCACTCGGGCGGACTCCATACCAGTGATGGGTCCTAACTTTTGAATAACACCTCTTAACTGAGTCACTTAACTGTCGTCAAGGAAAAAACCAACACGCCACCGCGGGACAAGTGTGACACCTCACACTTGTGCCAGCCGCCACACCTGCATCGCTCTCCTGATGCCTTCTTCCAAGTCCAGAGACCACAAATCAATCCCAACCGGGTTGAGGTGAACTCCGTCTCCCCTAAGGTACCTCCACGTATCTACCTCTAGCTCCCGGTGTCTGACCACTATGCCTCCGTTTCTGGCTACAAACCTGCCAACCTCTTTATTGACCTTAATCCTGGTCTTGTTGATCTTTTCCCAGGAGCGGGCCCCTCTCCACGACATGCGGGCCACAATATCTGACCATACTATGATCATGCCGGGGAAAGAGGTGCTGAGCCTGATAAAGTCCCACTGTACATCCTTGATTATCTGACGCATGGGCCGGACCACCAAGTCATTCCCCCCCACATGCAGGACCAGAACGTCCGGATGTCGATCCATTCCTGCAAACCTGTGGACTTCTGGTAACACCCTGTTCCACCTCATGCCTGGGACCCCAATCCACCGAATCCTACCCTCCTCCCTAGACATCCTGAGCTGTCTGCCGTCCGGCCGTACATCTGCCCTTCTAGCGCCCCAGAACACAAACGAGTGTCCCAGGATCCATATGAGACACACAGGGGCTGAAAAACATAAAAATAGATATCTAATACAAATAACCGAAACATATCAAAAAACATGTACCACCCACACACTAACATCCCCAATCCCCCACATCGTTACACCAGGTGGGGGCGAACGTACACTTGATAACATGCTGACTCCCATCTGCCAATTCTGCGTATAACTTCCCCCGGTAGACCCCACCTGGAAGCCTCCGTGGCCGCGCCAATCCTGAAAGAGTGACTCGCATACTCACCTGGGGGTAGGCCCCCCGCCTCCAAACATTTCCTAAATACCGCTGTGAACTGGTACCTGGATAAACACGAGCCATCCTCATGAATCAGTAAGGCCCCGTCCCCTACTGGGCGCGCCCTTAAAAATTGGTCTACTGCTGCTACCGGGCATACTTGTGGTTCTGAACCTGCAAAAAGCTCAATCCGTGCCCCTTTTCCCAGCTGGTCCGTCTTCGACCTCCTAACCCATAGGACTACTGCTGACTGTGACAGCGTAACGTCCCCAAACCTCAAACCACCTGGAATGGATTTTGATGGCGACACCAGCTCCCCAATTCTCAATGCCCCGAAAAACGCTAACAGGAAGGCAGCTCGGAAGAGTTTTTGTTCAAAAACTGTAGAACACACCTTCTTAACCTGTTCCAATACAATGTTCAACACCGCAAACGAAATGGGGCGTCTGGAGTCCCTCTGCGCTAGGCCCCTCCTATAACCCCTCAATGCTTTTTTAACCAAAAAATTCTTGGTCGCGTCAGGCAGCCCTTTATACTGGAACCTAAATGCCAGCGCTGATACCTTCTTACTAATTGCCGTGCCCGACACCCCCTTCACGTAGCTACCGCAAATGAAGCACAATACCCAATGTACCAATACCTAAAATATTTGGTGGGCAAGTGAGTGGTGGCAGGGTGGTCTATCGCTTCTCACATAGAAAAATAACACATTTGTAGGGCCTAGTGTGCATAAACACGGCCTGTACCCCAAAAGAGAAGCTTAACAGATAGACACATAGAGTATATGCATGTGAAGAGATAATCAATTTTATTTAGGGCAGCAAGCCCAGAGATAAATCAATAGGTGGGTAAACAAACAATTTAAACAAGACGGTCTGTATACATAGATTCATGAATAGCCGTAAACATGTACAAAAAATGCAACAGAACAAATTGTACAGCAACTTGCAATAATATCGGGGTCTTTCAGGAAAATGCCAACATGTTTCGGACGGACGTCCTTTTTCAAGGCAATGTCTGTTCCTGTATTTGCTCAATAGTACTGTATGAGACAGAGTAGGGTCATTAATATACAACACATTGTATGAATAGGTATAAACCTGTAATTACACCGATCAATGGTAATGGTACTCACTTGCAAAACTTTGGAGGGGCTAATATTAGCCCAGTGATCTGGGGGTACAGAGGTATGGTCTCAATGTATCCACAGGGTATACAGAGGGTCTTGTGCTATTAAAAGCAAGCGGCTGCTAAACATTTGAAAGGCTGCAAGATCTCCAAGCCATGCACTGAAAAGTGACAATGGCTATGTGTACCTGGGCCAAGAATGGTGTATAGCTAGGGAATCAAGGGAGTAAATAGAGTGGTATTAATGTCAATAAAAGAGTATATTAATGTATATTGATGCAAGGGGAGTTGCATAAAGTAAAAAAGTAATGTTACCTGGTAGGGAGAGAGCTTGAGATGCGGTGTAGCACAGCGCCGGCAGGAAAGTGTGATAACTAGTCCCACCATTGTGATGCTTATAAGTATGTAATGATTGATATCAGCTGTGCAGACCCTGGTAAAGGGTGGGTGCATTGAGCTGGAGGGTAATTGGAGCCAGGTGTGGGGATGGTGGCTCAGAGGCCAAAGCTTGTAAACCCCTATGTTGAGATCTCAGATGCGGCGGCGCCGCGCGTCGCCACGTCCGAAGGGGCGTGGCCTCGTGCGGCGTCGGAGCGTCACCGACGCGGGCAGACTGACCCCTCCCCGCGTGCTGGAACGCAAGCGGGGGGGGCGCGTATGATGGAACGAAGTGCGCCTCAATGGGTCTAGGCGGCGCATGCGCCGTAAGGAGTACGCGCATGCGCACAAGGTCTTACCCGCGCCGGGCAGCCGGAACATCAAATGGAAGCAGAAAAAACTAGATTAAAGAGTACATGTGATGTGTAAAAATGTGGCAATGTTATTACCTTTTAATGAATGTATATATACTTTAGCATTGATCAATAGACAAGCGAGTAACAGTACCATGGAAGGGTGGAGAGCCCCCTAGTGGATAAAGAGACATATTGCATTAGAATAGCAGAAACAGCAATGTTCACATGTCTATATCAATAATGGAAACATTATACTTATGTCATTAAATTACAAATAATTGTAGGGCAGTATAGACTCTGCAAAATAGCCAATATAATACAAACATATTTATGAAGCATGAGAGCAGGTATATTAACGTTGAGTGTGGAGCACAGTGACCGTAATATTAAGGATATAGTCGAACCGAATGAAGAAGGGGTCCAGGAGTGCATGAGAACTCAAGGGTCCCATCTTCATTCTAAGGGAGGTTATAAATCAAGTTCGCACACCCCTGATTCAAAGCCCTCAAGATAGGGCTTGAAATTGAATGCCTCATTAAGGCCAGGGGGGGATGTGGCATTGAGATGGAAAATCCATTTAAGCTCACTTTGGAGTAGCGATTTATTATAGTCACCCCCTCGATTGGGTGGGGGGATGTGGTCAAGTGCTCTGAATGTGATCTGAGGGGTTGAGTCTTGGTGGACGATTGCACAGTGTCGCCCTAGGGGGAGATCAGGGTCTTTTTGATTGATACTGAGAGTATGTCGGTAGATGCGTTTCCAAAAGGGCAATTTGGTTTTCCCAACATAAAAACATCCACACTCGCATTCTAATAGATATACGATGCCGACTGAGCGGCAGTTGACAAAATGTTGGGGAAAAAAAGGTTGTCCATTTGGTAAAGTGTTTGATCTGTTAGATTTGGATAAGTACTTGCAATATTTGCATTTCCCACAGGGGAATGTGCCCTTGGTTTGTTTATATAAATAGCTAGTAGGGATATATTCGCTTTTAATTAACTTGTCGCGGAGAGAGGGAGCGCGTCTATAGGTAAGTAAGGGGTGTGTCGGTACAAATGGAGACAATGAGTGGTCTGTGGTTAGAATATACCAATATTTCTCTAAAATCTGGGTGATTGAAGAGTGTTGTTCACAAAAATTGGTAATAATTCGTAATGGAGTCTGAGTGGTTTGTGATTTGGAAGAAAAAAGTAAGGAATTACGTGTTTTTGATTTCGCTTTTTTATATGCGATTTTTAAAATTTTGGGTGAGTATCCTCGTTGTATCAGCCTGTTTCGTAAAATCGAGGCCTCGTTTTCAAAAGAGGCCTCGGTTGAACAGTTGCGGCGAGCGCGGAGGTATTGGGCATATGGAATAGAATTAAGGAGGGGTTCTGGGTGGAAACTGGAGGCGGCTAGGATGGTATTGCCTGCAGTAGGCTTGCGATATAGATGGCTTTGTATGTGGCCTTCCGGATCTTTCGTGAGGGTAAGGTCTAAAAAGCAGATAGATGTTGGACTAAAGGTCATCGTGAATCTCAGATTTAACTGGTTGACAGTATTAAGATAGGTCAGAAAATCTTGTAGAGTTTGGCTGGGTCCCTGCCAGACAATAAGTATATCATCGATGTATCGACGAAAAGTAAGAATATGTTTGGTGTATAGGTTGGCAGAAGGGTCTGCAAAAAGGAGACGTTCCCACTCCCCCAAGTACAGATTGGCATAGGCCGGTGCGCAACAAGTGCCCATGGCCACGCCCTGTACTTGGAGGTAGTGGGAACCGTCAAAGGAGAAAAAGTTGTTGTTAAGGATGAAATCTAGGGCATTTATTATAAATATAGAGAGATCAGGGGAGTATAAAGAAGTAGTAGTAAGTATATGCCGAATAGCCGAGAGTCCTAGGGAGTGAGGGATCGAACTGTATAATGCCTCCACATCAATCGCGACAAGTAGGGTGTCGGGACCAGTGGTCAGAGAGGATAGGCTTTGTAGGAGATGGGTGGTATCTCGTATGTAAGAAGGAAGTTGGGTAACTAAAGGTTGTAATAATTTATCGATGTAGCGGCTGAGGTTGTCAGTGAGAGAACCTCTTCCGGAAACTATGGGCCTGCCTGGTGGTCTGGGTAGATTTTTATGCACCTTGGGAAGTGCATAGAACGTAGCTGTACGTGGAAATTTAGTTCTGACGTAGTCACTGGTATTTTTATCCAATACCCCTTTACTGGTGGCAGAATCTATAAGCGTATATAGTTGTTGTTGTGCTAAAGTAATGAAAGATGTAGGAATTTTTTTGTACCATTCCTTATTTTGAAGGATGTCATGGCACATTTTGATGTAGTCCTCCCTGTCAAGTATAACTATGTTTCCGCCTTTGTCGGCGGGTTTGATTATTATCGTGGAATTAGTTTTTAAACTTTGGAGAGCGAGATGTTGGTTGTATGAGAAATTTCTTGCCTTGGATCGGTTTGGGTGGATTTTTAGGTTGCGAATTTCCCGTGTCACTGCCTGCAAAAATAGTGCAGCTCTAGGGTTAGTGCTAGGGGGTGGATAGAAACTTGATTTCTTTTTTATAGTTATTTTAGAGGGTGGAAGTGATGGAGTGAGAGAGTCATCCTCAGTACTAGCTAAGAGAGTGTCAAGGTCTAAAGTGTCTATTAAGTTGGAGTTGTCACTTTCCTCCAAGAGTTCAGTTAACTGTTGGAGGGCGGTGGTTTCCGCTGCAGAGTGTAGGAGAGAATCCGAAAAGGGGTTTGGTGTGTATATGCTGTGTAGTAGCAATTTACGGACAAACAGATGAATGTCTTTGATAACAGTGAATTTGTCTATATGAGATACGGGACAAAAAGTGAGTCCCTTTTCAAGGACTGAGATTTCATGCTTAGTAAGTGAATATTTAGAGAGGTTGATCATCAACCTCTCTAAATATTCACTTACTAAGCATGAAATCTCAGTCCTTGAAAAGGGACTCACTTTTTGTCCCGTATCTCATATAGACAAATTCACTGTTATCAAAGACATTCATCTGTTTGTCCGTAAATTGCTACTACACAGCATATACACACCAAACCCCTTTTCGGATTCTCTCCTACACTCTGCAGCGGAAACCACCGCCCTCCAACAGTTAACTGAACTCTTGGAGGAAAGTGACAACTCCAACTTAATAGACACTTTAGACCTTGACACTCTCTTAGCTAGTACTGAGGATGACTCTCTCACTCCATCACTTCCACCCTCTAAAATAACTATAAAAAAGAAATCAAGTTTCTATCCACCCCCTAGCACTAACCCTAGAGCTGCACTATTTTTGCAGGCAGTGACACGGGAAATTCGCAACCTAAAAATCCACCCAAACCGATCCAAGGCAAGAAATTTCTCATACAACCAACATCTCGCTCTCCAAAGTTTAAAAACTAATTCCACGATAATAATCAAACCCGCCGACAAAGGCGGAAACATAGTTATACTTGACAGGGAGGACTACATCAAAATGTGCCATGACATCCTTCAAAATAAGGAATGGTACAAAAAAATTCCTACATCTTTCATTACTTTAGCACAACAACAACTATATACGCTTATAGATTCTGCCACCAGTAAAGGGGTATTGGATAAAAATACCAGTGACTACGTCAGAACTAAATTTCCACGTACAGCTACGTTCTATGCACTTCCCAAGGTGCATAAAAATCTACCCAGACCACCAGGCAGGCCCATAGTTTCCGGAAGAGGTTCTCTCACTGACAACCTCAGCCGCTACATCGATAAATTATTACAACCTTTAGTTACCCAACTTCCTTCTTACATACGAGATACCACCCATCTCCTACAAAGCCTATCCTCTCTGACCACTGGTCCCGACACCCTACTTGTCGCGATTGATGTGGAGGCATTATACAGTTCGATCCCTCACTCCCTAGGACTCTCGGCTATTCGACATATACTTACTACTACTTCTTTATACTCCCCTGATCTCTCTATATTTATAATAAATGCCCTAGATTTCATCCTTAACAACAACTTTTTCTCCTTTGACGGTTCCCACTACCTCCAAGTACAGGGCGTGGCCATGGGCACTTGTTGCGCACCGGCCTATGCCAATCTGTACTTGGGGGAGTGGGAACGTCTCCTTTTTGCAGACCCTTCTGCCAACCTATACACCAAACATATTCTTACTTTTCGTCGATACATCGATGATATACTTATTGTCTGGCAGGGACCCAGCCAAACTCTACAAGATTTTCTGACCTATCTTAATACTGTCAACCAGTTAAATCTGAGATTCACGATGACCTTTAGTCCAACATCTATCTGCTTTTTAGACCTTACCCTCACGAAAGATCCGGAAGGCCACATACAAAGCCATCTATATCGCAAGCCTACTGCAGGCAATACCATCCTAGCCGCCTCCAGTTTCCACCCAGAACCCCTCCTTAATTCTATTCCATATGCCCAATACCTCCGCGCTCGCCGCAACTGTTCAACCGAGGCCTCTTTTGAAAACGAGGCCTCGATTTTACGAAACAGGCTGATACAACGAGGATACTCACCCAAAATTTTAAAAATCGCATATAAAAAAGCGAAATCAAAAACACGTAATTCCTTACTTTTTTCTTCCAAATCACAAACCACTCAGACTCCATTACGAATTATTACCAATTTTTGTGAACAACACTCTTCAATCACCCAGATTTTAGAGAAATATTGGTATATTCTAACCACAGACCACTCATTGTCTCCATTTGTACCGACACACCCCTTACTTACCTATAGACGCGCTCCCTCTCTCCGCGACAAGTTAATTAAAAGCGAATATATCCCTACTAGCTATTTATATAAACAAACCAAGGGCACATTCCCCTGTGGGAAATGCAAATATTGCAAGTACTTATCCAAATCTAACAGATCAAACACTTTACCAAATGGACAACCTTTTTTTCCCCAACATTTTGTCAACTGCCGCTCAGTCGGCATCGTATATCTATTAGAATGCGAGTGTGGATGTTTTTATGTTGGGAAAACCAAATTGCCCTTTTGGAAACGCATCTACCGACATACTCTCAGTATCAATCAAAAAGACCCTGATCTCCCCCTAGGGCGACACTGTGCAATCGTCCACCAAGACTCAACCCCTCAGATCACATTCAGAGCACTTGACCACATCCCCCCACCCAATCGAGGGGGTGACTATAATAAATCGCTACTCCAAAGTGAGCTTAAATGGATTTTCCATCTCAATGCCACATCCCCCCCTGGCCTTAATGAGGCATTCAATTTCAAGCCCTATCTTGAGGGCTTTGAATCAGGGGTGTGCGAACTTGATTTATAACCTCCCTTAGAATGAAGATGGGACCCTTGAGTTCTCATGCACTCCTGGACCCCTTCTTCATTCGGTTCGACTATATCCTTAATATTACGGTCACTGTGCTCCACACTCAACGTTAATATACCTGCTCTCATGCTTCATAAATATGTTTGTATTATATTGGCTATTTTGCAGAGTCTATACTGCCCTACAATTATTTGTAATTTAATGACATAAGTATAATGTTTCCATTATTGATATAGACATGTGAACATTGCTGTTTCTGCTATTCTAATGCAATATGTCTCTTTATCCACTAGGGGGCTCTCCACCCTTCCATGGTACTGTTACTCGCTTGTCTATTGATCAATGCTAAAGTATATATACATTCATTAAAAGGTAATAACATTGCCACATTTTTACACATCACATGTACTCTTTAATCTAGTTTTTTCTGCTTCCATTTGATGTTCCGGCTGCCCGGCGCGGGTAAGACCTTGTGCGCATGCGCGTACTCCTTACGGCGCATGCGCCGCCTAGACCCATTGAGGCGCACTTCGTTCCATCATACGCGCCCCCCCCCGCTTGCGTTCCAGCACGCGGGGAGGGGTCAGTCTGCCCGCATCGGTGACGCTCCGACGCCGCACGAGGCCACGCCCCTTCGGACGTGGCGACGCGCGGCGCCGCCGCATCTGAGATCTCAACATAGGGGTTTACAAGCTTTGGCCTCTGAGCCACCATCCCCACACCTGGCTCCAATTACCCTCCAGCTCAATGCACCCACCCTTTACCAGGGTCTGCACAGCTGATATCAATCATTACATACTTATAAGCATCACAATGGTGGGACTAGTTATCACACTTTCCTGCCGGCGCTGTGCTACACCGCATCTCAAGCTCTCTCCCTACCAGGTAACATTACTTTTTTACTTTATGCAACTCCCCTTGCATCAATATACATTAATATACTCTTTTATTGACATTAATACCACTCTATTTACTCCCTTGATTCCCTAGCTATACACCATTCTTGGCCCAGGTACACATAGCCATTGTCACTTTTCAGTGCATGGCTTGGAGATCTTGCAGCCTTTCAAATGTTTAGCAGCCGCTTGCTTTTAATAGCACAAGACCCTCTGTATACCCTGTGGATACATTGAGACCATACCTCTGTACCCCCAGATCACTGGGCTAATATTAGCCCCTCCAAAGTTTTGCAAGTGAGTACCATTACCATTGATCGGTGTAATTACAGGTTTATACCTATTCATACAATGTGTTGTATATTAATGACCCTACTCTGTCTCATACAGTACTATTGAGCAAATACAGGAACAGACATTGCCTTGAAAAAGGACGTCCGTCCGAAACATGTCGGCATTTTCCTGAAAGACCCCGATATTATTGCAAGTTGCTGTACAATTTGTTCTGTTGCATTTTTTGTACATGTTTACGGCTATTCATGAATCTATGTATACAGACCGTCTTGTTTAAATTGTTTGTTTACCCACCTATTGATTTATCTCTGGGCTTGCTGCCCTAAATAAAATTGATTATCTCTTCACATGCATATACTCTATGTGTCTATCTGTTAAGCTTCTCTTTTGGGGTACAGGCCGTGTTTATGCACACTAGGCCCTACAAATGTGTTAATGTACCAATACCTCGGGGTCTTCCGACCCTCCTACCTCAGCCAACCAAGCGGACCATTCACTCCACACCCTGTGATACGCCGTCCTAGTGCTCTCGCTGAGCGACTGCATAATCAATCCATCGGCGATCCCAACGCAATCCTCCACAGATCCGGCGGGCACGGGTCCCCCGTCGCGTTTGCCTCTGGAGCCAGTCTGCGGAACTCCTCCCACTGGAAACGAGACAGAGCATCCGCTAACTTATTCTCGATCCCTGGGATGTGAACCGCATACATGTACACGTTCAATTTCAAACAACAAAGTACCAACTGCCGTAACAATCTAACTACCGGGGGGGATGAGGCTGAAATGTTATTAATGGCCACCACCACCCCCATGTTGTCACAATTGAACCGCACCTTCCTGTTTGTTAGCTTGTCCCCCCATAACCTCACCGCTACCAGTATGGGGAAGAGCTCCAGCAGTGCCAGGTTCTTCAAGAAACCCGCTGCTCTCCACTCCTCCGGCCAAGGACCTGCACTCCAACTCCCCTGGCAATAAGCCCCGTAACCCGCAGAACCCGCCGCGTCAGTAAACAGTTCCAAGTCAGCGTTGCTAACTGGTCCCTGCAACATCATTGATCGCCCATTAAACTCCACCAGGAACGAGTACCATACTCTCAAATCTTCCCTCAACCCTTCTGACAACCTGATAAAATGGTTGGGCATCCTAACCCCCGCCGTTGCTGCCGCCAGTCTCCTGCAAAACACCCGCCCCATCGGTATAATCCTGCAAGCAAAATTTAATTTGCCCAGGAGAGATTGCACTTCCTTCAACCTCAACTTCTTTTTTCCGTGCGCCTCCTTGACTTCCTGCCGCAATGCCACCACCTTGGTCTCCGGCAGCCTACACTCCATCGCCACGGAATCAATTGTAATTCCTAAGAACACCAGCTCCGAAATCGGGCCCTCTGTTTTGTCCGCCGCTAGGGGGATACCGAACCTATCCGCCAGGTACTGTAGCGTCCCCAATAATGTCCCGCATCCGCGGGATCCCGGGGGGCCTACGCAAAGGAAGTCGTCCAAATAATGGATAACCGAATTCACCCCCGCCGTCTCCCTAACTGCCCATTCAAAGAATGAACTGAAAGTTTCAAACAGGGCACATGAAATCGAACATCCCATGGGCAGACAGCGATCAACGAAGTACGCTCCTTCCCAATAACAACCCAGCAAATGCATACTCTGGGGGTGGACTGGCAACAGCCTAAACGCTGCCTCTACGTCCGTCTTTGCCATCAAGGCCCCCTGTCCATATTTTCTCACCCATGATACCGCTGCGTCAAACGATGTATAGGTTACCGCACAGGCTTGCGGGTCAATACCATCGTTAACAGAGCCCCCTTTTGGGTACGACAAGTGGTGAATCATCCTAAATTGCCCCGGTTCCTTCTTGGGTACTACTCCCAAAGGAGAAACTACCAAATTGGACACCGGAGGGGTAGCAAATGGACCGGCCATCCTGCCGAGCGCCACCTCCTTCCCCAATTTACCTGACACCACTTCCGTATGTTTTAACGCCGACCTCAGATTATCCGAAATTGGCGGAACCTCCCCCAACACGCTCGGAATCCTAAACCCCTCCCTAAAGCCCGCTTCCAGCAACTGGGCAGCCGCCCGGTCGGGGTATCTACTTAGGAAAGGCCGCATCCTTTCCAACTTCACCGGCGTCATCCCTTTTTCCAGTGGAATCACCTGCGCGATTTTTCCGGAAACATCTGGAGAAAGGGTGTGCTGCACTGCAACCTGAACATTCATGTTTGTACCGACAAGAGTTCCCAAACTTACATGTTCCGTCATTAAATTGCCAGCACACCCCTTTCTTTTTTGGGGCCGGCGATCCTGCTGAGGAAGCTCCGCCGGCCCCCCCTTGAAAAAACTGTCCCGCAGCCCTGGGAGAAGTCATCAACTTCATCCACAGGCTGATGTCCTTATGGTCCCATCTAATGGCCGGACGCACCGCTTTTCTCTGGCGAAATTGCTCGTCGTAGCGGAGCCATGCCAACCCCCCGTACACCCTATAGGCCTCGCTAATCGCCTCCAGGTAACAGAAGAGAGCCGAACAATGTTCCGGCGCTTTCTCCCCAATCACACTCGCCAGGATCGCGAATGCCTGCAGCCAGTTTGAGAAGGTGCGAGGAATCAGCCTATACCTACGCTTTTCCTCCTCCTCCTTTTTGCTCTCGTCAGGCTTGACCCTGTCCAAATTAAATTTTTCTAACGGGAGTAGGGAAAAAATTTCTACAAATTCGTCCTTCCAGATCTTCTCCCTCACCTCTTTCTTCAAATGTGCCCCCAGCGGTCCCTCGAAACACACATAAACCTTGCAGCGGGCCGCATCGGCTAACCTAATTTTTTCAGCATCCTTATCCTTGTTAAGTTCCTTCTCCTTGTCACCCTCCTTGTGCTTTTCCTTGTCCCCTTCCTTGTCCGGTGCCGCTTCGGCCTTGTCCCTCGCTGCCTCCGTCTGAGTTTCCGCCGTGACCCCCACCCCCTGCCTGGGCCCTGTCTCCAGCGGTGCGGTGTTGGGGGGCATCCAGGGGTTGGTCGGGGCAGCTGCCTGTGTTGTCCCCCCTCCCAACCTCTGCAGCAAAGCCTTGAGCACGTCCACCACCCCCCCCCTCCCCCCCCCCGGTGACCTCCCACACCAGTGTCCGCTCCCCACACCCCTAAACCTGCACCCTCCCCCCTCCCCCCCGGATGCCCAGTGACACCCCGTGTCCTACCTGGCTGCCGTAGGTTGGATGGCCCACCAGCCGCACCGATCGCTGCTCCCGCCGGGACTTCTTCCTCCTCCAGCAGTTCTCCTTCCTCGCAGCTGCTGTCCTCGCGCCTTCCGGTCACCGTCCCAGGCCTCTGTGCCGCTCCGCCAGGCACCCCAGGCCGCCTCCGGTCTTCTTCTTGGCTGCTCCGATGGCGGCCGCCATCTTCTTCCGCCGACTTCCGGCCGTCGTCACTGACGTCAGTTCCGCTGGCGTCATCCATCCGCGCCGCCGTCGACGTGCTCGCGCACGCGCTGTAGCGGCCGTCCCTCCCAGACCCGGACTTGGGCCTGGAGGCGTGGCCTCCCGACTGCTGCTGTAGCAATGGCGCTGGCCCTCCTCCAGGAGGCAAGATGGCGCCCACACGTGGCAGGTCACCGGCCGCTTCAACGACAAGGCCGGTACCCGAGGACCGCATTCTCCCACGTCGGACGGCTGCCCCGACCGGAGCATCGCCAGCAGCAGCCGCCTGGTGTCCTTCTGGTTGGATGGTCCTGGAGGGGGCCGCGGATCCGGCTTGGTGAGTGCCCCCCCTCTCCTGGGACTCAGATGTTTTCGGGGATTCCTCCCAGGGCCCCTGCCCGCCGACCGTGGTGTCCGCTTGGCAGAGGGGCCTGGAGGGTCCCTAGTGGGGCTCCCAATGCGTCGTCGAGTCCGTGGGGTGTTGTCCGGGCTCAGGCGCACCGGAGGGTTAGACCTCCGAGGCCGCAACGGGGGGTCCCTACTTGTCTGGGGTCCCTGCCCTACCCCCTGCAAATTGGCTGCAATTTGGCTGTGAAGCCAGTCTGAGCCATGTAGTTCAGCTGCCTGCCTAAGCTGTTCCCACAGTTGATCTAATCCACTCATCTTTTTCAGGGTCCTGCTTCCCAACGTTTCTCCTTGCCTGCTACCTCTGGACTGGTGACCTTTCCTTGCTCCCCACCACACCAATGACCTGTACTCCACCCACCACTGCTGAACTCCAATAAGGTAAGCCCCCCTAGGTAAATATACCAACCCCCTTTGCTGACCTCTCGGTAACCCCCTTGCACCCTGTCATGTTTGCACTACGCTTACATTTCACTGCAGCTCCGTACATGTCTTCCCTTTCAAACACAATAGGAAGCAGGTCGCAGATGTTTCTGCGCATTGTGAATGATGGCCCATCGTCCACTGGGAATGGTGCTCTCCATCATATTTCACAGTCCAGCAGACAGCTGTGACATCATTTGGATAAATGGGTGAAGATAGTTCCTCAGCTGCTAGCATTTCTACGTATCCATCTGTCAGATTGTTGTGGGATCTTTCCTTGCCACATCATTAGCATTACAAATTGATCCATTCTCTGGATGCAGTACAGTCAATCAGTCAGTACCCAAGCAGGAATAACAGCAGAGCACAAGCAGTCACTGGCCACCTGCTCTGATTGCCACCAAGAAAGGAAACCGCGATATGGATGTATGCTAATATTCTTCATTAGAGTGATTGGGGGCAGCTTTGAGTTTAGTCATGATAAGCATGCACAGGAAATAGCTTTAAAATTGCTCTATCTTATTGTAGAAAATAATTTGGTATGTGGCTACATTTCAGGTAAAGATATATTAAATTGTTAACGAGAAAGAGGGTAAAGTGAAATGTGAGGAGGACAAATGTGAATACCTACAGCCGTGGCCAAAATTTTTAAATTGATACAAATATTAATTTTCACAAAGTCAGCTGCCTCAGTTTTTATAATGGCAATTTGCATATACTCCAGAATGTTATGAAGAGTGATCAGATGAATTGCAATTAATTGCAAAGTCCCTCTTTGCCATGAAAATGAACTTAATCCCATAATCCACTGCATTTGTGAAGAAGGCTTCAGGGCACCCAAGAAAGTCCAGCAAGTGCCAGGACCATCTCCTACATTTGATTCAGCTGCGGGATAAGGGGACCACCAGTGCAGAGCTTGCTCAGGAATGGCAGCAGGCTGGTGTGAGTGCATCTGTACGCACAGTGAAGAGAAGACTTTTGGAGGGTGGCCTGGTGTCAAGAAGGGCAGCAAAGAAGCCACTTCTCTCCACGGAAAACATCAGGGACAGACTGGTATTCTGCAAAAGGTACAGGGATTGGACTGCTGAGGACTGGGGTAAAGTCATTTTCTCTGATGAATCTCCTCTATGATTGTTTGGGGCATCCGTAAAAAAACACTGTCCAGAGAAGAAAAGGTGAGGGCTACCATCAGTCCTGTGTCATGCCAACAGTAAAGCATCCTGATAACATTCACGTGGGCTCACTCACAATGGATAAACACAGCAATGAATAAAGAATGGTACAAAAAGTTTCCTGAGAGCAACTTCCCCCAACCATCCAAGAACAGTTTGGTGATGAACAATGCCTTTTCCAGCATGATGGGTCACCTTTCTGTAAGGCAAAAGTGATAACTAAGTGGCTTGGGAAACAAAACATCGAAAGTTTGAGTTCACGACCAGTAAACTCCCCAGACCTTAATCCCATTCAGAACTTGTGGTCAATCCTCAAGAGGCGGGTGAACAGAAAAAAACCCACAAATTCTGACAAACTCCAAGCATTGATTATGCAAGAATGCACTGCCTTCAGTCAGGATGTGGCCCAGAAGTTGATTGACAGCATGCCAGGGCATGAAAAAAAAGGGTCAACATTGCAAATATTGACTTTTTGCATAAACTTAATGTCATTTTCAATAAAAGCCTTTGACACTTATGAAATGCTTGTAATTGTACTTCAGTATACCATAGTAATATCTGACAAAAAGATCTAAAAACGCTGAAGCAGCAGAGATTTATATTTCTCAAAACTTTTGGCCACGGCTGTACATTGTGAGGGGCTGTGTTCTCAAAAATAGTACAGGTACATTTCTTTTTATGTTTTGACAGCCCGATAAAAATGATTGAGCTTCCTTAACGCAGAATATGTCAACGTAGATTATGAGCCTGCATCACTTGGAATAATAAATATTAAAACATATTTATATGTAGCACCATCTAGTGTGCTACTAGAATAGTGCTCAGGATCCTTTTAAAAAACAATATAGTGTTCCGCACCAGGAAATTAAAATTAGCTGCAGCCTACCCTAGGTGTCCATTTCTTAGGTGATTCCAAAGTGTATCGATCAGCAAAAGAACATCAACATATAGAATCCATCCAGGTCAAAAAAAATAGGGGTAAAGTTAAAAAAAAAAATTGGTGACTCTTCACATGTGCTCCCCCCTCAGGTCCACACTCACCAAAGGGATGTACCCCTGCATCCTGATGACGTCTGCATGACAAAACGCATAGGGTGAAGCTTACAGAGTCACTGCGTCACTTCTGGTTTTGGAGTTTCTGGTCTGTGGAACGCAAGGCGTCCCATACTATTTTGTTGTAAAATGTGTACTACCTTTTGGCACTAATGTCAGTGCTTTTTACTAAACTTGTATGCAATAAACTTTTATTTAGGGATTTACACAATGGGATCCCCCTTTTTTCTTATCCATCTATATGTGAGTGCATTGAACGATCATGGGTGTCAAAGAGGGAACACAGGACAAAGAGCTGACTCCATTGTGAAGCCTTTTACCCCTGCAGGGGTACATCCCCTGATGAGTGTGGACCTGAGGGGGGAGCATGTGTGAAGAGTCACCAAATTTGTCAATTAAATTTTTTTTTTCACTTTACCACTATTTTTTATGAACTTTAAAATTGAATGGATTCTATATGTTGATGTTCTTTTGCTGATCTATGCATCTCTGAATACTTTATTAAGTGTGTTTGCCCATTTAACACATTTGCACCTTATATGATGTTGTCTTAAAGTGATAGTACAACTTTTTTTTATTTATTTTATAATTTTTTCATTTTATTATTATTTTTTTTGTTTTTTAATTCTATTTTTCATTTAATCTTCCAAGAATTTTTATTAACATTCTCTGTCACATAGCAGTGCCAATCTTACCCATATATAAATTTCTCAAATGAAACTTTTGGCTCATGGTAAAATGAGTCTTGAATCTGGGTCAAGGATTTATTGCAGGTCATGGTGGATGACTCATACAGACAGGTCCCTAGTGCCCCCCCCCCCCGGTTCTGGAAGATTGGAGACATCTCTAGAAGTTAGTGGGCGGAGGTCAGGAGGGTTGATCTGCATACTTAGGGGACTTAGTCTCAGGCAGCGGGCCTGGCAGGTTGGCTGAACCAGCCCTTAAAAATGGATGAGTCATGCTATCAGGGGAGTCGTGGAAGATTTAGTGCTGAGGAGACTGTTGGTGGCCCTAGAGGGGACCCCTGGTTTGGGGGTGGGGGAGCTCTGCCTGGGGCTGGAGCTCGGGCTGGCTTGGGATGATCCTGACAGCAGTGTGGTTTGAAAGGAGTCTTACCTAAGAAGCAGTGGGAGCAAGGAGGACAGTATGAGTACATCAGCACACTTTGTACATAGGGAAGAAGTTGTCTGTGGTTTTTGTTCTTTGATTCCATATATTCCTTCACCCCATCCGAGTTGTTATTCCTAATAAAACATAAAAACAAAGCCAAGTGTTTGACTTCTTAGGTTTGGATGCAAGCAGAGAATGAATATTGCCTGACTGTTCAGGAGTAGGGGAACCAGATACTACAAGGCTAGTGCTACATATATAATGAAAAATCACTAAGTATCCTAAATATACTCTCCAATTACCCTCTAAATAAATTAAAAAAACTAAAAAATAAAGAAAAAAAAGTAGATTCTTCAAGGAATTTTCAGCAGCTCATTAAACTTGACTCTTGAAATCACTCCTCTCTTCCCTATTTGCTACAAGTGTAAAAGACCATTTTTTATTTGGGCCACTTAATATGTAAAACCTACCGTATATACTCGAATATAAGCCGAGATTTTCAGCCCATTTTTTAGGGCTGAAAGTCTACCCCTCGGCTTATATTCGAGTCACTGCCGTCTGCCTACATGAACAGCTTGTCATGCAGACAGACGGCAGTTTTAAAAAGCCGCGCCGCCTCCTCCCGCCTGTCCGTGATAGGCGGACACTAATTTTCCCAGCAGTGCAGTGTTCCGCCTATCACGGATGCCCTGTCATTCTCATCTCATGGACGAGGATGAGAGGGCGTCCGTGATAGGCGGAACACTGCGCACTGACTGCTGGGAAAACAGCGTTCCTCCTATCACGGACGAGGACGAGGAGGAGGCGCGGCTTTTTAAATTTGCAATGGCGGTGAGCGGGGACCGAGGACCGGAGAGCGGCGAGCGGGGACCGAGGACCGGAGAGCGGCGAGCGGGGACCGAGGACCGGAGAGCGGGGACCGAGGACCGGAGAGCGGGGACCGAAGATCGGCACAGGTAGGCTGTAATGGGGACACGGGGGGGGTCTGTACAGGGGACACGGGGGGGGGGGGTCTGTACAGGGGACAGGCAGCTGCAGATGGGCATTGCTGGCCCTCTTTTCCACTTACAGTAGCTGCTGCATTTTGTACCCTCGGCTTATACACGGGTCAATGCAGGTTTCCCATTTTTTTGTGGTGAATTAGGGGTCTCGGCTTATACTCGGGACGGCCTATAGTCGAGTATATACGGTATATTTCTTTTGGCTTAGAAGTTCACTGCTATGCCATTTCCTATTCCTTCATCCATGTCAGTGTATCAGGAACTGACAGTTCTGTTTTATGTTTTCCTCTATTTTCCTGGAATAGCCTGAAGTTTCAGAGACCCCATAGATGATTGCCAATACGTGTTGGAAACTACAGTCACATAACCCATGAAAATTGTTGACCTTTTACAAATAAAAGGCATATGTTTGAAATGAAACACAAGAATAAAAGCTTTTTCAATAATTTATGCAACAAAAATATCAATAGATTTAGTAGAGTACTGTAGAAAAAGTAGGTATAACCTTGAGATATGACTTTCTGTAGCCATTTTGTATAACTCCACCAGTTTTCTCAATGCGAAGTTCCTTCAGTTCCAAGATGTCAGATCATTGACTAATGCCCCATACACATGAGCGGAATTTCTGTCCGAAAAATCTTGGATGGTTTTTCAGACGGAATTCCGCTCAAGCTTGTCTTGCATACATACGGTCACACAAAAGTTCTCTGAACTTTTGACTGTCAAGAACGCGGTGACGTACAACACTACGGTGAGCCGAGAAAATTAAGTTCAATGCTTCCGAGCATGCGTCGAATTGTTTCCGAGCATGCGTGATTTTTTGCGCATCTGAATTGCATACAGACGATCGCATTTTCGTATAGGAACTTTTCCCAACCGAAAAATAGAGAACATGCTCTCAATCTTTTTCTGGCTGGAATTCCGCCAGCAAAAGACCGATGGAGCATACACACGGTCACATTTTCCGACAAAAAGCTCTCATCAGAGTTTTGCTGGCGGCATTTCCTATCCTGTGTATGCGGCATATGGCAGTCCATAACCCTCCATTTTATCTTTTTAAGCCATTCCTTGGTAAATTTTCTAACATGTTTCAGATCATTATGGCGCAGAAAGACCCATTTCAAGTTCAACTTAAACTTTTGGATGGATGGGGGGAGATTTACCAAAACTGGTACACACAGAATCTGGTGCAGCAGTGCATAGTAACCAATCAGCTTCTAGGTTTTACTGTCAAAGCTTAATTTAACAACAAGCTGAATTTAGAAGCTGATTGGTTACTAAGCACCAAATTCTTTGTGCACCAGTTCTGGTAAATCCTCATCTAGGTATCACATTCTCATCAAGCATATTTTTGTATGATGTAGAATGTATTATTGACTCAAAGACAGTTTCTGAAGCTGCAAAGCAATCCCAAGTCACAACCTATTCACCACAATGCTTCACAGTTGTTATGAAATTATTCTCCAGAAATATTGTCTTTCGTTTCTAGTAAACATGTCTACTGTTACTGTGAAAAAAACAACTCTGTATTTTATTGATCAATCTTCAGCACATTGTTCCAGAAGGCCTTTATGTTCAATTGTAATCTTAAGCTGGGCAAAGACGTTGTTGGCTGAATGAAAAAATAAATAAACAGATTCCTACATCCACACAATTGAGGTGGATTATGAAATCCACCAAGCCGGGACATTCTCCCACTGCCATCAGAATACACTAATCAGAGACTGCAGCCACCAATCAACAACATTTTCCAGTGTGTCCGTTCGACAGAAGTTGATCTAACGATCGACTTCTGTAGAACAGGAACAGCCACACAAAGCTCGAAATCCGACCATTTTCTGCTGAACCAACTGAATTTCGATCAATCTATGCCCAGCATTAATCTAATGTTCTTTTTGGGCAGCAAAGGCTTTTTCTTTATACACCTCGCATGCAAAATCTTTCTGATTGTAAATGCAGCTGCAAGAACATGTTTGGGTTCAATTTGCTGGGCTTGTAAGTCCTGAATAAATTAGCAGTTGTTTGAAATCTACCCCTCATGTAGATTTTTCCTTACTGTGGAGAGGAATGGAATTTAAAATCATTTGGCAATCTTTTTGAATCCCTTTTCTGACTCCTAGGTAACCTTCTTACTGAAGGCCTCTATTGATCTTGGCATGATGACACCACACACATCAAAAGCAAAGAGAACACCAGACCCTATATGTCTAAGGTTTAAGTAAGACAGGTTCCACCTGCAATCTACCGAAGGACGGTCTAATAATTGGCACCTCGTCTGGAACATTTGATACTAAATTCATGGATTTGAAGTGGTGGTAAATGTAGGGGTATCTTTACTTTTTCCATATGACAAATCAGCTTTTTTTTAATTTAAATCATGAAAATGAATATATAGCGTACATTTTTTTCTGCCAATAGTTTGACTATACTGTACCTCAATGCACATAAAGCATAGAGATTGCACAGTCACCATCCAATAATACATATTTTATGGGGTGCAGCCAACCATGGGAAATACCCTCAGTGCACCATCATATGAAAAAAACAATCATTGGGATAACATTTTTCATTACATAATTTGTTGGTTTTCTTTAAAAGAAAAACTAATGTTCCTTGGTTCCTTTTCTTTGTAACATTGAATACATTGTCTGGAAATTTTCTTTGTATATCACTTATAATTATTTTGGTTCTTTTTATTGTCTTGAACGCAGGCAAAACAAATTGTCGCATCGGAGGCAGACATTACTTCGGGAAAAAAACAGGAGGCAAACTAACCGAGGGCCAGCTTATATGTTCAGTGACCGTTCTACCAGCCTATCAGCGGAAGAGGAGCGGTTTTTGGATGCTGCAGAATACGGCAACATTCCTGTGGTTCGGAAGATGATTGAAGAATGTCCCTCTTTAAATGTCAACTGTGTGGATTACATGGGCCAGAATGCTTTGCAGTTAGCGGTTGCCAATGAGCACTTGGAAATTACAGAACTTTTACTGAAGAAGGAAAACTTGGCACGGGTGGGAGATGCTTTGCTTTTAGCTATCAGTAAAGGATATGTAAGGATAGTAGAGGCTATTCTTGGCCATCCGTCGTTTGCTGAAGGCAAGCGACTTACGACGAGTCCTAGCCAGTCGGAATTCCAACACGACGATTTCTATGCATATGATGAAGACGGAACTAGATTTTCTCAAGATATCACGCCTATTATTTTGGCTGCTCACTGTCAGGAATATGAAATAGTTCACACCCTTCTGAGAAAGGGAGCCCGAATTGAGAGGCCTCACGATTATTTTTGTAAATGCAGTGAATGTAATGAAAAACAAAAATATGACGCCTTTAGCCACTCCAGGTCCAGGATCAATGCATATAAGGGACTTGCAAGTCCTGCCTATCTATCGTTGTCCAGCGAAGACCCTGTTATGACAGCTTTGGAGCTCAGTAATGAGTTGGCTGTGTTAGCTAATATTGAGAAGGAATTCAAGGTGGGTGCAGTACTGTGAGGGGTGCTCCTCTCAAGGTGTTAGATGAGCTTCCAGGGCGTGGTAGAAAAGGTTTCTCCTCAATGTCTCTTGTTGATTGCTCTCTGGAGGAGATAGTGAGCAGTGAAACACAATGATCATATTTTCACGTACCACCTCCTTCCATCTGTGTATGCAGAGTGCATCGGATAAGCTCCTAAGTGCTCTCACCTTGGAACAGAGAATCTGTTACTTTGTTACTGTTGCAAGACTGACCCCGTCTACTGATTCTCAACTGTTGCACTTCCTTCTGTAAATACCCAGTGCTTCTAAATATGGTGGAGAATGTGACCCCCCTTGGTATGAGCAACTTGGCCCCAACACTATCATATGAAGAGGAGGAGAATGTTAGCCCTGTCTATGCTCCAACACCAATTGGCTTGAAGCTTACACAGGGTTAGGATTCCTAGCTCTGATAGTGGAACAAAGCTATTGGGAAGCACAGGAAAAGTGGGTATGAGTGGGTAGGAGTACTGTAGTTCTTACAAGAGAACCCGTCACTTTCACCTAAGTTGGTATTAAAAAGAACAACCATTTAATACCTCTCTCTGTATCAGTAAATAGACTACAGAGGGTGGTCAAACATGTGTGCAATCCACACAGGACTACACAGCACTCTGCAGAATGAAATATCAGTTATAGTAGTTTATATGCTGGTATTTATCCTTATGCCCCGTACACACGGTCGGAAATTCCAACCACAAAATCTGTCGGAATTTCTCCGTCGGATTTTGTCCGACACTGGTGTTGCATACACACGGTCGGACAAAGTTGTCGGAAAATCCGATCATTTTGAACGTGGTGACGTTCGTTGCGTACGACGGAACTACGTAGAGGCTAGTAGTCAATAGCTTTGGTCTCGTAATTTGATCTGAGCATGCGTGGCACTTTGTCCGTCGGAATTCTCTACACACGATCGGAAACAGTCTGATCGGATTTTGTTGTTGGAAAATTTGAGAGCAGGATCTCAAATTCAGAATTCGTTAACTCCAAATTTCCGAACTTTTCAATTTCCGAAATTCCCGAATTTCAAAATTTGTGAAATTACGAATTTCCGAAACTTCCAAAATTTCCGAAATTACGAATTGACGAATGTCGAATTTTCGGATTTCCGAATTTCAAAATTTGTGAAATTACGAATTTACGAATTTACGAATTGACAAATTTCGAATATTTTCGGATTTCCGAATTTTCGAATTTTCGGATTTCCGAATTTTCGAATTTCCGAATTTCAAATTTTCAGATTTCCGAATTTTCAGATTTTCGAATTTCTGAATTCCGATTTTTTTTTTTTTTCGGAATTCCGAATTTTCGGAATTCGGAAATTCAAAAATTAAAAAATCAGAAAAAAAGAAAGAAAATCAGTTTAATTCTAAATAATAACTAACTATTAAATTATAGGTATTGGAATTCCCTTTCAAAATTTGTCTGTTAGTGAACGTAACGAGTACGAGTTACGTATTATCTGAAATAACGAATGCCGCATCTAACCAAATGGAACGTAACGATCTAATAATAATAAATAACAATAATAATAATAAAACCTTTTTATTATTTTTAATTATTTATTATTAATTATTTATTATTAATTTGTTTCGTTCCATTTGGTTAGATGCGGCATTCGTTATTTCAGATAATTCGTAACTTCGGATAAATTCGTACTCGTTAATTTAATAGTTAGTTATTAATTAAACTGATTTTCTTTCTTTTTTTCAGATTTTCAAATTTTGGGATTTTCAAATCTTTGAATTCCCAAATTCCGAAAATCCGAAAATTAGGAAATTTGGAGTTCCGAAAGTCCAAAAATTCGGAATTCCGAAAAACCGAAAATCCAAAATTCGGAAATTCGATAATTCGGAAATCCGAAAATTCGGAATTTCGGAAATTCAAAAATTCGGAATTTCGGAAATTCAAAAATTCGGAATTTCGGAAATCCGAAAAATAGAAATGTGAAAATTCCTAATTATTGGGGGCCCATACCATGGGAAGTGGGGTCAGGAGGTGATGAGATTTGACTTTGCAACTCAACATCTAAATTTGTGTATTAAATGGCCCAGATTGGCGAACTCCCAGAACTCTCCAGGAAATGAAATAAGTCATCTGATATTGCTGTGTGACTACTATTGATTGATTGCCTGAATTTTATAGATTTTAGCTAAAGACAAGTCTACTTTAGTAACAGTGTTATACACTTAAACCTTCACTTTTTTTTTTCATAATACACAAACTCTCTATGGTGTAATAGAAACAGATGGGGGATACTTGATAAGGTGGTTTATAAATTAAATAAAACTCCAGGCAGCTGGAGATAAGAGAGGATTTTCTATAGTATTGCTTATGAATATGCAAGCGGCATAGTGTCTGGATTTGCATTCTGCAATGCAAGACTTGTCATGGCAGATACAGTACACAATTAGGGCTTCATCAACATTAAATGGCCACTGGGGCTGTTAGGGTAATAATATTTAAAATCCTGGTTAATCAACAGTTTGATAATTACTGGAAGATTGTGATGCAACATCAAATATTTATAACCTGTAATGAGCCTCGAAATTTGGCATTTCTCACAATATTAGCTAGCTAGAGGTAAAATCAAGGTTTTCATTATAGACCCGGCTATGAACATGCAATGTTATCATCTGACCCAGTGTTTTTGAACTAAAAGACAGGCAAAAAATATTGTCTAAATACAAGAGGCATGGGTATTGTTATTTGATTCTTGGTGTCCATTGTGTATTTCTTCTATAGATGTGCACAAATCCATCATGAAACTCCTGCACTTTGCCTCTTTGCAGGATTTTTTTGTTATTAAAACCGGTCAAGTTGCTTTCTATCTCCTTGTGCAGGGTGACTGGCCTTGTATCCGCTCATTCTATAGTTTTCTACAAGCCGCCTATAGTGGGCGGGCCTGCTGGGTCCCTCCCATTGGTCTGCTCCCGGCACAGTTAATATACAGCCCATATACTGCTAATTTTACAGGGTGATATCTGGTTTTGCAAAGATATTTGCTGCACACAAAGTGAATTTATATCCTTTGTGACTATTGAAAGTTTTTGTAGCCGGAGTTTAGATTTAAAGACCTCTCAGAAAAGGTTCAAGTTTGAAAATCTTGTTTGATCACTTATTTTCCTGCATTTGCCCTTTCTCCTTCCTTCCAGTTCTTTGTCCAAGAGTACATGTTCATGTGACAGGTGGCACATCATCATGGCATGGGAACTTGGATCATGCTAGCACATTTGTCAGCCCTTTTGTCTGGGACCAGCTCAAAGAAAAAAGTTTGAAAGTAAAAATTGCATTAAAGCCAATCTGTGCTTTCTCCATGCAGGACAAAACAATTTAGTATTAATTTTATTGTCCCAAGCAGCACACCCCCCTGCCTCTCTGCTCAGCCATTGTAAGTGAAGAAAATACCCTACACTTCCAAGTATGGAGGAGAATTTGTGTGGTGCTACCCCGCAAGGGCCTCTGAATTTAACTGGTTCTTCTCCAAACAGTCCAGAGGCCGCCAGTCACCCAAGCAACCACCCATTCACTCTGGCTCCAATAAACAGTCTAGGGCAGTGATGGCAAACTTTGGCACCCCAGATGTTTTGAAACTACATTTCCCACGATGCTCAACTACACTGCAGAGTGCAGGAGCATCATGGGAAATGTAGTTCCAAAACATCTGGGGTGCCAAGGTTCGCCATCACTGGTCTAGTGCGTGTCTTTTTAAGATTTATTGCTTGAAGAACTTGTAACAGGAGAGGGATTGGGGCATGGGATACTCCAAAATGAATAGCAAACGACAGAGGACAGTCTTCTCCCAAAATAAATGTGAATACTGAACAGTCTATTCACTCACAGCTAAAGACCATGGGGGTAAATTATTCTGCCATCTGGTTATCGTGTTCCAATGTATAACTGCTGGTACCCAGTGTAATCCTCAGAACACTACACAGCCACAGGGATAACTTTTAGGGTCTTTACTTACAAGTCCCCAGGACAGCTGCCTCCTTTCAGCTTCTTACAGACACCACTCAATGAGGAAGACAATCATTCTCCAGACCAGATCCTTTGAAGAAAGTTTGCTCTCAGATCCAGGTTGCTTCTAGGGCCCAGCACTTCAGCTCCTGAAACTTTGTAGAACAGCAACCCAGCCCTTAAAGTAGTTGTAAAGGCTCAAGGTTTTTTACCTTCATGTATTCTATGCACTAAGAAAAAAAACCTTCTGTGTGCAGCAGCCCGCCTAATACTTATCTGGTCCCCAGCTTGATCCAGCGATGTGCAAGAGAGCCTCAGTTTTCTGGGGACTCTCCCTCCTCACTGGTTTAGACAGCAGCAGGAGCCATTGGCTCTCGCTGCTGTCAATCACAGCCAGTGAGCCAATGAAACCGTGGCTCTGTGTGTGAATGGACATGAGAGCAGCAGCTCGGGTGAGAGCCTGCTTGGGTGCCCCCCATAGCAAGCTGCTTGCTGTGGGGGGCACTTAGCAGGAGGGAGGGGTCAGGAACACCGGTGAGGGGACCTGAGAAGAAGAGGATCAAGCCTGCTCTGTGCAAAACCACTGAACAGAGCAGGTAAGTATAACATGTTTGTTAATTTGAAAAAGAATCAGCCTTCAATATTACTTAAAGCTGCCTCAGGGGCAACAGCCCCTGAGGCCCTGGGAAAAGATGATTCCTGGGAAAAGATGATTCCTGGGAAAAGATGATCTCTCCAGTGTTCCAGACTATTTAACTGATCAGCCACCATCTGGGCGCACCTCCCCAGGGATTGGCTAGGCCCTGATCAATATTCAGATTGGCCATTTTTTTAATTCTCCCTCCATATGCTTCTTTCAGATGCAGACGGAAGCAATCAAAACTCTCAGTATAAGAAACTCTGAACAGACCAGGCCAAACAATCTCTGCTCCCTTGATTACAGAAGTCCAAAAAAATGTACCTAGCAGCCTAACTAGGAAGGTGCTACATGTGACTCACTCTTCTTTCTCTTATGCTAATGCTTAATGACGGCAGTGCTGTTATATAAGGGGGGGGTGGGGGGGTGGGTGTCCTCTGCCCTGTGCAAGCTTCTACAAGAGTGACTTACAGCTTACAACAGGGTTTCCTTGCTTCCTTCCCAGTGGCTGAGCAGAGAATCAGGAAAGCAAAGCAAAGGTATGTCCACTTGGGTAGGGCACCTACATACTTACCGGTATGTAATAGTGCAGGACGTTTGTACTGCAGTCATTGTTTTATAACTGCATTTATGCACTAGAAATGCATTAAAAGGTGTATATTTTTTAGTTACGGTACCATAAATGACAACATGATGTTACATGGTCCATTGAGGTCAAAATGCCACCTTAGAGACTCAAGTTCATCAGAAGAGCATAGTACAATATGCAATAAGGCCCTATTCAGACTTTCACTTGTTCTGAGGTGCATTACCACATATTGCATTAAGGCAGCCCTTTCTCTTTTGATTGGGCTGCCCAGGCACCACAATGCAGGCTATGCATGTTGCAATTGATTCACCCTATGCATTGTAATGCAGTATAGTGCATGCAAATTGTGGTGGGTTGCCATTTAAAATGAATGGCACCACAACTACACATTGTACACCACACCATGTTTCATGTGTTACCAGAAAAAAAATATATATATATAAATTCATGGTAGCAGGCAGCACCACGGATGTTTTCATACCTATTTGGGTGCATGCTGAGTTTGGGACCTTGTGGAGTGTGTATACCTCTTGTGGTTCCTGTGGAAGAACTGAGCTGCATTTCCAATATACTTATGATGTGGACACTTTGTGATGGACTTTGTAGAGAAACAATTTGTATCCAAGTTACTGCTGAATAAAATAACACCTTCTACAGTAACCAGCGATGTAGCCCTAAGAAGCTTTGCCAACCCTCCCCATCTCTTTGGAAATCAATGCAGTATGTCTTTCACCTTTCATCTTCTTTTTGCATAGGCTAACCATGACTTATCCCTCCTTGGCACGACCAACTGATCTAGTGTCTAGACCTAGGGAACACTTACTAATGTATGGACCATTTTTGCTTTATAGTATTTAATGTAAAGATAATTTTATGAATTAGGACACCATGATATCATCTCCTAGGAAATGATTTACACATTTCTGGAACATTAGAGGGCTAGACCATCCAAGGATGCCAAAACCTTTCCGCAGATGCCAACAAACAGAATACTTAGCTGATTTTTGTTTTATTAAAATATTTTGAGGATTGCAGAAAGATCAGATTGATTTACTTTTCCAGGTTCATTAACCTACATCAATGTAATTTTACTATGTTTAATGTATTTGAAAAAGTAGTACTACCACTGGGTCTCCCCCTTCTGCAGAAGGGCAAGTTAAACTTGAAGGTGGTAAGGAGCAATGTTAAGAATTCTTACCATCTGAGCCATAGAGAGGCAACAAATAAAAGTCAGCTGGTGGCATTTGGTCCGTTTTTGGTGGACTCGCCCTTTCTAAAGGTTTCTTTTAATAATTATTATTATAGTATTAGCTATATTTTGACTAAACTGCACTGGTTTGAGGTCTATTTATTATGTTTTGCCCATCCTGTGAGCTATGATTTATTTCAGCCGTACAGGCATGCTTTTATGAACTGAAATAAGATACACATAACATGGTTGGTAGTAATATACGAGGGTTCTTCAAAAGTTTCTGTACTTTTTTCAAACTCTTTTTAATAATTGCAGAAAATTTTTGAAGACCCCTCGTATTAAATATTTCATGATTATTTGACATCAAATACAGTACAAAACATTTATTGTCAATGTATTGCAAACCAAATGAGGCCACAACAAAATAAAAGGTCCATTACATACCAAGGAGAAATTTTTGTTGTGGTCATATAAACTTAAACTTCCAGGTCCTGACCAGCTCAGCGTTACCCAACCTCCTCCCTAAAGCTAAAATTGCACATCATAAAGTAATCCAAGTCACTCCCCAGTGATTTACTGTATTTTAGGTATGTTAGAGATTACAGACTTATGAGGACTAGCACAGACAATGGAAATATGACTATTAAATATGACCATGTCTTATATTGCTATTCACCACTAAACAGAAGAAAATCCTGTACAAATGGAATGCATACTTTCATATACTTAGTAACAACAATAATAATATAGTACTGACTATGGACCTTATAAATACAATAAATTATCTAGTGCCCATTGTGTACCAAAAGCCGGTGCTATTCTGGTCTCACATTTTGGAATTAGGGTCATGTCAGACTGACAATTCCCTGAATTACTGAAATTCCGATTCCACTATTACTAGTTGAAGGTGCTTCACCACTGCTCAGTGGCCAAAGAGGTAGCAACATATCACCAGTTCAAGCAAGAAGGAAGTGACTCCACTTGATAATGTCCCATGAATTTTAGCAATTTTGTCACTGACAAAGTGCGCCAGTGACAAGAACTGCCTATCTGACATGGGCCTAATCTATTTATTCAAAGTTTTCCAAGAACAAGTAAAATAAAGATATGTTACAATACATCCAAAGAATGCTGTGTGAGCATACATAGCTCTGAAGGTGTTGTAATACAGTTCTTCAGGAGGGAGGGGGGTGCAGATACCTGTATATTACAGGTATCTGCACCCACTTCCAGGACTAGCTAGTCGAAGCTGGCCCGCCCATATCCAAAGATGCCCCGTTGTGTCTTGGGAAACACACAGTTCCCTGGACACAACGGGGACCAATAAAGACGAGCAGCGCAACTCGCGCATGCACAGTAGGGAACCGGGCAGTGAAGCCGCAAGCTTCACTTCCTGATTCCCTGACAGAGGATGGCGGCGGGGGCAGCCAAGAGACAAGCGATCGCTCGTCATCTTCTGCCGACATCGCTGGAACCTGGAACAGGTAAGTATCCATTTATTAAAAGTAGCTGCAGTATTTGTAACTGCTGACTTTTAAAAAAAATAATTCAGGTGGACCTCCTCTTTAACTTGTATGCATTGGGAAAAAGTGGTTCTCATATGAACACAAGTCTGTTGACACAGGCCCTAAGTAAAGTGGGGGGCAAATCAGCTTTTACATTAGGCATTTGGAAAAGCTGCCTACTTTGGGAGATTTCCCCTTACTTCTTGTTCAGGTGACAACTTTCCCCTTCACTTTCTACCATCACCAGAACAAGATGCGAGGGTTAACCCTCCTAACAAAGACTCAGAAAGCAAAATAAATCTCTAGCCCTTCCTTTCTCCATCCATAGCTAAAAACACATTTTATTCCTTTTTGGGAATACAGTGAGTTACACAGCGTTACATTAGGTTAGCGGAAAAAAAAAAAAAAGTCCATCAAGAGGAATTTATTCTAACACTGCTGTGAATTTTTCCTCTTAGGCAAAATAAAAAATCTTTTTGAACCCATCAGTAGAAGTCACAATATTTGCCTGGTCCAATCACTGACAAATTCTGCTAATGTGCCAATGTTGTGTAGCCAAGTCCCGGGCCCCCTTTGGTCTAATGAGAGCCTCCAGAGTTAGGGATAGCTGACACAGGGATAGCTGTGTAGAGTGAGTTACAAGGCATGGTGGGTGTAGTGCAAGGTCGATTCATGGGCACCAGACACTTCTTGAATGCAAAGAGATTTATTGTCTCTTAAAGAGGAAGTAAACCCTGATGGGTTTTACTTCCTCTTTATTTGCCTGCAAAGGTAAAGCATAGTAGCCCATTATGTGTCTCTTATCTGAAAACGAAGCCTGCGATGTCACCACTGTCCCCACTAGCAGCGAGCGTCCATCTTCTCCCCTCTTCCTTCCGGGGCCACGAACCCCGGCTCTGTGACTGGCCGGAGTCGCGTGACATCACTCCTGTGCATGCGCACGGGAGCCGCCAGTCACACTATCAAACAGTGCTTAATCATAGCTCATGATTATGTACTGTTTGATAGTGTGAAACGCATCAACTCTTCTGTCCATTCTGCTGTGGCATGAATTTTTTGGTTCCTTTTGACGAATAAAGGCTATTTTTTAGAGTACGGCTGTCCATAATATTTATCAAATTTCATGACCCCCTTTAGAAACGGCATGATCTACCCTTTCTAAAGTGCGCATGTGCCGTAGACATCGGCGCACGGCTTTATTGTAAATGGACCATGGAGGTTTAGGAGATATTTCCAGCACCTACAGGTAAGCCTTAATATAGACTTACCTGTAGATAAAAGTGATTGTACAGGGTATACAGCCACTTTAAACAGAACTGTGGGAGAGAGGGTTTAGGACCAGGACACCCTTTAGTAGTTGCAAAGGTTAATTAGCAGACTCCGAGACTTCTATAGGTAGACAGCCATGCAGGGAAAGGCACCCAGCCGGGTACCACATCTGCATGTGTAGACATGCTGTCTCCTATGGCAACAATCTTACACAGTTCCTAACAAAGGTTACAATGAACTCTTTCACTTCCTCTACAATCTCCTCTTGTAGATCTTCACTCAACCGAGCTCCCAGTCTCTCTCACTAGACTCGCTGATGCACTGCCACTGGATCTCTCCTCCAATCTTCTCACTGAGTATCTTCCTCCAGCGTCGCCTCCACGTCCCTGCTGGGTCCCTAGCTTGGCTTTCAGGATACTCCTCAAGCGTCACCCCACTGGCCTGCTTGGTCCCTGGCTTGACACACAAGGCTGTTCTGCAAGCGTTACCTCCACTGGCTGGGTCCTTGGCTTGACATCTACTGAAGTTTCCCAATTCTTTACCATCCCCGGTTGGTGAGAATACTGCTCTGGTACTTGCTTCAGCTACTCACTGTTGTCCCTGGTAAAAAAAGTGGATGGCCCCTTATTGGCGACAGCTTCCCTTCTCTTCCCCACCTCCGACCATGACAGGTTCTCTGGCTGGCAGAACCATCCCTTCTGGTTGGACTGCAAGCTGCAGTCCCAACCTTATGCTTCCCCCTTTGCTTCTGGATAGGCGCTCAGACAGCCTAGCAGCCAGATGTCCCTGGGATAGGCCTCAGGCTCTAGCAGCCCGGGGCAGCACAACACACGTCCACGCAGACAGCAGTCCAGGTGGCACAGAACCCTGATCACCTGACCTCACCCAAATAAATACGCTCTCCCAGCAGGCCAAGGGACCCAAAAAGATCCCTGTCCATTGGCTGGGATACCCCATCTATTCCTAATCTGTCCTTGCAATGCCCTTGTCTTATCTAATGCCACCAGATAGGGATGAGCCGAACACCCCTCGAATTGGTTCGCAGCAGAACATGCGAACAGGCAAAAAATTAATTTGAACATGCGAACACCGTTAAAGTCTATGGGACACGAACATGAATAATCAAAAGTACTCATTTTGAAGGCCTATATGCAAGTTATTAAAAAATCACCATTTTATTTTTTAATTTTGGCAAGGGGTTCCCCTTAAAATGGAGGATCTGGTATGGATTTTGAGGGGGACCCCCGCGCAATTTTTTTTTTTTTACATTTTGGTTCAGGTTTCCCCTTTATATCCATACCAGACCCAAAGGGACTGGTAATGGACTGGGAGGATCCCATGTCGTTTTTTAAATGACTTCATTTATCTGTATTGCCGGGACCGACAATTCATTATAGCCACGAGTAGTTTTAAATGACTTTTTTTCCTTTAGAAATGTAATTTTGTTCTCGGACTGTTATAAACACGGGAAACATGCACCACTTTACAGGCATACTATAGACACCCCCCAGGTACGAAATTTAAAGGAATATTTCACTTTTATTGTTTCACTTTAAGCATTATTAAAATCACTGCTCCCGAAAAAACTTCTGTTTTTAAAACTTTTTTTGCATTGATACATGTTACCTGGGACAGGGCCCAGGTCCCCAAACACTTTTTATGACAATAACTTGCATATAAGCCTTTAAAATTAGCACTTTCTCCCATAGACTTTTAAAGGGTGTTCCGCGGCTTTCGATTCTGCCGCGAACACACCAAATTGTTCGCTATTTGGCGAATAGGCGAACACCCGATGTTCGAGTCAAACTTACATTCGACTCGAACATCAGGCTTATCCCTACCACCAGATACCCAGCCATCTAGTGACAGAAGAGAGAAGTGCAGCAATTCCAGAATTAGGGTGGAATCGATTGATCTCCTATCAGTTGGCCAAGGCAACTATACCTGGCAGGTAAATTTACTAGAAACCCTGCCTAAACATCAGGGTGCTACAGTTAGATATAATATTTTATTATAATTATTCACACCAAAGTTAGAAGGTTGACTTTATACAGGGTTAGAATTCTAGCCCACATAGGCCGTAATTTAGCTTGGCGTGTAGGCCAGTGGTCCAACAGGGGTGGTCAAAAGGAAGAAGGAAAAAAAATGTATAACTTATTGGCTATATGTACAGTATGCAAGCAGTAGAATTAGATAAATAGTGTGAATTGCCAAATATTTTTTTTGGTTAACGATAAATGGGTTATTGGAAATTATCAGGAGATAAGTTGTATTACCGGTTTGGAGATCGTATTCTCACTTGCAGGACAGTTATGGGTATAATGTCTCCTCAACTGGAAAACCATCACTTACAATGTGCCTCAACACAGTAATTCTGAGTTCATAAATACTGATCCATAAAAGATACTTGATTGATTGCTCTGTTATTATCCTGTGGTCTAGAATCTTTTACTTGTCAATTCTCAGCAAGTGTTTGAGAGATTCACATAACTATGTCCTACACACTAATACCCTCTATGAAGGGACTTGACACAGGATGGGAGGAAGCTTTGATTAAGGCCTCTGTTTCTTTGTTTTATTTTTCAGTCTTCTGTCTATTTTGTATTACCTCTTGAATATGTTTTACATGTTTTTTAGAATGACTACAAAAAATTGTCTATGCAATGCAAGGACTTTGTTGTTGGGCTTCTTGATTTGTGCAGAAACACAGAGGAGGTGGAAGCCATTTTAAATGGTGATGTAGACTTGAACTGCAGCAGCACAGATGCTAATGGCCGGCCCAGCCTCCGTCGCTTAAAACTCGCTATTAAATACGAGGTTAAAAAGGTAGGTGTAAAATGTAACTGTGTGTAAGTATTGATCATTACTATCAGGGCTTTTTTTCAGCGGGAACGAGGGGGAGTTCTGGCACCTCCAGCACATAATCTATGTACTGGCAATGTGGGCTTGGGTGTGCTTGATGGTCTATTAAAGCTGACTGCTGGGGATCTATTGTAGGTGGGGGTTGTAGTGTTGTTGGGAGGGTATCAGTTGTTGCTGGATGGATGTATCATTGCGGTGGGATCTACTGTTGCTGGCAGGGGATCTTTGCCCTGGGGTTCTTATGTTGTTGGGGAGGATCCACTGTTGAGGAGGGAGGGTTTATTGATGCTGGTGGATCTATTGTTTCTACCAGTGGTGTATTGTTGCTGGCGGGGATATGTTGTTTCTGGGGATCGGCTGTTGCTGGGAGGTCTATTATTATTAACCTGGGGGTGTATTTTGTTCCTGGGGGAAGGGTCTATTGTTGCTGGGTTGGATCTATTGTTACTGGGGGATCTGCTGTTTTTGGGGGGGGGTCTGTTCTCATTAATCAATTCCATTTAAATTACTTACTACCACAAAATGGCTCCGTATTCTCTAAAAGGAGCAGTAGTTGTAGCTGAACAGGGTTGGAGACAAGGGATGGTGCTCAGAGGTAGGTAAGGGGGGAGAGAGTACCTGTACTTATTTTTTGAGAACCTTGACACGGACATCTTTGATGTGGGAGTTGGTTGTCACTTCCTGATATTTCACAGTTGGCTCCCCACTGTGCTTGTGCAAGATTGTACAGCTCTTTCAGACTGGTCCCGCAGCCTCCTGGGATATGTGACATGTTCCAGGAGGTTGCAGGCAGGCTGGGGAAGGGGTTGGGGGAGGCAGGTGGGGCCAAGCTGATACATTCTGATGTCCTAAAGTGGGAAACAGAAAAACTTTGATCCCAGGAAAAAAAAAACACAAATTGTGTTATGGGGGGGGGGGGGGGGGGGGGTGGCAATGAGCATAAGGCCGCATACACACGATCGGACTTTCCGGCGGGATTTCCGCTGGACTAGAGTCCGCCGGACATCCCAACCGTGTGTGGGGCTCCGGCTGACTTTTTCCTCCCAAAAGTCCGGCGGACCTAGTTTTAAGTTTTGACTTAAAATTGTCCGCCGGACTCAGCAGTCCGGAGGACAATCCCGCCGTCTGTGTGCTAGTCTGTGGGACTTTTGAAATGAACAGACTTTCCTCACACACGGAGGAAATTCCGTTCATTTAGAACGTGACTCCAGGTAGACGGGACTAGCGAAGGAAGTCAATGCCGCCTCGCTAGCCCCGTCACCTGGTATGGATTTAAAGGGGAATCCCTACGCCGAAAAAACGGCGTGGTGGTCCCCCCCAAATCCATCTCAGACCCTTATCCGAGCGCACAGCCCGGCCGGTCGGGAAGGGGGTGGGGACGATCTAGCACCCCCCCTCCTGAGCCGTACCAGGCCGCGTGCCCTCAACATGGGGGGGTGCCCTGGGGAAAGCACCTTGTTCCTATGTTGATGAGGACAAGGGCCTCTTCCCGACAACCCTGGCCGTTGGTTGTCGGGGCCTGCATGCGGGGGGCTTATCGGAATCCGGGAGCCCCCTTTAATAAGGGGGCCCCCAGATACCGGCCCCCCACCCTATGTGAATGAGTATGGGGTACCATGTACCCCTACCCATTCACCTAAGGGAAAAAGTGTAAATAAAAAAAACAACACAACTTTTTAAAATACTTTATTGCACAGCTCCGGGGGTCTTCTTCCGTCTTGGGGGGGTCTTCTCGCCAGACTCCTCTGCTATCTTCTGCTATTTTACTAGCTCTTTCACTAGCGGAGGAACCCGGCTTTCTTCTTCGTCGCCGCCGCCGCCGCCGTCTGGGGGTCTTGTTCCAACTTCGGGGGTCTCTTCTGTTCTTCTTGCCGGGCCTCCGCTTTCTTCTTCCAGCTCTTTTACGAGCGGTGGCCCGGGCTTGTGTTGCCGTCGCTGTCGCCTTCTGCTTCTTCTTCTTCTGCTTCTTGTTCTTCTTTCTTCTTCCGATGTTGACACGACACTCTTTCTGGCCGTAATGGCAGAGACACGATGTGCTGTGACTTATATAGGGACAAGGGGAGGGGCCACCGTCTCATGTCACATGGTGACCCCGCCCCCATATGATGTCACAGTCCTAGCATCCTCCGGGACTGTGACATCATAGGAAAAGTCCGGGCGTGTGTGGGTAAGTCAAAACATTCGGAAAGTCCGGCGGATTGTCTGATCGTGTGTACGTCGCAGAACTTTCACTTTAAAATCAAGATCCACTTCCATTTGGTAAACATTTTGGTTGGACTCTGATGGCAACAGGAAAAACTATTGTGTTCTTTACATTTCTTTATATACTCTGTATATTGCAACGTGTATAAGCAATATTTTGGTATTCAAAACACAAGCGCAATGCAATTAAAAAAAACACACACATATACAGTGAAGGAGATAATTATTTGCTCCCCTGCTGATTTTGTAAGTTTGCCCACTTTCAAAAAATAATTTTTATCATAGGTGTATGTTGAATGATAGAGACAGAATATTAAAGCGGTTCTGCACACATTTCATTTAGTAAATCTCTTTGCCTTCCAATTTAGGCAAAGAGTACTAAATGAAGTGTGTTTTTTTTTTTTTTCCCACTTACCTTGTAATCGCTGACTTCCTTTCCTCTGTCTCTGCGGCGGTGGGCGGGGTCTCTGCGTCGATCGTCGTCACACCGCACTGTCTCCTGGGATCTGGTGTCATTGATCCCAGGAGTCAGTGCGGACATCTTCCGAAATCTCGCGAGATTTCGGCCACATCTTCCGAAATCTCGCGAGATTTCGGACACATCTTCCGATTTCGGAGAGCGTGAGCTGCACTTTGCCGTTACTGCGCACGCGCGAGCTCGGCGCAGTAACGGCGGTGCATGCTGGGCCATCTAAAGTGCCTGTGGGGTTTCACATGCCCACAGGCAAGATGGCCCCCAGCAGAAAAGAGTTATATAAATTATTTTATAGGAGGAAAACCGGCAGCAATCAATTATGAAGATGGAACACGTGAGTCCCCCAATTTACCTCCTAATCATTAGCATTGTATTCCAAAAAAACAACACACAGTGCAGAACCGCTTTAACCAAAAATCCAGAAAAAACAAATGATACAAATGTTATAAATTGAGTTGCAATTCAGTGAGTAAAATATGTATTTGATCCCCAAGCAAAACCTGACATAAGCGGAGTACCACCCAACTTTACAAGGTGGTCTTAAACTACAGACCATCCCTCCACCCCTCGTTTTTGGATATACTGTATATATTATTATTTATTTTTTTCCTAACTTTAAGGAAGTACAAAGGTGTACTACCGTCCCAGCTGGGCTACGACGAATTACGTAATTTCCTCTTCTGCAGCGAGCCCTCCTCCTTCTCCCCCGCTGCCTTCTGGGACATGTGTGTATCCCAGGAGACAAGGTGGCCATTCAGAAAGCACTGCATGTCTCGCGCATGCGCAGTAGGAAACCAGCTGTGAAGCCTGAAGGCTCCACTGCCGGTTTCCCTTAGTTGTAATGGCGGCGGCCTGCACCCGAGACGGTGGATGAATCGGCCTCGGGGGCTGACATTGCGGGCTCCCTGGACAAGTTAATGTCCTTATTAAAAGTCAGCAGCTACAGTACTTGTAGCTGCTGACTTTTAAAAAAAAAAAATTCTAAGGCTCGAACTCCGCTTTAGTACTTGGTGGAGAAACCCCCTGTTGGCAAGCACAGAGGTAAGATGTTTCTTGTAGTTGGTTATCAAGTTTACACACATCTCAGGAGGGATTTTGGTCCACACTTCTTTACAGATCTTCTCTAAATCCCTAAAGAGGAACTGCAGTCTGCTCACATAATTTGTAATAAAAACATCTTTGCCATTCTGAAGCTTCCCTCCAACCACTTTGCATATTATTTTATATATACTGTGATTCTGTACTTGCCAAATATGCTGCAGAAATCTCCCTCCACTGAGTCTGTCTGAAATCATTTTAACTGTGGGCAGCTGAAGCTGCTGTCTGTTCCCTTTCTGGATTTACACAGACACACAGAGGCACACCTCCAGCCCTGCAGCTTTCATTGGCCATCTTATGACTCTCATAAGAGTGAGAGAGAGCTGTGCATGATGTCATAAGCCTAGGTTTTTTTAGAGGGGAAACAGGAAGTGGGCTGTATAAGGTATTTACTAGCAGCAAAAAAAGTTTTACTATCCAAAGTTAAAACAACAAGGGCAGAAGATTTAATAGATGGAAAGTTGAAAAAATTACTGAAGGTCCGCTTTAAGGTTTCTTGGCTGTCGCTTGGCAACTCAAAGTTTCAGCTCCCTTCATAAATGTTCTATAGGATTAAGGTTTGGCCTGTACTTTTAGCAGAGAAACAGCCCCATAATGTTTCCACCTCCGTGTTAGACTGTAGAAATTATGTTCTTAGGGTCATAGCCAGCGTTTTTCTTCCTCCAAACATGGCGAGTTGAGTTAATGCCAAAGAGCTAAATTTTGGTCTCATCTGACCACAGCACTTTGTCCCAATCCTTCTCTGAATCATTTAGATGTTCATTGGCAAATTACAGACAGGCCTGTACATGGGCCTTTTTGAGGAAGGGGACCTTGCGGGCGCTGCAGGATTTCAATCCATGGTGGCGTATTGTGTTACCAATGGTTTGTTTGGTGACTGTGGTCCCAACTGCCTTGAAATCATTCATAAGCTCCTTCTGTGTAGTTCTGGGCTGATCCCTCACTTTTCTCATGATTATCCTTACCCCATGAGGCAAAATCTTGCATGGAGCTCCAGACAGGGGGCGATTGATGGTTATTTTGTATTTCTTCCATTTGCAAATAATCACTCCAACAGTTGTCTCCTTCTCACCAAGCTTCTTGCTTCTTGGTCTTGTAGCCCATTCCAGCCTTTGCGCAGGTCTCCGACGTCCTTTGACAGCTCTTTGGTCTTGCTCATCATGGTGAGACTTGAATGGAAGAAAGAGATTCTGTGGACAGGTGTCTTTTATTCACATAACGAGTTGTCATTTGGAGCACCTTCTTAAATGGACAGAATTAATCTGTGTACCACATGAGCACCTACTGTAGCCAGGGCCAGACTGGCCTACCGGGATTTCCCGGTAGGCCGCCTGCCCTGGGGCTGCTTTGAGTTGCGGCTGCAGTGCTCCCCTCTCTCCTGCTCCTGTGTATCACGGAGCTGGCTGCGTCTGTATTCGGCTGCGGTGCTGTAACACGGTCCGGCCCCCTTAGACCGGCTTGTGTGATAGTAGATAGAATCAGTGTTCGGCCTATCACACAAGCCGGTCTAAGGGGGTGGGACCGTGTTACGGCGCCGCCGCTGAACACAGACCCAGCCAGCTCCGTGAGCCACAGGACTAGATGCCCGCCCGTACAGCCCGCCCTGTGTGCCTGGATAGGAGGATAGGCAGGGGGGCCGCATATAGAGGAAATTAGCTTTCTATATTCCTCCATGCAGCCGTTGAATGCTTGATTCTCCTCCTCTCCCTCCTGCAAGCATTCAGCCTCCAGTGCTCTCAAGCTCCCATCCAGCACTCTCCGCTCCCCACCCCTGTACTCTCCACTCCCCCCTGCATTTTTCCCCCACCCATATGCTCTCCAACCCCGCCAGTGCTCTCCAGTTCCTTGTGCTTTCCACCCCTGTTCTTTCTGGCCCCCACTGGTGCTCTTAAGCTCCCCCGTTGCTCTCCACTCCCCCCTGCTCTTTGTACCCCCCAGTGCTCTCCAGCCCTCCGTGCTCTCCACACCTGTTTTTTTTGCCCCCCCCCCCCCCCCCCCCAGTGCTCTCAAGTCCCCCCCCCAGCACTCTCCACTCCCCACCCCTGGGATCTCCACTCCCCCCTGCTCTTTGCCCCCACGCATGTGCTCTCCAACCCTGCCAGTACTCTCTGCTCCCCCTTCTCTCAAGCTCCCATCCAGTGCTCTCCACTTCCCCAAGACTAGAGGACAGGCTGACTGGGGCCGGAAAATGAGGACGGCTGAAGGTGCAGGTGGCGAGGGACCACTCCATCTCACAGCAAACAGATCCTCTGGAAGGAGCACTGTCCCCATCCAAAACGAGAACAGACCCTGCCTCCTGCTGTCCATCATGGATATCCTGCTGTCATGCAAGGTACCGTACCGATCATCAACAACACACCTTCCCACAGACAGGGACTGCAGACTGGGACATGGGGCACAGGAGGGGCTGCAATGATGGGCACAGTGAGGCTGCATTCGTGGGCACTGTCAGGCTGCATTCATGAGCACAGTGAGACTGCATTCACGGCACAGTAAAGCTGCATTTGATGGGCACAGTGAGGCTGCATTCATGGTTACAGTGAGGCTGCAATGATGGACACAGTGAGGCTGCATTGGTGGGCACAGTGAGGTTGTATTGGTGGGCATAGTGAGGCTGCATTGATGGGCACAGTGAGGCTGCATTGATGGGCACAGTGAGGCTGCATTTGATTGGCACTGATGAGACTGCATTTGATGGGCACTGGTGAGGTTGCATTGAGCTCTTGTATCATGCCTGCAGTCTCTGACCATCTCCTGTATAATGTCTGCAGTCTGTGAGGGAGTCTGGAGAGGAGTCAATAGTGGGAGCACCGCTGGGATGGGGGTCATGGGAGAAGTCAGACGTGTGTGGACTGTGGAGAGGAGACTATAGGATAAAACCAGAGCCACCGAGCTGGAGCCGACTGACTGAGCCCTGCATGGTGCACCTGAGAGGAGGTCAGTGACAGCATCCACTAGGCCAGTCTGAGGGGGGTCACTGATGTAAGGGAGGAGTGAAAACGATAATGTAAGGGGGTACTGATATAAAGGGTTCCCACCTTATATTAGTAACCCCCCCCCTTACCTTAGTGTATTCTTTATGCGGAAGGTGGTGTCCCCCCCACGTTCTGAGTTCCTGGGGTCCCCCTTGATGATTAACCACTTTTAACTGGAATTTTCTTTTATATATATATAAAGCCCTATGTGATTTCATATCTGTCTTATCTATATACAATACACTCTTCAAATGTGCTTTAAAATGTATGGTTTTCCCTTTCATGAACAAGAAAATAACGACGTTATGCTGTTGCGCTGGTTTAATAATGCTGTGGGGCTGGTATGAAATTTTTTCCAGGGCTGGATTTTATTCCCAGTCCAGCCCTGACTGTAGCCAGTCTGTGGGAGCCAGAATTATTGTTTGTTGGTCAGGGATCAAATACTTATTTTACTCACTGAATCGCAACTCAATTTATAACATTTGTATCATGTATTTTTTTCTGGATTTTTGGTTGATGTTCTGTCTCTATAATTTGAAATACACCTATGATAAAAAAAAATTATAAACCCTTCATTTCTTTGTAAATGGGCAAACTTACAAAATCTGCAGGGGATCAAATATTTTTTTCCCCACTGTATATAATTCTAAAAAAAAATGCATGTATTTTTAAGGGATCACCCTGTTTATGCATGTGAGAATTTATAAAATTAGAACATGTATGTGGCCTTAAGTGAGTTGTAATGGTAAGTTTTGATGTGTGAATGTAGTGTCCTTGTGCTCTGATTTACAATGACAGAAGTAGAGTGGGCGCAGTGTGATGACACCATTACACTCCACCTTTCAATGTCACTTGCCCCAGGCTCACTGTAGCACATGCTAAATCTAATTAACACAGTTTGATGTCTGTTTATAAACTGCAGAATATACATTAACTTGTGTCGTCTTTTAAGTTTGTAGCTCATCCGAACTGTCAGCAGCAACTTCTATCAATCTGGTACGAAAATATTTCAGGCCTGCGACAGCAGACCACCGCTGTAAAATTTCTGGTTGTTCTGGCTGTGGCGGTTGGGCTCCCTTTTCTTGCCATAGTTTACTGGTTTGCTCCATGCAGCAAGGTAAGGCAATTACCACGTTGTCTGCAGATTGCAATATTGCGATAAAGATTAAAGAATATGTTACCCCAACATTTCATATTCCTGATATGTGTCTGTTGTACCATGTACTTGTATGCAAAATTATCCTGTTCTCTTTGCATTGCTTCCCTTGTGTGAAATACCTGGTGATCCTGCCAGTCCCTTTGCCTTCCTATTTCAAACTGACCACACTAGGCATAGAAGCACATCCATCCCAGAGTGGTCAGTTTTCTGCTCTGCTGGGAGCACAGCCTGCCTGTCCTCCAATGGTGAGGCTTGTGCTGACACACCGAGAAGATCAGTATTCTGCTGTTTCTCCACCCCCAGCTCTCTAATGCAGCTGAGAACAGAGATTATGTGATCACAAAAAAAGAAACAAATAAGTATTTATAATGTTTTTTTTTTACATATACACAAAAATGTTTTGCCTTTCTTTTCTGTTTTAAACGAATTGGGTTGTTTCACAAGGTAAGGGTTTACAAATACTTTAAGGGCGTGCTAAAGTTTTTTTTTTGAATATTCCCTTCCAAGAGTCCTTCCTGCAACTGCTGTTGAAAATAACTCAAAGAAGCTACCATGGTGAGATGAGCTAAAAGGAACTAAATTGCACTCCACTGGACCAATGCAAACTTATAGAGTAATTAAAGAGGTGTTCCACCCACCCCTCCAAAATTTAAGAGTCAGCAGTTACACATACTGTAGCTGCTGACATTTAATATTAGGACACTCATCTGTCCTGGAATCCAGCGATGTCAGCACCCCAGCCGATGCTTTGGGGCAAAAGCACCTTGTCTCCATGTTGATGGGGACAAGGGCCTCTTCCCCACAACCCTGGGCAGTGGTTGTGTGGGTCTGCGGGTGGGGGGCTTATAAGAATCTGGAAGCCCCCTTTAACATAGGGGCCCCCAGATCCGGCCCCCCCACGTGAATAACTATGGGGTACAGAGTATCCCTACCCATTCACCAAAAAAGCGTAAAAGTGAATAAAGACAGTACAAGAGTTTTTGACAATTCCTTTTATTAAAAAATAAAAAAACAATGTCCCCGGATGTAGATCCATTGCCAATCACAACACTGCTGCCACCGCCGGACACGAACGCTCTCGCTGGCTGCCTGCCTCGCCGTGTGACATTTCTTAAATAGCTGTGGGGCAGGGCCAGCTGGCGACGTCACCTGGTGGCACCGCCCCCTGTGACATTGGTGGTCCAGCATGCACCGGTCAATGACGTCACAGGGGGGGCGGTACCACCAGGTGACGTCGCCAGCTGGCTCTGCCCACAGCTATTTAAGAAATGTCACACAGCGGGGCAGGCAGACTGCGGGAGCGTTTGTGGCGAGTCAAGGTTTTTTTTTTTTTCGTGTTCGGCAGTGGTGGTGGCGGCGTGATTGATGATGGATCTACATCGGGGGGACATTGTTTTTTTTTATTTTTTAACCACTTTAAGACCAGGGTTTCTTTTTTAGATGTGGTGTTTACATGTTAAAAACATTTTTTTTTGCTAGAAAATTACTTAGAACCCCCAAACATCATACATTTCTTTTTTCTAACACCCTAGAGCATAAAATGGCAGTCGTTGCAATACTTTTTGTCACACCGTATTTGCGCAGTGGTCTTACAAGCGCACTTTTGAAAAATACACTTTTTTTAATTAAAAAATAAGACAACAGTAAAGTTAGCCCAATTTTTTTTTATTTTGTGAAATATAATGTCACACCGAGTAAATTGTTACCCAACATGTCACGCTTTAAAATTGCGCCCGCTCGTGGAATGGCGACAAACATTTACCCTTAAAAATCTCCATTGGCGACATTTAAAAAATTCTACAGGTTGCATGTTTTGTGTTACAGAGGAGGTCTAGTGCTAGAAATATTGCTCTCGCTCTACTGATCGCAGCGCTACATCACGTGTGGTTTGAACACCGTTTTCATATGCGGGTGCTACTCACGCATTCGTTCGCTTCTGCACGCGGGCTCGGCGGGATGAGGCATGTTTAAATTTTTTTTTTTTATGATTTATTTTACCTTTTATAAATTTTTTTACACAGTTTAAAAAAAAAAAATGGTGTCACTTTTATTCCTATTACAAGGAATGTAAACATCCCTTGTAATAGAAAAAAAGCATGACAGGTCCTCTTAAATATGAGATATGGGGGTCAAAAAGCCCTCAGATCTCATATTTACACAAAAATGCAATAAAAAAAAAATGTCATTTAAAAATTTTTTTTAAATAAAATGTTCCTTTTAAGAGCTATAGGCAGAAGTGACGTTATGACGTCGCTTCCGCCCTGCAGTGTCATGGAGACGGGTGGGGGCCATCTTCGCCTCACTCATCTTCATGCACAGCACTGAGAAGGATCCGATCGCCTCCGCCGCTGCCGACGGCTCCGGTAAGCGGCATAGGGCTCCGGATCGTGGCGGGAGAGCCCTCTCCCACCACTGATAAAAGTGATCTTGCATCGAATCTGCCACAGAGACCACTTTTATCTTGTACTGGACCGCCGGCCGAACAAGGGATACCGGGGTTATGGCAGCTAGCTGCTGCCATAACAACGATATACGTCCCCAAAGTAGGGACGTACATCGGCGTGCGGCGGTCCAGAAGTGGTTAATAAAGGAATTGTCAAAAACTCTTGTACTGAAGGGGGCTTCCAGATTCCGATAAGCCCCCTACCTGCAGACCCCCACAACCACAGCCCAAGGTTGTGGGGCAGAGGCCCTTGTCCCCATCAAAGCCAAAGACAGACATAAAATTTGTATTTTCAGGTCAGCATACATTTTCCTTTCATGGCAGGTTACCTTTAAGTAAAATCCCATCTCCATGAATATTATAATTCTGATGGTATTTAACATGCAGACTTAATAGGATCCAGGTGGCAGCGTGATTACTGCAGGTGAAAATATGTATCTTTACTTTTTTAATTAGCATGTAAATAGATCTCTGATGTTTCAATAGCTCTCAGGATCCAACTACCCCGGCTAACATGCTGAAGGTTGCCATGGTAATTAGCTTGCTAGGGGGAAGCCAGACTACAGCCACTTTATATCAGCCCTATATAATGTCAGGTTATTCGTAGAAACAAGCAAACTAATTTGTATCAAAGGTCTGCACACCGCTATTATCTGCACTATTATGCTGACCAAAGCTGACCATTGTAAGCACCCAGAATTATATGAACAAGCTAAGGGGGGTACCTCATCCTATAAAGTATGTATGAAAAGAAAGAGCAGGAAGGGAAGCCTATCTTTTTTATTAACACAAAATATATAATATACATGACATTCTTAAAAGGAAATAGATGAAAATTTAACATCAAATTTCAAATTTGCATACACATGCAGTAAATCCAACTATTGAGTCAGGAATGCTGATCGATACTGGTTGACGCGTTTCGCCTATGGCTTCTTCAGAACCAGATAGCAGCAGTCATGACATCTTCAAAAATTCAAACCTAAAAGACCAACATGCACAATAGCTGAATAGTTTATGGGCAATATGTTGTCCCATAAAAAGGATGGGATCACCAAAAGTAGACATCCACAATGTGCTTGTTGGGGCTTGAATCCGACAAAGGTAGAAAAGGATCTGACCAATTAAGCGATTCACTTCCTGCTCTTTCTTTTCATACATTGTAAGCACCCGATAGTGGTAAATGGTTTGCCTCACCTCTCTAACTGCCACTTTTGCTAGACAGCTTGGCCTGCTAAAAGGAAGTTGAAAAAAAATAGACGGTTAAATCAGCAGGTAAAAATAAAGGAAAAAAGATAAAAAAGAAAACAAATGCAGCCATATCTAAGAATTGGTAAGCCACAATATAGTATATTTCGTTTTTGATTTTTTTTACTATTTGAAGACCAGGCATTTTCTGGCACTTTTTGTTTACAAGTTTAAATCAGTATTTTTTGCTAGAAAATTTGTTAGAACCCCCAAACATTATATCATTTTTTTTAGCAGACACCCAAGGGAATAAAAAGGCTTTTTTTTTATGTCACACGGTATTTGCTCAGCGTTTTTTCAAATGCAATTTTTTGGGAAAGAATACACTTTAATGTATTAAAAAAAATACAATGTATACCCCAATTTTTTTGTAAAATATGAAAGATGGTGTTATGCAGAGTAAATACAGTTTCTCACAAAAGTGAGTACACCCCACACATTTTTGTAAATATTTTATTCTATTTTTTCATGTGACAACACTGAAGAAATGACACTTTTCTACAATATAAAGTAGTGAGTGTACAGCTTGTATAACAGTGTAAATTTGCTGTCCCCTCAAAAAAACTCAACACACAGCCATTAATGTCTAAACCGCTGACAACAAAAGTGAGTACACCCCTAAGTGCAAATGTCCAAATTGGGCCCAAAGTGTCAATATTTTGTGTGGCCACCATTATTTTCCAGCACTGCCTTAACCCTCTTTGGCATGGAGTTCACCAGAGCTTCACAGGTTGCCACTGGAGTCCTCTTCCACTCCTCCATGATGACATCACGGAGCTGGTGGATGTTAGAGACCTTGCGCTCCTCCACCTTCTGTTTGAGGATGCCCCACAGATGCTCAATAGGGTTTAGTTCTGGAGACATGCTTGGCCAGTCCATCACCTTTACCCTCAGCTTCTTTAGCAAGGCAGTGGCCGTCTTGGATGTGTGTTTGGGGTCGTTATCATGTTGGAATACTGCCCTGCTACCCAGTCTCTGAAGGTAGGGGATCATGCTCTGCTTCAGTATGTCACAGTACATGTTGGCATTCATGGTTCCCTCAATAAACTGTAGCTCCCCAGTGCCGGCAGCACTCATGCAGCCCCAGACCATGACACTCCCACCACCATGCGTGACTGTAGGCAAGACACACTTGTCTTTGTACTCCTCACCTGGTTGCCACTACACAAGTATGACACCATCTGAACCAAATAAGTTTATCTTGGTCTCATCAGACCACAGGACATGGTTCCAGTAATCCATGTCCTTAGTCTGCTTGTCCTCTCCTCTGACAGGACCGTGGAGCTGTGTGTTTACACACACAGATCCACGCTCCTGCTGTGTTGCCGGGCAATCGCGGGTGCCTGGCGGACATCGCGGCTGCTGGGCACGTGCTTTGGGTGCCCAGTGACCCGGCGGGCACGTGCGCGTGCTGCCAGCGGCGCGCGCGCGCCTCCTGGAGACCCGAGAAGGGGAGGACGTCATATGATGCCCTCCCGCCCTGAGAGCTGCGCCGCCTGGCCGTCAATTGACAGCCGGCTGTTGCGAGGCAGTTAATTGATTTTTTTGCTTAATAATTTTATTTTTACACTGTCCCTTTCATTTTTATTTTTGATCAATTTTGTTCCAATTACAAGGAATGTAAACATCCCTTGTAATAGAAATAAGGATGACAGGTCCTCTTTTGGAGAGATCTGGGGTCAAAAAGACCCCAAACTCTCCTTTACCTTTAGAAGCAAAAGATCAAAAATAAATAAATAATGTTTTTTTAGTATGCTGGTATTATGTTAACTATTACTTGGGGTAATGCTAAAGAAAGTGGTATATTATTTGCATTGTGGTAGTTTTATTTTCTGTTACTTTTTAATCTGTGTTTTTTATTCTATGTTGTATTTTAGTTGTATGGATGGTTTATTAGAGTGTAGTTTTAATTTGTTTTATTTGGTACTAGTGGCTGTTGGGAATTTTGTTATGTCTTTGTGTCTTGTCTGTTCATTGTTGTGATCTTGTGTTGTCTTTGTTGAGTGTGGTATGTGTTGCAATAATTTTCCTTTGGGATTAATAAAGTATTCTAAATCTATATTGAAAAAGTAAAAAAAGAAAAGAAAAAAAAATGAAAAGAAAAAGAAGAATAGAGAGAAAAGAGAAAAATAAACAGGGGTCAGGAAAAGGGTAGTAGGAAGGAGTGGTATAGGGTTCCTATCTCAATCTCCCATACCTGGGGAATCCATTGATGTTTGGCTCTAGCATAGTAATTAAAGATGTGCAGGGTCAGAAATGCTGGGAGAGGTTTAATTGATCCAGGGTTGCCAGATTGTTAGATTTAAAAGCAATAATGATTTTGCGCTAAAAACTTATAACAGTGATCCACGTAAATAAATAAATATTAATAATAATGCTATATTAGTGCACCAGTGCTAATAAGTGGCATTAAATAAATTAATAATTAAAATATAGCCTCCTAATAAATAAAACAAGTGATAATATCAATTAATGAAATATAATAAAGTGATAAAGTGCTGCATGAAAACAGGAAAAATGGTGGGTCTCAGAGGGAGGAACTCGCTCTCTGAAAAGGTAGTGATACGAGTCTATGGTGATTAATGGTAAAGATAATCCAAAGCAGTTCCCAATAAAACTGCCAATAAGTGCTGTCCATACAACAATTAACAGTCACTGGAAGATGTGGCTATGGCCATAAATAGATTTCCTCCGAGTGGATAAGGTGATGAGTGCAGGGGAGTCTGATCCTTAACTGTGCTCTCTATTCTCTCACCTCAGGGACGCTATCAATGGGCATTAGATAGATCTGCTAGGGTCCATATGGGTTCCTCTTCTCCACTATCTCCACTGGCTCCCACTGGCTGGGTACTTCTGAAGGTGTCCTTACACTTCTATATGATACTGGCGGGTAAAACCTCACACAGAATGGGGATAAAGTACAAAGAGGCCTCCAATGGTGAAGTACGTTTAAGCATACATCAATTTATTAAAGAACAAAAATGGAACCTTACATTTAAACAAGTTATAAAAGCATAAAAAGGCGACTTGCGCCAGTCTCACAGCACTTCCCGTTTACGTCCAGTCCGGGTTCAATATTGAGTTGGCCCACCCACTGCAGCTATAACAGCTTCCACTCTTCTGGCAAGGCTGTCCACAAGGTTTAGTGTCTATGGGAATGTTCAAACATTCTTCCAGAAGCGCATTCATGAGGTCAGGCACTCATGCGGACGAGAAGGCCTGGCTCGCAGTTTCTGCTGAAATTCATCCCAAAGGTCTTCTATCGGGTGTGCAGGCCAGTCAAGTTCCTCCACCCAAAACTCACTCATCCATGTCTTTATGGACCTTTCTTTGGTCCAAATCATTTGGTGGAGGGGGGATTATGGTGTTGGGTTGTTTTTCAGGGGTTGGGCTTGGCCCCTTAGTTCCAGTGAAGGGAACTCTTAAAGCGGAAGTAAACCCATCGATTTAACAGTTTAAAAAAAAAAAGGCATGCCAGGAATGCTAACTGCACATTGGCTGTTCTCTCAACCAAACAGTCAAACCATCCAATGGCTGGTGTCATAAAGGATCACATGTGCAGCACCGTGGCTGTTGAAGATTAAACAGAGGCAAAGATGGCGGCTTCCTTGGCTGAAAACGATAGGGGGGTTTACTTCCACTTTAAGGCGTCAGCATACCAAGACATTTTGGACAATTTCCTTCTCCCAACTTTGTGGGAACAGTTTGGGGATGACCCCTTCCTGTTCCAATACCAACCCCAGTGCACAAACACCAGTGCACAAACAAGGTCCGTAAAGACATGGATGAGAGAGTTTGGGGTGGAGGACCTTGATTGGCCTGCACAGAGTCGGAACCTCAACCCAATAGAACACCTTTGGGATGAATTTGAGCGGAGACTGCGAGCCAGGCCTTCTCATCCACATCAGTGCCTGACCTCACAAATGTGCTTCTGTAAGAATGGTCAAACATTCCCATAGACACTCCTAAACCTTGTGTTCATCTTTCCAGAAATACTGTGTGCTTGTAACTTATTTTCACAAGCATTTTATTGGTTTTTCAAGAGTATTTGTAAAGACAAAGTAAAAGGCACATTCATTTTACATTGTGCCTTTTGTTAAAGATTGAGTATGCAACATAAACAATTTCAAGTAATAAAAACAGTTATGTAAGCTTAACAGAACATAGTGTAGACAGATGCCGGCTGATTAATCACAAGAGAAAAATATTTCTAATAATGGGTAGGAAGAAGGGAAGGGGAGTATGGCAGTGTATCTATCAGTATGGAGGCGACTAGCATAGCACGCCAATGACTGTCTCTGTTACATAGTTAGTCAGGTTGAAAAAAGACACAAGTCCATCCAGTTCAACCATAAAGAAATAAATAAAATAAAAAATATCATACAATCCCATATACCCCATTCTATACCCACAGTTGATCCAGAGGAAGGCAAAAAACCCCAGCAGCGCATGCTCCAATTTGCTACAGCAGGGGAAAAATATTCCTGATCAACTTTACCTATAAATGTTAGTACCCAGTTATATTGTGTACATTTAGGAAAGTATCCAGGCCTTTCTTAAAGCAATCTACTGAGCTGGCCAGAACCACCTCTGGAGGGAGTCTATTCCACATTTTTACAGCTCTTACAGTGAAGAAACCTTTCCGTATTTGGAGATGAAATTAAATCTCTTTTCCTCCAGACGTAAAGAGTGCCCCCTTGTCCTCTGTGTTGACCGTAAAGTGAATAACTCAACACCAAGTTCACTATATGGACCCCTTATATATTTATACATGTTCATCATATCCCCCCTTAATCTCCTCTTATCAAGGGGGAATAAATTCAGTTCCTCTAATCTTTCCTCATAGCTGAGCTCCTCCATGCCTCTTATCAGTTTGGTTGCCCTTCTCTGCACTTTCTCCAGTTCCCCGATATCCTTTTTGAGAACTGGTGACCAAAACTGAACTGCATATTCCAGATGAGGTCTTACTAATGATTTGTACAGGGGGGCAAAATGATATCTCTCTCTCTGGAGTCCATATCTCTCTTAATACAAGAAAGGACTTTGCTCGCTTTGGAAACCGCAGCTTGGCATTGCATGCTATTATTGAGCTTATGATCTACCAAAACCCCCAGATCCTTCTCCACTACGGATCCCCCAAGTTGTACTCCCCCTAGCATGTATGATACATGCATATTCTTAGCCCCCAAGTGCATAACTTTACATTTATCAACATTAAACCTCATCTGCCACATAGTCGCCCAATTTGACAGAGCATTGAGGTCGGCTTGTAAATTGGAGACCTCCTGTAAGGACGTTATTCCACTGCATAGCTTGGTGTCATCTGCAAAGACAGAAATGTTACTTTTACCCCAGACCCAATATCATTTATAAAGATATTAAAAATAAGGGTCCCAACATTGAATTTTGGGGTACACCCAGGCACGGATTTACTCTCTTTGCTGCCCCAAGGCCGGGTCCTTCAATGCCGCCCCCCCCCACACACACACACACTCGTCTTTTATCGATGACTGCTACAATAGATCAATTAAAAACATATCTCCACACACAAGAACACTGAAAATACCTGGCTTTAATTGTACAGACTGAAAATACTCTGTAATGCAGAAAATGCCTTTTAAAGATTATAGCAGTAAGAAACTCCCTATAATTTTCACCTGCTGCGCTCGTCCCACTGACCTCCCTGACACATACACTGACCTACCCACTGACATACATGACTGACCTACCCACTGACATACATGACTGACCTACCCACTGACATACATGACTGACCTACCCACTGACATACATGGCTGACCTACCCACTGACATACATGACTGACCTACCCACTGACATACATGCCGGACCTACCCACTGACATACATGCCTGACCTACCCACTGACATACATCCAGAAGGCAATCATAAATGGTCACCAGAACTGATTGATTCTCAATTGACTTATCTCAAGTAATCAAGCTTCTAACACCATTCTGCTTTCTGGCCGTGCTTGTGGCGTTCATTTGGGAAACAATTAGGAATATTTCTCTAACAAGCTGTGTTTCTATTCAGATTTCACACAGCCAAAAAGCTACAAATTGCAACACTTGAATATGTTTTTCTCCTTACAGTGTCAGTAGTGTGAGTATAGTCTAATTTTGTATAATTATAATTAGTTTAAATAAGTACCATCATCCATCAGGCTTGAAGAAGGCAAGGGGTAACTGGGTCAACCAACGCAGGTGCTGAGTCTGCGTGAGATGAGCCTATAACCCACAAGAAATGGGAAAGAGGGAAATTGGACTATATCGGTACTATTGAGTAATGTAGACAGGGACTAGAGTAAAAATATTTTTTTTTTTAGAAAAAACAATAAATTTTAATAGACAAAACACATTACATGATCAACACTAAAACAGTGTTGGGTTGTATAAAAACAAACAAGCAAATTAATCCCTCCTTTACAATCATCAAACTGGACTACAGAATGCAGGCCTAGGCCCGTAAGCTTGACGTCTGTTTGAGTGTAGGGAGGAGATGTCTCGACCGGTTTCGCAGCATAGGCTGCTTCTTCAGGAGATAGCTCTAAAATAGATATTATTGTTGAATGAATAATATATAAACAACAGCATTGGTACATGGGAATTACAATATGAAAAACAAAAGGATGTATCAGCTCACCAGTGCATATGGAGAGAGGTATCCAACGAGCCCAGAAATGCCTTACCCGGCAGATATGGGGGCATGACTACATGGACTAGACAATGACAATGAGAGAGGAGGTATACGGTAAGTATGGTGGTTGGCAAATTCAACATCACCACCCGTGCAGGTTTTAGGATGATTGGTGCATGAAAGAAATCCCCAGGAAATCCAGTATGGGGGGGGGGGGGGGGGAAAGGGGGTTGGGGACACCAAGTAGGAAAGGTGGGAGGGAGGGGAGGGGGGATTTGGTGTGATAGGGAGGGGAGGGGAGGGTAGGAAGGAAGATAAGCGAGAAGAGAGGGAGGGGGGGTGGGGGAAGGGGCAGGTTGAACGAAAATAGGGAGAGGAGGACAAAAAAGGGGGAGAAGAGGAAGGAGGGGAAGGGGAGAAAAAAGGGGGGGGGGAAAGGGAAGGAGAGGGGGGAAAGGGGAAGGGGAAGGGGGGAGGGAAGGGAAAGGGAAGGAAGGGGGAGGGAGTGCAATTGGGGGGGGGGGATGGGGGTGGGGGATTGTTAGTATGGGGGAGGGGGGGGAAAAAGGGGAAGGGATGAATGAGGTTGACAAGGGGGAGGAAAAAAGGGGTGGGAAGGGGAAAGGGGGAAAAAGGGGGGTGGAGGGGGGGGAATGGGCACTGAGGGACGGTTGGGAAGGAGAGGGGGGGGGGGGGGGAAGGGTGAAGGGGGGAAGGGGCGGAAAAGGGAAGGAGAAGAGATAGCAGGGAACGGTAAGTGAGGGGTGTGCGAGACGGAGGGCTGTGCAAGCCGTGCTGGAAGATAGTAGTGATATTGGTAATATTGGTAAAACACTTACACTCAACATGTCAATGTCAAACAAAGGATCGCGGAACTTGGGGAAAATCAGCAGTAGTGATAGTACAAACGGTTGGCGTTTACAGTATAAACAGGATAACGTTCAGGGGTTATACTGTCCAGCATTTAAGATCTAGACAGAGGAAATGTTATAATCCCAATCAAATAAAGATAAAAGGTTGAAAGATCAAATGAGGTTAACTAGAGGGGTACATACCCATAGGCTGGATTCCCATGCATAGTTCCGCGTCCTAAGTGGTTCCATGTGCCTATTGACGGTGAACAAGCACCGTCATATAGGCGCCCCAATCAGTGACGTCACGCGCCCGCCACAGGTGCGGCGCGCGCTAGTGTCACTGATCAGCCCATCTACAGATCCGTCCGGATCCGACGGGTCCCCCGACAGGCCATGTAGTGTGGAGCGCAACACCGCCATGTTGGTTGGCGGCGGTGTGGCTCAAACTGATGACGCGGTGTGTAGGCGCCGGCCTCGCGCATGCGCAGATGGATTGACCGGTGCGCATGCGTGCAGCGGTCCGAGATGTTGTGACCATGGCATCCAGACGTGACTGGAGCCGTGGGACAGACGCTAACAGGCTAATGGGCATCACAAAGATGATGCCCTTTGGCAGGGCAACAACACACACGTCGGCTGACATAAGCACATGTCGGTGGGGTGCCAGTGTGGACGGACTTGCTCCAAAACGGCCCAACCAGAAGGGGGCCATAGGTAAGAGGGTATAAATTCCCTCCAAGATGGGCACATAACAATGATTTAACCTGAATCAATATATTCCTTATGCGCTTTTATCCTAGTTTTTTCGCTAATCAATAACTATTCTGTTTTTCAATTATGCTCTAGTGTGCATAGTTTCAATTAAGGTACCTGTAGGCTACTTATTTGATCTGATTTAAATGGATTATTAATATATTCCCTATATTTAATCAGGCACCTTATATTTGATCTAGTCTGATGCTGTTGTTCCATATGGTGCATTTGTTGTTATATGGTGTCCGTCCATGTTTTGTTTTGTGTTGTCGGTATGTCTGTAATTGTGATTCAACAACTAAATGTTGATCTGTCTAAAGTTTTTTATGGGAATCACACCCGTGAGTGTATAAATAAATAAACTTCACTTTAATTAATTATCCTGAATCGATCAGTTAATGTCTCCACAAAGTAGCTGCTTTTCTTTTTCTTTTTCTTTTTCTTTTCTTTTTCTGGTCCAGAGTGTTCTGTTCCAGATTTTCTCCATTTTTTGCATATATATTTAGCTACGGCGACTTTTTTACCATATTTTTGGCCTGATCGAATGTCGATTTAATTATAATCGGCTAATATTGCCATTATCCTGCCAATTTCCCCATTCCACTTCCCCTTTTCCCTTACCTTATCCCTTCTGCATTTTTGCACTGACATACATGCCTGACCTACCCACTGACATACATGACAGACCTACCTCCTGACATACATGCCTGACCTACCCACTGACATACATGACTGACCTACCCACTGACATACATGCCTGACCTACCCACTGACATACATGACTGACCTACCCACTGACATACATGACGGACCTACCCACTGACATACATGACTGACCTACCCACTGACATACATGACGGACCTACCCACTGACATACATGACTGACCTACCCACTGACATACATGACTGACCTACCCACTGACATACATGACTGACCTACCCACTGACATACATGACTGACCTACCCACTGACATACATGACTGACCTACCCACTGACATACATGACGGACCTACCCACTGACATACATGACTGACCTACCCACTGACATACATGACTGACCTGACTATTGACATACATGACTGACCTACCTCCTGACATACATGACTGAGCTACCAGACATAAATGACTGAACTACATACTGGCATACATGACTGACCTACCTACTGACATACATGACTGACCTGACTACTGACATACATGACTGACCTGACTACTGACATACATGATAGACCTGACTACTGACATACATGACTGACCTACCTGACATACATGACTGACCTGACTACTGACATCCATGACTGACCAAACTACTGATATACATGACTGACCTACCTGACATACATGACTGACCTACCTGACATACATGACTGACCTACCTGACATACCTGACTGACCTGATTACTGACATACATGACTGACCTGATTACTGACATGCATGACTGACCTGATTACTGACATGCATGACTGACCTGATTACTGACATGCATGACTGACCTTCCTGACATACATGACTGACCTGACTACTGACATACATGACTGACCTGATTACTGACATGCATGACTGACCTACCTGACATACATGACTGACCTACCTGACATACATGACTAACCTGACATACATGACTGGCCTACCTGACATACATGACTGACCTGACTACTGACATACATGACGGATCTGACTACTGACATACATGACTGACCTGACTACTGACATACACGACTGACCTGACTACTGACATACACGACTGACCTGACTACTGACATACACGACTGACCTGACTACTGACATACACGACTGACCTGACTACTGACATACACGACTGACCTGACTACTGACATACACGACTGACCTGACTACTGACATACATGACTGACCTGACTACTGACATACATGACTGACCTGACTACTGACATACATGACTGACCTGACTACTGACATACATGACTGACCTGACTACTGACATACATGACTGAGCTGCCTGACATACATGACTGACCTACCTGACATACAGATTGTTACACTTACCTGTCCTGTAGTGTGCGAGTACACTCATCCCGGGCCCCAGCATTCACCGTCCACATTTACCACTCAGACAGCCCTGCAGACAGGCAGAGCCAGGATAGAAGAGCCGCCCGCCCATTTACACAGAGCGAGTGGCTCAGCGTGGATCTCACAGTGCCCAGCGTGGCCGCGCAGTGTCATTCCCGCCTCCTCCTGGACCCGGCAGCGTCCCGGGGGCTATGTATGTTAGTGCGGGGGGGGGAGAAGCCGCCCCTGCACCACTGCCACCCCAAGGCCTGGCCTCTGTGGCCTTGTGGGAAATCCGGCCCTGGGTACACCACTGATGACCTTAGACCAGGGGTCTTCAAACTACGGCCCTCCAGTTGTTCAGGAACTACAATTTCCATCATGCCTGGTCATGTCTGTGAATGTCAGAGTTTTGCAATGCCTCATGGGATGTGTAGTTCTGCAACAGCTGGATGGCCGTAGTTTGAGGATCCCTGCCTTAGACCATTCAGAGTAAGAATCATTAACCACTACTCTCTGAATTGCTGAATTCTGTCTTTTAGACAGTTTTCTATCCATTTACAAAACGGTATTTCCAAACCTGTTGACCTTACCTTACACATGAGCCGTGTGTGGGGAACTGTATCGAACGCTTTAGCAAAATCCAAGTATACCACGTCCACAGCCACCCCTCTGTCCAAGGTTTTACTTACCTCCCCATAAAAAGAAATCGGGTTTGTCTGACAACTTCTGTCTTTCATGAACCCATGCTGTATGTTGCTTAAAATGTTTTTTTTCCAGCAAAAACTCATCTATGTGGTCTTTTATTAAACTCTCCAGTATCTTCCCAACTATAGAAGTTACCGTATATACTTGAGTATAAGCCGAGTTTTTCAGCACATTTTCTTTTGTGCTGAAAGTGCCTCCCTTGGCTTATACTCAAGTCAAGCACTTTTCTGCAGCAGAGAATGACATTTTTCGACCCGACTTTGGGGCCCCGTATCTCGGGGCCACTTGGGGCTAGGAACCCCAAAGTTGGGTTCCTAGCACCAAGTGGCTCCGAGATACAGGGCCCCAAAGTCGGTCAACTGTGTCCATCTGCTGATTCTGATTAATCAAGAAAAGTAGTTCTGTTCTGTAAGCCAGCAGAGGATAATTTGTGTGTTGGAAGGTGCAACATGATGCGGCGGAAAACACAAGTGCAATAACAAGGATTTATTGTAACAAAAGTCCAGCAATTTAAAACAGACCTGGTGGGTAGGCAACCTTCCTGGGAACACTCACAAGTTATAACAGCAAAACGGCAGTAGAGTGGTGGAACAGAGGTGCCAACAGCATCTATTTCGAGGAGCAGAATGTGGTCTGGCCCGGTCTGCACCCAAACGAGGAGTCTTCCAGGAAAGATGGCATGTCCCTGCACTTTCCCTACTCCTCCGGAACCTTTCCCTGATGCTAGGCACTGTCCCTGAAAGGCGGGTGACCTGTTCCTACTCTAGCCACCCACAAAATCCATGCTAAACCAGGGGTCTTAAATAGACTCTGCCTGACCCAAAATTACCTGCAAAGTCAGATGGGGTGCCAGCATCCAATTAGATAGCTGCCTCCCTGTGACCAAGGAAACCATAGAGGAACTAAATGAAAGAGGGGAAACCCTGGAAATCGCACATCTATGTTGTCCTACAGAGATGGATAGAGTGGAAACCTCAGCCTGGACCAGGCGAGTGGCCCGGGCTTGTTGTGTTGCCGTCGCCATCGCTGTCGCCGCCGCCTTCTGCTTCTTGTTCTTCTGCTTCTTGTTCTTCTTTCTTCTTCCGATGTTGAATCGTCGCCATCTCCTCTTGTAATGGCTCCGACGTGTTGCGCTGCCAGTTATATAGGGACAAGGGGCGGGCCACCTGCTCATGTCACATGGTGACCCCGCCCCCTTATGCATCCTCTGGGACTGTGACATCATATGGGGGCGGGGTCACCATGTGACATGAGCAGGTGACCTGCCCCTTGTCCCTATATAACTGGCAGCGCAACACGTCAGAGCCATTACAAGAGGAGACGGCGACGAGTCAACATCGGAAGAAGAGAGAAGAACAAGAAGCAGAAGAAGAAGAAGCAGAAGGCGGTGGCAGCAACAGCGACGGCGACGGCAACACAACAAGCCCGGGCCACCGCTCGTAAAAGAGCTGGAAGAAGAAAGCGGAGGCCCGGCAAGAAGAACAGAAGAGACCCCCGAAGTGGGAACAAGACCCCCAGACGGCGGCGGTGACGAAGAAGAAAGCCGGGCTCCTCCGCTAGTTAAAGAGCTAGTAAAAGAGCAGAAGCTAGCGGAGGAGTCCGGCGAGAAGACCCCCCAACACGGAAGAAGACCCCAGGAGCTGTGCAATAAAGTATTTTAAAAAATTGTGTCGTTTTTTTTATTTACACTTTTTTCCTTAGGTGAATGGGTAGGGGTACATTGTACCCCATACTCACTTACATAGGGTCGGGGGCCCGGTATCTGGGGGCCCCCTTATTAAAGGGGGCTCCCAGATTCCGATAAGCCCCCCGCCCGCAGACCCCGACAACCAACGGCCAGGGTTGTCGGGAAGAAGCCCTTGTCCTCATCAGCATGGGGACAAGGTGCTTTGGGGTGGGGGCACCCCCCATGTTGAGGGCACGCGGCCTGGTACGGCTCGGGAGGAGGGGGGGCGCTCGCTAGTCCCCACCCCCTTTCCTGACCGGCCCGGGCTGCGTGCTCGGATAAGGGTCTGGTATTGATTTGGGGGGGGGACCCCCACGCTGTTTTTTCAGCGTAGGCATTCCCCTTAAAATCCATAACATGCAACAGGGCTCGCAAGGTGTGAATCTCGCCAATAAAAGCGGCAAGATTGACTTCCTTTTCTAGTCCCGTCGTAACTCATCACGTTCTAAAGAAAGGACTTTGGTCCGTGTGGGCAAGTCCGTTTATTTGGAAGTCCGTCGGACTCTGCCGGAATTCCGGCGGGAACTCCGAGGACCTAGTCTGCCGGAAAGTCCGGTCATGTGTGGGCAAGTTCGTTTATTCGGAAGGTCCATCGGAATTCCGACGGGAACTCTGTCGGACCTAGTCTGCATGAAAGTCCGGTCGTGTGTACAGGGCATTAGGCTTTGAACTATTCTTATGGCAATAAAAACCTGTATTTTATAACTTCCTACTACTTTTGCGGAGCATTGTGTTCTGTTCCTAACATGCTTTCCTGTCTTTTACAGCTTGGGAAAATAATGCGGGGACCGTTCATGAAGTTTGTAGCCCATGCAGCCTCATTTACCATATTCCTTGGTCTACTAGTGATGAATGCCGCCGACAGGTTCGAAGGCACCAAGATCCTTCCAAATGAGAGCATCACAGATAATGCAAGGCAGCTTTTTAGAATGAAAACGTCATGCTTCTCCTGGATGGAGCTGCTCATTATTTCCTGGGTAATAGGTAAAGATTTTTTACTGCCAATGCCCTGTGCCCCCTGTTATTGTCTACATGTAAACACCTTGTTTAAAGGGCTGCTTAATACTAAAACTGCCTTGCATAAAATTCTAGTAATAATCATGCAGAAAATTGTAGGTAAAAGGTTCTGATACTTTGGCAGAATGTAAACTGTTAGAATTGTTAACCGCTTCAGCCCTGGAAGATTTTACCCCCTTCCTGACCAGAGCAAACCGTGCTATGTTGCACCCAAACAAAATTGACGTCCTTTTTTTCCCACAAATAGTTTTTTTTTCGGGGTATTTGATCATCTCTGCAGTTTTTATTTTTTGCGCTATAAACAACAAAGAGCGGCAGTTTTGAAAAAAAAGCAATATTTTGTACTTATTGCTACAATAAATATCCCCCAAAAATATATAAAAAAATATATTTTTTTCCTCAGTTTAGGCCGATTTGTATTCTTCTACATATTTTTAGTACAAAAAAATGCAATAAGCGTATAATGATTTTTGTTATATATATTTTTTTAATAGTAATGGCGGCGATCTGCGATTTTAATCGTGACTGCGACATTATGGCGGACACATCGGAAACTTTCAACATTATTTTTGGACCATTGTCATTTATACAGCGATCAGTGCTATAAAATGCATTGATTACTGTGTAAAAGAGACTGTCGGGAAAGGGGTTACACACTAGGGGGCGATGAAGGGGTTAAGTGTTTCCTAAGGAGTGATTCTAACTGTGGGGGGGGGGTGGGCTTCCACTCACATGACAGCGATCACTACTCCAGATGACAGGGAGCATTGATCTCTGTCATGTCACAAGGCAGAACGGGGAAATACCTTGTTTACATAGGCATCTCCCCTGTTCTTCAGCTCTGTGACACGATCGTTGGCCCGCTCGTGCTTGCTACCCCCGCCAATAAAAGGGGACCTACAGGTACGCCCATTTGCCCACCGCTGCCATTGTGCCGACGTATATATCGACGTGCGGCAGTCGGCAAGTGGTTAAAGCATGTTTAAGCACAACATAAGGTGAGTGAATAAAATGCACTTAAAAAATGTGAAACCTTCTCCAATGTGTATGTAAAGTCGGGAAAGGTTGGGGCAATATTCCTCCCACTAATACCAACAATGAGGCACTAAGGGGTTGATTTACTAGAGGCAAACAGACTGCACATCTTGCAAGTGCAGTTGCTCCAGAGCTTATTAAATTAGGGGAAGCTCTGCTGGCTTCCATCTTCCAATCATGTGCAGCAAAACTATTTTATTTTCTTGCATATTATTGGGTTTATTTTTTGCAAAGTGAAGCTTCATCTCCATTAACTAAGCTCTGGAGCAACTGCACTTGCAAAGTGCACAGTCTATTTGCCTTTAGTAAATCAAACCCTATATCTTACACTGACACCCATAATGGGACACTATTACTTTCACTGAAACCAATAATGGGACATTATTTCTCCCAATGATGAGACAGTATTCTGCCCACTGACATCAATGATGTGGCACTGTTCCTCCCACTGATACCAACAAAAAGGCACTATGTCTTCCACTGAAACCAGTAATGGTGTACTATTCTACCCACTGACACCAATAATGGGAGACTATTACTTTCACTGAAGCCAATAATGGGACATTATTCCTCCTAATGATACCACTGATGGGACACTATTCTGCCAACTGACATCAATGATGTGTCACTATTCCTCCCACTGACATCAATGATGGGGCACTATTCCGTCCACTGATGCCAATGGTGAGACACTATTCCTCACACTGACACCAATAATGGGACACTATTACTTTCACTAAAACCAATAACAGAACGTTATTCCTCTTACTGATACCAATGATGGGGCACTATCCCTCCCACTGACACCAATGATGGGGCACTATACCTCGCACTGACTCCAATGATGGGGCACTATCCCTCCCACTGACACCAATGATGGGGCACTATCCCTCCCACTGACACCAATGATGGGGCACTATCCCTCCCACTGACACCAATGATGGGGCACTATCCCTCCCACTGACACCAATGATGGGGCACTATCCCTCCCACTGACACCAATGATGGGGCACTATTCCTCCCACTCATATATCATGCATATATTCCATTGCACAAGAGAGTGGACCGCTTTGTAGGGTGCAGAAACAATAAGTGGTTGGCACCACAGTAGACAGTGTTAGTGGTATTGGCTAGGAGTGTTGACAGTGGCAGTGGTATTGGCTAGGAGTGTTGACAGTGGCAGTGGTATTGGCTAGGAGTGTTGACAGTGGCAGTGGTATTGGCTAGTGGTATTGGCTAGGAGTGTTGACAGTGGCAGTGGTATTGGCTAGGAGTGTTGACAGTGGCAGTGGTATTGGCTAGGAGTGTTGACAGTGGCAGTGGTATTGGCTAGGAGTGTTGACAGTGGCAGTGGTATTGGCTAGGAGTGTTGACAATTTCAAAAGACTTCTAGAAGGGTTTGTATATTCTTAGAAGTCTCACCCTGATACACACGCGTTGGACTGAATCGACGACCTGTGTCGTTTTCCAACCATATCTACTGTGTAACTCTCAAAGATAACATAGGTCTATTAAGGTGTTTAAAGGACTGGTACCCAAAAATTGTATGTGAAGCAGCCTTACACTATTACCCAGTATTACAGCAGTGAGTACAACTGGTACAAGCCCAGTCGTTAGACAGGGGACTTGAATTAGGCACCATAGAAAGACATGCTGTCATTGTTAACCTTGTCTGCCAGGCAGTTGGGTATGTGACACTCCATTGCACAATGAAAGGATATAATGGCAAGTCTATAGGTGTGTGTTATTTCTGGGGACTAAAGGGCCCAGATTACGTTAACCTTACTGGCAGGAACCATCTAATGGTACCTTGTCATTACCGAGAAAACAAATCTCCACAGAGGGGGCCTAATTACCAGCAAGCAATTGATGTGCCTCTGTGTTATTTACAATATCTATAAGCTCTGCTTCTGATTGGGATCTCTGTAATTCTAGAGCTTTTTAAATTGAATTAAATTTTTAAATAAAAACATGCTTTCTGCCTCTCATTCTGCATAATGAGAAGGTGAATAGAGTCATGGACTCAGAGACATAACGGTTATTACACTCTGTGTCATGAATACCAATCATCCTTTCGAAATTTTAAATCACATTAATACTGTACAGGTCTGTGATACCTCTGTGATATCCTAAATGCAGGTAGGTGTTTTGGTAACACAAGACATACATTAGGTTGCATGTTTGATACATGTAGGAGTTGTCCCAGAGTTTGGTGGACCTACTGTGTCACCAGGGGCAACAGCCGGCTACCAGGCAAGACAGAGGCTAGAACAGTGTAAGTCCTCTGATGGATGACCAGAGTAAAGCCCCATACACACGGTCGGATTTTCCGATGGATTCTGTCCTATCAGACAATGTTGTCGGAAATTCCGACCGTGTGTAGGCACCATCGGACAGTTTCCATCGGATTGTCCGACGGACAAAATCCTATCTCCTGCTGGATAGATTTTTTGACAACAAAGTCCGATCACACCAAATCCGATCATGTGTAGCGAATTCCGATGGACAAAGTGCTACGCATGCTCAGATCACATTACAAGACCAAAGCTATTGGCTACTAGCCTCTACGTAGTCCCGTCGTATGCAACAAACGTCACCATGTTCAGAATGATCGGATTTTCCGACAACTTTGTCCGACCGTGTGTACGCAAAACCAACATCGGACAAAGTATGACAGACATGATCCGACGGACCTGGTCCTCGGATAATCCGCGCGTGTGTATGGGGCTTAAGTGTAAGTCCTCTGACAGATTAGACAAGCCTTTTTCAATCAGGTTGCCCAAGCACCCCGGGGTGCCTTGAGGTTTCTTCAAGGGTGCCTTAGCAAACTGCAAAATGCCTAAAAATGTATCAAAACTTAGTTCCATAAAGCCACAGGTCTATATTATGCACCATTACAACTTTATAGACACTGGCATCCTAACAACCAATTACATCATCAGTAATAAGGAGGATGTCTATTGCCTCTACACTACAGCATCCTTTTTTGACCCTCCTGTGTCCCTCTCCATCAGCACTGGGGTGACATTAGCTGACTGATGGAGAGAAGTTGAGGGAGAAGAGAAACATTGGAATACTAGTCAGTACCAGTGTGCAAAAGTGTATTTGCTTTGGAAGAATAAACCACCTCTAACATTGGGTGTCCTATGTGTGGATGTTTTAGAATGGGATGCCTCAAGACTATCCATAATTTTAGAGGGTGCCTTGAGATTGTCCATAATTGTAAAGGTTGCCTTGACTGAAAAAAGGTGGAGAAACACTGCATTGGACAGTAGCAGATTAGGCATACACAGGCCAATGTTCAGGATAAGTACAAAGTGTGGACAAAAATAGTTATAACAATCACAGGAGTAAAAATGAACAATCAGACAGACCACTCTCTTGGACATGAGTAAACATACTTACTGATTGATCAAGCACAGGATGAATGTCCAGCAGTCTACTGTTAAATCAGGTTAGGGAGTCCTTAACCTCCCTGGCGGTATGATTATGTCAGGAATTTTGTACCAAAAGTGGTACAATTATTTTGCATGGAAATTTGACGTTTTATATTGTAGGCTGCAATTCTTATGAATAACTCACTTAAATCTGTTCAAACCAGAGTCTAGTAGACATCCCCGGGTATGATAAAGTTTGAAACACAAAATCTTAAATTATAATATAATATAAATAACTATAAAAATGATTCAATAATGTAATCAAATCAAAAACACTGAAATTTGCTCAGTTGCAGAATTGTCGCTGTCATTAAATTTAGTGTTTGATGATAATTAGTGATTCTAATTTATTATCGCTGTTTTCTAGCAGGTCTAAAACCCCTTTTGACATAAAGGGACACTTTTTGGTTGCTATGGACAATCTCCAGTTTCCAGGCAGAAAAAATGTATTTATTATATAAAACTACATGCAGGGCACTGGGCAGACAACTAGGGACAAAGGGGATGTGTAATTGTTTTATACAGTACTGTAATCTGTAAGATTACAGTACTGTATGTGTGTTGTGTGTTTTAACTTTTTTGAATTTGGCGCCGATCTCCACTCCCACGCATCGTAACGTCGCAGGGAACGGAGATCAGCGGCACTCGGGCACTGTGTGAATCGAGCGGAGGAGCTCGCACACACATCGGGGAGACATCGCAGGATCCAGGGGACAAGGTAAGTAACTCTCCCTGTATCCTGCAATGCGATCCCGAGTCTGGCTCGGGGGTTACCACTTATGGTACTGAAGTTCCACCCAGAGCCAGACTCGGGATTACACTGCAGTGGAGAGACACAACACACAGATATCCAGCTCTGCTGAGCCGAATGAAGAAGGAAGTATCTCTGTCTTACAAACCTTAAGTTAAAGTGCTTGTAAATCCTTACAATCCACTTTTTGCTACAGGTAAGCCTTTAATAAGGCTTACCTGTAGCTACCCTGGATATTTCCTAAACCTGCACAGTTTAGGAGATATCCCCTGTATCTGCATGTGCCAACGTCATCAGCACATGCGCAGTGAAGCAATGGCCATCATCGCGGCTCCAGCCAATCACAGCGTGGGAGTCACGATACCCAGAAGTAACTCTGGGGAGAAATGTCACCAGCCGATGCTAAGTACGGGCACCGCATCAGGGGCTTCGATCTCAGGTGAGTATTCCATAATGAACTAGTATGCTATGCATACTAGCTCATTATGCCTTTGTCTTGCAGGTCTTTTTATTTCATGTGGGTTTACGACTTTAAACAATTTATACTTATGAATATGCATAAGATATAGGAGTGTTTTGGGCTGTAATCTAGGTGTGACCAAATAGTTAGTCCAATCATTGTCCATATCTTCTTAATAGAACACAAACAGTTAAATAGGTGTTAACGTCATGTGACCGATAGAAACTGAAACGAAACACGGACGCCACCATGACAGTTATGGATCAAACTAGTTAGATAAGACAGTCCATTCTCGGAGCAGAAAGGGAGTAGACTGCTTTTTATCTGGTGGAGAAGGTTATCATAGACTGAAAACGTTGGGGGTTATTTACGAAAGGCAAATCCACTTTGCACTACAAGTGCAAAGTGCACTTGAAATTGCACTGAAAGTGCACTTGGAAGTGCAGTCGCTGTAAATCTGAGGGGTAGATCTGAAATGAGGGGAAGCTCTGCCAATTTTATCATCCAATCATGTGCAAGCTAAAATGCTGTTTTTTATTTTCCTTGCATGTCCCCCTCGGATCTACAGTGACTGCACTTCCAAGTGAACTTTCAGTGCAATTTCAAGTGCACTTTGCACTTATAGTTTGCACTTGTAGTGCAAAGTGGATTTGCCTTTTGTAAATAACCCCCTTTGTGTCTAAAAAGAGACAAGCAAGTGCATTACAAATTCTTAAAGTGATAGTCTCTCTCTCTCTCTCTCTCTCTCTCTAGTCTCTCTCTCTCTCTCTCTCTCTCTCTCTCTCTCTCTCTCTCTCTCTCTCTATATATATATATATATATATATATATATATATATATATATATAAAACTCAACATTATTAGACCCCTATAATTCTACTCACTTATTAACCGCTTGCTGACCAGCTCACGCCGATATACGTTGGCAGAAGGGCACCTACAGGCATATTAACGTACCCGTACATTGCTCTTTAAGAAGCGGCTTGCGGGCGCGCGCGGGCGAGCTCCGTGAGTGTGATCGCGGGTCCCGCGGACTCAATGTCCTCGGGGATACCTGCGATCGTCTCACGGAGAGGAAGAACAGGGAAATGCTAATGTAAACAAGAATTTCCCCCATTCTGCCTAGTGACAGGACACTGATCACAGCTCCCTGTAATCAAGAGCGTTGATCAGTGTCATGACACACACAGCCCCCCCCCCCACAGTTAGAATCACTCCCTAGGGCACACTTGACCCCTACAGCGCCTACTAGTGGTTAACCCCTTCACTGCCAGTCACATTTACACAGTAATCAATGCATTTTTAATCGCACTGATCGCTGTATAAATGTGAATGGCCCCAAAATAGCGCCAAAAGTGTCCGATCTGTCCACCATAATGTTGCAGTCATGATATTGCTGATCGCCGCCATTACTAGTAAAAAAAAAAATGATTAATAAAAATGCCATAAAACAATCCCATATTTTGTAGACGCTATAACTTTTATAATGCACAATGAAAGGATATAATGGCAAGTCTTTAGGTGTGTGTTATTTCTGGGGACTAAGGGGCCCAGATTACGTTAACCTTACTGGCAGGAACCATCTAATGGTACCTTGTCATCACGAGAAAACAAAACTCCACAGAGGGAGCCTAATTACCAACAAGCAATTGATGTGCCTCTGTGTTATTTACAATATCTATAAGCTCTGCTTCTGATTGGGATCTCTGTAATTCTAGAGCTTTTTAAATTGAATTGAATTTTAAATAAAAACGTGCTTTCTGCCTCTCATTCTGCATAATGAGAAGGTGAATAGAGTCATGGACTCAGAGACATAACGGTTATTACACTCTGTGTCATGAATACCAATCATCCTTTCGAATTTTTAAATCACATTAATACTGTATGTATTGCAAGGAAATTATATGCATCGTTGTCTTCAGACAGTTTTAACCAGCAGAAGCAAACAAAAAACAGCTCTGTTGTTACAACAAGCAGTGTCAGTGCACAGATTCATAAAATGGAATTACACGCAGTACATACATAGAAGATGCCACAGGTCTGTGATACCTCTGTGAAATCCTAAATGCAGGTAGGTGTTTTGGTAACACAAGACATACATTGGGGGTTATTTACGAAAGGCAAATCCACTTTGCACTGAAAGTGCACTTGGAAGTGCAGTCGCTCTAAATCTAAGGGGTAGATCTGAAATGAGTGGAAGCTCTGCTGATTTTATCATCCAATCATGTGCAAGCTAAAATGCTGTTTTTTAATTTCCTTGCATGTCCCCCTCGGATCTACAGTGACTGCACTTCCAAGTGCACTTTAAGTGCACTTCCCAGTGCACTTGCAGTGCAAAGTGGATTTTCCTTTAGTAAATAACCCCCAATATGTTGCATGTTTGCTACATGTAGGAGTTGTCCCAGAGTTTCGTGGACCTACTGTGTCACCAGGGGCAACAAGCCGGCTACCAGGCAAGACAGAGGCTAAAACAGTGTAAGTCCTCTGATGGATGGCCAGAGTCAGTCCTCTGACAAATTAGACAAGCCCTTTTCAACCAGGTTGCCCAAGCACCCCGAGGTGCCTTGAGGTTTCTTCAGGGGTGCCTTGGCAAAATGTAAAATGCCTAAAAATGTATCAAAAATTGTACAAACAAACCTGCCTTTTAGTTCCATAAAGCCACAGGTTTATATTATGCACCATTACAACTTTATAGACACTGGCATCCTGACAACCAATTACATCATCAGTAATAAGGAGGATGTCTATTGCCTCCACAGCAGGGCTCAAGTCCTGCAGGAACGCATGGGAACGGAGTTCCTGTACTTTTTCCACAACAGGAACTCAGTTCCCGTTAGCAGCCGTGTCCTGCAAGCCTTTGAAGTATGCGAGCTGTGTGGCAGGTGCTACACCAGCAGCTGCCGACACAGCTCACAATAGTAAGTGCCGCACTCCTGACCATTCAGGCATTGCCAGTAGGGGGCCCCATGACAGCTTCCGCTTCGATCTACCTGTCAATTACAGCTAGCTGACAGGTTGTATTTAGTCAGACCTCTCGTGATGCGCTCCTCCCCGCCGGCCCCTCCTGATTTTATATCTCCTCATCTTCCCCCCCCCCCCCAGTCTCCTGCATACTTGCTCTGTGTGTCCCGCTGAATCCCCCCCTCCTCTATCTTCAGTGCCATATGATGAGAGAACCCAGAGGAGGAGCACAGCTATTCTGCTCACAGGACATGCAGGGAGAGAGGTGAGCTGAGGGAGGAACATCAGTTTGGGGTGGTAAGCTGAGCACAATACCTGGCAAAGTTTAATGCCAGGAGGGAAGTTATGTGGAAATATGTGAAGGGTTGGAATAGCAGCGAGTGTTTGTTGGAGCCCTGCAGAGTTTGCAGCCCCCCAAGCTAACATACATCTCCTAAGCAGGAATACATCACTATGTCCCCAAGCATTCTGTCCAGATAATGTGCAGTTCATTTATGACCTTTCCGTTTAACCCTGCGTTATCCAAACTCTGTTCAATGAAAAGTGTAAACTCACCACATAAACACTCTGTATACAAAATAAAATTCCCCAATAAAGATCAGAACATGATGTTCACATTCGCATGGAAGCACAATTGTATGAATGCTGATTATTCAGAGAATTACCGTATTTATGTTTATTGAGGATTGTTTTATTTATGTACTAACAGTTAAGCTTCATACACACAATACGAAAATTGGATGAAAAATAACACTTTTGAAGCGTTCGTGCATATGAGCGTATCATTTTTTTTTTTTGGTGGGCAAATGGATCTTGGGTGGGAGTTCCCACACTTTTTTCCCGAGGACTTGACCCCTGCTCCACAGCATCCTTTTTTGACCCTCCTGTGTCCCTCTCCATCAGCACTAGGGTGACATTAGCTGACTGATGGAGAGAAGTTGAGGAAGAAGAGAAACATTGGAATACTAGTCAGTACCAGTGTGCAAAAGTGTATTTGCTTTGGAAGAATAAACCACCTCTAACGTTGGGTGTCCTATGTGTGGATGTTTTAGAATGGGGGGCCTCGAGACTATCCATAAATTTAGAGGGTGCCTTGAGATTGTCCATAATTGTAAAGGTTGCCTTGACTGAAAAAAGGTTGAGAAATACTGCATTAGACAGTAGCAGATTAGGCATACACAGGCCAATGTTCGGGATAAGTACAAAGTGTGTACAAAAATAGTTATAACAATCACAGGAGTAAAAATGAACAATCAGACAGACCACTCTCTTGGACATGAGTAAACATACTTACCGATTGATCAAGCACAGGATGAATGTCCAGCAGTATACTGTTAAATCAGGTTAGGGAGTCTTTAAACAAGACTGGACAGATGAAATAGTAGATCCAAATCAAGAGAAGGGTGCAATTTGTTTTTTCATACACTGCAGTGGAGAGACACAACACACAGATATCCAGCTCTGCTGAGCCGAATGAAGAAGAGTTATCTCTGTCTTACAAACCTCAAGTTAAAGTGCTTGTAAATCCTTTACAATCCACTTTTTTCTACAGGTAAGCCTATAATAAGGCTTACATAAATACATATACATAAATATATATAACTCAACATTATCAGACCCCTATAATTCTACTCACTTATTAACCGCTTGCTGACCAGCTCACGACGATATACGTCGGCTGAAGGACATGTACAGGTATATTAACGTACTTGTTCGTTGCCCTTTAAGAAGCGGCTTGCGGGCACGCTTATTGCGATTTTTTTTACCAAAAATATGTAGAAGAATACGTATCGGTCTAAACTGAGGAAAACAAAATGTTTTTTTATATATTTTTGAGGGGATATTTATTATAGCAAAAAGTAAAAAATAATGCGTTTTTTTTCCAAAATTGTCGCAATTTTTTTGTTTATAGCGCAAAAAATCTAAACCGCAGAGGTGATCAAATACCTCTATTTGTGGGGAAAAAAGGACATCTATTTTGTTTGGGAGCCACGTCGCACGACCGCGCAATTGTCAGTTGAAGCAATGCAGTGCTGAATCGCAAAAAGTACTCTGGTCTTTTGCCAGCCAAATGGCCTGGGGCTGAAGTGGTTAAACACTTCTGTTTAGAGCAGTTGTGTCCTGCATAGATCTGAACTACAATTCTGCGTAGCGCTCAAGTGCTCCAACAGATTGTGGAGGTGGCAAAGGAGCATGGATCAGAGAGTATTCCTTGGCAGGACTATCAGGAGACGGAGCCCTTTTCCCTGAATAGTTAAAGGCACAGTGGGGGTTATTTACAAAAGGCAAATCCACTACAAGTGCAAACTACAAGTGCAAAGTGCACTTGAAATTGCACTGAAAGTGCACTTGGAAGTGCAGTCGCTGTAGATCCAAGGGGGACATGCAAGGAAAATAAAAAACAGCATTTTAGCTTGCACATGATTGATAATAAAATCAGCAGAGCTTCCCCTCATTTCAGATCTACCCGTCAGATTTACAGCGACTGCACTTCAAGTGCACTTTCAGTGCAATTTCAAGAGCACTTTGCACTTGTAGTTTGCACTTGTAGTGCAAAGTGGATTGCCTTTTGTAAATAACCCCCTGTGTATCTTCAATTTCAGTGCCAGAGAGACCTCCTAATAATGTGGAATAGCTTAGCTTACCAACTGATATTCACCTTTTTTTCCAGAAAACATAGTCATTAAAATGTATCTCAAATTATTGGAACTAAATACTTCTTTTACAATAATATATATTTTTTTTAAAGGTGTCTCCAAAGATAAATCTTCCACAGCATCATCCATCATGAGCATTTTGTAAAAGCCTAACTCCAGGCAGTTAAAAATATCATAAATATTGTCAAAATATAAATGAAGACTTCCGCGCCAATAAAAATATGTGATGAAAAATAATGTGACAAGCTGCCGACTCAAAAGTGTGTGAATGCTTAAAAATCAAATGTGAGAAAGGGGGCGATAAGAACGATAAATATGCAATTATATTGCAACTAATAGTAGCTGCTTCTTATGTTACATAGTTACAAAATAGTTAAAGACTACATAATCACCAAAATAATGCTGAAAAGTAAACAATATATACTCGCACAATGTATGTTTAATCAATACATGCTTCAATATATAAACAATGTGACCAAATAGTGACAACCAATCTCATGCTGTATACAATAAAGGAGAAAAAGTATATTGGGACTTCATATGAGGCAATAACTACTTAAGTTCATATGTCTCCATTAGGGATGAGCTGAACACCCCCCGGTTCGGTTCGCACCAGAACCTGTGAACAGACCTAAAATTCGTGTGAACTTTAGAACCCTATTAAAGTCTATGGGATGTTCAAAATCAAAAGTGCTAATTTTAAAGGCTAATATGCAAGTTATTGTCCTAAAAAGGGTTTGGGGACCTGGGTCCTCTCCCCAGGGGACATGTATCAATGCAAAAAAAAGTTTTAAAAACTGATGTTTTTTCGGGAGCAGTGATCTTAATAATGCTTAAAGTGAAACAATAAAAGTGTAATATTCCTTTAAATTTCGTACCTGGGGGGTGTGTATAGTATGCCTGTGAAGGGGCGCATGTTTCCCGTGCTCAGAACTGTCCCTGCACAAAGTGTCATTTCTGCAGGAAAAAAAGTCATTTAAAAGCACTCGCAGCTATAATGAATTGTCGGCTCCCCATAATACAGAGAACAGTCATTGAAAGTCATCAGGTCTGGTATGGGTATTAAGGGGAACCCTGCGTCAAATTTAAAAAAAAAATGACGTGGGGTTCCCCCAAATATCCATACCAGACCCTTTAGGTCTGTTATGGATTTTAAGGGGAACTCAACGCCAAATAAAAAAAAAAATGATGTTGAGTTCCCCCCAAAAATCCATACCAGACCCTTTATCCGAGCACGCAACCTGGCAGGCCGCAGGAAAAGAGGGGGGGCGAGAGAGTGCCCCCCTCCTGAACCATACCAGGCCACATGCCCTCAACATTGGGAGGATGCTTTGGGGGTCTGTGACCCCTCAAAGCACCATGTCCCCATGTCTCACCCCCACAACCCTGGCCGGTGGTTGTGGGGGTCTGCGGGCCTATCGGAATCTTTTTTTTTTTTAAATTGTGTTTTTATTGAAAATTTCAAAGTTACAGAAAATGCAGTGTCATAAATGTATATTCAAATTCAGACAACAAAGAAAAATGGGGTTCACACATGTGAACCACCTAAAAAAAAACAACAAAGAAGAACACATGTACGGGTTGAATTAAAGTACATATAACTTACAACATAGGGGAAGAAGCCAAATACAATACAAGTCAGTATACAATTCAGGGAAGCACTTAGGACATTGAGGATTCACTGGGGTGTCGTATCAGGTAAGGAGGAATGGATGGTACGGCCAATCAAAGTGCGGTATCAGGTAAAGGGGTGCCATATTCAGACATGTCCCAAAGGTCCCATATTTTGTTAAATTGGGGGATACAATCGTGGACAGAGGCTGTCATGTATTCCATCCTGCGGATATCCGTTATGAGTTGGAGGAGTCTAGATTTGGGAGGGGTAGATGTGGAAAGCCAGCAAAGGGGGATTAGTCGCCTGGCAGCCAACAAAAAGTAGGTCACCAGGCGGTTGCCCTGTTTTGTGATACCTGGGAAGGGGAGGCCTAGCAAATAATGAATGGGATCAAGTGGCAAAGATACGTCTATTACCTTCTGTATTAGCTCCATTACTTCCTGCCAGAGAGGTTGGATCAGGGGGCATTGCCAGAAAATATGATATAGGGAACCAACTGAGAGTCCGCAGCGCCAACAGTGGGCCGGGGTCGAGGGGTCATATTTATGGATGACTTCAGGGGTTTTGTACCAGGACATAAGAATTTTTATAGATGTTTCCCTCTGAGTGACACATTTGGAGGATTTAAAAATAGAGGACCATATTCTATCCCATTTTTGGAGGCTGATAGGTCTTTCCAGTAAGATTGCCCATTTTTTCATGTATAGGTGAGTAGTCTCGGACATAGGGACTGGGCCTATCGGAATCTTGAAGCCCCCTTTAACAAGGGGACCCCCAGATCCCGCCCCCCCCCGTTTGAAATGGTAACGGGTACATTGTACCCCTACCATTTCACAAAGAAAGTGTAAAAAAAATTGTAAAAAAAAAACACTGACACCGTTGGGATAAGTCCTTTATTAAAAATAAAAAAAAATAAAAAAAAAAGATTCCATCGGTGGTAATCCACTCTTGGTATCCTGTGATGGGTGATCATCTCTCCAGGGTCCAGCGATGGATGATCTCTCCCGATGTCGGTTCGGAAAATGTCATTCTCTGCTGCAGAAAAGTGCTTGACATTTTCTGACCCGAATTTGGGGCCCCATATCTCGGGGATACTTGGTGCTAGGAACCAAGTTTGGTATTCAAACCCAGTGGAACTAGCACTACAACATATCCAAAAATGGGGTTCCTAGCACCAAGTGACCCTGAGATACAGGGCCCCAGAGTCGGTCAACTGTGTCCATCTGCAGCAATGTCATTTCGGGACCCTTTGGGTCAAGAGACCCCAGATTTTGGCTGCAGCTAGGGGGACTTTAGGAACCCTTAACTACCAAGTTTGAAGTTTGGGGATCTATGGCTGCAAATGGGCACAGTGAGGCATGCAGATGGGCACAGTGAGGCTGCAAATGGGCATTGTTGACCCTCTTTTCCACTTACAGTAGCTGCGCATTTCTCACCCTAGGCTTATACTCGAGTCAATACGTTTTCCCAGTTGTTTGTGGTAAAATTAGGTGCCTCGGCTTATAATCGAGTATATACGGTAAATGCCAAAAACGATATAATAGTTGGTACAACAGGAAGAGGGGGAACAACAACTTAATCCCAACACTTTTACCTATGGGTAAACTAGAGATCAAAAATGTTGGTAATATTAGCAGCTGGAGGCACTGTGGCAACATCATCCCTGGGAGCTGAGGTAATGGTAACTGCAGCAACAAACACCAGTGATTGGACAACTAGTGGAATAAGGTCCCCAATCAACAGCTGTGATTGTAAATGGTGCTGGCTATATACCCGTGGGGATTCTGTGAAAAAATACATACATTTACGAAAGGCAAATCCACTTTGCACTGCAAGTGCACTTGGAAGAGCAATCACTCTAAATCTGAGGGGTAAATCTGAAATGAGGGGAAGCTCTGCTGATTTTATCATCCAATCATGTGCAAGCTAAAATGCTGTTTTTTATTTTCCTTGCATGTCCCCCTCGGATCTACAGAGACTTTACTTCCAAGTGCACTTGCAGTGCAAAGTGGATTTTCCTTTAGTAAATAACTCCCATAGTGTATCAATGGAGTGACTGGTGTTTGTTGCCGCCATGTTGCCGCAGTTACCGTTACCTCAGCTCCCGGGGATGATGTTCCCACAGTGCCTCCTGCTAATATTACCAACATTTTTGTGTTTATACACCGCTCCCCCACTGCCCCAAAGATGCTGCTTGCAGGACTTCTTTTAACGTCCTGCCAGCACAGCACCCCAGTGTGAAAGCACTTAGGCTTTCACATTGGGGTAACAGGGAAGGTGTTTTTCAAGCGCTTTACAGGTGCTATTTATAGTCTTTTAGTGCCTGAAAAACGCCTTAGTGTGAAAGGGGTCTTAAAGTGGTTGTAAACCCTAGGAAAAGAAAAAAAAAACCTGCAAGACAAAGGTATAATGAGCTAGTATGCATAGCAAATTAGCTCATTAGAAATGACTTACCTGAGATCGAAGCCCCTGCAGCCATCCTCGTACCCCGCTCCAGCGCCCGACAACGCTCCTGGAGTTACTTCCGGGTATCGCAGGCTCCGGCGATGTGATCGGCCGGAGCCGCAATGACGTCACTCCCGCACATGCGCCCAAGAGCTGCCGGTAACTGCACAGTCTAACTGAAGCAACGGCACGTACGTGCGATTGCTTCAGTGTGCATGTGCCGATGACGTCGGCACATGCAAATACAGGGGACATCTCCTAAACTTTGCAGGTTTAGGAGATATCCAGTGTAGCTACAGGTAAGCCTTATTATAGGCTTACCTGTAGCAAAAAGTTCTTGTAAAGGGTTTATAACCTCTTTAATGTATAATCAATATCGCTAAGTGATGTTGCAAAAAAAGTTGTTCAGACCTGTTGCTGGTGCTCATAAACCACTACACACTTGCCACATATATGTGACTCCTTTAATTAAAAAGAAGGTCAAATAGCACTATGTTACTATTCCACGGGATCCTCTTCTTGCTCCAAGATTGCCTGAAATTTTTGTGGTTACTTACCAATACAGGGGGTCCCCGGGTTACGAACCGTTAGGGACTGTCCTCCCGTTTGTAAATCGGAAATGTTCGTAAGTCGGCCGCGCATGCGCAGAACGACAATTACGGACATTTCCGATGTTTGCCGTCATTTTCCGAGGCTCCGTCTGGCCGCGCATGGGCAGAACTGCTGAGGGTCCGCGCAAAATGGCAGAGGGTCCCCGAAGCGCCCGGTTCGTAAGTAGGAGAGGTTCTTAGGTTGGGCATTCGTAAGTCGGGACCCCCTGTATGCATCAACTACAACAAACCTTAATTCCTCCAAAGTGCCATCCTATACCATGAAGATCCAAAGAGAAAAGTACTCATAGTGTAGTGAATTTATTAGACACAAAAGAACAAAGATAAAATATAGTTTCCCGTACATTAAAAACTGTCCCATCTTGACACTGAGACAGCCAGCATCCTAATAATAGTGAGGGTGCTACCGCTCCGTAAGCTACTGGCTTCTTTTACAATAATTTCTTTTTTTAGGGTTCAAGCACGCTGGGCTTAAAAAAATGCCAGTTCTTTAGGAAGAAAAAACTTTACTTATATAGAGCATTTTTGTACAGGAGCTTAGGAGCGTTTAGAAGCGTTTAGGAGTGCTTAGTGTTTTTTTTTCTGTCAGAAAACTGCTCTCAAAAAACGTGAACCAGAAAGTTTTTTTTTTCTGCCTTTAAATGCTGAGCTTAAAATGTACCTCTAAATGTCCTAATGTGCATGTACACATAGGATAACATTAGCTGCTTCTACAGGCAGCGTTTGTTTAAGCCAGTGTGCATGGACCCTTAACTAGTTGCCGCCCGCCCACCGCCAAATGACGGTGGGGCGGTGTGGCTCTAGTTCTGGGATGCCGTCATATGACGGAGTCACAGAACAGCCACTCTCGAGCGCCGGCAGGGGCGTGCAGCCGCACTGTGTTGCTAGGACACGGCGCAACCCCGATCTCTGTAAAGAGCCGCGTCCATGGCTCTTTAACCATGTGATCGGCTGTGTCCAATCACAGCCGGTCACATGTAAACACGGAGATGCCGGTAATCGGCGTTCCTCGCCTCACACTGACAGAGTGTGAGGAGAGGAGAGCCGATCAGCGGCATCTCCTAACAGGGGACAGCTAGGTATGTAATCAGGGCACTGATCATCAGTGCCCTGATTACAATTAAGTGCCCACCAGTGTCACCAATCAGTGCCCACCAGTGCCAGCAATTAGTGCCCATCAGTGGCAGCAATCAGTGCCCACCACTGCCCACAAGTGCCACCAATAAGTGCCCATTAGTGATGCCAGTCAGTGCTGGCTATCAGTGCCACCTATCAGTGCTGCCCATCAATGCCCATCACTGCTGTCGATCAATGCCCATCAGTGTCGCCCATCAGTGCCCATCAGTACCGCCTATCTGTGTCGCCTATCAGTGCCCACCTGTGCCACCTATCAGCACCCACCAGTGCCGCCTATTAGTGCCCATCAGTACCACCTAACAGTGCCCATCAATGCTCATCAGTGCCAAATATTAGTGCCACCTATCAGTGCACATAAGTGTGGCAAATTAGTGCCTCCTCATCAGTTCCACCTAATAAGTGCCCATAAGTGCCGCTTTATCAGTGCCCATAAGTGCCACCTCGTCAATGCCCACAAGTTCAGCCTATCAGTGCCCATTTGTGCCGCCTCATCAGCGCACATCAGTGAAGGAGAACAATTGCTTAGTTACAAAATTTACTGACAGAAAATAAGTAAAAAAAAATGTTTTTTCCAAATTTTTGGTCTTTTTTTGTAAAAAATAAAAAACCCAGCAGTGAATTAATACCACAAAAGAAAGCTTTATCTGTGTGAAGAAAATGATAAAAAAATTGTTTGGGTACAGTGTAGCATGACCGCGCAATTGTTATTCAAAGTGCAACAGCGATGAAAGCTGAAAAATGGCCTGGGCAGGAAGCGGGTGTAAGTGCCCTGTAGGCAAGGGGTTAAAGGAATCTCCAAAGATAAATCTTCCACTGCAACATCCATCATGAGCATTTTTGTAAAACCCTAACTCCAGGCAGTTAAAAATATCATAAAAATTGTGCCCACCCAGCTGATGAAGGATTATTGTTAATTTCATCAATGAGGATGAGTAAAACATACCTTATTTATTTATTTCAGGTACTTATATAGCGCCATCAATTTAAGCAGTGCTTTACACATAAATTGTACATTCACATCAGTCCCCGCCCTCAAGGAGCTTACAATCTAAGGTCACTTTCATACATATACTAGGGCAAAGTTAGACAGGATCCAACCTGTTATTTTTTAACTTCCCAGCATGTCTTTGGAATATGGGAGGAAACCCATGCAGGCACAGGGAGAACATGTAAACTCCAGGCAGGTAGTACTGTGGTTGTGATTCAAACCAACAACCCTAGTGCTGCTAGGCAGAAGTGCTAACCACTTAGCCATTGTGCTGCCAAGGTCCTGTGGTCCACCTCTCTGCCGGTTCCATTTGTGATGGTCAGCTTTAGTTAATAAACCCCATTGTGTACTTAAAAGTGGGGTATACCTGTAATTTCACAGTAAATAGAAAATAAATTCAATAAACATTAATTCTTCTGAAGCTGCAGTTCCTCAGGTTAGTGATGATTTATAAACTTTTAGGCTGGGTTCACACTTATACAAATTGGATGTGGGTTTCCCCCACATCCAATTCGCATGATAAATATGATTAAGAATCTGCAGTGATTAAAACAGTACCTTTTTAACAAATTGTTTCCAAGCATGCGTCAGAATTTTGCGTGTCGGAATTGCATCCGATAGAAAGGTTTTCCGTCTTAACTGTGTGAGAAAACATGGGATTGTGGGTAAATCTTATACCCTTGTAGTTAGGAGGGCTGGGCTGGAAGGGAGCATTTGTCTTTTAGACAGACACATGCCCCTTCTATGACACTGCAGTGAGAGGCGTGCCTCCACTGCAGAATTTTTATTGGATAGCTTGGGCCAATGGTGCTTTACCATTGGTCCAAGACTCCAAGCTGGCCATTGAGCTCAGTGCTTCTGACAAGAAGTGAGAGGCACTGTGAGCTCATCCTCTCAGTCTGCTGCAAACAGAGTGTGCCAGCTTGTATTTAAACTGGCCACTCTGTATGTAGCTTTTGACAGGCTGCGCAAGAAGCCCCATATCTCCGGAACCATAGGGTGTAGGAGCCCCACATTTTGACCAGTGGTGGGGTAGGATTTCAGCTACCTACCCCAGGTTGCCGAGCTATGACCCTTGAAATACGTCATTTTTTTTTTTTTTTATTATTTGTCTTTGTTTTTTTTTTATGTTCATGGCAGGTGGGGCTCTGCCTCACCTGCCTCCCCTGACTGCATGTCCTTGGTGTGGACCCTTAAAGTGGAAGTAAACCCATCCATAAAACAGTTTCATTTCCGGCCCATGCTGGAAATGTAACACTCCCATTGGTTGTGCTCTCAACCAAACTGTCAGCCCACCCAATGGCTGATGTCATAACTGATCACATGTGCAGCATCATGGCAGTTGTAGATTAAACAGAGGCAAAGATGGCAGCTTCCTTAGCTGAAAACGATAGGGGGGTTTACTTACACTTTAATAGAATTCAGGCCTCAGCCCAATCACCTTAGAGCTACTTTAACTTGTTGCATATGTACACAACCACTTTCTGAGCCATGCTCCCATCAGTCAAAGCTCCCTTCCCCTATGGGCTCAAGGGGCCTTCATTAAGAGGAGAGCGTTGATGAGCCACATGCTGAACATCATGTAGCATCCTAATATTGGGTTTCTCAGGCATCACGCAGAGCCAGCAACAGTTAATTCTAATCCCAGGGACTTAGTGGGAAATTCCTGGATCAACTATCACTCGTTATCGCTGTCACTTTCGGTATTTCTGGCTTTCAGTTGACATTTTCAGCTTTTTCACACTTCCCACTTTACTGCCAACTCAAACAATGATGTAAGCATGACATGTGCCATTTGATACGCAATTTGTATAAGGCTGTTTGTCCACTATTTTAATTCCTGCTGCATTTTAAAATTATTTTTAAATTAAGGATATACATATTATTACGGTTTAGTCCGCTCACCACCTAAAAGACCGTATTTGGTATGTATAGTCATTTGAGTTTTAGGTAAACATTCTAGATCTGGTTGCTGTAAATATTCTTACAGTATATGAAGGGACCCTGCCCTACGCTGTTGTGTCCCTAAGTACATATAATGTATTTTGCAGCTAGGCTGAAACCAGCCTGAGCATTTGTTTACCTTTTTATAAGCTCTGAGGGTCTTTTCTAAGTTCAGAGGGTTGATTACTTCTGCCTGTTAGGGTCCATTTACACTTGCTTTCAGGGGGTTTAAATTGATCCATTAATTAACATTAATAAGATGTTCAATTTAAAGCATTTGATTCTGCTTTTTTTGAGGAGTTCCTTCCCTATCTATTTCCTTTGATTGGCTATGTTACAAAGCTTGATTTCCTTAAAGAATAAGTTCACCTTTTGGAACATGTTACATATTCCACCTATTAAGGACGAAACATGTAACATGTTCCAGTAGCTGCAGCCTCTTTTGCCGCCCTTTCCTGTTTCCTGTTCATAGTTCATTCACAAGACCTGCAGCTTGTAAACACAGCCTGTATGCAGGTACGGGCTGAAAGCTTTAGGGCTTGTTTTCAGGAGTCCGGCATTGCACCCCTGATCCAGAGTTGCCAACAGTCAGTATTTTTAAGTAAAAAACAGGCAATTTTCTCCTGCCAGTAAATGCCAGTAAAAGGAAAAAGTTGCCCGTAAAAAATATGGCTGTGATGTTCGGCTCGGTCCAGAGACAGCCGAGGCCATCCGGGTGCTGCCACAATTTGGGCAGCTCTGGTGGAGGCGGTGCCCGAGCGTGTCATGTGATGTCATGGTGCAAGGGAGCCAAGCAGAGCGGCCAGAACCTTGTGTATTGGTCTGCAGGACAGGAGCACTTAAAACTGTAATTTTGTGACTTTTGGAAATGCCAGTAAAAACTTGGCAGTGCCAGGAAATTTTGGGTGTCGTGTCAGTAAATTTCAATCTGGTAGGTTGGCAACACTGCCCTGATCCACCGAAAAAAACGGTACTGGCGTTATGGCTGATATCTTCAGCCATAATCCCAGTAAACCACTTGCAGACCGCAATGTATATATAGGTATTCTAGATAATAGGGGTAACCAGTGCGCTCAACCAAAAACTATTAAATCAAATAAGGAGAAAAATGGAAAAGGAAAGCAGCCAACATATAAGTGATCTCACACTTGTAAAGGTAAAATTGAATGAAGAGGGTATGTGGCGCTAACCCTTATGTAAATCAATAAATAATCTAAAAATAATCTAAAATGACCAGTTTGCAAAGCTCAGAGTATCCGAAAGATGAGTGACCTTTCACATAAATAGATATACAAAAACATAAAATAATGAACTAAATAGATAAAATTCCTTAATAGCAATACACATAAAATATTGAATAAATATAAGACGTGTGTATAAAATGAAAAAATGTTCAATAAAAGTGATGGTGCTAAAAAAACCGTGCTGAAAATAAATATATGTGCTGGGGTAAAAATGATGATGGAGTTGGGTTAAAAAATAGTGAACACGAAATCTTCTAGCAATAAAAGGTGCACAGTGCAACGTGCAAAATATGTGAATAAAGAACCAATAGAGAACCGATAAATTGATTCTGAAAGTGCAAGGGAATTGCAAGGAAATTGCAAGGGAAATTAATGATTGAATGTGCAGAAATATCCAAAATAATGACAAAGTGACCATACAGATGAAAAGAGTGTGTCACTGTAGGTATGGTATAATCAGATGATACCAAAACAATAATATCGCTGAAAAAAATTATTAAAAAATAAAAATAAAATTTGGTGCACTACAAGTCCCAGCTTGTAAAGAAAAAAATGGCGGAAAATAAACGATAAAGTCCACAATCTGGAACAATGAAGAGCATAATGCTCTGGAATAAGTGAAGGTGAGTAGAAATATTCAGGAATCTTTGTGTTGATCACAGTGATGATCCGTGCAGGCAGTGCTCTGTGCTGACTTCAGGGGTGCACCCTACTAGTTCCCCCAGCCTCTCACCTCTATTTGCGGCCCCTACAGGCCTAGTGGAGCAGATAGCCTCTAAAGTGGCAAGCCTGGTCACTTTCCGGGTCCTCCTTCTTATGGGCTCCTATGGGCTCCTATAGGCTTCTATGGGCTCCTATGGACTCCTACTCCGATCCAAAAAGGCACTCCAGGGGTAAGGGGTCACTCACGGGTTAGATCAGCATGTAGGGGTTAAAGGTACAAAGAAGCGCTCCAATGTGTAGTAAAAAACAGGTTTATTGAAACAAAAATAATATCCACTCACATTTAAAGTTCTCTTGCATCAGCATAGATGAACTTCCGGTCGCGGCCGCAAACCAGAAGTAGAGCGATAGGCACCTGACTTCCTTCCTCCCTTAGGAAGTCAGGTGCCTATCGCTCTACTTCTGGTTTGCGGCCGCGACCGGAAGTTCATCTATGCTGATGCAAGAGAACTTTAAATGTGAGTGGATATTATTTTTGTTTCAATAAACCTGTTTTTTACTACACATTGGAGCGCTTCTTTGTACCTTTAACCCCTACATGCTGATCTAACCCGTGAGTGACCCCTTACCCCTGGAGTGCCTTTTTGGATCGGAGTAGGAGTCCATAGGAGCCCATAGAAGCCTATAGGAGCCCATAGGAGCCCATAAGAAGGAGGACCCGGAAAGTGACCAGGCTTGCCACTTTAGAGGCTATCTGCTCCACTAGGCCTGTAGGGGCCGCAAATAGAGGTGAGAGGCTGGGGGAACTAGTAGGGTGCACCCCTGAAGTCAGCACAGAGCACTGCCTGCACGGATCATCACTGTGATCAACACAAAGATTCCTGAATATTTCTACTCACCTTCACTTATTCCAGAGCATTATGCTCTTCATTGTTCCAGATTGTGGACTTTATCGTTTATTTTCCGCCATTTTTTTCTTTACAAGCTGGGACTTGTAGTGCACCAAATTTTATTTTTATTTTTTAATAATTTTTTTCAGCGATATTATTGTTTTGGTATCATCTGATTATACCATACCTACAGTGACACACTCTTTTCATCTGTATGGTCACTTTGTCATTATTTTGGATATTTCTGCACATTCAATCATTAATTTCCCTTGCAATTTCCTTGCAATTCCCTTGCACTTTCAGAATCAATTTATCGGTTCTCTATTGGTTCTTTATTCACATATTTTGCACGTTGCACTGTGCACCTTTTATTGCTAGAAGATTTCGTGTTCACTATTTTTAACCCAACTCCATCATCATTTTTACCCCAGCACATATATTTATTTTCAGCACGGTTATTTTAGCACCATCACTTTTATTGAACATTTTTTCATTTTATACACACGTCTTATATTTATTCAATATTTTATGTGTATTGCTATTAAGGAATTTTATCTATTTAGTTCATTATTTTATGTTTTTGTATATCTATTTATGTGAAAGGTCACTCATCTTTCGGATACTCTGAGCTTTGCAAACTGGTCATTTTAGATTATTTTTAGATTATTTATTGATTTACATAAGGGTTAGCGCCACATACCCTCTTCATTTATATATAGGTATTGCAGTCGGCAAGTGGTTATTTTTTCTCAAAAAGGTGAACTTATCCTTTAAGAACCTTTTTTTTTTTTTTTTGGACCTATATTTCCATTTAGGAAATTATTTTTGCCCCTCTGACATTACAGCAGGGCATACGCAGGAAAACATACTCTGCACAAATTGTTAGAGTACAGTGAGCTCATTGTCATGTTCAAGAAACCAGTGGTGAGATGATTGGAGCTTTGTGACATGGTGCATTATCCTGCTGGAAGGAGCCACAGAAGATGGGTACACTGTAGTCATAAAGGGGGATGGACATGGTCAGCAACAATACTCAGGTAGGCCGTGGCATTTAAACAATGCGCAGTTGGTACTAAGGGGCCCAAAGTGTGCCAAGAAAATATCCCTAACACCATTACACCACCAGCCTGAATCGTTGATACAAGGCAGGATGGATCCATGCTTTCATGTTGTTTACACCAAATTCTGACCATCTGAATGTCGCAGCTGAAATCGAGATTCATCAGACCAGGCGACATTTTTCCAATCTTCTATTGCCAAATTTTGGTGAGCCTGTACGAATTGTAGACTCAGTTTCCTGTTCTTGGCTGACAAGAGTGGCACCTGGTGCGGTCTTCTGCTGCTGTAGCCCATCTGCTTCAAGGTTCGGTGTGTTGTGCAGTCAGAGATGGTATTCTGCATACCTTGGTTGTAACGAGTGGTTGTTTGAGTTACTGTTGCCTTTCTATCATCTTAAACCAGTCTGCCCATTCCCCTCTGACCCCTCTGACATCAACAAGGCATTTTCCTCCACACCACCACCGCTCACTGGATATTTTCTCTTTTTCGGACCATTCTCTGTAAACCTGAGAGATGGTTGTGTGTGAAAATCCCAGTAGATCAGCAGTTTTTGAAATACTCAGACCATCCCATCTAGCTCCAGCAACCATGCCACGTTCAAAGTCACTTAAATCCCCTTTCTTCTCCATTCTGATGCTCGGTTTGAAATTCAGCAAGTCATCTTCACCACATCTAGATGCCTAAGCGTATTGAGTTGCTGCCATGTGATTGGCTGATTAGCAATTTGTGTTACCATGCAATTGAACAGGTGTACCTAATAAAGTGGCCAGTGAATGTAAGTCTGGGTTCACACCTATGCGGCTGTGTTTGATGCGTTTTTCAGCCACGTTTTTCAGTGCATTTTGTGTTTTTAAACCAGCATTTTTTATGCATTTTTGCATGCAGTTTTCATGCATTTTGCGTTTTATTTTCTCTTTAAACGCACTGTAAAACACACTGTATAAAGCTGGTTGCTAAGGAGGGGGCTGGGAAGCCGGCCGCTGTGTCCCTAACAACCGATGAGTCATCAGCTGTCAGTGGGGGTTCCCGCTGAAAGCTGAATAAAAAAAAAAAATTGTAAAAAAACGGCGTGGGGTTCCCCCCCAGGTCCATACCAGGCCCTTTGGGTCTAGCATGGATTCAGAGGGCCCCCCACCAAAATGTAAAAAACAATGGAGTGGGGTGCCCCCCCAAAATCCATACCAGATCCTTATCCGAGCAAGCCGCTCGGCAGGTCAGGAAAGGGAGGGGACGAGTGAGCGCCCCTCCCCCCGAACCATACCAGACCGCATGCCCTCAACATGGAGGGGTGGGTGCTTTGGGGCAGGGGGGGTTCTGCGCCCCCCACCCCAAAGCACCTTGCCTCCACGTTGATGAGGACAAGGGCCTCTGCCCGACAACCCTAGCCGGTGGTTGTTGGGGTCTGCGGGCGGGGGGCTTATAGGTATCTGGAAGCCCCCTTTAAAAAGGGGGCCCCCAGATCCCCCCCCCCCCCCATGTCAATGGGTATAAGGTACATCATACCCCTACCCATTCACCAAAAAAGCAGTGAGAAGTTAAAAAAAAACAAGAGACAGTTTTTGACAATTCCTTTATTAGTAAAATATCTCGGAGCTCCCGGTGTCCCTCGCCTTCTTCCGCTACCGTTTTCTCCCTGTGCTGTCATCTCCCGGTGTCGTCGTATTCTTCCTCCTCCTCGCGTCAGCTTCTTCTTCATCCTCACCGGTTACTCGTTAAAAAACAAAAAAAAAGCTGGTGTTCCCCGCTGTCCGGAGCCTCTTGTATAGGTGTAGCGGCGACACTTTTGCAAGGGGTCCGCTATGTGAAAATTTAGTTTTTCACCTCAGAATAGTAATGGGGTTCTGAGGGTTAATTGTGCAGGTTTAACTTTGGCATCAGTTTGGCTGGGCTGTGCTGGGATTCTGCCTGGTCATGGGTACAGTAAGGTACACATGACAGGTGCAGAATCAGGCCTGGTTGGACGGTTTGGGTATCAACATTCCCCGGAGCCAATCTGGGGAAGGGTACTTAAGGTGCTGAAGTCACGTGTTTGGTGTTCGGCCGGAGCTGCCTGTTCCTGAATCTGGACTAGGGTAGCCCTGCGAGGGGTCCCGGGCATGGAAGCGTTTGCCACCCCGCAACATGGTTATTCTGACTAGCCCCATAGACCCACTTGGTCTGGGGCTAGGGATCCATCTGTTCCCGGGTCTTGGGGCCGGCTGGTCCGGGGCGCGGTGACTGAGGGAGGATTTAAGGTGTCCGGGTGCGCTCTCAACTTGGTGGGGCATCGCAGCTCGTGTAAGCGACCGGGGGAGGACTCTTCGGAGGAGGGCCAACAAGCTGGCATCCCAGGAGGTGCCTGGTTGCTGGGTTGTTAAGGACATTAACAAATCCACATTTTCGCAGTACTGCCAAGGGACACAAAACGTTTCAGGTACTGAGAAAAGGTTCCTAATTCATTCTCAGTTGAGACTTTATTCATGATCAGAGACTTTGCAAGTTCTGGATCTAAGTGCTGACTGTCATAATCTCTGGCTAGAGATTACTCAGCTTGGAAGCGCCCAGCTGCGAGTGGCTACTCTCAGGGTTTTTGTATTAGAGACCTTCTAAGTATCAGCAGTTCAAGGTGCCTGAGTTTTACCCTTGCCCTCTGTTCCCATACGAGGCTGTGTTTGTTGGATGTTACCCCCAGCAAATAAAAACCTTTCTAAAGGACTTTTATGGTGTAAGCGTTCAAAGTTGTTGGGTACTAACCCTGGGAACCCTTAGACATGGAAGAACAAGCCAAGCGGAGGTAACCGCTAAGCCCAAAAGTCAAGGCCACCCCTCTGAGGGCTATGGCCGCTACATAGGCATGGGGCATAGCCATCCAATGACGTCGCCCGGCTTCCTGGACCCATTTAGCAACCGGCTATATACAGTGGTAAAATAAGAACCGCAAAATGCAAAACACATCAAAAATCGCACCACCACCACTTGCGTTTCTGGTGAAGCTCCATTCTAAATCTATTAGCCTCAAACCGCGGGAAAAAAAGTGCCCGACCCTTTCCAAAAACGCACCGGTCACAAAACGCATAGATGTGAACTAGTACCATAGGAAACCATGTTAAATGGACTGTAGTGCGTTTCTGTAAAACGCACTAAAAACGCATAGGTGTGAACGTAGGGTTAATCCGCATGTTCTGTACACTTTCTTGATTTCTTTCAGCATGTTTTATACCACTACTAATATTAAAATAGAGGTTAACCTGATCACTACTCCAGCAGTTTGCTAAAATGTCAACACTGAAGGACATACTAAACAGATAAAAAAAAAAAAAAAAAAAAACAGTTACTGATAGCAGCTGTAAAGCAGCTGAAAAAAAAGAACTTGGAATACATTTGTAAAATGTCCACGGGATATTTTCTCCTTTGATGCTGCCTGCCACAGAACCTCAATTAAGTGCCCTGCCAGGAACATTGGCAGGGCTGTGTGCTGCGTCTCTGCAGAGGTCCAGGCAGCACTGAGGGACTTTTCATGTCAGGGCTGTGCCCAACTTTGACATGGAACTGACATTTAAAGACAAATCTACCAACAATAAACTGAAATTGCTTGCTCTTATGTATTCTATGTGCTAGAGAACCATGTCTAACAAGCTGAGACGTCAAAACCCTTGCTGAGAATTGTGAAGCTAGCCTAATAGAAGGTTGGTAGATTGCAGTGGAGATACATTCCATTGCACAGAATGATGATCTGTCCATACACATTACAACTTAAAGAATATGTCAACCCAACATTTCATATTCCTGATATTCCATACTACCATGTACTGTACTTGTATGAAAAAAGATCATGTTCTCTTTGTATTGCCTCCTTGGTGTGAAATCCCTAGTGTTCATGCCAGTCTCTCTGCCTTCCTATTAAAAACTGACCACACTAGGCTTGAGAGCGAGCACTGTGTGGTCAGTTTTCTGGATTTCCTGGGAACTCAGCATGCTCTCTTCCAATGATTAGACTTGTGATGACATAACACCCCCCCCCCCCCCCATCCGCACATCTTTTTACTGGGAAGACCAGTGTGCTGCTGTTTCTCCTCTCCTTATGCAGCTGAGAACAGAGGTTATGTTACTTATATAAAGGAGGAAGAGAAGGTATTTATAATGTTTTTTTTAATATGTATACACAAATGTTCTATCTTCTATTTTAAACTGAATTGCTTGTTTTACAAGGTGAGCGTTCACGTATGCTTTTATTGTACAATCCCCTTTATATATATGCCAACTGTTATGCAGTGCAGTAGTCTGTCTGTTTATATTTTTGGCCAGTTTAAAGTGGAGCTCCACCCAAAAGAGGAAGTTCCGATTTAATCATCCCTCCCATGCCACATTTAGCATGTAACCGAGGGTTCGGACGGCCACATCGCTGGATCCTAGTACAGGTAACTGTGTGCTTATTAAAAGTCAGCATCTACACTTTTTGTAGCTGCTGACTTTTAATAGACACAAAAACGAGTGGAACTCCGCTTTAAGAGTTATTATAAACTACCATCCCCATTAAGATGCTTTAGACCAGCTTTGTAAAGTATAAACTTTAAATTAGAACTTCTATTTAACCACTTCAGCCCCGGACCAATTTGCAGCCAAAGGACCAGGCCCCTTTTTGCGATTCGGCACTGCGTCGCTTTAACTGACAATTGCGCGGTCGTGCGACGTGGCTCCTAAACAAAATTGGCGTCCTTTTTTTCCCACAAATAGAGCTTTCTTTTGGTGGTATTTGATCGCCCCTGCGGTTTTTATTTTTTGCGCTATAAACAAAAATAGAGCGACAATTTTGAAAAAAAATTAATATATTTTTTCCTTTTTGCTATAATAAATATCGAAAAAAATATATAAAAATTATTTTTTTTTCCTCAGTTTAGGCCGATACGTATTCTTCTACATATTTTTGGTAAAAAAAATCGCAATTAGCGATTATTGATTGGTTTGCGCAAAAGTTATAGCGTTTACAAAATAGGGGATAGTTTTATAGCATTTTTTATTTTTTTTTTTTTACTAGTAATGGCGGCGATCAGCGATTTTTATTGTGACTGCGACATTATGGCGGACACAGCGGACATTTTTGATACATTTTTCGGACCATTGTCCTTTATACAGAAATCAGTGCTATTTAAATGCACTGATTCCTATGTAAATGACAGTGGCAGTGAAGGAGTTAACCACTAGGAGGCGGGGAGGAGTTAGTGTGACGTGTGTGTGTTTTTTTTACAGTAGGGGGCATGGCTGACGTCTGAAGTCACTGATCGGCTTTCCCGATGACAGGGAACAGCGGTCAGTGACAGGCAGTGTAGGAAGCACGGGGAGAGGTTTGTTTACACAGACCTCTCCCCATTCTTCAGCTCTGTGACCTGATCGCGGGACACCAGCGACGATCGGGTCCGATGGTCCCGGGGCCGCGGTCACGGAGCTCCCGACGGTGCGCGCGTGACCCATGGCTGGGCAATTAAAGGGGACATACCGGTACGTGCTTTTGCCCAGCCGTGCCATTCTGCCGACGTAAATGTGAAGGAGGTGGTCGGGAAACGGTTAACAGGCATTGCTAGGATTGAGAACGATTTAGGGCATCCATGAGTCCTGCCGAAAAAATATAAAAATAACAGTCAGCAGCTACAAATACTGCAGCTGCTGACTTTTAATATTAGGCCACTTACCTGCCCAGGGTGCCCGCAATGTCCTCACCCAAAGCCGATCTGTCCCTCGGCTCCCGGGTGGAGGCGCCAGCATCTTCGGTAAGGGAATCAGGAAGTGAAGTCTTGCGGCTTCACTGCTTGGGTCCCTACTGCGCATGCGTGAGTCAGTCCCACTGGTCCCTGCTGTCTTCTGGGATCTGTGTGTCTCCCAGAAGACAGCGCGGGGGGGGGGGCATGGCATAGATAGCCGTGGATACTGCGGTGATCTATGCCCAGAAGTGGGAGCAAATATCTGTATTATACAGGTATCTGCTCCCCCCCCCTGAAAGGTGCCAAATGTGACACCGGAGTGTCACATTTGTCCTCTGGACGCTGTGATCACAGATCGCTCCACCCACACACTCCCAGAACTAGCCGTTCGCACTGTAGCCGCCATTCGGCTATAGCGTGGTTAACAAGTGGTTAACCTGCAAATTTGTGCACTGGCCCTGGAATCTTGTCATTCTGGACATCTGGTCACCCTACATTATTAGCAAAAGTGAAAGAAAATCACAAATTCTGGATTGTCCTTTAGAACAGAATGGGAGAGTTCTGGTGACAACCAGGGGTTCCCTCACTTTAACCAGTTTAAGACCGCCCACAGTATTTTTACTGTAGGTTAATTAGACCCTGTCTAAAAATTGACCAAAATATTTGTATGTGTTTATAAGCGCGTCAGGACCCTACGGGGTAAATGACCGCGCTATACCGCAGATCGACACCGGCGGTAAAAAGCGCCCTGAGGCGATTCAGTTTGCATAGGTAGCGCTATACAAGTCACTCATTCATTCATTCACTGTTGGCAGGCGGCACGGGTAGGCTCAGCAACGTACAGTATATATACGGTTCCCGGTAGCTGGCCACATTGAGCGGACAGGGGATCACGTGTCCGCTCATTTTTACTGCTCAGTTTCATTCATAACAGCTGTCCTTTCTGTAGTCATGCTGTGATTGGCCCACAGGTATCACATGCACCTGGGCCAATCAAAGCATCATTTACCATGTGGTTAGCTGTAGCCAATCACAGCATTTTAACAGAAAGCAAGCTGTCATGAATGGAAACCCATTCATGACAGTTCAAATGATTGTTGTTACAGTGTTCATCCCTGTAACAGCAATCACTGTGTAAAAGATAAAAAAAAATAAAAATCCCCCTCCCCAGAGTAGTACAGTGTCACTATGGTGACACCGAACTACTCTGATGAAAGTATGTAAACAAAAACAAAAAAATGTAAAAATATATATATTTTTTTTTAATTATTGATTATTATTTGATTATATGATGATGCTGTACTGTACTACCCCATGTCTCCTACTAAATACCTCAGACTGTCTACTATCCAAAAAGGGGTCATTTGGGGGGTATTTGTACTGTCCTGGCAACTGAAGGGCCTCATGAAATAATATAGATTATCAGTACATCAGGATTGGTCAATTTTCAAATATATACAGATACAGTTGTGCTCAAAAGTTTGCATACCCTGGCAGAAATTGTGGCATTTTGGCATTAATATTGAAAATATGACTGATCGTGCCAAAAAACTGTCTTTTATTTAAGGATAGTGATCACATGAAGCCATTTATTATCATATTGTTTTTTGGATCCTTTTTAAATCATAATGATAACAGAAATCACCCAAATGGCCCGACAAAAAGTTTACATACCCTGGAATGTTTGGCCTTGGTACAGACACAGAAGGTGGCACACACAGGTTAAAATGGCAATTAAAGGTTAATTCCCCACATTTGTGGCTTTTTAAATCACAATTAGTGTCTGTGTATTAATAGTCAATGAGTTTGTTAGCTCTCACATGGATGCCCCAAGCAGACACTAGCCATGAGGAGGTAGAAAAGAACAGTCAAAAGACCTGCGTAACAAGGTAATGAAACTTTACAAAGATGGAAAAGGATATAAAAAGATATCCAAATTCTTGAATATGCCAGTCAGTACTGTTTAATCACTTATTAAAAGTGGAAAATTATGGGCTCTTTTGATACCAAGCCAAGGTCAGGTAGACCAAAAAAGATTGCAGCCACAACTGGTGAAAGAATTGCTCAGCATACAAAGAAAAGCCCACAGGTAACCTCAGGAGAAATACAGGCTGTTCTCCAAAAAGATGGCGTGGTTGTTTTTAAGAAGCACAATTCAACAATACTTGAACAAAGAAGAGCTGCATGGTTGAGCTGCCAGAAGGAAGCCTTTACTGTGCCAATGCCACAAAAAAAAAAAACAATGAGGCATGTGAAGGTGTTGTTGGGCATATTGTAAACAGGCTTTTTTTGTGGAACTTGTACAGTAAAGGCTTCTTTCTGGCAACTTGACCATGCAGCTCTTTTTTGTTAAGGTATCATCGTATTGTGCTCCTTAAAAACGACCACACCATCTTTTTCCAGAACAGCCTGTATTTCTCTTGAGGTTACCTGTGGGTTTTTCTTTGTATCCCAAACAATTCCTGTGGCAGTTGTGGCTGAAATCTTTCTTGGTCTGCCTGACCTTGGCTTTGTTTCAAGAGATACCCACATTTTTCACTTCATATTAAGTGACTGAACAGTACTAAGTGGTATATTCAAGGCTTTGGATATCTTTTTATATCCTTTTCTATTTTTGTAAAGTTTCATTACCCTGTTACGCAGGTCTTTTGACTGTTCTTTTATACCTCCTTGTGTATCAGTGTCTAGCCTACTTAGTGCATCCATGTGAAAGCTAACAAACACATTGACTATTTATCGGCCTAAACTGAGGAAAAAATTAGTTTTTTTTATATATTTTTGGAGGATATTTATTATAGCAAAAAGTAAAAAATATTGCTTTTCTTTTCAAAATTGTAGCTCTTTTTTTGTTTATAGCGTAAAAAATAAAAAACGTAGAGGCGATTAAGTACCACCAAAAGAAAGCTCTATTTGTGGGGAAAAAAGGATTTTGGGGACAATGTCACACGACCGTGCAATTGTCAGATAAAGCAACGCAGTGCCGAATCGCAAAAAGTGCTCTGGTCAGGAAGGGGGTAAATCCTTCCGGGGCTGAAGTGGTTAAAGTAGCACAGTGCTGAATAGCAAACAATGCTCTGGTCATAAAGGGGGTAAAACCTTGTGGAGGTCAATTGGTTAAAGGGATTTCCTCTCACTTCCTGTTTTGGCTATGGGACAGGAAATTAAGGGAAATCTTAATGGAAAACAGATGGCAAAAAAAAACTGACAGCAGTTATAACCCTCCTGTACTCTTTCCAAAATTTAAATTTCCTTTAGTTCTGCATTAACCTCTTCCTTCACAGCATGATGTTTATTGCTGTTACACGGATACTTATGTAACTTTAATGTGTTCTATCTATAGGTGGGTGAAGTGGCTATCTTCGTGGTATATAGATATTTTTTACTCGTCTTTATTCTACCTAAAAAAAAATTAAAATGCAGACTTCAGTATCTATGCACTATAGGGGAGATTTACTAAAACTTGAGCACTCAGAATCTGGCGCAGCTGTGCATGGAAGCCAATCAGCTTTTAACTTCAGCTTGTTCAATTAACCTCCCTGGCGGTATGATTCTGTCTGGAATTTAGTGCTAAAAGCGGTACAATTATTTTGCATGGAAATTTGGTGTTTTTATATTGTAGGCCTGCAATTCTTATGAATAACTCACTTAAATCTGTCCGAACCAGAGTCTAGTAGACATCCCGGGTATGATAAAGTTTGAAACACAAAATCATAAATTATAATATAATAAAAATATATATAAAAATTATTCAATAATGTAATCAAATCAAAAACACTGAAATTTGCTCAGTTGCAGAATAGTCGCTTTCATTAAATTTATTGTTTGATGATAAATTGTGATTCTAATTTATTATCGCTGTTTTCTAGCTGGTCTAAAACCACTTTTGACATAAAGGGACACTTTTTGGTTGCTATGGACAATCTTCAGTTTCCAGGCAGAAAAAAATCTTTTTATTATATAAAATGACATGCAGGGCACTGGGCAGACCACTAGGGACAAAGGGGATGTGTATTTTTTGTATACAGTACTGTAATCTGTAAGATTACAGTACTGTATGTGTTTTGTGTTTTTAAACTTTTTTGAATTTGGCGCCGATCTCCGCTCCCGTGCGTCTGAACGTCGCAGGGAACGGAGATCAGCGCCACTCGGCACTGTGTGAATCGAGCGAGCGGACAGCTAGCTCACACAGCGGGGAGACATCGCAGGATCCAGGGGAAAAGGTAAGTAACTTCCCCCTGTATCCTGCAAGGCAAGCCCGGGGGTTACCGCTCCTGGTAGAAAAAACTCAACCCAAGCCAGACTCGGGAACACCGCCAGGGAGGTTAAGCTTTGACAATAAAACCTGGAAGCTGATTGGTTTCTTTGCAGAGCTGCACCAGATTTTGCACTCTCCAGTTTTAGTAAATCACCCCTTATATGTCAAACCGTATTCACACATGCAGTTATGAAGGGATTTGTAAGAGATGTCAGTAAAAGCCTTCCATTTATTTGTATTAGCGGCTATCTTCAAGTCCCATTCTAATCTGAGTCACATTGTAAGGACCCTTATACCCTTATAATGTTTCTGAATCTAGCCTAATGCCATGAGCAGATCTGTCCCCCAGCGCTTTACATCCTCTCTGGGTGGATTAAGCCTGCCTCTGCTCATTGTGCTATGTTTAGTATCTGAAATGTATTGTTTAATGCCTGCAATTAATTGTGTATTTTGGTTTTATTAACCAGCCGTGTTGCCTCCACACAGGTATGATCTGGTCGGAATGTAAGGAGATTTGGTCCCAAGGCCCCCGAGAGTACCTGTTCGAGCTGTGGAACATCCTGGATTTTGGAATGTTGGCAATCTTTGCGGCTTCTTTTATTGCCAGGTTCATGGCATTCTGGCACGCATCCCGAGCACAGAACTTTGTTGATGATGATGAGAACATTAAAGATGTGACAAGTGCCACGCTGCCTCCTGAAATAAAATATTACACTTTTGGTGAGAATGCTAAAACCACTCATTTATGCACATGTAAAACATTTAGAGGTTTTTTATTTTGAGATTAAATTTTATTACAAAATCCACCCTAACTTAAAGTGGTTGTAAACCCCATTCATGAAATTTGACCTAGACACATATACAGTGCTTCGAAAAAGTATTCACACCCCTTGAAATTTTCCACATTTTGTCATGTTACAACCAAAAATGTAAATGTATTTTATTGGGATTTTATGTGATCCACCAACACAAAGTGGCACATAATTGTGAAGTGAAAAGAAAATGATAAATGGATTTCAAAAAATGTTTTGCAAATAAATATGTGAAGTGTGGGGTGCATTTGTATTCAGCCCCCCTGAGTTCATAATTTGTAGAACCACCTTTCGCTGCAATTACAGCTGCCAGTCTTTTTGGGGATGTCTCTCCAGCTTTGCACATCTAGAGAGTGACATTTCTGCCCATTCTTCTTTGCAAAATAGCTCAAGCTCTGTCAGATTAGATGGAGAGCGTCTGTGAACAGCAATTTTCAAGTCTTGCCACAGATTCTCAATTGGATTTAGGTCTGGACTTTGATTGGGCTATTCTAACACATGAATATGCTTTGATCTAAACCAGGGATCTCCAAACTATGGCCCTCCAGCTGTCACAACTACACGTCACATGAGGCATTGTAAAACATTGTAAAATGGGAATTGTAGTTCCTGAACAACTGGATGGCCATAGTTTGGAGACCCCTGATCTAAACCATTTTATTGTAGCTCTGGCTGTATGTTTAGGGTCGTTGTCCTGCTGGAAGGTGAACCTCCGCCTCAGTCTCAAGTCTTTTGCAGACTCGCGTACACATGCCGCGTACACATGATCGTAAATTCCACCAGCAGAGCTTGTGTATGCTCCATTGGACTTTTGCTGGTGGAATTCCAGCCAGCAAAAATTGAGAGCAGGTTCTCAATTTTTCGATCGGAAATTACGATCGTCTGTACCAATTCCGACGTGCAAAATTCCTACGCATGCTCGGAAACAATTCGACGCATGCTCGGAAGCATTTTCTCGGCACGTCATAGTGTTGTACTTCACCGTGTTCTTGACAGTCGAAAGTTCAGCAAACTTTTGTGTGACCATGTGTATGGAAGCCAAGCTTGAGCGGAATTCCGGCAGAAAAACCATCCAAGATTTTTCAGATGGAAAATCCACTCGTGTGTACGCGGCATAAAAGGTTTTCTTCTAAGATTGCCCTGTATTTGGCTCCATCCAATCTTCCCATCAACTCTGACCAGCTTCCCTGTCCCTGCTTAGGAAAAGCATCACCACAACATGATGCTGCCAACACCATGTTTCACGGTGGGGATGGTGTGTTCAGGGTGATGTGCAGTGTTAGTTTTCTGCCACACATAGCGTTTTGCTTTTAGGCCAAAAATTTCAATTTTGGTCTCATCGGACCAGAGCACCTTCTTCCACATGTTTGCTGTGTCCCCCACATGGCTTCTCACAAACTGCAAACGGGACTTCTTATTGCTTTCTCTTAACACTGTCTTTCTTCTTGCCACTTTTCCATAAAGGCCAGATTTGTGGAGTGCACAACTAATAGTTGTCCTGTGGACAGATTCTCCCACCTGAGCTGTGGATCTCTGCAGCTCCTCAAGAGTTCCCATGGGCCTCTTGGCTGCTTCTCTGATTAATGCTCTCCTTGCCTGGCCTGTCAGTCTAGGTGGACGGCCATGTCTTGGTAGGTTTTTGTTTGCTGAGGTGGTTCCTGCACTGACTCCTTATGCCTCTTGTGGAACTCTTGTGGAGGTTCCCTTTACTATAGTCCCTGGCTCTGTTCCCACCCACTTCAGGGATATAGGGTGCTCTTGCAGTCTTGGGCCTTTAGTGCTGATGCATGAGGCTCTGGTGTTTAGGTGCGGGTGGGAGCTACAGGTTTCTCTTTCAGCCCTGCTGCTTGTGGCCTGTAAAAGTCTGAGAGGCTGACATCAGCTGTGGCTTGGTGGTGTACCAAGTAGTACTTACATTTATGGCAGTATGTGCCCAGGGATGAGGAAAATGAATTCTTTATAGTATACAATCAAACAAAAATCCTGCAGAGGGAACCCCTAATAATGGTGCAGCAGTTGTACAGGCTTGGGAGACCAAGTGCAGATATCTGTCTAAAGAGATATGGGAAACTTCAATTTTGTGCAGACTGACTCTTTAACCTAAAAATTAACCCTAAACACTTAATCTAGCCCTAACATTCTTTACCTACCCATGGAAAGTAAAGCAGCTTACTAATCCTTTATTACGGGTGCTGCATTGGTTTCCTTTTTTAGGTCTTTTTCCTTTATTTTCACCTGGTGATCCTGCCAGTAACACATTTTCTGTCTTAGGGTGTCTCCACTTTGAATGGAGGAGCAGCAGAGACACCTTTGGACATCAGCATTGTCAGTCTCTGGGGAGGGTAGCCTTAGATACTCTAGTAGATTTTGATGGTCTTGACTAATGTAGCACTAACCCCCAAAGCAGCTGCTGGTATTTGATTGGGCTTACCGTTACCTCACCTTTCCACCGTGTCTGTCATAGAGGTCCCATTAAATAGTTGCTTACATATTTCAGCTCCGACACTTAGTCTCTTTTTTCCAATGCTTTATTGACAGAAAAGAATCAAATAGAAGGATGGAGGGTTAAGTGAGATTCAATTGAATTGCGGTTCACGGGTACTTCTCTGATCCAGAGGACAAAACAACTTCCACAAACTGGATCTAGCAACCACCGGAGAGGCCTCTCTCACTGACCTAGCAGCCGGTGCGATGCTCGGTCATAGTCTCTGCCACAGACGTAAAGAATATAGAATCGTTGCACAATCCTCTGCCACAGGATTGTGTAACCATTAACTTTTGTAGCATCAAAGTACAGTCACACAGTACCAGTTTCTTTCAGCCAAGCCGGCGATACTGTGAGGTAGATGACCCGGGATGCATCCTGCAATTGAGTCTCCAGGCTCTTCTAGAGGGACTGGCCTTGTTGCTCGATCCTCTCTCAGAAAAGTCCTCCCCTGGTTTCTCAAATAGCTTGGCTTCTCCCCGCAGGCAAGACAGCACAGGACCACCCCTGGATCAGTAGGCCCCAGAACTCTTGGGCCTACCTTTAGTAATGAAGCCTCGGACCAGCCGGCCCTGAGACAGTTGAATGGCTACTGTACACCTTAGGCCAGGAGGGCCATCAGGTCGGACCACCACCCTACCACGGGGTCTGTCCCTTAAGTACCCTCTCCCAGAATTCACAGCGGGTACACCACTCCCACTGACTGTTTCCGGGCAAAGAAGCACTCAATACACCCAGCCCATTGCAATTTACAACACCGGCCGATGATGAGAGCGCCACCCATGGCCAAGTGGAAAACTACGCAACCCAGCTGCACTGGAATAGAAACCAGAAATTTAACGCAATCAGTCTAAGTCAAACTACAACTCAGACAAATCTAAATTTTCACTTATAGCGTCTGCCCATCTGGAGCAGGGTGCTACACTAATAATTCCAAACTCCAGCTAATACATTTTAAAAAGTTAAACCAACAGTTTTTTTCCTTTTGGGATAATAGTTTTACATAAATGATAAAAAGCTGACCATTGCAAGTACCCAATCTCAGCTGGTTTGGCCCCTTTCCCTGAGTTTCTCCAGGTTTTTTTTCTCCCTTTTGGTGTTATCAATGCTTCAAAGTACACTTGCCATGAGAGAAACATAAGGGCTGCCATTGCTGACCTCTTCTACATAAAATGCTAGTTGCCTGACTCGTTTGGTGACCCTTTTACAGCAATATTTTGAGTCACTAACCAAGAAGTAAGTATGCAGATACTAAACTTTTCTTATCTCTATAATTGTTCTTGGCTTATAAAGTACTGAAGCCATTGGGTCCACTAGCAGGCAACCATGCAGCTAGCATTTCCAGAAGAAAGTTGGCAATGGCAGTTCATGTATTCATATCATGGCAGGCTTACTTTCAGCTTTTGTCCCCCCCCCCCCATGTTCCTTACCCTTATCACTTCGTGCAATGCATGATCACATTGTTCATTACATATACTATTGTCTTTTTTTCTTTCTTTCTTTCAGCAAGGATAAAATGGCTGCCATCTGACCCTCAGATCATATCGGAAGGTCTCTATGCAATCGCTGTGGTCCTCAGCTTCTCACGCATCGCCTACATTCTACCAGCTAATGAAAGCTTTGGCCCATTGCAGATATCACTGGGAAGAACTGTAAAAGACATCTTCAAGTTCATGGTCATATTTATTATGGTGTTTGTGGCCTTCATGATAGGAATGTTTAACCTTTATTCCTATTACCTTGGAGCTAAACAAAATGATGCCTTTACCACGTAAGTTTAGCAGGAACATTTTAGTGTGGCTTGTCTTGGATTATGCTGTTTTCCAGAAGGATGGTGGTCCAAGGGAGCAGCACTCCTGTCTGTGGAACTATGTGTATGGGTTGAGGGTTTCAGTATAGTTAATAAAAGGTTCCAATTAAAAATCCAGGCAAATAAAAGTTAAAATAAGTATACATTAAAGGGTAACTTCACTTTTGTTGAGGAAAAAAACATTGCCCTCTGGGTGATCTATGTACATTTCAGGGATTTTAACACACTGTTGCAGATTCCTACCTTTTGTTATTCTGAAGAAATAGTTGTGTGTTTGTCTGTGTCCATGTGCTAAGTGAGTCTGTATGGGAGTAGTTTTTATAATTATCAATCAGCTGCTGCACCTGCAGGGCTCTATTGAGGAAATTGGCAGGGTCTGCATACTTTTAGACATGATTTCCCTTTTGAGTGTATCCCACCAAAAATACATTTTTTGTTGCAGGGGATGCTCAAAATCTGATTTGCAGACTTCTGAGAAAATCAGTGAGCCAATCACACAAGCAGGAAATTACATTTCTGGGGGGCAATCTGTACATCATCCATCTGTGTACAAAAGGCCTCCAGGTAGCCATATTGCAATTTACAAAAAACTACAGCAGCTGCAGATTGAAAAGGAAATGTCATTCTTAAAGAAGAAGTAAATCCTAATGGGTTTACTTCCTTTTTGTTTCCCTGCAAAGGTAAAGCATAATGAGGTACTCACATATGTAAACAGCAATTGCAGCATGCATGTGAGGTATCACCGCGAAGGTCAGATCGAGGGCAGTTAATTTTAGCAGTAGACCTCCTCCGTGAATCTAATGTGGTATCATGTAAAGGCTTTTAAAGGCTTTAAAAATGTATGTAGTTTGTCGCCACTGCGTGTTTGTGCGCAATTTTAAAGCATGTCGTGTTTGGTATCCATGTACTCGGCCTAAGATCATATTTTTTTATTTCATCAAAAATTTGAGCAATATAGTGTGTTTTAGTGCATTAAAATAAAAAAAAGTGTATTTTTTCCACAAAAAATGCGTTTGAAAAAATCGCTGCGCAAATACTGTGTGGAAAAAAAAAATGCAACACCCACCATTTTAATCTGTAGGGCCTTTGCTTTAACAATATATATAGTGTTTGGGGGTTCAACGTAATTTTCTTGCAAAAAAAAAAATATGTTTTCATGCATTTCACTTCTCACTGCCAATCACAGTTTCGGAGGCCATGGAATGCCCAGATGGCATAAAACCCCCCAAAATGACCCCATTTTGGAAAGTAGACACCCCAAGCTATTTGCTGAGAGGTATTGTGAGTATTTTGCAGATGTCGCTTTTTGTCACAAAGTTTTGAAAATTGAAAAAAGAAAAAAAAAAATTTTTTTTCTTTACTTTCTTCATTTTCAAAAACAAATGAGAGCTGTAAAATACTCACCATGCCTCTCAACAAATAGCTTGGGGTGTCTACTTTCCAAAATGGGGTCATTTGGGGGGGTTTTGTGCTATTTTGGCATTTTATGGCCTTCGAAACTGTGATAGGTAGTGAGGAGTGAAATCAAAAATTTGCACCCTTAGAAATCCTGAAGGCGGTGCTTGGGTTTCGGGGCCCCGTAGTAGTCCATGAAAAAAGACCTCTGGTCCTTAAGCTGACAATTGGTCCGGGGCTGAAGTGGTTAAAAATTATCAATCAGCTGCTGCACCTGCAGGGCTCTATTGAGGAAATTGGCAGGGTCTGCATACTTTTAGACATGATTTCCCTTTTGAGTGTATCTCACCAAAAATAAAAATTTTGTTGCAGGGGATGCTCAAAATCTGATTTGCAGACTTCTGAGAAAATCATAATGGACTACTATGCATCGCATCGCATTGTAGTCCATTATGTGTCACTTACCTGACACAGGAGCCAGCGAAGTCACCGCTGTCCCCTTGTGTATGGCGCCTCCATCTTCTTGGTGGGTCTCACGGCTCCGTCGCTGTCATTCGACGGTGCCGCGATGACGTCACTCCCGCGCATTCCCATGGGAGCCGCCACTCACTGTATATCGCCGTTGAGAGCGGCCTTCTCAGTGCGCCTGCGCGCCGCTGTCTACCTGTATTTTGGCAAATATCTCCTAAACCGTGCAGGTTTAGGAGATATTTCTTTGACCTACTGGTAAGCCTTAATCTAGGCTTACCTGTAGGTCCAAGTGGTTTGGAAGGGTTTACAACCACTTTATTAACATTCAATTACAATATGACTCGTGTCAAAATTGTATACGCTATATTATTATTATTATTTTTTATTTTTTTGCTACTTTTTTCCAATGAAAAGGGAGTTCCCCTAACCCTAAAGGTGTTAGCTACCAAGGGATTTGAAACTCTGTTTGAGCAGCCTTGTGATTCACATACCTCTCCACATAGTAATCTGTGCATATATGAAGAATAATAAGAGAGAGATTTAAGCTGTCCCCAACCAAATATTATCAAATAAAATAAAATTTGACTGCCATTGGCCATGTGGTCCAACAAGGGCCAGCACATGGCCAATGGTGGTCTGATTTTATTTTATTTGATCATTTTGGTTTGGAGCACAAGCACTTGAGCATTTTTATTTAATATTTGCACTAATGAAGCCATGAATTGATATGGTGAAACATGTTGTGTGGAACAGGTATTTTTGTTTTTTGTTTGATATCTAGGAATCTTCAAATATATAGAAAGGTTTAATATTCATAGTAAGTTCTATTTATCTTACAAGGAATACGGGAATTTTTTGTAAGGGACTCGTTTATTAAGACTGAACGGAATTTTTTAATGCAAAGGTATAGATCTTAATAGCCTGAAAAAGTAGTGACAGACAAGTCAAAGACTAAAGGCTTTAGGCCAGTTATTTTGGATCTGCAGTCCTTTTTCCAAAACAGGAATTATGTAAATTTGTGTGAAAAAAGTAAAAAACATACACACTTGTGTAACCATTGATGTACAGTAAATAATGTTTAATCCCCAAAAACTCACTCCTAAACATTGTGGACAGCCTTCCCAGAAGAGTTGAAGCTCTTATAGCTGCAAAGGGTGGGTCAACTCAATATTGAAGCCTATGGACCAAGACTCGGATGCCATTAAAGTTCATGTGCGTGTAAAGGCAGGCATCCCAATAGTTTTGACAATATAGTATATATCAATATTAGTTCACTTCTTCCAGATTCAATTTTATTGATACCTGGGTCACTGGACAGAGATGACAATGCTGATACATGGCTGTGCTGTGTAGGAGGTATGTGTAAAAGACAATGCTGGCTCAACAGAATCAAAAATACTTTCCATGATGAAACAGGAAACACAAATAAATTAACAATACATTTAATGGTTTTCCTGCATGAAAAAAAGTTAATTGCAAATGATAATTGTATTTCTGGGACTCTCAATTCTCAATCTCCAATTTACAAAGGCATGTACGCCGAAAATGATTCAAAAGCAAACATTGTCCTATGACATGAGAAAATGTAATATTAGCCAGGAGCTATTCTTGTCCTGGTGTGTTAGCTTTGTGAATTGAATCTTTTATGTAGTAGAACAAAATATCAGGTTTGCCATCGTATTATCTTAGGCTGGGTACAGACTAATCGAAAGTTAATGGTTCATCAGTGACCGGCCGAATTTCGATCTGTGTGTGGCATTCCCTGTTCAGATTCTATTAGAAAACTTTCATTGATCAGCTGCTGCAGTCAATTAGCTGCAGCTGCTGATCAGTGTATTCTGATACCGGATAGTCCCGCTCAGGGCTTTTTATCTCAGAGAATAGGTGCAGGAACTCCTCCCTTCAAAATCATCCTTTGTCTCTGCCCCCTGCCCACCTCTGAGCACCATACCTTGTCTCCACCCCCTACCCACCTCCGTGTAGCACCCCTTTTAGAGAATATAGAACCAATTATCATTTTCTGCTACTAAGTAATGTGTATGGCATTTGTTAATGATAACAAGAAAGCCGGTAAAATAGATCTCCCACAGTGAGCAAAAATAGACCCCCCCCCCCCAGCAACAATGTACCCCCAGCAGCAGCAACAAATCTCCCAGCAGCCAGCATCAATAGAGCCTCCAACAGCCAGTAACAGTATACCTTTCCCTCAACAGTAGATCCCTCTCAGCAACATAAGACCCCCAAGCAACATAAGACCCCCCCCTACTGACAACAGACCAACAACAATAAACCCCCGCACAAAAATAGATCCCCACCAGTGACAATAGATCCCTCAGCAGCCAGCATCAATAGACCTACCAGCACACCCCAGCACCCCTTGCCATTACATACATTCAGTCCTGGACATGCCGAAACTGTGTTCCACTGAAAAAGGTCCTCCTGTCAGAATACATTGTGTGGATGGCGGAATCCGTTTGTCTTTTTTCACTCGCCCCACCAGCTAAATGAAAAAAGACCTAACCATCTATACCCAGCCTTAGGAGTACCCTTGACCTACCCTTTCCAACCATTTCTTGTATAGATGTCACAGAGATAGAAAGTGCACAAACTATAGCCCTGACATCCTCATACAAGTAAAAGTATAATTTCTGAGTGGAGTTAGCTTTTCAAGAAGGCCTTTCATAGGTTTATGATACATACCTGCTTGATATGAAAAAAAGAAGAGAAACAACCCATAGTAAAATAGAAGAGGTTGGATTCAACACATTTGGAACTCAAAATCAATAAACCAATTGCCAGAAATGTGTCTACAAATCTCTCATCTGGGTAACTGATCACAATGTAACAAAAATTCTTCATCTGTTTCTTTTCTTAGAGTTGAAGAAAGTTTTAAGACTTTGTTCTGGGCAATTTTTGGGCTCTCAGAAGTGAAATCTGTTGTCATCAACTATGGACATAAATTTATAGAGAATATCGGATATGTTCTCTATGGAGTGTATAATGTGACTATGGTGATTGTCTTATTAAACATGCTGATCGCTATGATTAACAACTCATTTCAGGAGATCGAGGTGAGATGCAACTTCTTCAGTGCTATTGTATAAAACAATTTTCCGTGCTAGATATAATGGATTGTTTTGCAGTATTTAAACAAAGTTTTCTGTGTATGTGCATCCTTAAAGCATGAAATCATTTGAGCATGTCAATTTCTCAGCTAACCTCCCCACCCCCACTTCCCAAATGTACAAATGTAAAAAAAAAATGCACATTAAAGTGAAAATTATAGAATAAACTAAAAAAAAAAAAGAAAATAAAAATTATCTTACACTGTAGCAACAGGTAACACACTCTGCTAAAGTGTGAATCCAGCCTCAACAGAGCTGGCAGATTATTAGCTAGAAGATAAGCAGGAACTGCATTTTCAACACCAGCCAAAAATGTATTATTTTGTTTTGGCAAGAGCATTCCTTTTGGGAAGATTTTCCTATACTTTCTGTTCGGACAGAAAGTGGTGGGAAATTTCTCCAATGGGTGGGTGGGGCTTAATGTGCCTAGCTGGGAACTCGCTAGTTGTGCTCGCTAATGCCTGCACTTACAGGCGGAGGCTGCCAACACGTGAAATCATTGTTAAGGCAGCGCTCTGACTTAGACGCAAGCTCACTCTACCCTTATGTTTGGATAACTCTTTGGACCCCGGTACAGCCACAGTACAATGTTCGCTAATGCCTGCATTCATATGCTGAGGCTGCGATAATGGGATATCATTGTTAAGGCAGCACTCTGGCTTAGAGCCGTTTACTTTTGCACAGTTAACCCTTTGTGTATGTTTCACTTTCTGTAACTCCTCCCAATGGATGCAGCAATCCTGAGTGGGTGCAATGTAACCTGTACCCCACTTCACCAGGACAACCTCACTGCCAGTGACACTATGAGGCTTCACTATGACACATAGAGATCTTCTCTTCACATGTTCCTGAGCTTCCTTATTCCTGAGGCCTGTCATTCACTTCTCTTCTTCCATAACACCTCAGGCTAGGTACCTGGGATACCCTGTGCTGCAATATCGGTCCCTGTATGTGGAGCACCAGTCGTTAGGGAAGGGTCCAAGCTCACAAACCCCCTCTCCACCAGTGCTCTCTGTTGCCCATGCCATGTCACCAAGACTCTCGCTGGCTGGCTGCTTAAGCACCCGACATTACTCCGGTTGCCCCTAGCAGTGGCAATATAACCTTCCACTGCAGGGTAGACCTTTGTAATGTATTCACACTGACTCCTCTTCATCCCCCTTTTAAGCCCTGTTCTTTAACACACCATGAATAAACCCATTTAGTGTCTTCAGACTAGGCAGATTGACGTAACGATAACGTTCTTTACCGAAGCAGTAAAATATAACAGATAACAGTTCTCAGCAACATCTTCCATACACATTCCTGTACAAAGTACTCTAAGTGCCCTTTTGGTTTTTCGCTGGTGCTCCCTCGTGCCCCATAAGATGGTCACACTTCAAATAGGTGAGAAAGTCCATTAGTCCATTTAGCAGTAAAGTCCATATCCCTTGAAACCCCGACTAGGCTCCCACAAGGGGTGGTAACGTAGCAAATTGGTGACAACATCCTCAGTAGCACTTTCCTTCTCTTCTCATGCAGAGAGCAACCAACAACTCTTGTTCTAGATAGAGTTTCCTCTTTTATATCTTTGTCTAGCAGAGGATGGTAGTCTTCAGAAAAGCCAGGGAAAACCTGGCTACCAGAGTTAACCCTTACCCAACAAACAGCACCACCTCTGCTGGGCAACATTTACTAAGCAGTGCAACTCTGAGACACAGACAAAAAATAAACAAGAAACATATATATTCTTAATATTTTTTAGTCTTTTTCTTTTGTTACATGGTGATAGGACATGCATAACTAATGTAGAATAGAGGTATCCCAAGTTGACTAAAGAAATAAATGATGTAGCATAATGTAGCCAGGTACAGGGCTACAACAGTATGGAAAAGGAGACGTTTCCCTTCCCCATTGTGATGTTAAGATTGTATTGCATGACCCTCCTCTGGCCAGCAGTGGGAGGTCCAAGTCTAGTGAACCCATAGACCTCTATGCAGAGCTCCTGGAATCCTGGGAGGTGTAGTTTGAGGCTGCAGCTATGCAATTGTACAAGTGACTCTCTGAACTACAGGCCCCAACAGATTCTGTGTTGAGTAGGAGGAGCTAGGTAGAGATTTTTATTATTATTGTATTGCCCAGGAAAGCCCACTCTCTTGGTACCACAGCAGTCCATGCATCCAGAGCTGTCTGTGTGAGCAGGAAACAGAGCCTGAGGTTGAGAGTGAGATCGCCGGCAAATCAGCAGCACTGTCACTGTCTCGTTGACCTTGTGAAATTGCCATCGAGAGACCAACGCATTCACCAGATTCCCCGCTCTGGCTATTTGAGTTGCACCAGAACAGGACCAAAGGGAACCCTCTTACTCAAAGAGCCCACCGCCACCCAGACATCTCAAGTCTCCTGCGAGCCGTGGGAGTCTCCTGCATTTGGTTGCGGGCTCCCGGACACCCGTGAGTGCAGGGCGATCTCCTGGCTGGATCTGTTACTCAGCCACAGACAGACAGAGCAGCCCGAGCGGCCGAATGGAGTACAGCGGCTCTGTCTGTGGCTGAGTGACAGGCGGATGTAGGCTGTGAGCTGAGGCAGAGGGGGGACAGCCCATACTACTGCATGGGTACTTTTTTTTTCAGGTCGGGACGGTCTGGCCAATACAGCAGGGAAAGGAAGGGGGGGTGGGCAGAGGCAGAGAGAAGACTGTGTGCGCCCCCCGTGATCTGCAGGCTGTAGCAATTAAAATAAAAACTTTCCCCAGTCAAACGGACTCTTTCTCCACTTTTGGGTGACGCTGCGCAGTGATCTCCTGTGCCACAAGCACATGACAGTTCTCTTCTTTATCAATCCACTGGGCAGGCCGGGACTGTCATTAGACATGTGCACAACAAAAAAAATATTTTTGTTTGTTTCTTTACGTTTCCGTTGATTCATAATGATTCAAAATTTTGTAAGACGCAAGTTTTTATATTCGGACTCGCTCGTATTTTCATAACAGATATATTTTCGTTGATACGAAATGATTCATAATTCCGTTAGTCTAACGATTCGTAATTTCGTAAGACACAAGGTTTCATATTCAGACTAGTTCGTATTTTTGTAACGGTCATAGTTTCTTTGATACGAAACGATTCGTAATTCCATTAGTCTAATTTTATTTGATTTGAAATTTGTAATTTAGTTAGATAATAATTTTCGTTTATTCAGTACACTACTCGTAATTTAGTAATTGTTACTTTTGTGAGATTGCCTTTTTTGTTGATTTGTACTTTCGTAGGAAATAGAGAATAATAATCCTATGCTTGCTTTTCTAATAAGTCCTGTACTTACTCCAGTCCACTCCCTCAGTCATGAGACCTGACTCCTCCTCCTCAACTGAATTTAAAAAGATTCAGGAATCAGTGTGACTCAGACACAAAAGGGATAAGCTGATTGGCTAAAGATATTAAGTAAGATACATCACTCACTAATACACTGCCTATTCGAAAGAATGATTTGAGATCACGAAATTACGAACATACATATTAAGATACACTTACACTGTCCATTCAAAAGAACGATTCGAGAACACAAAGAAACTAAATTACACACACACGAATGAAAATATGAACATACGAAATTACGAACACAGGATTGAAAATACGAAATGTAAATCATTTGTTATAGATGTCATTTTCTTTCTTTTACTGTTTCGGAGTTTCGTATTTCCGTAAGTTTGTCCGTTCGTAAGTTCGTATTTTCACGTGTTCGTTATTTTGCTTACTCATAATTTTTGTATTTTGGTTCTTTCAGCTATTCGGATGTTCAAATTGATCCGAATGTATGAATACTAACAAATTTGTATGAAAATCTATTTGTTATGAACCAAATCGCACATATCTAACTGTCATGTACTTGTCGCATAGGAGATCACTGCGCAGTGGCACCACGAAAGTGGAGAAAGAGTTCGCTTGACAGAGGAAAGTTTTTTTTTTTTTTCTTTTAATTGCTACAGCCTACAGATCATGGCGCCTAGTCTTCTCTCTGCCTCTGCCCACCCCCCCCTCCTGCTGGGGAATTCTGTGACTGGGATGGCTCCCCAGCACCAGCAGACAGACACCAGCAGACAGACCCCAGCACCAGCAAACCAGACCCTAGGACCAGCAGCCGGACCCTAGGACCAGCAGCCGGACCCCCAGCACCAGCAGACAGACCCTAGGACCAGCAGCCGGACCCCCAGCACCAGCAGACAGACCCCAGCACCAGCAGACAGACCCCAGTACCAGAAGCCAGACCCCAGGACCGACAACCAGACCCCAGGACCAGCAGCCAGACACCAGCAGCCAGACCCCAGGACCAGCAGCCAGACCCCAGGACCAGCAGCCAGACCCCAGCACCAGCAGCCATACCTCAGGACCGGCAGCCAGACCCCAGGACCAGCAGCCAGACCCCAGGACCAGCAGACAGACCCCAGCACCAGCATACAGACCCCAGGACCAGCAGCCAGACCCCAGCACCAGCTAACCAGACCCCAGCACCAGCAAACCAGACCCCAGCACCAGCAAACCAGACCCCAGCACCAGCAGCCGGACCCCAGCACCAGCAGCCGGACCCCAGCACCAGCAGACAGTTCCCAGCACCAGCAGACAGACCCCAGCACCAGCATCCAGACCCCAGCACCAGCACACAGACCCCAGGACCGGCAGCCAGACCCCAGCACCAGCACACAGAACCAAGCACCAGCAGCCAGACCCCAGGACCAGCACACAGACCCCAGCACCAGCAGCCAGACCCCAGGACCAGCAGCCAGACCCCAGGACCAGCAGCCAGACCCCAGCACCAGCAGCCAGACCCCAGCACCAGCAGCCCAGCTCCAGCAGCCAGACCCCTGGCCCCAGCAGCCAGATCCTTGGCCCCAGCAGCCAGACCCTTGGCCCCAGCAGCCAGACCCGAGGACCAGCAGCCAGGCCCCAGCAGCCAGACCCAAGGACCAGCAGCCCAGCTCCAGCAGCCAGACCCTTGGCCCTTGCAGCCAGACCCCAGACCCCAGGATCAGCAGCCCAGCTCCAGCAGCCAGACCCTTGGCCCTAGTAGCCAGACTCCAGCAGCCAGATACCAGAACCAGCAGCTGTATGATCAGGCTGCATTTCATGGACACTGGTAAGGTTGCATTTCATGGGCACTGGTATAGCTGTATTTATTTGGCCCTGATCAGGCTGCATTTAATTGGCACTGGTAAGGCTGCATTTTCCTGGGGGGGTGGGGGGGGGCACGAAGCGTCACCTCCCTGAAATGAGTTTGAAACCTCCCTGAAATAAGTTTTTGCAGGTTGGGATGTCTGCCTAGGGGAGTTGGTGAAAGGACAATTATAGCACCCAATCTGCACTTCTCTGTAGCAATTCCGTACCTTCACTGTTTATGCTCAATTTTGACTGTGCCTACCCAGTCAGTTTAGGCCTAGCACAGCTGACATTAGTGCACACAGGCAGTATAGCTACTGTATTGTTAAATGAAGTCTTATTACTACCCAGTGTTACACTTTAGGTGACATTGCTACTGTTTATGCTGATCTGGGCGATTTATGCCACTTGTGCCTAGCACTCACTGTTAGCCATTTTGCAGCCGCACTGCGTTACCACAATTGCCAACTTATTTGATCTTGCTTGGTTATCAACATTACTGAGTAATAGTATATTAAGTTTAACCCTTGGCATTTGTTCCTATTTTCGATATAGCACGGTAATAAGAATTATTTGCAGTGTTTTACTGTGTTTTGCTCAACCTGGTGTGTCAGAGGGGCTGTGGCCCTTAAGGAGGTCAAGGCAAAAAACAGAGGACCCATCCTACCAGCAGCTTTTTTGGGGGTAGCGTTAAAATTATATTAAAGAGATTGTAAAGGAGTAAAAAACAATTAAAAAAATGGAATTGCACAGAGCGACCCCTAACCTCTTCTTCTTCAGTACATCACTGGCGCTCCCCCTCTGTCCAATGCCTCCATGGGAAGCCGCTTCCCATGGGACCACTTGTACATGCTTGCTTCCGAACCCCGCTGCTGCATACATTGACACAGACAGCAGGACTCGTCACTGGCTTTGATTGACAGCCAATGCCTCTTAGTGCCCCAGCAAAGCTAGTGAGACACGGAAGTGAGGGGAGAGAAGATCTGCAGACATGCACAGTGCTGGATCAAATGAGGGCTCAGGTACGTAAAAGGGGGGTGACTGGCAAAAAACGATGTATACATTTTTTTTACCTTAATGCAAGCTGCTCCCTGCCAGACCATTTTTCGGGGGATTGGTCAGGGTCCTCATAAATATGCATGACAGCCCCACCTAGCTTCCACCCACTACATCTAGAACCTTCTCCAAGGTTCCAGAAAATAGGGAGATGCACCAGAAGAGTTGTCAGATGAGTCATCCAGCCTCCCTGAGTCACTCAACCCTGACCCAGATTCAACCCAGGCCTGGCTCTCAGCCAAACCAATTTGCCTACGCTAACAGCTAACTATATACACTACCACACTAGCTAGAGGGTGCTACACGTGTATAGATTATACTATTTTTTATTGTTGGTAAGTATAAGGCTATAAAGATTGGCAGTCATAGTAGCCACAGTAAAATTGGTCTGGAGCAGTTAATTAAAGTAGAAGTCCAACCTAACACTAAAATCACTGCATCTAACCTATCTAGCCCTGTAGAGAAGAACTCAGTATATATACCTTTTTGAAGCCGATCGGACCCGGTCACCAGCAGCGGAAGCTCTGCAGAGGACACAGCCGACAACAGCTGGGAAATTGATAATAAATTAATAATAATAATAACGTTACCCATAGAGTTACTATGGAGCTTTCGCTGTCGTGTGTCCTCTGCACCCGCCTCCACACAGCGAAGCCGCATCTAACAGCTCATCGTGGGATCGGGTCAGATCGGCTTCAAAAAAAGGTATGTATACTGATTTCTTCTTTAGAAGGCTAGATAGGTTAGTGTTTGATCGTGAATGTCTGTAGATGTAGGTATTTTAGTGTTAGGGTGGACATCTACTTAAATGAGATCCAGCACTGGACATGAGGGGCATTTTCACAGCTTTTAGCTCTTGGAGAACCTGCAGAAAGTCACTTGGGCTGGTACAGAATGCTGTTTGAAAAGTCAAAAATTTTGCTTGAGTTTTATTCTTCATTTCATCTGAAGTACTCCATGTCTCAGATACTGAGCACCGTGTCCGCATGAATTCTTTACTTCCATTGTTGGAGATTTTCCATTTATCTTACTTCAAAGTAGCAGATATCCACAGCATGTCCTCTTTGGAGAGAACCAGCAACAGATCTATATTACTTAAACCACCTTAAAAAGGAGCTCTTTGCCTATTGTTAGAGCATTCTCAGTATTGCAATTGGTAAAGAAAAACTCCAGGTTTAAAGTGATACCAAGGACAAAATCTAAAATGACAACTATGATGCAGTCTGTCTCTCACTAGCATTAGCAAAGCAGCGGTGTTAATTTCGACTACAAATTTCGATAAATTTTTAGTCATAGACTTTTGACTAAAATGCCATTTTAGTTTTAGTCATATTTTAGTCAACTAAAGCCTCCAGTACATTTTAGTCGACTAAAATCAAATGGGTTTAGTTAAATTGTAATGCATTATTTAAAGACCACTTTGTTATTTTTATCTACAGGTAAGCCTATGATAAGGCTTACCTGTAGGTGAAGTGAATATCTCCTAAATGTGCACAGTTTAGGAGATATTCACCCTGCTGGAAGCTGCTGACATCACTGGCACATGCACTCTGAATATATATCGGCATATATAAGGACTGTAAATACTGTGATGGATCCCTAAGGCTTGATTCATACTAATGCATTTTTTGATGCATTTTGCAGAAATGCAGGGACATTTTTTAACATGGGTTCCTATGGAACATGTTCACATCAATGCATTTTTGTGTTTTTGGAAAGGGTCGGGTACTTTTTTCCCGCAAAATGCAGCATTTTGCATGTAATAGAATTCAATGGACCCGCATCCAAAATGCAAGTACCGCGTTTTTACTGCGATTTTACCACGATTTTGCCACGATTTGCATTTTTTTCATTTATTTTTTTACACTGTATATAGCTGGTTGCTAAGGAGGGGGACGGGAAGCCGGCCGCCGCGTCCTTATCAACCGATGAGTCATCAGCTGTCAGCTGGCTTCCCGCTCAATAAAAATAAAAAATACAGGCTAAAAAAAAAATTTTGAAAAAAAAATTTGTGGGGTCCCCCCCCCCAGGTCCATACCAGGCCCTTGGGTCTAGTATGGATTTGGATGAAAAAATCCATACCAGACCCTTATCTGAGCATGCAGCCTGGCAGGTCAGAAAAGGGAGGGGATGAGCGAGCGCTGCCCCCCTCCTGAACCATACCAGGCCGCATGCCCTCAACATGGAGCGGTGGGTGCTTTGGGGCAAGGGGGGGTCTGCGCCCCTCACCCCAAAGCATCTTGCCCCCATGTTGATGGGGACAAGGGCCTCTTCCCGTCAACCCTTGCCCAGTGGTTGTCTGGGTTTGCGGGCGGGGGGCATATCGGAATCTGGAAGCCCCCTTTAACAAAGTGCGGCTGTCCAGATCCTCCTTCTTCCTCCTTCTTCTAATTGCTATGTGCTTAGCCTGCACCTGCTGCTTCCATCTTGAGAAGAGTGCCATTCTCAAACACACCCACCTGGAGCCGTGATCCCTTCTCCCTGTTGCAAGCATCTAATCGTGTTTCTCGCACTGCTCTGATGTCCGTTCACATACGTAGGGCAGTTTGGCTACATGCCTTCTCAGCCTTCTGCATGAAGATGCGCCTCTACTTCCACAAATTGGAGACTCTTTGTTCATCCCCAGCATTTTTGTGCTTAAAGTGGAATTTTACTTAAAGAGGGAGTCCGGCGAAATGTTTTTTTTAAAAGTCAGCAGCTACAAATACTGCAGCTGCTGACTTTCAAAATAATGACACTCACCTGTCACAGGGTTCAGCGTCGTCGGCACCCGAGGCTGAACCGTCCCTCGGTCCTCGGATGCTGCTGCCGCCATCTTGGGTATGGGAATCAGGAAATGAAGCCTTGCGGCTTCACTTCCCGGTTCCCTTTTGCGCATGCGCAAAATGCGCAATGCAATAGGAATGCTCCGCGCTGTCTCTGGGACCCGTGTGTGTCCCAGCAGACAGCGCGGCGGGACGGGAAGTGGCATAGACTCCTGTGGGAGTCTATGCCCGTAAGTGGGTGCAAATACCTGTCTTAGACAGGTATCTGCACCCCCCTCCCCCCTGAAAGGTGCCAAATGTGACACCGGAGGGGGGGAGGGTTCCGATGAGTGGAAGTTCCACTTTAGGGTGGAACCCCGCTTTAATAAATACATATTTGTGAAAGTTTATGCCAGAAGAGACATAAACTGGAGCACTCGGAATCTGGTGCTCATGGTAGCCAGTCAGCTTTTTCAATTAAGCTTTGACAATAAAACTTGGAAGCTGATTGGTTTCTATGCAGAACTGCACCTGATTTTGCACTCTCTAGTTTTAGTAAATCAACCCCATAGTTTGGAGTTGATTTACTAAAGGCAAATAGACTGTGTACCTTCCAAATGCAGTTGCATTCATTTTCTCAGAGTTTATAGAATGATGGAAAGCTTCACTTTGTAAAGAATACAATATCAGGTGCAGGGGAAATTTAAAAAAAAAACAGCATTTTTGCTTGTACATGAGTGGATGATGAAAATCAGCAGGAGCTTCGCCTAGGTAAGCTAAGCTCTGGGGAAAATAAGTGGGAATACACTTGAAAAGTGCCTTTAGTAAAGCAACCCCTATGTCTCTTATGTATTAATGCATTCTTATCTGCTTACTCACAATGTACACTGAGCTGCACACATGCAGCTCAGTGTACAATTTCAGCATCTGTTGAGATGAATGAACTTGTGGAAGTGCCTTCATGACAGTGACGCCAATCCAGCCCCATTCAAAATGGCCAAAGAAAAAAACAGGTTAAGGATGTCAACAGCGAGCAAGGCGGCCACTTTCAGACCTTCAACTTGGGCATCTCCTTCAGATGCCTTCATCCTTCTGGTTTTACTGCACCCCATTGTGATTTTTCCCAGGTTTGTCTGGGTTCTCTGAATTCTGAGATGTCCGATTCCCACCTTGGTAGAAACTTATCCTTGGGAATGATTACCCACTCGGACTTGCACTCCTTCCCACAAGGGAGCCCTTTACCCTCAGATGTGGTTATGCCCTTTATGATGCTTGATACTCCTCAGCCCTGTCACAGAGGTAACTCTAGACCTACAAGGTCAGCAAAGGTTAGTTCTTACTGTTTTTCTTTCCTGGTGAGGACCTGACCTTTCAACTTCCTCCAGCAGTTTCAAACCCTGCTCATAGAACTGGTCCCGGTGTCCATCTTAATGCCTTTTCCTGGCACCCCCATTGTGCAAACTCTGTTTAATGAGGGTTAGCTTTCTTACTGTGCAAGCTCAGCTATGCTGAGTATCCTATTTTTGCAAACCGCATTGCCAGGTGTTTAGTGCTGGTAGCTCAGGGTCACCATCCAGCAGGATTGTTCAGCCTAAGTCTTGGCAAGAGTCACCTCTTCTTCATTGTATGTATGGCAGGCTTTTCTCTGCTTTCCCCTTTCAGGGCTTGTGAGGTTGCCAGAAGATGCCCTTCTGGTAGTTTTCTGGGCTCCTACAGTTCAAGCATTCTTAGCATCCTATCATTTGTACATTTTGTCTAGATGTGAATTTCCAGGTGTCTATTGCTGGTAGCCAGGGGTCACCATCAAGTGGGACTGTTCAGCTTAAGTCCTGGCTAAGTGACCCCACTCCCTGTGAACCTGTGATGTGACACATTACCTATGTATTGCAGACTCTTCCTCTGTGTTATGGAGTTTTTTCTCTGCATAAGACATCAATATGATCTCCTAGGGCCTTCGAGATCACCTTAATGGACAATCTCTGCATTGAAGGGTGAAGGTTCATTACTTGGGTGCCCCTCTTTTTCTGAAAGGCAGTGTTCCTCACTGGAGGGTCCTGTGTTTCTCTAGACAGCCAGGAGACAGAACTCAATGGGACCCTGCTACTGACTTTCTATATGACTAGGCAGGTACTTAGTGTAGAATACCACACCCTAAGAACACTCCTGGGTATTTGGTTGGAAGGACCACTTTTCTTATTTCTAATCCTGATCACGTACACCGTTTTGGGTTAAGGTATATCTTCATTCCTGTCTATACTTTGTGCACTTGTCATTATTACCTTACTCTTTCCTTTAGGAGGATTCAGGCTTATAACCTTTTAACTTTTGATTTCTACCAGCTTTGTGGGTCATTTTAGTTTAACTATTAACTACATGACGTGAGATTGGTTGACTGATCAGACAAACTTTTAACTTCAAATCATTTTTATTGAAAATTTTTCAGACAAAACAATACTGAATATGCATAACAATCCATGGTACAGTAATAATAAACGAAAATCAAAATATCCATTACTACTTCAACATTCGCTTGGACCAAGATAGTAACAGGTACCTAGCCACTACCTAAATTAGCTGTCTGCTCAGCGTGGACTTAAGGTGCAGAAATATCAGGAAGTAATGATGTGGAGCTCCAAGATTGTAAGTCAGAGCCATAGCAAGTGGATGGCTGTCCCTCAAAGACCCACGCACCCCACCCCATTGGGATCAGTACTGTGGAGGTGCGTGTAGTCCCCGGGGTGTCCCCACCCTAAAACTTCTGTGGAGTAGCAGACCTTATCCTGATGCCGTCCATGGTGCTCATGACTCCCAGTGTACGGTCGGGTAAAGTCGTCAACAGCCCTTATATCGAAAGCACATTACCTGGGCTCTGAGAAGCATGCCCGCGAATATCGCAACGGTACTCCAGATTCCAATGAGAAACTGGAAAAACTAGACAGGTAGTCGGGAGCAGATTGTCCCCAGCAGGAGAGGAAGAAAAAAAGGTGAGAAAAGGGGAAAGAGAAGACAAGGGGTAGGTTTAATGCAGGTCAGGAGTTCTCACTGATTCCTATTACATTCCAGGAAGGAGAGGAATATTACAGTGTGTGGCCCAGGGTTCCCAAATGTAATAAAATTTTTCCATTTTGTCATGTAGTTTAGCCACAATCTGTTCTTGTGTCATGATCCAGGAGACCTTTCTCCTGAATCCCTGGAGGGAGGCTCTGGGTTTCTTCCAGGCTTTAGCAATTGTAACTTTGGCCCCCAACAAAATGAAAAAAACCAACACCTGAGAATGTTTAGGAAGCGCCACAATATTGCCATTCAATAATGCTATATTGGGTTTAGGAGATATTGTTACCTTCGTGATGGTACTAATTGTGCGGAATACTTTCTGCCAGAAGGATCTGATGCGTGAACAAGTCCACCACGTGTGGATCATCGTACCTTCCAAATCACAACCTCTAAAGCATAGTGGGGAGGATCCTGGAAAGATAGCCGCCAGTCTAACAGGGACATAGTACCATCTAGTCATTACCTTAATGCTGGCTTCAATAAGGGAAATGTTAAGGATGCCTTTGTATGCACGTGTAGACGCACGGTACCAGTCTTGTAAAGTCCAGGTATTGTCTGTGTCCTCCTCCCAGGCCCGAGCGTAGGTTGGTTTTTCTGAATGTGACATAAGGGCATTATAGATCAAAGATATCCCTCCCCTCTGAACCTCTGTGTTGGAGCACCAATTTTCATAGGGAGTTATTGTAGGGGGATCTTGTGTATTCGGCCAAATGGAATGTAGATAGTGGGAGATTTGAGAGAATCTGAATATTTCGGAATCTGGCATGTCAAGTTTCTTTTTAAAGTGTGAAAGCGTAATCGGGCCCCTGGAGGAGAGGAAATGACCAATCCTATAAAGGCCTTTGTCTGTCCACCATTGAAAAGATTTGATTGACATTCCTGGTGTAAAGTCCATGTTATGGAATAGATGGGCTAATGGTTTCATGGGTGAGATCAGAATTTGACGAGAGAAGAGCTTGGAGCTCAAGGTCATGGAATGAGATAGGGTGGGTGACAAAATGGCTGGCCTGCGTTTTGGGTTGCACAATAGAAGATAGTCAATGGTATTCAGGGGGATAGCGTAACGCTCCATCGAGAGCCATTCAGGCTTCAATCCCTTCGAGAAGACCACCGAAATTTGAGCCAGTTGCGCAGCTTGGTAGTATCCCCACAAATTAGGTAGGCCTAGACCCCCTTGAGTTTTCATGCGATAAAGAATGCTAGAGGGACATCTATACCCTTTGCGGCCCCAAATAAATCGGACAATCTCTGACTGAAATTTGCTTAGTACTTGTTTCTTTATTGGGATCGGGAGTGAGCGAAATAAGTACAAAAGACGGGGGAGAAGGGTCATTTTTACTGCGTGAATTCTGCCCAGCCAGGATAGACCACATTTTGCCCACTTATTCAAATCACCACTGCATTTTAGTATCATAGGAGGGTAGTTTGCTCTGAAAAGACCTGTTATATCTGGCGTAATTTTGATCCCTAAGTATGAGATATCTGAAGTAGCCCAGGAAAAGTCAAAGTTGTTAGAGAGTTGATTGAGCAGTCCCGGGGGTACAGTTATGTTTAAAGCTATCGATTTTGACATGTTGACCCGCAGGCCCGAAACTGCACTAAAATTTTGCAAAATTTTATAAATCATAGGGGTAGTTATAAGAGGGGAGGTGACATAGAGGAGGAGGTCGTCAGCGTATAGTGCACATTTGTGTTCCTGATCTCCACACATCACCCCCTTAACGTCAGGGTTCACCCGTAATGCCACTGCCAGAGTCTCTATAGCCACTGCGAAGAGGAGAGGGGAAAGGGGGCAGCCCTGTCTGGTCCCCCTCCCTATTGAAAAAGATTCTGAAAACCTACCCAAGAGACGTACCTGCGCTGTTGGAGTCGAATAAAGGGATTGAATTAGATTCAGAAAGTAAGGACCAAAGCCCCATCGCCGTAGGACGTCAGTTAAGTAAGCCCAGTCTACAGAATCAAAGGCCTTATGTAAATCTATGAAGAGGAGAAAACCTTGTTGAGGGGGATCCCATCCCATCTTGATTTGAGAAGTGAAATGATATCTATTGTCCTGCGAATCTGATCCGGGCCCTCTCTCCCAGGAATGAAGCCCACCTGTTCCTTGTGTATATATGCTGAAATGAAACTCCCCATTCTGTTTGCTAGGGTCTTGGTCATTATTTTAATATCGTTGTTTATAAGAGATATAGGGCGGTAGTTGCCCAATTCGCTAGTGTCTTTATCCGGCTTCGGGATAACGAAAATATAGGCAGAGTTGAGATCGGGCCCCAAAGAGGCTCCCTCCCTGAGATAGTTAAAAAGTCTGGCCATATGAGGGGCCCGGTGGGGTCTAAACTTCTTGTAATAGCCTGTTGAGAAGCCATCAGGGCCAGGGGCGGAGCCAGTTTTAAGGGAGTGGATGGTGTCTAATATTTCTTCTGCAGAGAATGGGCTGTCCATGAGGTCACTATGGTCCTTAGATAGGGTGGGCAAAGGAATGTTATCAAAAAATTCGCCCCGTAGTCGTTGAGGTGGGGGCTTGAGAGGTTTGTATAAATCTGAATAGAAGTGAGAAAACGCTTCCATTATTTTGGTTGGGTTCTGAGTCAGGTCCCCTGAAGAGGTCTTTATTTTAGGAAAGGCTAGGTATCGTTGTTTAGGACTGAGTTTCGCTGCCAGTCTTGAACCCATCCGATCAGTTTGGGAATAGAATTTAGCACCAGTCCATCTCAGATGTCTTTCAGCTGCTGTCTTTAGGGATAGGTTAAGGAGAGTACGGGCCTTGTCAAGGTTCGTCAGTGACTCAGGAGAAGGGTTAGTTTTGTGTGCCTTTGCTAGTGATCTGTATTCTGCAGTAAGTTTAAGCAGGTCAGCTTTGTGTTTAGCTTTAAGTCTCGAGGTTATTTGAATGATGTGTCCCCTGATAAACGCTTTATGCGCTGCCCAGACTGTGGCAGGGGTGACCTTGCTTGTCTGATTCAAATGGAAATACTCTTTAATGGCCTTTTCCAGAACCTTACACTGGATTGGATCACTGAGGAGGGATTCCTGCAGACGCCAGCGAGGGGGTCCTCTCGGGCCTCCCGCCCTCTTAGCCTCCACAGTAACTACAGCGTGATCAGACAATGAGGAGTCTATGATTTTAGACCTAAATATGAGTGGAATAGTATGGGAACGCGTGAAGATGTGGTCTATCCTGGCAAAAGAGTTATGTGGGGCCGAGAAGTGAGTATAGTCTTTTGTGTGTGGATTGACTTCCCTCCAGACATCAATCAACCCTTCGTCATGAAGGAGGGTGGCTATTTTAGTACTTTGTTTCGACGGACGCTTTGAGAACGGTCTCCCAGCAGCTGATTTGTCTAAAGTGAAGTCAAAGGCTGTGTTAGAGTCACCTCCTATAAAGACAGTCCCTTTCAGGTGTGCTCGTAAAGTGCGTAGCATGGATTCGAAGAGGGACTTCTGACCTTTATTAGGGGAATAGTATGAGATAAAAGTGTATAGCGCACCATCTATGTGTCCAGATACTAACACGAATCGCCCATGGGGATCTACAATAGTCTCCGGCTGGGACATATTAATATGTTTAGCCAAACAAATAGCTACTCCCTTTGTTTTGTTTTCAGCCGAAGCTAGAAAGAATTGGGGATAATGTTGATGGAGGAATGTGGGTTTGTAGTTCGACGGGAAGTGCGTCTCCTGCAATAGCAGGATATCTGCGTGCATGGAGTGATAGGGTTGTAGGAGTTTCCTACGCTTGACAGGGGAGTTGAGTCCCTGCGTGTTGTGTGAAATAATTTTGAGATTGAGGAGAGGATTACTTGTATTTGTCTTGGTTCAGAGGGGAGAGAGCTACCCAGTAGATCTGTATCTTACCTTTGTTAAATGAAGAAAACTCTTGTAGAAGCTCAGAGGATGGATAATACCCCTCACTCGGGCCTGGGATAGGAATCCAGAGACAATCTTGAGAATCATGAGAACCTACAATAGAGTGCAAGAGGGATTTGGGAAGGGGAGAAGAGAGAGAAATGAAAGGAAATAAGAGAGATAAGCATTGATAAATTTGTACCAAAATAAAAAGAAACACGAAGTGATAATGGTATAAATGAACTTTGGGGTCCCCCGACCCCACCCCACCCCAAAGGTAGGAAGGAAAAATCATTCCTACCTTTACAATCAAACGGACTGGATTATCCGAAGTACAGGGACTCCGGAGAGAGTCCGAGGTTACTCAAGCTACTCCACGGCTCAATGGGAGGCGCACTGGATCCACCACAGCCCCAGTGCCTCATAACATGCTAACTAAAGACCTCGTGTGGGTCTATTATGATCATAAGACAGAGCTTCCTGATGACAGAAAAGAAAACATTAATAGCTTAAATAAACAGTGTAACTAGTTTGCCCCAGAACACGCTGTTACCCCAGAAGCCCAACCTCAAAGGTCGAGAGATCGGGGAAACCCGCGCCCCAGGACCGGGAGATAACCAATAACAACCCCCCATCCTGGGGGTATACTTTCCGTGAAGTGGGAGCATAGACCTCGTCCCCCCCAGGGCCCCCAAAAATAATAGAACAATTCCTATAGCTCAGGCAATCGAACACCCATAAAATGGGAAAAAATAAATAAATTAAAAAATAAATAAATAAATAAATAAGTAACCAAAATGTGCTTGCCATGTACAGGCTGGGATGCTGAATCTAATAACATAGGAGGGGAGGGGAGTGAACATGAATAGAGAGCTCTAACCATAAACTAAACAAGTATGAAGCTCCCCCAAGTGCATCGAGGGATAGAATCTCTCCCCTCCTCCCAAGCCCAAGAGAAAAATTGTCCCAGTCTCTCAAACAGCACTAACCTACTGCTCAGAAGAAATAAAAAAAAGAAAAGGAGGGCCATGAACCGTGGGGGGGGGGGGGGTATCCCCCGCAATAAAACAAAGACAAATGGTAGTAACTCAGATCAGAGCCCTGATCTGTTGGCGGCGGGTCGAGAGTCAAGGAGGGAGAGCTTCTTTCGATCGCTTGGAGTTCTGTTTCAGCCAAGAGGGTTGCAGCGGGCTAGCTGGAGGAGGTCTTTTCGTGGAGGCAGTGTTCCCTCTGTTTGTGTGCGAAGATGGAGGATCCTGTGGGAGCAGGCCAAGCTGTAGCAGGAGCCGTTCTCCTTCTGCGAAAGTAGAGAAGCTGCAGCTTCTGTTCTTGTATGAAAAGTTTAGACGCAGGGGGAAGGACCACCTGTAATGGATTTCATTGTCCAACAGCAGTTGCTTCAGGGCTTCAGGGCTCTTCGTTTCTGAACAGTGTAAGGGGACAGATCCGTAAAGATCTGGATTTTGTGTCCCTGCAGCGTCAGGTTAGAATTTCTTGCCTTCCTCATCACCTCCTCCTTTACCGAGTAAAAATGAGGCTTCACTATAATGTCCCGTGGGAGGCCATCCGTGCGGGGGGGCTGCAGAGCTCTGTGGGCCCTGTCGAGCTCGAGGCGATGTTCTGGAATCCCAGGGATGAGATCAGAGATGAGGGTTTTGATGGCCGTATGCACCTCTTTCACAGATTCAGGGAGCCCCCTGACCCGAAAATTATAGCGTCTCGATCTATTTTCGAGGTCATCGATCTTCGCATAGGCAGTTTCAAGCTGATCCTGCACATCCTGGAGCCTAGCAGAATTTTGATTGATCCTAGCAACTGCTTGGTCAGCTTTCAGTTCAATGGAATCTACTCTCATCCCAATTTGTTGTAAGTCAGCGTGGATAGAAGAGGTTATTTGTGCTGCATTCAGAGCCAGACTTTTGGATAGCATTTGAGCAAAAGCTTCCTTTATAGAGGGAAAGTCAGTAGGGGTGGGGGATGCCTCATGAGCCTCACTGACAGAAAGTAACAGGCCTGTGTGGGGATCCATCATGGGGGTGGATGGGAGGCCAGAGTGCAGGCTGAGTAAAAGGGATTCAGTGGATGCTGGTGAGGATGCTTGGGGCAGAGGTGAGGGTACAGTACCTGGAGAGGGCGGAGGGGCCAGGTCTTGATCCGCAATAGAGTCCTCAGGGCCTTCTGTTATGTGTGGGCCTCGTGGGGCGGCCGCCATTTTAGCATAGCTCGGCCTGTGTACAGCGGCCGTCATGGGGATCGTGTGGTGCCGCCGATCGTTACCTGCGGACATCGGGTGAATCCCGGGGGTTTCCCCTGTGCGATCGTGCCGGTGGATACTCGGTGGGACCGCTCTGTCAGCTCCAGAGGTCCGTGATGGGCTGTGGTGGAGCGGAGCTTCAGACGACCGCGGTCATCTTGGAAACGCCACGCATGCACACTGATCAGACAAACTTTTAAGGTCTAATAGTACTTTTTGTCTCTGAAGTTAAGGGTTAGAAATGCCAGGCTTAAGCCTTCTAGGAATGACAGGCTAGTCATTTGTCTATCCAAAGCACACTTTTAGGATCTGTTTTTTCTTGGGATTTGGCCTAGAAAAAAAAATGCTTTTTTTGTTGACTACATTTCATCTTTGGTCTAGTTTTTTTTTCCTGCTACTGTGTTTTTGGCTTGGTTTTGGTGGATAGTCAATTGGTCCTCCATCTTTGCTTAAGGTGCCAGTGTTCCACTTAGCAGTAATACTCTGTCTGGATCTTGAGCACCAGGTTAATCCTCAGTGCCCCCAACCACCGACCCCCCCGCGCTCGTGGCAGTTTCTTTATTTTGATGGTATTTTCTTCATCTAGCCTGACTTAAGAATTGGTTCCTTCAGACATTATAAAGCTGGACGGTCCCTACATTGGTTGCACCTTTCAGTGGCTGCTGCCCATCCCTCAGTTGGACTACTTTTGGAAATTCCAACAGTTTCAGAATTCCTGTGTCCCTAAATGAATAAAAAAATAAATGAACATGTATGTACTTGCTGTAATCTTTTCTTGACGTCCATTGAGGGATACAGATTTTACCCCTCTGTGTTCATTGGCCCTGAGTACAGCTTGCTCACAAAACTGAGGCATGCTGAGTGGAGAAGGGGTTGTAGGGGGGCAGGCTTACAAAGTTTTTACTGTTTGCCAGTGTCCCACTCTCCTATAGATGACAGTATAACCCATCAGTTTCAAAATTTGTGTGTCCCTCAATGGACTTCAGGAAAAATATTTTACAGTAAGCACATAAATCTTATTTTTATTCCTCTGTATTATTATTACAGTATTATACAGGATTTATATAGCGCCAACAGTTTGCACAGCGCTTTACAATGTTAGGGCAGACAGTACAAATACAATAAATTCAATACAGGAGGATCAGAGGGCCCTGCTCGTCAGAGCTTACAATCTAGGAATGAACACTATACTATAACAAAAGCAAATTATGAATCAAAAAAAGATTGTGCTAGTACACAAAATAGAACCATTGTCTGAAATGCTGGAACAAGTGTTTGAGGGACAATATTTCATATTTATGTCAAATAAGCTTTTATATCTCTTATGAAAACTGCTTACAGTAAACTGTATTGAAACTTTGATATAAATATAAAAATAAAATACCCACTTAAAGCCGACCTATCATCAAATCTATGCCCTGTGTTAAGTGCATGCATGGTAAGTAATGTATATGTGTAAAGGCCCGTACACACGATCTGACTTTTTGACAACCAACATGCAAATTAGCTGTTTTGGACCAACATCCGACCGTGTGTACGCTCCATCGGACCAACTTTTTCCAGGTTTCATCGGACTTTTGTTGGCTGTGCGAACGGACCAACTTTCTGCCAACAAAAGTCCGATGGACTAAAGTCCGACCGTGTGTACACAAAACCAACGGACTTTTGTACAAACCAATGCAGAACCAATGCAAAAGATCAGACAACAATACAGAAGTTGACCAAAGGTGGCGGTAAAGAGCAGAAAAACCAAGTGATTTGGTGAAAGTTGGCTGAAAAAGTCCTGCCGTGTGTATGCAATACCAATCTGGGGCCAACGCCCTTTGGACAAAAATCCACAGGAAAGTTGGTCCACGGTCCGATCGTGTGTATGAGGCTTTACACTCACAGGGTTTTACTAACTACCACAAAGATCACAGTACTTCTACTGATAATCCCTTGACTATCTTTGTTCCCAGTAGGCCAATGCCATTTTTGATCAGGCATTTTCCAAGTTCAGCATTAATTTTCCTAAGATGCCAGTTCAGGAGTAGCACAATAATGTAAATATTGAAGCCCACGTGATAGATCTTACGTTGTATCAAACAGGCTAGCCTTTCTCCTTATTGTAGATTTTCAGAAAATACTTCCTGCTACATGCAGCAGTCTGATGGCATCATATCATCATAAGATCATGATGGGTATAGGCCGTGTGTATATTCCAGTCTGGACGGTCAGATATGTCACCGCCTGTCAACCTCAGCAACTGATGTTCTAGTCTGCAAGGGTTCCAATACATTGCCTTGTTAGACTAGTTTATCTTTTCCAGCTACAAATTATTGGTATATTTCTGTCTGTTGAGCATGAGAAATCATCAATGTCCTGTGAATTAAAGCCAGGAACATTTATCCTATTCCTCATTGGTGCCATTCCCGTTTGTTGTGGATCCATCAGCATCTGTTTAAAATACTGCTACAAGATCCCCAACATCAGTCAGGATCAGAGGATAATAACAGCATTGCCTGTTTATTGGTTGCTGCCAACAGATTGCCAAGAATATAAAAAAGATAAAAGGCACCCGGGATATATTTATGATATAAGCTCAACCTGCACTGTGTCAAGGGGGAAAAATTGTCAATGTTACAATGATTGACTGGAAACATGTTTAATACAACTAACACAACTATGTTTAATACAACTGGAGACTTTGTAGTCAGAAATAAAATCATATAAATAAATCGTTCAGCTGGCATAGAATCTGCTTCATAATGAAAAATGGAAACCGGCCTTTAATAACAGTTTACAATGTTGTTAAACAAAAGCTTTCATGCAACATTAGAATCTACGGCTGAATTTCACCCAATTCCTTTCTTGAACGTCTTGATAATTTAAGGGTTTGTCCATCCAAATGTAATATTTTAGTTATAGGTGTTGCCTGGTAGGCTGAGCCAGTCCCAGATTCTTTTTGTCTTGCATTCTGCAAGAGTGATCTCCCTGATATAATTCCTAAATCTAATCTTGTCCACCTGGGATTTTTGAGTGTCCAGACCCACCTTCACATTACAGCATTTCCTGTTGCATGTGACAATACTTCAGTAAAGTATCAAGAAAATAGTACTTCAAATGGCTGAAATGGCAGGGAAATTTCTACATACTTAGGCCCCTTTCACATGGGTGGTCCGTTCAGGTCCGCCTGTCAGTTTTTGTTGGCGGACCTGAACGGACCCTCCATAGACCTCTATGGAGGGATGGATGTCAGCGGTGACACGTTCGCTGACATCCGACCTGCTCCGATCCGAAAAAGTGTGACGGAGGAAAAAGCTATTGACAGGTCCGATCCCCCGCTGTGCAGAGCGGGCTCCGTACACGGACACGTCCGTGTGAAAGAGCCCTTACTGTCCCAAGAGGCTCAACAGAATGTAAAATGAAATCTCCCTAAATTGAAAGAAAATCCTTTCTCGGCCACTTTTCACCAGAGAGGCTCAGTGCAGATAGTGAGGCAGATCTCCAAATTGAGAGCACATACATAGAACACTTTTTTTTTATACTAGAAAGAAAAACTGGCTAGAATTATGTTTGAGAGGGCCCACGTATTTTTATTAGCTCATAGACTACAGCTGGTAGGTCATTTACATTTGATCTAGTTACCTTTGTGGTTGGGTAAGCACTCAAAGTGGATGCATTTCAATAAGCTGTTTTCATTCTAAGTTATTGTATTACTATATGCCCAATTGTTTTATATATATATATATATATATATATATATATATATATATATATATATATATATATATATATATATATACACATATAAAACCTTGTGTAAAAGTAACCCTTTCTAATAAGGCATTGTTTTGTAATGTTTTTAGGATGATTCTGATGTGGAATGGAAATTTGCCAGAGCTAAACTATGGTTTTCCTACTTTGAGGAGGGGAGGACCCTACCAGTACCTTTCAACTTAGTTCCGAGTCCCAAGTCATTCTTCCATGTTGCACTGAAAATAAAATCTGTTCTTTATAAAATATTTTCCTGCCAATCCAAAGCTTTACAAGAGGATTCCGAAATGAACAAGGTATATATATATGTATATCTATGTCTATGGAGATTTGTGTATGTTTCTTTATAGTGTCTTGCAGTTCCGACATGGGCAAAGCCAAAAGTAATGCATACATTTGGTGGAATTAACAAAGAGGGGTGCAAGCACATATCTTGGCACCAGTATTCTAAACATAAAAACTGAGTATATGCTGATTCTGATTAACAAAGGGGCTCTGCGCTCCAAGGCCACCCTTTTTTGAAGCCGATTAGAGCCTCTGGCTCTAATCACGTGCTTCAAAAAAACACCCACCCCGCAATTGGAATCCATGGTCCGGCGCCACTGATATGTAGATCAGGGGGCCGGGCGCAAGGACAGGGGAGGCGGCGCCCGTGCGCCCTCTATAGATGGGGCGCCACTGCTCAGCACAGAGAATGGAATGCTGGAGCTGTTTTCTCCAAATTCTGTGCTTGTTGCCTTCCCCTACTCAGCTCAGCGTGGGTGGGAGGATGAGGGTTGTTACCCCTAAATCTGCTCATATAGTGTTAATACTCCTGACAGCTCACATTCTGTACAACAAGGTCACACTTGTCGGGAATTTTGGGAGGTTTTCTATATGGAAAACTGCCATGTTCTCTCTGTTAATTAGGTGCAGTCCTGCTCTTGGTTCTATTGCACTCTAAAATAGAAACTAGCGTGAGTGGCACAGATATTCATGAAAACAGATCTATCTGCTTAGTTAATGAATGTGGATGACATCACTGCCCCCCCAGTTGACAGTGTTTATGCCTGGTGACTGGCTGTTCTGTCCAAATTTTGTTACATAGGGGAGATCACATGCTCCTCCATATCTGAAAAAACCACTTTAACCACTTCAGAAGGTTTAACACTCTTAATGACCAGGCCATTTTTTGCGATAAAGCACTGCGTTATTTTAACTGACAGTTGCACGGTCTTGCGACGCTGTACCCAAACAAAATTGATGTCCTTTTTTTCCCACAAATAGAGCTTTCTTTTGGTGGTATTTGATCACCTCTACGGTTTTAATTTTTTGTGCTCTAAACAATCCCCCCCGTGTGTGGGCGCCGGCGGACTTTTTGGTGCCAAAAGTCTGGCGGACTAGGTTTTAAGTTTTGTTTTAAAATTATCCGCTGGACTTGGCAGTCCGACGGACAATCCCGCCGTTAGTATGCTAGTCCGCCGGACTTTTGGAAATGAACTGACTTGCCGATCATCGGAAAGTCCGTTCATTTAGCACGTGACTTCAGGTAGACGGAGCTAGCGAAGGCAGTGAATGCCGCCGCGCTAGCCCCGTCACCTGGCATGGATTTAAAGGGAATCCCCACGCCGAAAAAAGGCGTGGGGGTCCCCCCCAAATCCATCTCAGAGCCTTATCTGAGCACGCAGCCCGGCAGGCCAGGAAAGGGGTGGGGACGAGCGAGCGCCCCCCCTCCTCAGCCGTACCAGGCCGCGTGCCCTGAACATGGGGGGTGCCCTGGGGAAAGGGGGGCCGTGCGCCCCCCCACCCCAAAGCACCTTGTCCCCATGTTTAAAAAATGCACAGATCACTGTATAAATGACACTGTCAGAATGGGGATCTGCCTTGTTTAAATAGGCAGATCCCCGTTCTGCCTCTCTGTGGAGCGATCGCGGGTGGCTGGTGGACAATGGGTCCACAGGATCCACGGACCCACAGGACCCACGGATTGGCTCCCCCACAGTATCTAGTGCAAGAATCAACGTACAGGTACGTTGTTTCGCGCAATAGAGCTGCCCTGCCGCAGTATAAATGAGGTGGGTGGTCTTGAAGTGGTTAATAGAGCAATTAATCAAGGACATAGATGAAGTGTGGAGGCGGCAAAGGGAGCAGAGCATAGCTTGCTGGGGGTTTGGCACTGTCATTTGTCCTTGAATGAATTTGTTTAACTACGGTGGTCCTATATAGCTAGCATATGTTATTCTCCTTAAAGGAGAATTAGGGCCAATGCCCTTCCTTTCCTGGAGATCTCAGGAGTGCACTTCGTTCTGCGTATGTGACCTTGAAGCCCACTGGCTGGCCAGTCCAAGCATCTGGGTGGATCCCGACAGCCAGTACTCCATACTGCTACTACTTGACCTCTCTGCAGCCTTTGATACTGTTGACCACCCGCTCCTTCTCAATAAACTACACTCCCTTGGCCTCCAAGATTCTGCTCTATCCTGGTTCTCTGCCTATCTATCACAGCGCTCCTTCAGTGTTACCTACAACTCTGTCTCCTCCTCTCCATTGCCCCTTTCTGTGGGGGTCCCCCAAGGCTCTGTTCTTGGACCCCTTCTCTTCTCCATCTACACCTCCTCCCTTGGTCACTTGATAACCGCCCACGGCTTCCAATACCACTTATATGCCGATGACACCCAAATCTATCTGTTTACTCCTCACCTCACTCCTTCAGTCTCCTCTCGCATTACTAACTTACTAACTGACATCTCAGCATGGATGTCGCACCACTTCCTTAAATTAAATCTCTCTAAAACTGAGCTATTAATATTCCCCCCCCGCCCGTGCCCCCCTCCATGACTTTTCCATCAAAATCAACAATGCAACCTTCAGTCCCTCCCCTCACGCCAGGGTACTCTGTGTAATCCTAGACTCGGACTTGTCATTTCAGCCTCAAGTCCAATCGCTGTCAAAAGTTTGTAGACTTCACCTCCGTAACATCTCTATAATTCACCCCTTTTTAACAAATGAAACCACCAAGCTCCTCATTCACTCCCTTGTTATCTCTCGCCTTGACTATTGCAACTCCCTTCTCATTGGCCTCTCCCTAGGCTCTACCCTCTTCAGTCTATCATGAATGCTGCTGCCAAACTTATCCACCTTACCAACCGTTCAGTGTCTGACAACCCTCTCCTCCAATCCCTACACTGGCTCCCAATCGCCCAGCGAATTAAATTCAAAATACTAACCACAACTTACAAAGCCATTCACAACTCTGCCCCGAGCTACATCGCCAATCTTGTCTCCAAACATATCCCAAACCGTCCTCTCCACTCTTCTCAAGATCTCCTCCTGTCAAGCTCTCTTGTTTCCTCCTCCCATGCTCGTCTCCAGGATTTCTCCAGAGCCTCTCCCATCCTTTGCAACTTGCTGCCTCAACCTGTCCGGCTATCCCCTACTCTAGCTACCTTCAGGCGATCCCTGAAAACTCATCTCTTTAGGGAAGCCTATCATGTCTCAAACTAATCTTCTACCACTTCCATCAGCTCATTCCCCACAGTTACAACCTTTTGTATCACCTCCCCCACCCTATTAGATTGTAAGCTCTTCTGAGCAGGGCCCTCTTAATCCTCTTGTATTTTATTGAATTATAACTGTATTGTCTCCCTTTTTATATTGTAAAGAACTGCGTAAACTGTTGGCTCTATATAAATCCTGTAATAAATAATAAATAAAATAATTTAAGTCGCTAAGAGCCTTAGGCCCCTTTCACACGGGTGGTCCATTCAGGTCTGCCTGTCAGTTTTTTAGGGGGACCTGAACGGACACTCCATAGACCTCTATGGAGAGTCGGATGTCAGCGGTGACATGTCCGCTGACATCCGATCCGAAAAAAGTGTGACGGAGGAAAAAGCTATTTTTCCATCCGTCTGCGGATCGGATGACGACGGACTCTACGGCCCGTCACCCGATCTCCCATAGGGGAGAGCGGCGCTCTGACAGGTCCATCCCTGCGCAGTGTGCAGAGACGGACCTGTCATCTTCCTGCTCAGCGGAGATCGCTCCGGCGATCCCCGCTGAGCAAGCGGATATCTACGGGGGGGATCAGCACTGATCCGCCCCGTGTGAAAGAGGCCTTAGCCAGCCACTGCCACCCCCTCCACAGCCCAGTGCTCCAATGATTGCTGGAGGAGCAAAGCAGAGAGCCACTGTCTGTCACTGAAGACCGAAAACTGAGCGATCAGCAGTCTTTGATTGCTCAGCTCTCAATGTAGAGCGGAGGGGACAGATGCAGCACTGGATCGATGCGGGGACAGGTGCAGCATTGGATCAATCTAGGTGAGTATAAATGTTTTTTTTTTTATAATCCCAAACTTCTTTTTTAAAGCAACCTTTATATCTTTTAACCAATGCAAGGGAAGCAACTGTTTTTCTCTAATACCCTCTCAGCACCAGTACTCACCATTGCCTTGCGGTTTAGGTGCTGGGAGATAAGAAAATACCAGTACTTCCATTTGTGAAGGAGCATGAGACTCATTATATGTGACAGTGCTAAAGCTTGATCGTCTCCCGATGGGGGTGGAGAAAGAGGTGGAATTTGGATTAATCTAAAAGCAAAGTAGATATTCCTTTTAACTGGGTTTCCATTTGAAATCTAATTATAAAAGCAATCTACAGCTTGATGAAAATAGGAGAGATTTGTATCACTGGGCAATCCTTTTGAAAAGTTTTATTTCACAACTTTTCAGCTGAATTTATATTTTACTTTGTGCCTTTTCATTTCCTTCCTTATTATCTGCAATATATCTTGTGCTTATAAATGATCTTATTTTAATCACAATCCATTCTCTTCTTTATAGAGCGTGCCTTCCTTTAAATTGAACACAATGAGTATAATTATATGACATTTACTGTGCACTCTTAGCCAGTGCTGGCCAAAGGAAGTAACATCTTTGGTTGACATATGTGACGTTTGATCATTCAGAATCCATCCAGCTGTGTCGGTGCTCTTTGTCTTGTGCTGCTTATAATTAGTATAATTAAAATCAGAGACTCTTGTGCTAGTTTGGATCTGTCCTTATTCACCAGTTTTACATTCTGATTTGATGTGGTTTATAGAGGTCATGTGTTTTGAAAGCCCAAGAAAAATTGACTTGATTTTCTTTGTGTTTGTGGTCGCCAAGGATGCACGGGGAACTGTGTTCATTATCATTGCCATTGAACCAAAGTTTTACGTGAACAAAATTATTATATATATTTCTGACAACATTGTAGCCCTCTTTTCTACGGTTTTAATGATATAATGTATTGTGACACTTCAGGGTTTCTTAGCTTAGTGGTAGTGCCAAAACGGTGAGTTGTCTCCACGCCAGGGCTTTCCTGCCCAGTGGCGTCACTAGGGTTGGTGTCACCCGGTGCGAAAAAAAATGGTGTCACCCCCCCACCAACTATAGTCCCCCCTCAGTACAGACCCCCCTCCCGCGACCTTGCTAAAAATAATGCAAAAATGATTTAAATTAAGCTGGTTTCTTTGACATATATATTTAAAATGTAATACATGCCCTTTAAGCTGACCACATTATCGTGTATGTTATAAAAAAAAGTCTAGATTCCATAGAATAGAAAACATCTACTGAAGGAACGGATTTGATGCTATCATGAAGTCCACAATTTATGTCATTTCAACTGAGCTCTGCAAGCTGAGCTAGATGGAACTTTCAGTCGGAAAGAGGAAAAAAAATCTCAGTATAATAGAACAGAATTACATCTTAACGTCTCTTTGTTTATCTTACATATGGCAAACCCCCCCCCCCCCCCCGGCCGGCGGCCCCCCCACCACACACACAAATCAACAACCTGGAGAGCTGGCTAATCAGGGGAGGGCTGGCAGCCTTAGGCCTGGGGGGCAAGTCCAGTCAAGTGGCCCATTGAACTACCGAATCAGCTCACCATCATCAGTGCCCATCAATGCAGTCTGTTCAGTGCCCATCAATGCAGCCTCATCAGTGCATGGGGATTAGAGAGAGGAGAGCCGCTGGATTACGCAGAACGGAGACCTCCTGCTTACCCAGCATTGCCACTGTCATACGAAGTCTCGCCTCCTGGACTGGCTCCTATGATAGGATGCTGTCTATCATAGGAGCCAGCCCAGGAGGTGGGACTTCGTATGACAGCAGCCTCCAGGTAAGTGGGAGATACCCGCTCTGTATCTGGCGGTGCTCGCCCCCCCCCTCCCTCCGAGGCAGCCCAATGGGCCCAAAGGGACCTATGGTAGGGTCGGGCCTGGATGCCCTCCCACTGCCCCAGCTTGCAGTGCACCCGCCCTGGATCGGCCTTGCAAAGCGGGGACAAAACCGGGGACAGACTTAATCCAGGGACAGTGTTCTCAGTCCGGGGACTGCCCCAGGACCAGCTCTCTTACCAAAGAAACACGTGTGTGTGTGTGTGTGCCACTCCGATCAGCAGGGTCACTCACCAGGTACTCATGAGTCTGCTGTTCCAGGCCGCCCCCGCGTCAGTACAGGCTGGAGCAGCTTCCAATCCAGTCCTCACGTCGGCACCCAGCTTTCTCTCTTCACAGCTCCGCCCTTGCAATTTGTAGAGTGCGCCAATGCCGGGACAAGATCATCCAGTGCCCAGGGCAAACTCCTCACTACCTATGTACCCCCTTCTAGCACAAATCCCCCCTCTCAGCAGAAATCCTCACTCCCCACATCACCCTTACAACATAAATCCCCCCAAAACCCCTTAATTTACAAATGCTCTTACTCCCAATACCCCCTCTCCTCTAAGCAGAGACCCCGCCCCCCATCTTCCCCCTAGTAGCAAAAAAAACACCTTTCAGCACAAATCCTAACCCTCATATAACCCCTTCCAGTACAAATCCCCCTCTCAGTACAAACCACTGCCTCCGCCTCCTTTCCCAGTGCTAATCCCCCCTCTTAGCATAAATCCTCTCCCATCTCCCTTCCCAGCATACATTCTCCCTCTTAGCAAAAATATTCCCCCGTCTCCCCCTCCCAGCATAACCCCCCCCCCTTAGAAAAAAGTCCTCCCCCATATTCCCCTCCCAGCATAGATCCCCCCTCTCATAACAAAGCCTCTTCCTCTCCAAGAATAAATTCCCCCTCCCAGCACAAATCCCCCCTAAGCAAAAATCCTCCCCATCTCCCCCTCCCAGGACAAATCCCCCCTAAGCAAAAATCCTCCCCCTCCCAGCACAAATCCCCCCTAAGCAAAAATCCTCCCCCTCCCAGCACAAATCCCCCCTAAGCAAAAATCCTCCCCATCCCAGCACAAATCCCCCCTAAGCAAAAATCCTCCCCACCCCAGCACAAATCCCCCCTAAGCAAAAATCCTCCCCATCTAAAACCTGTGCCTCATTCTCTCCCCTCCCAGAACAACCCCCCTCCCCCAGCTCCTTCTCCTCTTCTGAAAGAGCAGACTGATATGCTGGGACTTATAGTGCCCTAGACTACAGGGGACTAAAGAATGGCAGCCCACTCTGCTGGGACTTTTATTGCCCCCCACAGTCTAGGGCACTACAAGTCCCAGCATAGGATGCTTCCATATCTCAGCCCCCCACAGAGGGCACTACAAGTCTAAGCAGAGCGGCCTGCCACCAGTCCTTCACACAAGGCATCAGGAGACTGCACAGCCGTCCACCGCCGACACTCACTCCTTGGCTGCCAGTGCCTGCCATACACTCCTCCCCACTCTCCCCTTACATTGGTGTCCTCAGCTCCTGGCTTCTCCTCTCTGGGAGTACGGTGGGGCAGTGGGTGGGACACCAGGACACCCCCCCCCCGCACCTGTTTACAATTCGGCGCCGGGCGTCTGGAGGGGAGGCTCAGGAGGGCAGCTTCACTTGCAGCTGCCGTGCCGCCCGGGCGGAGCGGAGACACTGTTGTGACGTCACGTCATCATCCTGTGTCTGCACTCACAGTGAGATGTGACAGAGCCGGCTGAGGCAGTAGAAGGAGGAAGGAAGGAGCGCTGCTGCGGTGTGTAATGTTGTTTCAGGCCAGCGGGCTGTGGGCAGCAGGGGGGGTAGTCAAGTGAACGGCAGTTAATAAATAAATAAACCAAAAAAAAAAAAAAAAAAACGGCAGCAAAAAAAAAAAAAAATCAAAAAAAAAAAAAAAAAAAAACAGGGAGGGTGTCACCCCTCTAGCGGGTGTCACCCGGGTGCGGACCGCACCCCCCGCACCCCCCTAGCAACGCCTCTGTTCCTGCCCACTTTTATTTAACTGCTTCGGCCCCGGAAAATTTGACCCTCTTCCTGACTTCACTTTTTGCGATTCGGCACTGCGTCGATTTAACTGACAATTGCACGGATATGTGACGTTACACCAAAACAAAATTGATGTCCTTGTTTTCCTACAAATAGAGCTTTCTTTTGGTGGTATTTATTCACCTCTGCGGTTTAAATTTTTTGCGCTATAAACAAAAAAATAAGAGCGTTAATTTTGAAAGAAAAGCAATTTTTATTGAATTTTTGCTGAAATAAATATCCCCCAAAAATATATTATAAAAACATTTTTTTTTGCTCAGTTTAGGCCAATATGTATTCTTATACATATTTTTGGTAAAAAAAAAAAATTGCAATAAGTGATTGGTTTGCGCACAAGTTATAGCGTCTACAAAATAGGGGATAGATTTATGGCATTTTTATTATCAATTTTTTTTTACTAGTAATGGCGGCGCTCTGCGATTTTTATCGTGACTGCGACATTATGGCAGGCACATCGGACACTTTTGACACTATTTTGGGACCATTGTCCTTTATACAGCGATCAGTGCTATAAAAATGCACTGATTTCTGTGTAAATTATACTGGCAGGGAAGGGGTTAAACACTAGGGGGCGATCAAGGGGTTAAGTGTGTCCTAGGGAGTGATTCTAACTGTGGGGGGATGGGCTAGCACTGATATGACAGAGATCACTGCTCCCGATCACTGGGAGCAGTAGATCCCTGTCATGTCACAAAGCAGAACAGTGAAATGCCTTGTTTACATAGGCATCTCCCCGTTCTGCTGCTCTGTGACACGATTGCGGGCCTCCGGTGGACATTGAGTCTGCGGGACCCGCGGGCACGGTCACACTGTATGCGGCGTGCGTGCACTCACTAGCCCCTGCAAATTAAAAGGGACGTACAGGTATGCCCATTTGCCCACCGCTGCCATTGTGCCGACGTATATCGGCGTGCGGTGGTCGGCAAGTGGTTAAACGAACATCAAAACACAGAATTCAAGGAATTAATATAAAAATTATAAAAATGCTGCGCTATACCCATAAATGAACAATAGCAGCCAGCACTACAATCTTAACAAAAGTTGTGTGAATGAATAAAGTAAAAACAGTGCAGCCCTTAGAATCAAATGTTGAGTATTGACACATCAACATACTGTGATATACAAAATAAATTGTGATTAGCATGTACAAAAACTGATCTGATTGATAGTGTCTCTAAATAAAATGCACTGTGCAAATTGTAAATCAACATTGATAGTATTGTCCCATTGGTGATTAAAACATGAATCCATTAGTATATATTGATGGGAAGGAATCCAGGAGTGTAGGACTAAAAGAGTCACCACTGTGTGTGCATCCACACAGAAAACTAAATACGTTTACCAGAAGATAGCGTCAATCAGATATGTGATATTAAAGCTCTGGATAGCGAGTGGTGCAATTCCTCCTCCTCAGCTGAGCTACCTCAGGCAACCTGGACCCGGCATGTAAGTATGACCTCATACCCTAGTTGAAGTCTTTGTAGACGAAACGCGTCGGTTTTGAGGAGTTCTTTCCATGCCATGGCGCCTTTTTGAATTTTAGGTTTTTGTGATCACAGAGGAGAATTTTTACTTGATGCAATACATCTTGGAATCTATGTAAAGCCTTTTTATTCAAAATAAACCCACAACTACATGGTTTTTCACTATGTGGATGCTTTCTGTTGTTTTTTATGGATGCTGTTAACCATAAACCTACCAAACAGTTCTGTGGTGGAAGGAGTTTTTTTTACCATCTGGGACATTGCCATCCTGATCCATATTCTCACATGCCGGGTCGAGGTTGTCTGAGGTGGCTCAGCTGAAGAGGAGGAATTGCACCACTCGCTATCCAGAGATTTGATATCACATGCCTGATTGATGCTACCTTCTGATAAGCATATTTAATCTTCTCCCCTGGGTGGTGGATGCACACACGGTGGTGACTCCTTTAGTCCTATACTCCGGGATTCCTTCCCATCAATATATACTAGTGGATTCATGTTTTAATCACCATTGGGACTATGCTACCAATGTTAAATTACAACTGCACTGCGGGGGAGCCAATGCTCGTGACTGCCGGCCACGCACAATCTGCACGAGAGGCATAACAGGGACGTGTGTGTGTAAACACATAAATCCCTGTTCTGCACAGTGCTGCCCTGACCTGTGGAGAGGTGAAAGGGGCACAGGAGGAGGACACAGCACACTGATAATGTGGACTGAAGAAGTAATATGATGATGCCAGTGGACAGAGCACATCAGTCTCTGTCCCCTGCAAGGCATGGTTTCAGCCTTCCGACTCCCAGTAATGTCCTCTGCTCTCTCTCTATCCCCCCACAGTTTCAGTCACTCTCCTCCTCACCATTACCCCTGACTGCTCGGCTCCTCTGCCTATGATGAGTGCACTGTCTGTCCTGTCTGCAGCCACCGTGGTCTCTCTCGCTCGCTCGTTTATTTAAAAATGGCGCCACCCGGCCAGTCGCGTTACGAGCTTTCCCGAGCCCGGCCAGCTTTGGAACGGCGCATGTGCAGTTGCAAGGTCGGCTCGCGGCTATCTTTTTTACGGGCACTGGTGCCCGTAACGTACTTAAACGGGCAGCCCGAAAAAGGGGTTAAATTTACGGGCTGCCCGTAAATCTACGGACGGCTGGCAACACTGCCCTAGAAGAGAAGGATTGGGGCTGCTCTGTGCAAAACCATTACACAGAGCAGGTAAGTATGACATGTTTGTTGTTTTTAAAAGATAAAAATTGATCCTTTTACAATCATTTTAAATCCAGTCCTGAAAATGATGCAGCACTTGGGAGCATCTGGGTGGAGTGGAACTAACCTTGGCATCATTTCAGGCCATTACTGTGCAGATGCTTCAAGTTCTGGCAGAGCTGTAGATTTCAGATTGAAAGACGGGTCACCATGCTTCAGGTCAAAGGAAGAAAATAGCTGCTGGTGTATATTTTGTCTTCCGAGTTCTCTGCATCTTTTGGACATGTGTATCAATTCATTACATTGAATGTTTCCTCTCATTCTGTGATATTACCAGCGGACAGACTCTTGGGCCAGCTGCTAGACTAATAAAGGGGACACTCGAAAAAACAATAGATTGTCATAGGAACAAATTAACGACGTGCCTGCATTAAACACATAAGCCCCAAGCTCAGAAATACAAGAGTAAATATTTGAGGCGGTTACATCTGATTCGTCGCTGAGCGGGTACTGCTGCCTGCATCGGCTGTGGCAGAATTCTACACATAGGCATTCATTAAAGCTGTCTATATTATTAGTGTCAATTCCCTCTCCATCTCAGCCTGCCTGGGCACTGATTATGATAAGCCTGCAGTGATGTGTGAAGAAAACCCTTTCATAACTCAATAAATGAAACAACAAAGGAGGCTTTCTATAGTGTCAGATAATAAGCAAATGTGTATTCATAAGAATTATTGGCCTTGTCCTGCGTATATTTAATTTGAATCGGCAAAGCCAGTAAATGAAAACTGTGGGCTTAATATCCAGGCTTATGCCGCGTACACACGATCGGAAATGCCGACAGCAAAACTCAGATGAGAGCTTTTTGTCTGAAAATGCGACCGTGCGTATGCTCCATCGGTCTTTTGCTGGCGGAATTCCAGCCAGCAAAAGATTGAGAGGGGGTTCTCTATTTTAAGGTCGGGAAAGGTTCCTATCCGAAAATGCGATTGTCTGTATGCAATTCGGACGCGCAAATAATCAGGCATGCTCGGAAACAATCCGACACATGCTCGGAAGCATTGAACTTAATTTTCCCGGCTCGTCGTAGTGTTGTACGTCACCGCGTTCTTGACGGTCGAAAGTTCAGATGCAAGCCAAGCTTAAGTGGAATTCCGTTGAAAAAACCATCCACGTTTTTTCGGGCGGAAATTCCGCTTGTGTGTACGTGGCATTATTGTTTAAAAAGTACCTGTTGAATTTAGATGATAGTGTCAGCCTTTTTGAGGATTATATCAGTGTTGCAAGGCTGAATTTATACCTATGCATGTGTGGTAATGACTGTGCACATGAACACGCATTCTAATGTGCATTTATTTGTGCATACTACATACAGTATGTATAGATGTACTAATTCTGAATGGCACCCCAGTGCATGTATCCGGTATAAAGAAGTGCACCTGCCCTTTAGATATGACTGCTCTGTGCATTGTGGTGCACTGTCAGCCACAAAATAGTAGGTGCAGTTTTTGTGCATCGAGATTCATTATGGATTCATTCAAAGTGATTGAGCTGCCTTAAAGCAACAAGCATCAGCGAATCAAAACATGCATACTAATGTGCTTAAGCAAGAATAAATCATTTAAGATTACTAGGAATGTTAAAATCTCTGTGGCAGGAGGAAATCATATATACACTGCTCAAAAAAATGAAAGGAACACTTTTTAATCAGAGTATAGCATCAAGTCAATTAAACTCCTGGGATGAATTTTTAATTTGGCTAGGGTCAGTGTCACTACTGGTAGCATGAGGCGATACCTGGACCCTATAGAGGTTGCACAGGCAGTTGAACTCCTCCAGGAGGGCACATCAATATGTACCATTGCCAGAAGGTTTGCTGTGTCTCCCACAACAGTCTCAAGAGCATGAAGGAGATTCCAGGGGACAGGCAGTTACTCTAGGAGAGCTGGACAGGACTGTAGGGGGTCCTTAACCCATCAGCAGTCAGTATCTCAAAATGACCTCCAGAAGGCTACTGGTGTACATGTCTCTGACCAATCAAGGGTGGCCTGAGGGCCTGACTTCCTCTAGTGGGCCCTGTGCTCACTGCCCGGCACCGTGGAGCTCAACCACTGCCACTGGCACCCTGTGCTTTTCACAGATAAGAGCAGGTTCACCCTGAGCACATGTGACAGATGTGAAAGGGTCTGGAGAAGCTGTGGAGAACGTTATGCTGCCTGTAACATCGTTCGTCATGACTGGTTTGGTGGGGGGTCAGGGATGGACTGGGGAGGCATATCCATGGAGGGACGCACAGACCTCTACAGGATAGACAATGGCACCCTGACTGCCATTAGGTATCAGGATGAAATCCTTGGACCCATTGTCAGACCCTACGCTGGTGCAGTGGGTCCTGGGTTCCTCCTGGTGCACAAGAATGCCCGGCCTCATGTGGTGAGAGTATACAGTATGCAGTCAGTTCCTGGAGGATGAAGGAATTTATACCATTGAATTTCCCCCACGCTCGCCCGACCTAAATCCAATAGAATGCCTCTGGGACAAAATGTTTCGGTCCATCCGATACCTCTGTTCAGGAGCTCAGTAATGCCCCCGGTCCAGATCTTGGAGAAAATACCCCAGGACACCATCCGTCGTCTCATTGGAAGCATGCATACAAGCACGTGGGGGCCATACAAACTACCATTTTGAGTTGCTGCAATGAAATTTCAGCAAAATGGACTAGACTGCTGCATTGTTTTTTCACTTTGATTTTCGGGGTGTCTTTGAATTAAGCCCTATGTGGGTTGATAATTTTCATTTCCATCAAATGATGTGGCATCCTTTTGTTCCTAATACATTACCCAGTCCATATCAGCATATACAGTATCTCACAAAAGTAAGTGCACCCCTAACATTTTTGTAAATATTTTATCTTGTGACAACACTGAAGAAATTACACTTTGCTACAATGTAAAGTAGTTAGTGTACAGCTTGTATAAATGTGCTGTCCCCTCAAAATAACTCACACTTACCATTAATGTCTAAACCGCTGGAAACAAAAGTGAAAATGTCCAAATTGGGCCCAATTAGCCATTTTCCCTCCCCGGTGTCATGTGATTTATTAGTGTTACAAGGTTTCAGGTGTGAATGGGAAGCAGGTGTGTTAAATTTGGTCTTATCGCTCTCACTCTCTCATACTGGTCACTGGAAGTTCAACATGGCACCTCATGGCAAAGAACTCTCTGAGAATCTGAAAAAAAGAACTGTTGCGCTACATAAAGATGGCCTAGGCTATAAGAAGATTGCCAAGACCCTAAAACTGAGCTGCAGAATGGTGGACAAGACCATACAGCGGTTTAACAGGACAGGTTCCACTCAGAACAGGCCTCACCATGGTCGACCAAAGAAGTTGAGTGCAAGTGCTCAGCATCATATACAGAGGTTGTCTTTGGCAAATAGACATAGGAGTGCTGCCAGCATTGCTGCAGAGGTTGAGGGGGTGGGGGGGTCAGCCTGTCAGTGCTCGGACCATACGCTGCACACTGCATCAAATTGGTCTGCATGGCTGTTGTCCCAGAAGGAAGCCTCTTCTAAAGATGATGCACAAGAAAGCCTGCAAACAGGTTGCTGAAGACAAGCAGACTAGGGACATGGATTACTGTGTCTTGCCTACAGTCAAGCATGGGGGTGGGAGTGTCATGGTCTGGGGCTGCATGAGTGCTGTCGGCACTGGGGAGCTACAGTTCATTGAGGGAACCATGAATGCCAACATGTACTGTGACATATTGAAGCAGAGCATGATCCCCTCCCTTCAGGGACTGGGCCCCAGGACAGTATTTCAACATGATAAGGACCCCAAACACACCTCCAAGACGACCACTGCCTTGCTAAAGAAGCCGAGGGTAAAGGTGATGGACTGGCCAAGCATGTCTCCAGACCTAAACCTTATTGAGCATCTGTGGGGCATCCTGAAACGGAAGGTGGAGGAGCGCAAGGTCTCTAACATCCACCAGTTCTGTGATGTCATCATGGAGGAGTGGAAGAGGACTCCAGTGGAAACCTGTGAAGCTCTGGTGAACTCCATGCCCAAGTGGGTTAAGGCAGTGCTGGAAAATAATGGCGGCCACACAAAATATTGAGACTTTGGGCCCATTTGGACATTTTCACTTAGGGGTGTACTCACTTTTGTTGCCAGCGGTTTGGACATTAAGGTGTTGAGTTATTTTGAGGGGACAGCAAATTTACACTGTTATACAAGCTGTACACTCACTACTTTACATTGTAGCAAAGTGTCATTTCTTCAGTGTTGTCACATGAAAAGATAGAATAAAATATATTTACACAAATGTGAGGGGTGTACTCACTTATGTGAGATACTGTACATGTATATGTGTATGCCATAAAGGGAATCTGTGGTATATTTTCTATGAAAAGTCCATGAAAATGACCAGCAGCTTAAGGCTTCATTTACACGGCCATAAAAAATGCATATACAAATCTGAATGCAGTTGCATTGTTTTCAAAGGGGCCATTCACACAGGTGCATAAACATGAGCTGCTTTCAGATCACTAATACAGAATACAAAAATCTGCATCTAAGAAAATGTGCTGATGCGTATAAACACATGTTTTATGCATTTGTAAGCATCTAAATTAAGTCTAACCAAAGGGAAAAAAGAATTATCATTAAAACAAATGATGTACTCATACGTGTCTTTGTGTGTTTAAACCCATCTAAGCACGAGTATTTTATTGATCATTACACAGGAACTTTCCTCCTGGAAAACATATGTAATAACATTTTACAGCCATGTAAATGAGGCCAGTGGTGTAACTAGAATCTTCAGGGCCCCGGTGCAAGAAACCATGAAGTTCCACCACTGGTATCAGCATTTTTTTTTGCAATTTTTTAGGAGTCCCATTGGGAGATATCAGAGGTCTAAACAGAACTATGATGTTACACCTTTGAGACAAAGAGGAAGAAGGAAAAGGGGAATTGGGACCCTGTCCTCTGGGGAGAAGTGGGACCTGTCCCCAGGAGAGATTGGGTCCTTGTCCTTAGGGAGATGGGGTCCCTGTCCCCATGTAAGTAGGAGTCCCTGTCCCTAAGGGAAATGGGGTCCCTGTCCCCAGGGGAGTGATGGGGTCCCTGACCTTAGGGGAGATGGGGACCTTGTCCTCAGGTAATAAGGGGTCTTGTCCCCAAGGGAAATGGGGTCCCTGTCCTCTGGGGAGAAGTGAGCCCTGTTCCCAGGGGAGAAGTGGGCCCTGTTCCCAGGTGAGAAGGGGTCCCTGTCCCGGGACCCGGAGGAGCGGCAGAGGACACAGGTTGTGTGGGGAATGCACAACTAAAGAGCAGCCAGTGAATGAGGCCTAATACAATAACCTTTAACCACTTGCCAACCACGCTATAGCCAAAAGTTGGCTACAGCCCGGTCGTCCAGTTCTGGGAGGGAGTCAATATATGTCCTCCCAGAACACCGCCCCCTGCGCGCCTCCTGTGGCGTGCATCGGGCGCGCTCTGTGATCGCTGTGTTTTTCTGACACAGCTGATCACAGATCAGGGTAAAGGGCCAATCTCAGCAGCCCTTTACCACGTGATCAGCTGTGTCCAATCTCAGCTGATTACATGTAAACAGATTTGCAGGTTATTGGCAGTCCTTTCCCCCCACGCTGTTTCTGTGAGAGGAAAGGAGAGCCGTTAATCGGCAAGCCTGTCAGCACATTGTTTACAGTTCAGACCCATCAGTGCCAATCAGTGTCCATCAGTGCAGCCTATTAGTGTAACCTATCAGTGCCCATCAGTGCCACCTATCAGTGCAGCCTCATCAGTAGGGTTGCCACCTCATGCCTCTAAGGGCTCTTTCACACGGGGCGGATCAGTGCAGATCAGCCCCATGGATAGCCGCTTGCTCAGCGGGGATTGCCAGAGCGATCTCCGCTGAGCAGGAAGATGACAGGTCCATCTCTGCACTCTGTGCAGGGACGGACCTGTCACAGCGCCGCTCTTCCCTATGGGGGATCGGATGACGACGGACCGTAGAGTCCGTCGTCATCCGATCCGCTCTGCAGACGGATGGAAAAATAGGGTTTTCCTCCGTCTGCAGAAACGGAGCATAGCGGGCACGGACGAGTTCGGGCGTCAGCGGATGCTCATCCGCTGACACCCGCTATCCCATAGGGATACATGTATGTCCGTTTTTCATCCGAAAACGGATGGATGAAAAACGGACATACGGACCGTCCGTGTGAAAGAGCCCTTAACCCGAACACAAATGAATTACATAAGTTCTGAGGCTAATTTAATGCAGATAAGGCACCAAGCGAGTTTAATTACCACCTTAATCAGCCACAGAACCCGTGTAATTCATGTGTGTTCAGGTTTAAAAGGATTAGGTGGCAATCCTACTCATCAGTGCTGCCTCAGTGCCCATTAGTGCCTCCTATCAGTGCCGCCTATGAGGATTGGGGTGAAAGTGCCCTGTATTCAAATGATTAAAGCAGAGCTAAATTCCTAATGTTAACTATTTTTAATCCTTATGCTGCTAGTATTACTAAATATATATAGGAAGGTATATGATTTACTTGTTTTAATCCTTTTTTTTTTTTTTTTACATCACTTGGCCTGCAGCTGTGCCCGCTCGCAGTACAACTAATGTGGGTGGGCGGCAAGTGGTTAAACTACAGTATATTTAAGAATCAAAATTATTCCAGTAGAGCTGCAGTAGATAGGTGCAGTTAGCAGTGCTGGATTTTTCCCACATGAAGACAGTGTTGCAGTGTGAACAGGACACATGGAAACCATTATTTTCTATGGGCCTTTGCGGTGACTGGCGATCGAGTACAGAAAAATGCCGATCACCATAAATAGCGTGAACATCCCTTCACAAGTAGACCAAGCTGTCCAACAAAAAGTGACAGTTTTTGTCCCAACCCTTACCACTTATGATAGACAGCTTGGTCTGTATGGGTATAAAAATAGAAAAGGCACATCCCATACATCTATTAGATTGTAAGCTCTCAGGTGCAGAGCCCCCATAACCAGTGTTGCCAACCTAACAGATTGAAATTTACTGACACGACACCCAGAATTTACTGACACAGCCAAGTTTATACTGGCATTTCCAAAATTTACAAAATTACAGTTTTAAGTACAAATTTCACTATTTAGGCTATAAACAAGTACAATATGTAATTAGCAATGTGATTTCATAGTTTCATAGTTAGTAAGGTTGAATAAAGACACCAGTCCATCCAGTTCAACCTGAGCGAGTGTCTACAACTGTCCCTATCCCTGTACATTGCACACTCACATCGGTCCCTACCCTCAAGGAGCCCACAATCCAAGGTCCCCATTCATATACTAGGGCCAATTTTTTTGACAGAAGCCAATTAACCTACCTGCATGTCTTTGGATTGTGGGAGGAAACCGGAGTACCCGGAGGAAACCCACGCAGGCACAGGGAGAACATGCAAACTCCAGGCAGGTAGTGTGGTGGTTGGGATTTAAGGTAGATAATAAGACAAAAAACATATTTCTTATTTTATTTTCGATATATAGTAAGTAAGTAGCTCAGGGACAGGAATTGAGAGGGCAAGAAATTAGAATGGTCTGCACAAACACATGAAATTGACTCTCAGAGCCGGTTCACACAGGGGCGACTCGTCAGGCGACTTAGCCGCCTGACAAGTCGCGTCCCGTTCTGTAGTATGGAACTGTTCTAATAGGAACGACTCAAGTCGCTCTGACTTAGAAAAAGGTTCCTGTACTACTTTTGGGGCGACTTCAGGTCGACTTGCATTGACTTCTGTACAGACAGTGGCGGCTGGTGCTCCATTTTTTCAGGGGGGCGCACACAAAACCCCAACCAACCCCCCCCCCCCCCCCCCCCCCCCCCCCCCAACGTTACTCGCCCATGATGGAGGTGGTTGATAGATAGAGATAGATATGCAGTTAGAGAGACATAGATATGCAGATAGATGAAAAAGAAAGAAAGAAAGAGAAAGAAAGAAAGAGAGAAAGAGAGAAAAGGAGAAGAGAGAGAGAGAGAGAAAAAAAAAGAGAGAAAAAGAGAAAGAGAGAGAGAGCAAAGGAGAGAAAGAGGTAAATAGATAAAGGGGGAAGGAGAGAGAGAGAGAGAGAGAGAGAGAGAAAGAAGAGAGAGAGAGAGAGTGGGGAGAGAGAGGAAAAAAGAGAGAGAGAGTGAGTGAGAGAGAGAGAGGAAAAAGAGAGAGAGAGAGAGAGAGGGGGGGGGAGAGAGAGAGGGGGGGGAGAGAGAGGGGGAAAAAGAGAGAGAGGGAACAGAGAGAGAGGGGAGAGAGAGCAAGAGAGAGAAAGAGAGAGAGAGGGGGAGAGAGGAGGAGGAGAGAGAGGGGGAGAGAGGAGGAGGGGAGAGAGAGGGAGAAGGAGGAGAAGGAGAGAGAGAGAGGATGAGGGAGAGAGAGAGAGAGAGGAGGAGGAGAGGAGGGAGGAGGAGGAGGAGGAGGAGGAGGAGGAGGGAGAGAGAGAGAGAGGAGAGCGAGAGAGAGAGGGGGGGATGAGAAATAGAGAGAGAAAAAGAGAGAGAGGGGGGAGAGGGGGGAGAGAGAGAAAGAGAGAGAGGGGGGACTGATGAGAATAGCCAGCAACATTGTAAAGCAAAGATCGGTAATCTCGGCGGCACCAAACCCCCCCCCCCCCCCCCGCTGAACAAGATGCATATAAAATCATGTGCTGTGCCATATCTCGGCAGCACCCCCCCCCCCGCTGAACAAGATGCATATAAAATCATGTGCTGTGCCATATCTCGGCGGCACCCCCCCCCCCCCGCTCAACAAGATGCATATAAAATCATGTGCTGTGCCATATCTCGGCGGCACGCCCCCCCCCCCCGCTGAACAAGATGCATATAAAATCATGTGCTGTGCCATATCTCGGCGGCACCCCCCCCCCCCCTGAACAAGATGCATGTAAAATCATGTGCCATATCTCGGCGGCAACCCCCCCCGCCCCCCCCCCCCCCCCCCCCGGTCAACAAGATGCATATAAAATCATGTGCTGTGCATTACCATTCTTTTAACATTAAAGCTGACATTAACATGCATCTTGTTGAGGGGGGGGGGGGGGGTGCCGCCGAGATATGGCACATGATTTTACATGCATCTTGTTGAGCGGGGGGGGGGGGGGGGGCCGCCGAGATATGGCACATGATTTTACATGCATCTTATGCATTAAGCATTAACATTACCATTCTAGTTGAGGGGGGAGAGCTGAGGCAGGGGAGCCGCCGACAGTAAAATAAAATTTTAAGAATGTCAAGGTTTTTGGCAGCCAGGGGGGGGGGGACATGACTCCAGCCTTACCTGTTCCTCTCAGGCGGGACGTTGTACTGACCAGCAGTGGCACTGGCAACGTCACTTCCTTCAGAGACGTCGGAAGCCCCGCCCATCTCACGCATAGTGCAAATCTATGCAATGAATCGCCCGGCCACGGCAAGTCCATTGTGCCGGAAGCTGTGGCGCGTTCGGGAGCGCCACAGAGCATCTTTTTTTTTGGCAAATGGAGCGCCTCGTCTGCAATCTTGTGATTGCATTGACGTGGCGTTTCCCATACTGCACTGTGCCCGGCGCCCGGCGCCAGGATACAGTGCACATAAAAACGGAAAAAAAAAAAATATTTTTTTTTTTTAAAGGGACATGGTTAAATAATTTTTTTTTTTTTTGAAAATTTTTTTTTTTTTTTTTTTTATTTTTTTTTAAATGCAAGGAGGGGGGGGGGGGGGGGCGGCGCCCGGGCGCCCCCTATGGACGGGCCGCCACTGTGTACAGAAGTCGTTTTGCAAGTCGCCGCTGAAGTTGTGTGCAGGTCGCCTCCCAGAGTTGGCCTGCAAGTCGTGTCGCCCCTGTGTGAACTGGCTCTTACAGTGATACTGACAGCAGTGTGCAGCAGCACAGATCACCGACACGACACATCTCCTCCAGAGTCACAGTGACAGTCCCTCTCCAAGCCAGGTGGTCCCTCCAGTCCAAACAGCACTGACGGTCCCGCTCCTGGCCTGCCTTGCTCCCATCCCGCAAACCCACACACAAGGCTCTGGCCGCTCTGCTTAGCTCCCTTGCATCACAGGGCATGTTCAGGCACCGCCTCCACCAGAGCCGTCCGAACACACTGTAGCAGGCACTTGTGTGGCTGGCTCTGGGCCGAGCGTCACAGCCATATTTTTTACTGGCAACCTTTTATTTTTACTGGCATTTACTGGCAAAAGAAAAATGGCTATTTTTTACTGGCTGCCAGTAAAAATACTGACGGTTGGCAACACTGCCCATAACCCTCCTATATTGAATTACTCTGCACAAGCTATTGGCGCTGTATAAATCCTGAATAATAATAAAAATAATTTAGTAGAATACAATTATATTTGCAGTAGTGGTCCTTTAAAGTTACTGCATCTTGGATTTCAGAAAGATTCACTGCTGGCAATAAATAATGTTCATTTCATCATTTCTTTGTTCAGAGAGACAAGAGATACAAGTCAGTATTCACTTTGTGTAATGTTATTTTGAAGACAGATGCAGACTGCCAACAAACACACAGTTCAGTTATATCTAAATGATTGTGACCGAGTCATAGAAACCTTGATCTAAGATCGCCCCCTACTGGTGAAATAATAGTAACACTCCATAAAAGTAAAACATGGGTATAGTACACTGAGAAGAGAATATTTGATTATTGAGAAGATTATTATTTGATTATTGTAAAGATGAGCAAACCTGGTGATTTTATGGTTGGCTGAGAATACATACTGTAAGTCCATAGTAGGAAATAAATAAAAGGGTAATAATCATGGTCTTGCCTGGTGGATGAAATTCTGAACCTTTCACACTGTGTATGTCAGAGGGGAAGGAGCAGTGTATTCTGTAATCCAATTGCTTATTAAATAGTGCATATGTTTAATAAATTATTTGGAATATTATAATTATTACACTATGGCTATGGACCAACTGATTGGGTGACTGGAAATCCTAATTGACTCAAATACCATGCTTTTGATTTTTTGGGGGTATTATATAATATATATGCATGTGTATCTAAAGCTATTTTGTGCATTGCAATGAGGGATTAGAATCCCTATCAGGTTTTTATTGCTGTGTGTACCCCTGCTGCATACCTCCCAACTGTTCCTGATTTGGAGGGACTGTCCCTGATTTGGAACACTGTCCCCCCTGTCCCTCTTTCCTCCTCATTTGTCCCTCATTTTGGTTGGATATATATAATTGTATATAAAATGTACTATTTATCTTTCAAAAAGTGTTTCCCGGTGCTAAATCTTTCATCCAATTACTAAATTGCTGCATTTGTAAACTTCAAAAGCCAATATAAAGGAATAGTAGTGGTAAAATTAAAGCACTTGTGGGTTTAACTAATCATTTTTTTGTATAATTCTCCTTTAAGCGGGCGTGGCAGGGGGTGTGTCCTATGCCCAGTGCTGATCCTGACCTCCATGGGGCCCTAAGCAAAATTCTGCTAAGGGGCCCTCTACTTGACCCGTGATGCCGTGAGCTATGTAAACTATTTGCCATTGCCACACAGTCACACCTGACACTTCAGTGCTCCCAAAACAACCCTCCCTCCTTTAAACAAAACAGTCAAAGAATAAGTACAACAATATAGAACAGAATGAGGTCCCCAGAGAGCCCCCCTTACATCAGGGTCCCCAGAGAGCCCCCCTTACATCAGGGTCCCTAGAGAGCCTCCCCCTACATTAGGGTCCCCAGAGAGCCTCCCCCTACATTAGGGTCCCCAGAGAGCCCCCCCTTACATCAGGGTCCCCAGAGAGCCCCCCCTTACATCAGGGTCCCCAGAGATCCCCCCTTGCATCAGGGTCCCCAAAGAGCCTCCCCCTACATTAGGGTCCCCAAAAAGCCGCCCCTTACATCAGGGTCCCCAGAGAGCCTCCCCTTACATCAGAGTCCCCAGAGAGCCTCCCCTTACATCAGGGTCCCCAGAAAGCCCCTCCTTACATCAGGGTCCCCAGAGAGCCACCCTTACATCAGTGTCCTCAGAGAGCCCCTTCTTACATCAGGGTCCCCAGAGAGCCCCCCTTACACCAGGGTCCCCAGAGAGCCCCCCCCCTTACACCAGGGTCCCAAGAGAGGCTTCCCTCTTAAATTAGTGTCCCCAGAGAGCCCCTCCTTACACAGGGTCCCCAGAGAGCCTCTCCTTACACAGGGTCCCCAGAGAGCCCCTCCTTACACAGGGTCCCCAGAGAGCCCCCCCTCTGACATTAGTGTCCCCAGGGGGTCCCCTCTTACATCAGTGTCCCCAGAGGGCCCCGTCCTTACATTAGTGTCCCCAGAGAGCCCCCCTCCTACATTAGTGTCCCCAGAGGCCCCCTTCCTTATATTAGTGTCCCCAGAGGCCCCTTCCTTACATTAGTGTCCCCAGAGGCCCCCTTCCTTACATTAGTGTCCCCAGAAAGCCCCCCCTCTTACATTTGGGCCCCCAAACAGCTGACTCCCCCCCTTGCAGAGGTTCCCCTGTACCTGGCTGGTGGAGGTGGGAGGCGGCGATCGGCAGCTATATGGTGTCCACAGGCAGCGGGATCTCTCTGGGGCTAGTAGTTCTATCTCCGAATGTATACAGCGGAGAGGGGAGGGGCCTCTGACCCGGGCATCAGCAACAGTGTTCAAGCAGAGTGAAAGTGAAACTGATACCTGCCTGGGTCAGAGGCCCCTCCCTTCTCCTCTCCACTGTATACACTGAGAGCACTACAAGCCCCAGGGAGATCCCGCCGCCCACTCAGGCACCATAGAGCTGCCGATCGCTGCCTTCCACCTCCTCCCACCTCTCCTCACTGCACTCTAAATGGCCAGCCAGAGGTGCAGGGGGGGATGCTGGGTCTTGGCCCCCCCCCCCCCCCACAGCAGTGGGGCCCTAAGCAGCTTGCATAGTGTGCCTATAGGGCCGATCGGCTCTGCCTATGCCTACATACAATTGCTAATAGGTGTTGCTCCCATCTCAAAAAGTTGGAAGGTATGCTGCTAAGGGAGTTTGCATTCTCTCTATGGTGTCTCTCCTAGTGAGGGAGAGTCAACATTTTGAACTTTTACTAGAACAGGAACAGAGGGAAAATCTTTCAGTGGAGGGACTCATGGAGTCTACTGTCTAAGATGAGATTAAAGCGGAGGTTGGCGGAAATTTTTTTTTTTTTTTCAATGTCAGCAGCTACAAATACTGCAGCTGCTGACTTTTAAAATATGGACACTTACCTGTCCAGGGCACCCGCGATGTCGGCACCCAAAGCCGATCTGGGGGTAACCCTTTGAACATTGAATTCCTGGCTTGGGGTTAACACTAGGAGTTCCAGATGCCAGAGGAAAAAATCTATTACTGATCCTCCCTTTTTTTTTTGGAGATGGACAGAAACCAGTGGTCTGGACAGAAACCAGTACTCGATTTCTTAGGCAGCAGTGCAGGGAAGACATTGTATGTCTAGTAGACCCCAAAGTCTCCAAAATTAGGACCTGTCACTGCACAATACTATCACATAGGGGGCTTGCCAGCCCCCTGTGATAGTAAAAACATGAAGTAAATAAATAAAGTAATATAATGATAAAGTTGAATAAAATACATAAAAAAAAATGTATTCTCCCGCTGTTGTCAGTCAAATCCTGTGACGAGGGAGTGAGGGGCGGGCCACGCTGTCTGTGTCTATGGATGCACACAGCCTGCCCACAGGTGTGCCACCATAGGAGATGCTTTCTATGGTGGCACACAGAGAAGAGGAACAACCAGGAACACCAACAGAGAACCCGAGAAATGATTTGAGACAAGGTTTGTGGATTGATTATGATGATTGTCTAAAATAAGCAACATTGTTGTAGTAAAGGGGAAGTAGACGCTTCATTTGCAACCCACCCTTGGCGCTTGTGGACTCCTAGGGCCTGCCTAGCAATACCCAAATTCCTTCTCCATCACCCTCACCTTGAACAAGTGTATGGCAAATTTCCTTCTTCTGGAAGACTAAAGGCATACTATGTGAGGTGGAGAGGGTTTTAGGTGTTGGAGTGGAGGGAGTATGTGGGCAGGGTCATCTTCACCCTACATGCGTGGGTACCTTCCGCGCAGAGCGCACTCATCAATGCCCAGGACCAGACAGAGACTGGGGTCTTGTGAAAAGTCTAACATTAAGGCAGTTCCCCCAATTTAGAGATGAGCCTTCACTATGTGGAGTAGTAAACATACAGAGTTCCTCTGCGGAAGTCTTGTGCCATGTCATTACACACTGTAACTTGATATATGTTGCATTAGGAGGGATGCTGCAGAGCCTGCGCCCTCTCCACCAGTCCAGCGTACCGGTTACCTCACTCCCAGTAAGAATGGGGTCCCAGAATGCACCTAGCGTGGACCTCTTGCGTGTACTTGTTAACTCCTTCCTTCCTGTACCCATGTGACCAGGCCATGGATCTCTGTGATGTGGGTTCAGTTCCGGTTGCTACTGGAAACGGACTGCTAGGGAGGGAGCCAGGACATCAACCCCCTCGCTGCCAGAGGACCTGTCACCTACACCAGGTACCACGCTTAATGACTGGTTGCTTGTGTCTTGAACTGTGCTTGGGTACTCTTAGCAACTACACTCCTCCTCCTTGTCTTGCCTAGTTAACCCTCAAGCTTTATACTCCTTTGTGCTTAACAGACCCTGGTTCTTTTGATACCCAAAACCAACATGCACCCCTTTGAATAACTTCAGTCTATCCTTAGATCAGTTGATGCAACTTTACTAAGAAGTCTTTGGCAATACAATTCAATGTGAACAGAGTCCATTTCCTAACCCCAACTACAACTCAATGGCTGCCCAGGCATGCCTCTGCAAGGTAGAAGCCCATGTTGGCGTTCTCCAGGTGCTGGTTGATCTCTGTATCCCTGGTGACTCAGACGGGCTGCAAGGCACAGCAGTCCTCCTTCACAGCATGGATCTCAGCCTTTCCCTTTTTATACCAAAAATGGGTGGGACCAAAAAGCCCGGGAACTGAGCACACATACTTGATGTTTTCCCCCCTCAGCCTGGGCCAGCCACTAACTGGCTAATGCAGCAATAAAAAAACTGCTTACAAGTATGAGGGATAAGAGTTTTAGGTACAGGAGATTATGGGGTGGACATATTATCCGTAAGAAATACTATAAGAGTCGGGATGATATTGATACATTTAAGAACTCTGACTCATATCTTGCACTGGGACCTAGATGTGTCAAGCTACACAATTAGTATCAATTGATATACAGTAGAAGTTAAGAGATAACAATGCTTTAGAAAATTTATTCCTAAGGGCCTCCTCATTCTCATTATGCTCTCTACACCCCCAATTACACAACTCAGATCATAGTGCAACTTGGATCAGAAGCCAAAGCCTATGACTGGCCTTATCCCCCTTTAGCAGTGACTGCAGGGAAATCCTATAACATGAGGCTGTCATCCGATATGATGCTGAGTGGTGAATGTCATATTATGTCTATGGATACTATGAAACTTTTTACATTTAATAGATGTCAATACCTTATTCGTTTGTTTTGTATTCAGTTGGGACAGAGCAAGCACTCAAGCATTAGGAGTTCAGAAGATGGCAACCTGAACAACATAAGCCAAACACCCTCAAGATATCAGGTAAGTACAAACCAGTTTCAAAACCATAATTATTATACAGTATATAAAAGTTGGACCACCTCAACTAATATTTCAGTGTTTGTTGGATGCTGAGGAGTAAAAACCAGCTAATGGTTTCTTATGTTTCTGTTGGACTCCAGTGGTGAGATGGCTACACTTAATTTGTCACATCTACAAACCTTTTACAGCAGTTATATCTCTGTCCTGATGAACTTCCAATCTACTTTTTATAATGAATAATCTAAAAGTAAGAGAGAGAGAGATCCCCCCCCCCCCATGTTGGAGCAAGACTGCACCCCTGAATTCCCCTGGGATTTAAAATTCTGGAGGTTGACTTAGCACTGCAGACTCCACCAGTGACTGTTTCATTATATGGCCAAAATATGTGGACAAATTATGTGGACACGCCTCCAAATATGTAGTTCAGGGGTTTCCATTGATGATACTGTTAATGCTTTAGCATGCAAAGATATTTTAGATAACTATTGACTTCTAACCTCATGGCAAAAGTTTGGGGAAGAACCTGTGCTCCTAATGTGTTAGTATGCACTACAAAGCCCTTCAGTGGCCCTCTGTCACCACTGCAGAGGCTTCCATCTTCACCCAGTCTTCCTTCCGGGTTTGGGGACTCTAGCCGTCTGACTGGCTGAGCCGCGATTACGTCACTCCCATGCATGCGTGCGGGAGTTTTGGCTGCGGCACACAGTTTTGAAGAAACAGCACGCTGCTCGCTAGCATATCTCCTAAACGGCGCACGTTTAGGAGATATTAATTTTACCTATCTACCTTTATTATAAGATTACCTGTAGATACAAATTATCAAGTTTACTACCACTTATAATAGAATAGAGGAGAATAGAATAATAATTATAATAGAATAGAAGCAGAAATGTTATTCTCACTCAAGAACTTATCACCCATAAATTTTAAGTCCATATAAAGTTCCCAAAGGTGTGCAACTCTCAGTGCTGCAATTCAATTCAAAGTGCAAATTCTCATTTAATGTTTATGCACTTATATGCTTGATGAACTAATTGATATTGTTGAACAGAATCTGCAGTTTGAATTTAATTGCTGCACTGAGGGTTTTGCTCCTTTGGGATTGGACAGACGGAATGGGCTTTCTTTTCACTTAAATTGGTTGTAAATGTAAAGGCTAATTACAATTATTCTTAAAAAGCACTGATCTCGGTGCGAAACGCGTCAGTTATTTTATGCCCCCTTATTGCCGTGGATTGTTTTGTTTTGATGTCATCTTTTGTGTTAATAAAAGCACAGGATTTTAAGTTTTTCCCAGTGTGCAGCTGTCCAGAGTTCCTTCCACTGTTGCCTACTACTGGCTAATACAACTAAGGATTTGTAGAGGTAATTTGATTACAGAGAAGCATTATTCTTTTTTATTGACTTGTAGGAAGGTGCTCTCTATACTCCCCACTGTAGGTGGTGCTCAACCGAAGCGGCAATGCAGTAGAGGAAAAAAGTCCTGGGGAACTTAATTCCTCTATGGCTTCCTGTGGTCACTGGGGTGATGGCTGTCTGATTGAACACAGGCGTCCCACGTGACTTCAGTGACCATCTTGTTTCAGGGCAGAGTCTATTTCATAGTTTCATAGTTAGTAAGGTTGAATAAAGACATCAGTCCATCCAGTTCAACCTGAGCGAGTGTCTACAATTGCCCCCATCCCTGTACATTGCACACTCACATCAGTCCCTACCCTCAAGGAGCCCACAATCCAAGGTCCCCATTCATATACTAGGGCCAATTTTTGGACAGAAGCCAATTAACCTACCTGCATGTCTTTGGATGGTGGGAGGAAATCGGAGTACCCGGAGGAAACCCACGCAGGCACAGGGAGAACATGCAAACTCCAGGCAGGAAGTGTCGTGGTTGGGATTCGAACCAGCGACCCTTCTTACTGCTAGGTGAGAGTGCTAACCACTACACCACTGTGCCATTTAAGACTCTAGCTTCCAAGCTTGCCCTGCTTTGTGTGAGTGTCTAGTGTAGAGATGGGTTCTCTGCCTGGCAGGGACAGCGCATAGCGGCAGGGAAAGGTTGCGAAGAAGTAGGAAAAGTGCAGGTACAACACCATCTCCTCTTGGGAAGCCTCCTGTTTGGGTGTGGACCGGCCAGGCCACATTCCTCCTCGCTGAGGAAGCTGTCAGCATCATTTCAAGGTCACATTCCTCTGCTACTGGTTGTAAGTGGCTCCAGTCACATGTGCCTACCTGCCAGGCCTGTTTGTACATTGTTGGAACTTATTAAAATATACTCTTCTCCTCCATTACAGCTGTCAGTGAATTCTTTGCCACTGGTGCACCACACTGCACCCTACCCACAGACTGCATTGTGAACCACTATCAATAGGAATTCAGCATTTACTACTTGGACTCTGAATTTTTGTACTTGTTAAAACCCCAAACTGGCTGTGATACGTACAGTTGTGCTTATAAGTTTACATACCCTGGCAGAATGTATGATTTCTTGGCCATTTTTCAGAGAATATGAATGATAACACAAAAACATGTCTTTCACTCATGGTTATTGTTTGACTGAAGCCATTTATTATCAATCAACTGTGTTTACTTTTTTAAAATCATAATGGCAACAAAAACTAACCAAACAACCCTGATCAAACGTTCACATGCCCTGGTGATTTTGGCCTGATAACATGCACACAAGTTAACACAAAGGTGTTTGAATGGCTATTAAAGGTAACCATCCTCACCTGTGATCTTTTCGCTTTTAATTAGTGTGTATGTATGTATGTACCTTTTGATCAATGAGTTTCTGGACTCCTGACAGACCCTTCCATCTTTCATCCAGTGCTGCACTGAAGTTTCTGGATTCTGAGTCATGGGGAAAGCAAAATAATTGTCAAAGGATCTGCGGGAAAAGGTAGTTGAACTGTATAAAACAGGAAAGGGATGTAAAAGGATATGCAAGGAATTGAGAATGCCAATCAGCAGTGTTCAAACTCTAATTAAGAAGTGGAAAATGAGGGGTTCTGTTGAAACCAAACCACGGTCAGGTAGACCAACTAAAATTTCAGCCACAACCGCCAGGAAAATTGTTTGGGATGCAAAAACTCACAAATAACTTCAGGTGAAATACAGGACTCTCTGAAAACATGTGGTATGGCTGTTTCAAGATGCACAATAAGGAGGCACTTGAAGAAAGATGGGCTGCATGGTCGAGTCGCCAGAAGAAAGCTATTACTACGTAAATGCCACAAAGTATCCCACTTATAATATGCCAAACAGCACAGAGACGAGCCTCAAACCTTCTGGCACAAAGCCATTTGGAGTGATGAGACTAAAATTGAGCTTTTTGGCCACAACCATAAATGCTACATTTGGAGAGGAGTCAACAAGGCCTATGATGAAATGTACACCATTCCTACTGTGAAACACAGAGGTGGATCACTGATGTTTTGGGGATACAAAAGGCACAGGAAATTTGGTCAAAATTGATGGCAAGATGAATGCAGTATGTTATCAAAAAATACTGGAGGAACATTTTTATTCATCAGCCAGGAAGCTGCACATGGGAAATACTTGGACATTCCAACATGACAATGATCCAAAACACAAGGCCAAGTCGACCTGTCATTGGCTACAGCAGAATAAAGTGAAGGTTCTGGAGTGCCCATCTCAGTCTCCTGACCTCAATATCATTGAGCCACTCTGGGGAAATCACAAATGTGCAGTTCATGCAAGACAGCCCGAGAATTTACAGGAACTGGAGGCTTTTTTCCCAAGAGGAATGGGCAGCTTTACCATCTGAGGAGAGAAAGAGCCTCATCCACAAATACCACAAAAGACTTCAAGCTGTCATTGATGTTAAACGGGGCAATACACGGTATTAAGAACTGGGGTATGTAAACTTTTGATCAGGGTCATTTGGGTAGTTTCGGTTGTCATTATGATTTAAAAAGAGTAAACACAGTTGATTGATAATACATGGCTTCAGCCAAACACTAACCATGAGTGAAAGAAAAGTTTTTGTGTTATCATTCATATTCTCTGAAAAATGTAAACTTATGAGCACAACTGTATTTACAGTTGCATCTCATAAAATTAGAATATCATCAAAAAGTTAATTTCAGTAATGCAATTAAAAAAGTGAAACTCCTATATTTTATATAGATGTGTTACACACACAAAGTGATATATTTCAAGCATTCCTTTCTTTTAAAAGAAAACCTTGCTCATCCATGTCTTTATGGACATTTGGTGGAGGGGGATTATGGTGTGGGGTTGTTTTTCAGGGGTTAGGCTTGGCCCCTTAGTTCCAGTGAAGACATTTTGGACAATTTCATGCTCCCAACTTTGTGGGAACAGTTTGGGGATGTGCACAAACCAAGGTCCATATGATGGATGAGTGAGTTTGGGGTGGAGGAACTTGACTGGCCTGCACAAAATCCTGACCTTAACCCGATAAAACACCTTTGGAATGAATTAGAGCGGAGACTGCGAGCCAGGCCTTCTCATTAAACATCAGTGCCTGACCTCACAAATGCACTTCTGGAAGAATGGTCAAACATTCCCATAGACACACTCCTAAACCTTGTGAACAGCCTTCCCAGAAGAGTTGAAGCTGTTATCACTGCAAAGGGTGAGCCAACTCAATATTGAACCCTACGGACTAAGACTGGAGTGCCATTAAAGTTTTTATGTGTTTAAAGGCAGGTGTCCCAATACTTTTGGCAATATAGTGTATGTATGCATGATTTCAGACTTGTGTATTTCCAACATTACAGATTAGTAGGTTATATATTGTTCAATAACAACATTTTAGTAATGTTTTTCTTCCATTTTGTAGAAAATAATGAAGCGTCTCATAAAGCGTTATGTGCTGAAAGCTCAGGTTGACAAGGAGAGTGATGAAGTTAATGAAGGTGAGTCAGAGCAGCTATCAACTGGTATTTATGACATACGGGGGTTGATTTACTAAAGGGAAATAGACTGTGCACTTTGCAGTTGCTGCAGAGCTTAGTAAATGAGGAAAAGCTCTGCTGAATTCCATCATCCAATCATTTGCAAGCAAAAAGGCTGTTTTTTTTTGTTTTTTTTCCTTGGACGTGATTGGGTATTCTTTGCAAAGTGAAGCTTTACCTCATTTACCAAGCTCTGGAGCAACTGCACATGCAGAGTGCAATTGCACTTTGCAAAGTGCACAGTCTATTTGCCTTTAGGAAAAATATGCACACACTTGTAAAAATAAATGATTAACTTATATTAAGATCAAAGAATAGTATTAGCAGGTAATAGCAGGTAAAGAATACAGTGAACCGAATCTATTGATAAACAAGGTAATATACACTACCCCATTTTAGACAGGCCTACCCATCCTGCAGGACTGAAGATGTAAACATATAGACTGAGACTGAGAGCTTTTTACCAAAAGGGCGAAAAGGAGTAACAAACAAACAAGGCTAGCTCACTTGTAGATCCTCAATCAGAAGAGACTAAGTTTAGGCATCAGGAAGTTTGTCAAAACTGCCACCCACCACTAAACCATAAGTATATGTTGGATTCATCTGCCAGCAAGAAGTAAACTAAATGAGCTCTAAAGATGGTAAAGTAGTCAGCAGAGTTCCCCTTTATTAGATGAAGTTGGTGTGGAAGATCACTTAAAGAATATTGAATGGTAGGAAAAAGTTACTTTAGTAGATGGGGGGGGGGAGAATTGTCAGATGTACTGTATGTCCCTTTACATGGAGAAGTTGAACTTGAGCAGCTAACCCCTTCCTTGTATGGCTTGAACTTGATTTAGGGTAGGTGCAGTGCAAAGTTCTGCCTAGCAGGGGGTGATAGGTTGGACCCAGATAACCTGCAAGCAGTACTCTTACCCGTTCCCTATCCAAAGCATAGCGAAGCGATGAGTGTCCTGCGGGGGGGTTCCCACTTTGTCCTTTGTAGATATGGCTGCGATGATGATGACCGCTCCAATCTGACCGCATACAGATATCCACCAGTCTGCCTCCTTAGGATAAACGGCTTTCCGCTGACATGTGTGGTTTCTTGGCTCAAGCCTGTCCAGGCCGGGCCCGTGTGGCTCCACACAGCGTTCCTACACACGTCCTTCCAGCAGCCAAGTCTCTCTTTCTCCCCCTCCTGTTCCCGGGCTTTTTCTTTTATATGCTCCTGCTCTCTAGCAAAGGCTCCTGGGTAGTTATCATCTCAGCTAAACTGTAAGAAAAGTTCTGCTTCCAGCACACAAGTTCCAGCGATCCTGCACTCCTGTATTGAAACTTGTGATAAACAGAGTTGTTGAACACTGCCATCTTGTGGTCAAAATAAAGATCTGCATTACAGTAACAATGCACAGTGTTACATCAGGAATATGAAATGTTGCATTTACATATCTTTTTTAAGTATGCAGTAAGCCTGAGCAGAATGATCACTCCATGGGATGGTTACAATGTACTCCAACATTCCTTCATGTATGTGTTATAAGTAGATTCATAAAGGCAACATTTTTAAATTTATTTTTACAAATTACATATGTAAGACAAGACAAGCTTCACTGCCATCACCCAAAAAATAAAAAATAAATAAAAAAATTATATAATTGGACAACAAAAAATACCATAAACAAAATGTAATACAATATTCCCATCTTATGATGCACATATAGTATATAATTCATATTCTCAGTATGATAGGAAACAAAAAAAACTCCTCTATATAAAAAGAGGAGATAGTGGACCTGGGTACCACACGTAGAACCACTCCCTAAAAATGCATAAATCAGTAAAAAATATGTTTTTTACATACAAATATTTTATGAAATGTCCTATTCTTATACATGTTTATATTTAGTGGAAGCACCTTCCCTAATTTTCCGGGATAAGAACCTTCTTCCTTACTTGCCTCTGGATCCTTAGTTTTTTATTATCTATGCACGTTTGCCTTGGCCACTTTCCACCCACCCACCATAGGGCCTTTACTTGGGTCTTAAGCAGGGAGCGCGACGGACTTCCCGATCACATGGTCGTGTGGGCATTAAGGCCCACCATCCTTGCTGCGGTGCATATGAGTTATGTGGTAGGGAAGAGGTTAAGTTATTCTGACCCTGAAGATGTGAGCGTTCTATATACTGTGCAGGTATAAAATAAAGGTTTGCAGCGCTAAAAAAAATATTAATGAGTAAAATGTGACAAAAATGTGAGTCTCATACAACAAATAGTTCATAGTGATTTTTCAAAAGAGTTATATGAGCAGATTCAACTGGATGGAAACTCCCATTGTGTGCATGACGAATCAATAGATAAATCACCCAAGTGCAACTCCTCCGAAAGGTAAAAAGTGCCTTCTTACCATAAACAATGGACTCTAATGCCCCGTACACACGGTCGGAAATTCCGTCAGAAAATGTCCGATCGGACCATGTTGTCGGAAAATCCGACCATGTGTGGGCTTCATCGGACTTTTTCCGTCGGAATTTGAGATCCTGCTCTCAAATTTTCCGACAACAAAATCCGATCGGACTTTTTCCGATCGTGTGTAGGGATTTCCGACGGATAAAGTGCCACGCATGCTCAGATCAAATTAGGAGACCAAACCTATTGGCTAATAGCCTCTACATAGTTCCGTCATACGCAACGATCGTCACCACGTTCGGAATGATCGGATTTTCCCACAACTTTGTCCGACCGTGTGTATGCAACACCAGTGTCGGACAAAATCTGTCGTAAAAAATCCGACGGATTTTGTGGTCGGATTTTCCGACCGTGTGTACGGGGGCTTAGATGTGCAGATTCTGCTGAATGGAAACTCCCATTGTGTGCATGACGAATCAATAGATAAATAACCCAAGTGCAACTCCTCCGAAAGGTAAAAAGTGCCTTCTTACCATAAACAATGGACTCTAAGTTATAAGAGTCGAAAGCGCTGTATATAAATCCAAAATCAAAATCCAGTGCTTCTTTCCACTTATGTTGATTAAGGCAGTACCACAACTCCTGGTAGGAATAGCTCCATCGTAACATGCATGAAAGATGGATTAAAGATATCCACATACTGTAAAACTGTATATTGTATTTATTAAAAACAAGTCACTGCTAATAACACACAATAAAGATGATAAAATCCAGCATATGTATAAAAATACTGGTAGCGATCCAACCACGTTGTGGTGTCGCTGTGCCTTGTGACGGCACGAGCGTGGACTCCCTACGCATTTCGTCAGCGTTCACGTCATCAGGGGTATGGAGTCCATATACTGTACAGGCACTACTATTGTATAATGTGGCCACTGTACTTACCATGTGATCTTTTATATACTTTATTTGAAATATTTGCAGGAGAACTGAAGGAAATTAAGCAGGACATCTCTAGTCTGCGCTATGAGCTCCTTGAGGAGAAAACTCACAACACAGAAGACCTGGCGGAACTGATCAGAGAACTCGGGGAGAGACTGTCATTTGAACCTAAGCATCAATAGAATCACAACAGGCCTCCATGTCTAGCTAACTTAATGTAGGGAAGTGTCCATGTGAGATGGTCCCTCTTTTGTCAAAGTGTCTGATTTCAAGAGGTTCTTTCGAAAAGGTTCATTGTCATTCTATGTATGGGAGTGCAGTAAAGATATGCAACCTTTCCTGCATCAATTTCCACAACAGTGCAAATAGTTGTGTGAAGTGTAAACCCTTATCTGACTTCATATGTGCTTAGATACAGTATGACGACGTGTATTGAGGAAGATGCTGTCATAGGTACTCAAATCAAAATAATCCATACACGGCCAGCATAACCATGACTGATTTCAGATAGGGGCTCAGTTACACACAGCCCTGGTTCTCTTAATAAGGTTAAGGGCTGTATTCTTCACAGGACACTTTCTTTGAGCATAAGGGGATAAAGACGAACAATATCTTGAATGGCCAATATACTGTAACACAGTCTATATTGCTCCATTTGCCAATCAAGCACTTTGTTTCTATTATTCAAGTGTCATTTTCAATTGCAGTATTGAATGAGATTGGTTAATGGGCAACAGTTTTTCTTCCAGACACTTTGATAAACAGGACCCAGTGTACTTATAATCACGTATACACCTACCCATCTTCAGTAATTTACTCTCCAAACAAGAGTGATTTTACTACATACCTGAATATATCAGATACACTGAATACATTGATGGACGACCACTAGTTATATAATACCTATTACCAATCATGGCGTATGTGATAATTTTTCATTAAGAGATGGCATCAGTCATTGTGTAGTACTTAAAACTATTTAATGGCCCCATTTAAAAACGTATAGGTTTACTTAGACAAAGCCATATATCTGTTGAAGTTATGATTTTCCAATCATTGTACAATACTGCAGCCTGCAAAAAAAGTATACAGAGTACATTTTATGGAAGATGTATCTATACATAGGAATCCAGTGTACAAAGACAAAGCTGTATTTTTATTTGTAAAAACTTTGAGTTAATAAAGCTTTATGAATAAACCAAAAAAAGAAAAAAGTTTGGGTGACATGAAAAGGTAATCAATGGCTAATAACAGGTTGTTGTTTTTATTGTTGTTACTGTTGTTATCCACTTGACCACAGAAGATTTACCCACCTTTATGACCAGGCCATTTTTTGCTTTTTTGGCACTGCGTTACTTTAACAATTGCGTGATCATGCAACGCTTTACCCAACAAAACTAATGTAATTTTTTTCCCCCAAAATTGAGCTTTCTTTTGGTAGTATTTGATCACCTGTGCGTTTTTATTTTTTGCGCTATAAAACAAAAAAAGACTATATTTTTTTTACTTTCTGCTATAAAACATATCCAAAAAAAAAATAAAAAAAATCGAATTTCTTCAATTTAGGCCAATATGTATTCTGCTACATATTTTTGGTAAAAAAAAAAAAGTCCCAATAAGCACATATTGAGTAGTTTGCGCAAAGTTATAGCGTCTACAAACTATGGGATATTTTATTTATTTTTATTTTTTTATTTTTTTACTAGTAACGTCTACAAACTATGGTGTATATATACAGGAATTTTTTTTTTTATACTAGTAATGGCAGCAATCAGCGACTTAAAGCGGGACTGTGATAGTAATGGGGGCAGTCTGACACTAACTGATACTTTGTGGGAAAAAGTGACACTAATACAGTGATTGGTAATACAAATATGCACTGTCACTGTACTAATGACACTGGCAGGGAAGGGGTAACATCTAAGGCAACCAAAGTGTTATATGTGTGCATAACAGTGCTTAGTGTGTTTACTGTGAGGTGCTTTTACTAAGGGACGTGCTAGTTTTTATTCCCTGCTTAGCAGGGAAACAAAAAACAGCACATCCCCTCTGACAGGACAGAACTGTGTATTGTTTACACTGACAGAGCTCTGTCCTGTATTCCTCCTCACTGATCAGTGGGTGCAGGTGGTCATCTATTGCCCGGCGCACACTGATCATCTTGTGCTGTGTCCAAAAGCACAGCTGGTGGCACGTGTGCACGCTCCCTACCCGGAAGTGCTGGATCACGTACTAGGTACGTGATCCGGCACAGGAGAGCCACTCTGCCAACGTTATCCTACGTAAGGCGGTCAGCAAGTGATTATTGATGTTCTCTGTGTAAAGAGAAATAGGGTTCCTCCAAAAACGTAGCAGATTCCTCATTTTAGAGCAGCCTTTCTCAACCTTTTTACCCTCAGAGGAACCCTTTGAAAAGATGTCCAGGTCTCAGGGAACCCTTGCTATAACCAGTTCATTAGTGGCTCAGTGGAAAGAATGCCCCCCTTGGGGTTTGTTTACACTTGCAGTTGGGGGCCAGTAAAACCCCACGGTTAAATAGCTTTTTTACCACCCCTTGACCACTTTCCTTTTAGCTGGGAATACAGTGGCCAGGGGTGTACACATTCCACGGCTGTGATACTATGCTTTGCTCCTACATCAGGAGATATACCCCCGTCGCACTTGGCGGGTACTACCATCCCACTGACCGCAACCCTTTCAAGTGCACTGCAACTGCCCTGCAACCACACACACAACACACACAGTTGCAGCGTGGTAGTCTGGCATTTAGGGGGTTAAAACAGGCGCAGAGACCAGCAAAACTGGCTGGTATCTACCAGCCCCTATCTGAGGAGTGCTGGCGATGTACCTTTACCCCAGCATATTTACACATATTTTCTGGTACTGTCCTCTAATTCAACATTTTTAGATGGAGGACACAAAATGATATTACAGACACCATGTCTCTTATGGTTCCCCTGTCCATCCCGGTGTGCCTTTTGGGTCTGGTGGAGAGCCTAGTCAACACAGTTGCTCATATGACACTACTGAGTATACTTTTATTCTACACCCGTAAGCCGATTTTACTACATTAGAAGAAACCAGCATCCCTATCACTACAATTCTGGAAAAGTTTAGTAAATGTGGCCCTACCATTCTACAAGACCACATACTTATATCGAGGTTGCCCAAGAAAATGTGGCAAGGTCTGGAGTGGCTGGACATTGACAGAAGCTACAAATGGAGAGTCCTTAAAAAATTAACAACCACAAAGCTAGGCAGCCTAGACAGTCTTGCAGAGATTTCAGATCCCAAAAACATTTAATCAGAGACATTGGCATTAGGGGCTTGATAGACATTAGTTATGAGGAAAGGTTTGCGAGCACTGAACTTGTTCTCTTTGGAGAAGAGATGCTTGAGAGGGGATATGATTTCAATGTACAAATACCATACTGGTGACCCCACAATAGGAATAAAACATTTCCACGTAAGGGAATCTAATAAGACACGCTACCATTCACTAAAATTAGAAGAAAAGCAGTTTAACCTTAAACTGCGTAGAGGGTTATTTACTGTAATAGCGGTTAGGATGTGGAATTCCCTTCCACAGGCAGTGGTTTCCGTGGGGAGCATCGATAATTAAAAAAACAGAATGTAACCAACCAAAGTCTGGAAAGGTGTTACATAAACTCCTCTTTAAGGTGTCCTCAAGATATTTCATCCTGTGCTCCCTCTGTGAGGGCAGGATGAGTTTTGAGACTTCCCCTTGTAACGGTGGTCAAGAATGGTTGCCAACCAATAATGATCCTTCTCCTTGCCACAATTTCTTGGGTCCTTGCGCAGGCTTCAAAGATTAAGGGAGCCCATGCACTGCAAGTTTGAGGAGGCATGAGAAGCAGACTCCTCGGGGTCTCTATCTGGAACTGCCTCCTCCCAGCCATGTATTACTCCCAAGGTTTCTGGGTACTGAAAACTCCAGGTTTGACATATGTCTTCCTCTATGTCAATGCCTCCAAAACTGCCAGAATCATCCTCCCTCTCCTCTTGTGTGTTCTGTGGCGTTGCAAGAATGGTGTCTGCATAAAGCGGGCCTTGAGAGAAAAAGGAAGTCCTCTTCTTCCTCCCCTGCTCTGCCTCAAGTGCCCTGCCCATAATGCTATGCAGAGTATACTCCAGCAGGAACACAAGAGGTATAGTGTCACTGATGCATGCATTGTCACGGCTCACCATCGTTGTCGCCTCCTGAAATGGTGACAGTACAGTACATGCATTCTTTATTAGCAGCCATTGGCGTGGGGGAAAAAAAAAAACAAGCTCCCCTAAACCTGTCCTTGTGCCATACTCATACAGGTACTCGTTAATGGCCCTCTGCTGCATGTGCAGCCGCTGCAGCATAGCCAAAGTTGAGTTCCACCCGGTGGGCATGTCACAAATCAGGCGGTTTACGGGCGGCTTGAATTTCTGCTGAATTTCAGCCAACTGAGCATTGGCTGTGGATGACCGCCTGAAATGGCTACAGACTCTTCTGGCCTGCCTTATAAGATCTTGCAAACCTCGGTACCTGTAGCGGTGTAGTTGCCTCTAGTAATAAACATCCACCAAATCACCCTGCTGCCAGACCTCCATATAAATCCTCTGAGACAATGAACAGTCATTTGCTTTGTTTTATTTATGTTTATTGGGGGGTATAACTTGGTTGAAAAAGGGGTATATGGGATGCCCATAGATGAGGACTTCGCCAATGACCATGTAAAGGTGAAGTTCCCTCACAGACTTCCTGGCATGTCTCCACATCCAGCCCTCGACTGTGGTGCACTCACCGACCTTTCTCTGCCCTGAGTCCATGATGGAGAACTTGACTGGACCGTGCGTTCCGACAGCTTCACTGGCCCCTCTGCTCCAGGAGTTCCTCATCAATGACCGTGTAATGATGAAGACTTCACCAATGACCGTGTAGAGGTGAAGTTTCCTCACAGTTCTCCCCGGGCCTCCTCCTGCGATTGGAGCACCCCCCCCCCAGATGGGGGTGCCCTCCTGTTGCTGTCTAGCACTCCATTCTCCACTTCTCTCAGCCGACAACTCCCCCCCAGTGGCCTGTTAGCTCAGCTTATATAGGAGGCCGGCCCCCTGCCAATTCCGGTTGGGGATTGGTCAGAGATCCCACATGAGCTGCCTTCCACTCCAGTTATAGACCCTGACCCTCTTCCAGAACAGTCTCCCTGGAAGCAGGGGAGGCGGCTCAGTACTGAAGCACAGGTGGTCACACCCACTGCTACACTAACTACTCCCTGCCCCCAGATCAAAACAGACAGGCCTAGCTCAAAGCATAGGCCTGCCTAAATTTACCTGTGCTGACAGTCTCCCTAGCAAAAATCCTATGCTAGCACCTACCTATTGGTAGAGGGTGCTACATAACCGTTTAGGAAATGCTGCACCCTCAAATTGAGGACATGTGCTAAGCATGGCACAAGTGCCAACCTTCCCTATCGAAGGGCGGACAGAAGGTTAGTGCCATTATCGCACACTACCATGCCTGACTCAAGCTTCCGTGGCGTGAAGCAACTCTGGGCCTGCCCCTGCAGAGCTGAAATAATCTCTGCTGTGGTGTGGCTCCTGTCCCCTAGACAGAGCAGCTGAAGCACTGCATGGCATCTTTTAGCCTGACTCGTTGAATGCTTAGGGGGTACTGGTGGTTCATAGGACAATTTAGCAGAGGAGGGCATGGAGGAGGAGGGGGTGGAGCTGACAGATCTTGTATCATCACCACCAGCTGTATGGAGACATGGCAGCAAAACAAGCTGCAGCACTGAGCCCTGTCCTGCATCCTTCCTAATTACAAGCAGAGTTACCGAGTGTGCTATGAACGATATATAGTCCCTGACCATGCTTGCTGGACCATGTGTCATCAGTAAGGTGGACCTTGCTGCTTACTGTCTTGCCCAACAATGCCAAAACATTGCCTTCCACATGATGGTACAGAGCTGGAATGGCCTTACATGCACAGAAATAGGGACTGGGAACCGTCCATTGTGGTACAGCACATTCTACAAATTCACGGAAGGGGGCAGAATCCACCGGACGGAAAGGCAGCATTTTGGACACGCTGGAATTTAGACACTGGGCATGTGGGTGGCAGGGAGTGTATTTTTTTTTTTTTCGATGCAGCAGCTGGGGCAGAGAAATTTGCCTATTCTACAGTTGGGGGTGTGCTGCTGGCAGACATGTTGCAAGGACATGTGACACTCTTTGCTATACCCTCACCCCTGTCAGTGGAGGCTGCTGAGAGGTCATGAGTTATATAGCGGGCTAGACATGAAAGTCGAGGAGAGTGGCTTTCAGGTGCTCTTGCCAATGGGCTGAGTGTTGTGAGGTTAAATGCCATTGCAAGTGTAGAAACCCCTAGCGTTGTTAGAGTGCTAGTGATAGTGTTTTTGTGTTAGTGTAGGTAAATTTCAGGCTTGGCTGGCAGCTGGATTATCACCATTTATGTTTTTTTAAGATCTAATAACATCTGATATCCACACCACCATGGGTTGTCTCAGAGGAATACATCATGTTATCTATCATTGATGGACTTTGCACATTGTTATAGTGTGTTAAAGTTTAATTTTTTATACTATTTTTTGATACAACACGTACACTTGGTATTTTGTTACATGTGCCTTTATTTCATTACTTTCTTATTTTAAAGGTGTCACCTGAACACATGGTGCTACCCGACTTTTGAAGTTATTGATTGCACTTGATTCACTATCAGTGCACATAGCATTTATGTTTTTATTACACCGCTAATATTTTCACTAACTTTCTGTGCATTTCAGCATAATTTTTATTGTGCAGGTTCTTTACTCCCTAGGTTCATACCAGGGGTATATTTGTATTTCTAGCGCTGCACTTTACTCCTGTGGGAAGGAACCTTTTATAGTGTGGGGTGAGACTATGAGCACTGAGCCATGATTGGGCAAAGTCATCATGACTTTGTCGAATCATGGCTCTTACTATGTTCTGTGTCCTGATTGGGCAAAGCCTTGCACCTGACCAGCGGTCAAGTGCATTGCTTCACCCAATTAGGGCCCTAGAATGCACTGTGCAGCACGCAGTTCATTGAGGGGCGTTTGGCAGGCAAACATCCCGCGGAGCACCCCGCAAATTTGAGTGTTCGCCAAACGGGTGAACAGGCGTGGTTTGGGCTGAACATTTGCTCACCTAGAACTGTTTGCCCCATTCTAGTAGGGGCATTGAACATCTATGGTGTATACATAGATACACTGGTCCAAGCTGGTCCAATGTAACCATGTATAACATGCGGGCACATTGGAATTATTCTTGTGTAAAGCAGCACTCAGCCTGGGTGGAGGAGGCGTAGCTCTAGGAGCCAACCAGGAATGCTGCAGTGCAAACGTGATGACAAGAAACATGCTAGAGGGAGTAGAGAACAGAGGGATGGCCCCTGTTCAGCTCTGTAAGGAGTGGTTGGACAGAATTCTTTGGTAGGTAAAACAAAGGCCATATATTTATTTCAGCTTCAGTGTAATTAGTAATTTGCCTGGAGTTCAAGGTTAATCCCCATGTGGTGAGGAACAATTCTCTGGTGCTAAAATACATTAGATGCACAGCATCCATTCATTGTAATTTTGCCAGAATTGGAAGACATCTCACCTAAAGCAATGGCCACCCAGTGGTAAAGGTTGGAAATGTTTTGCCAATATGCTATGGTTACCTTTGTCAGTTCTGTGATAAGATGGTCGCTGGGGTTGAAAAATAGCTAGTGTTCGAAGTATATAATTTTGAATGTTAGGTGGGGGAATCTGTTATGCCGCGTACACACAATCGACCAGCAAAAGACAGATGAGAGTTTTTGGTCGGAAAATGCGACCGTGTGTATGTTCCATCAGACTTTTGCTGGCTGAATTTCAGCCAGCAAAAGATTAAGAGCAGGTTCTCAATTTTTTGGTAAGAAAAGGTTCCAATCGGCAATTCCGACACGCAAAATTCCTACGCATGCTCGGAAGTATTGAACTTAATTTTCTCTGCGCGTCGTAGTGTTGTACATCACCACGTTCTTGACAGTCGAAAGTTCAGCGAACTTTTGTGTGACCGTGTGTATGCAAGCCAAGCTTGAGTGGAATTCCATCGGAAAAACCATCCAAGATTTTTCCGACTGAAAATCCGCTTGTGTGTATGGGCATCAGTTGATGGATTGTGCAGAACTGTTATCTATTGTTTATGAGGACCTAAAAGCTGGCCAAATCTGTGAGATGCTTTTATGTTCATTCCGTTATGTTTTATTATACTGCACTCCTCCACTCAGACTTGGCTACGGCGAGCAACGTGAAAACATCTTTAAGGCTCTGCTGGGGGTTATAGGTTGCAAACAGCTGTGGCAGTAGCACAAAATTTGCATTCGTTTCAAAGGAAGAAAATACAGTATTATGATAGACTGCCATCTAGTGTTCGAAGACCAAACTGATTGAATGGTTTGAAGGGAATCTGTTTTTTAAGAAATCCATTAATACACAATGTGCAGCGCTATCATAAAACATGAAACAATGATTAATATAAGATATAGAAAAATGTAATAGAATTTTATCTTTTACAAAAAACAATCAGTGCTCAATATTTAAAGTCCACAAGAGTGCAGGAGGTGTTTCTAAACTCCAAAGAGGACACCCAGAAATCCAGTAGAACTAACTCCAGAAAGAGCATCCAAGAAGTCCAGAGGAGATAAAAGTCAGATTGGGTGCTTTTCGGAATAAGATGGCTTTCAAACGAATGAAAAACCAGCAGTGCTTTAATGATAAACCCCAAACAGATCCACTATGAATGATGGGATAGCACTATAACCATCGTCTTCAATCCAGCTGGGTGGACGAGGAAGGAAGACTGGGGTCACTACACACAGGTGAAAGCTCGGCTCAACACATCTCTGCCATCCTCTCACTCACAAATTACTGCGGTGGATGGGGGAATCCTCCCTGAATTATTGTATTCCAACAGTGGGGAGACTTCCCTGTCATCAGAATACATTGATCTGCTGATGAAGTGAAGCAGTAAAAGTTTGACAGAGCGGTAATACAGAAGATCAGTAGATTTGGTAGATCAACTTTTGTACAACCTCCCTGCCCATACATGGACAGCCTGTCTCTGCTTAAATTTTGATCCATGTATGGCCGGCTTAAGTCATTATTGCAGAACATGCATGCAGCCAGCAAAGTCAGAACTCCCAATCATATATATGTATATATGTGACCTGGGTTAGAAATTAAGAAAGCACTACTACGGTCTTTAGATCAGTGTCACAGCCAAGTATCTACCATTATCAGAAGAGGTCGGCAATGGAAGCCTGAAAATTCTTCCTGTTCAAGTTACATTTAGAACCCATTCATATCTGAGTGTTTTGTAGCGCGATGCTCAAAGCTCTGAAACGCTCACCAAGCCAAATCCCATGGCTTTCCAGTTGTCCATGTTCACATTTGAGTGTTCAGGCAACTGTAGCTTAATGCTTGAAGCTCAAAAAGGTATACAAGGTACTTGGAATGTTTTTGACCTCATTTTTGCACACTTTTTTTCCCCCAGGAGTCCCCATAATAGGAGTCTATGGGAACAAAAACCTGTGATTCTGCCTCAAAGAAGCTCCTGTATGGCACATCCCTCCCAAAAAGTTGAGAATGCTAGCAATTAATCCACGCTGCCACTATAGCCGATACATATAGATGCAAATTAATACGTTTGATGACAGAAAGTATCCTCTGAATACAAAAACAATATTTTCATTGTAGAAATGTACATACACTACAGTTTTTTCAAATTGTTATTAGTGGGTTAAAAATTATTTTGTAAATGCGTCTGTACTTTTCCTACAGTGCATATGGAGATTGACCTATTCGTTCTTAATTTATTTTTCCTTGCATATTTAGAATCTGAAGCTCAATAAAAAAAAAAAAAATGATAATCTTTATAATCTCTATCATATATATATATATATATATATATATATATATATATATATATATATATACATATATAAAAATAAAAACTCCCAAAAAAGTGCAAAACCTACATACATTACATTCAAGTCTAACTATGGGTTTAAACCATGATTTCATGTGAAAAAAATATAGAAAATAAAAAATAATATAGCATATACAATTACCACACAAGCCATGTACAACATGGCTTGTGTGGTAATTGTATATGCTATATTATTGCATGTTTTAAAAAATGACCATTCCTTTTCAATTTGTAGACATAGTCATTTTCTGGAAAATGCAATGTACTATGGCAACTTGGGGGCCTTCTGTACACCATAGGTGTATAGAATAAGCCCAAACATTTAATTTCCTGCTTGTGTGATTGGCTCACTAAGTCTGCACTAAGATACAAGTCTTGTTTAGGCATCCCCTGCAATAGATCTTCAATAATAAAAATGCCGGCAACTCAGTATAATCGTCTGTAGCCCTTCCTGGGGCCACATTGGAAGAAAAGGAATTGTCTTGGGCCACACATAATACATTACCAAGTCGGGCAGATCACAAGTTAACGATCACTGATAAAGATAATGTACATATATGAGTAATAAAACTTCACTTTTTTGTAATATTTTTTTATTATAAGAGTAAAAGAGGGCAGCATAAACTAGTGCAATGTTTGACTTGTGCCATTGATTTTCTGTCATAAACGGATGACATGAATAAGGTGTGATTGTGAAGAGTGGGATATCGTTCATTGGGAAGATAAAGCTTATAAAAGTATAGTAAAGGGACACTGTCAAACTGTTCTTTGGCTGGATGTGTCTGAGTGTACACGCATTTTGACAAAAATCTTCTAGAAAAAAAACACAACATTTGTAAGTGTAGCGCCACCCCGAAGGTGCCGCTTGGTGGATTCTCTAATCTCCGCCTCAACTCCAAGAATGACCTCAGCCCCTCTGACACACCTGGTTAAATAAAATGACCGCAAACACATTTAAGGACACATGTGGTAAATACCGTTGTGGATTATCACCAAAAATAGACACACACCTGGTAGCGATAAACAAGTTAAATATATTAGCACGGTTTAAAGTATATGGAAAAACATACAACACTGTTAACCTCCCTGGCGGTATGATTCTGGCTGGAATTTAGTGCTGAAAGCGGTACAATTATTTTTGCATGGAAATTTGGCGTTTTTATATTGTAGGCATGCAATTCTTATGAATAACTCACTTAAATCTGTCCGAACCAGAGTCTAGTAGACATCCCGGGTATGATAAAGTTTGAAACACAAAATAATAAATTATAATATAATAAAAAATATATATAAAAATGATTCAATAATGTAATCAAATCAAAAACACTGAAATTTGCTCAGTTGCAGAATAGTCGCTGTCATTAAATTTATTGTTTGATGATAAATTGTGATTTTATTTTTTTATCAGTGTTTTCTAGCTGTCTAAAACCACTTTTGACATAAAGGGACACTTTTTGGTTGCTATGGACAATCTCCAGTTTCCAGGCAGAAAAAAAATCTTTTTATTATATAAAATGACATGCAGGCACTGGGCAGACCACTAGGGACAAAGGGGGTGTGTATTTTTTGTATACAGTACTGTAATCTGTAAGATTACAGTATTGTATATGTGTTGTGTTTTTAAACTTTTTTGAATTTGGCGCCGATCTCCGCTCCCGTGCGTCGTAACGTCACAGGGAACGGAGATCGGCGGCACCCGGCACTGTGTGAATCGAGCGAGCGGACGGCTCGCTCACACAGCGGGGAGACATCGCAGGATCCAGGGGAAAAGGTAAGTAACTTCCCCCCTGCATCCCGCAACGCAAGCCCGAGTCTGGCTCGGGGTTACCGCTCCCAGCACAAAATCTGGACCCGAGCCAGACTCGGGGTTACCGCCAAGGAGGTTAAACCTTGCTACAAATGAGTAATACATTAGAAAAAACAACCTTCAATATTTAGCAATTGCAGGTATAGAAAGGGCAGTAATCTATATGCCCTTAACACAGGTGCTGAGAGGGAGGAGAGAAGACTTGTTAACTTCTCAGCTCCTTCTGGGCTGCAAACACCTTTGAGAGGCAAACACACAATGAAAAGAAAAGAGTTACACAAGTACAGTAAGCACAGTTCTGTAATGTTGCAGGTCCTGAGGTGAAGAATATTAGTGTCTTCTGCTAGCAATTGGTGGGGCCCTCGTTTTAAGAGAAGGTTTAAACAAGCTTGCATGTAGTAGTAATCCTCTAGAATGTTCCATTAGGTAGAGATTTAAAAGGGCAAACTACTAGAGATGGCAGCTCTAAACAAGCATCCCGTGACACTAAAAAGGGAAATTGGTGTCTGCATGCAGTGTCATTATGGTGTCAAGAAGGATGTTGGGTTTACACCCGCTCACCAGTCCTCTGTGCGATGACACAACAATAGTCCCAGGTGCTGGTTCAGGCTCCTGATGCTCCTAATGATGTTGTAAGGCACTGGATCTCTTGCTGATGGCCGATCGAGATGACTGGTAGCTAAACTTGCAAGGTGAACAGGCAGCCGCCGACCCGATAGCTGCATGGGTATCTCGATCCCTGAAAGGGGTCATTTCCGCTGAATGGTGCTGGGCTGCTGAATAGGATCCCTGGACTAAATAGTAGAGGACCACGTGGCTGTCTCTACTCCTGGCTCCCCTCAGGCGTCCTCACTCCTCCGTCTCCAGGCAACACTCTCCTGGCAGTCTCTGGAAAAGCTTGGCTTTTTCACCCTCTGATGCTGCCAGAGTCTCTCTCAGTCTCAGCGGTTTTCCTCACACCTGTCACCTCATATCGCTCTCTCTCTCTCTCTCTCGTGGAGTTCCACCACACAGTCTGGTCACCTAAGCCTGCTCTCAGACAGCTCTCCCTCCTTAATAATAGGTCACACACTCTCTGGTGTCAGTGAGTGTCTCTCTCTCCCCTCAGCTCCAAAAATCCCTCCCACAGAGTTTTTCTCTCACTCTACTCACATCTCTCCTTTTCCTGGGCTTCAGGATATCCCTCCTCCTCTATGGGGGCACACAGTCCCTGGTGTCAGCGTGTGTCTCTCTCCTCACTGTGGCACCTCAGTTCCTTCCCCTCACACACTCCTCCTCTCCTCACTGTTAAATGTCACTGTGTCCCAGCAAAGGACTTTTTGAGCCTTGGTATCTCCCTCTCTTTTAAGTAATCTACTCTCCTCTCTCTCCGGTCAGCACTCTCTCTTTCTTTTGCCTCAGTACTTCCCTCTCTTCCATCCCCTCAGCACTTCCTGAAACTCCCCTTTTTCCCCAGTATGCTCTGTGTCTCTGAGTTTTTCTGGAAGGACCAGTCAGCATCTCTCTGTCTCCATCTTGTGGCCAAAAGAAGAAATTGCATTACAACATGCCTGCTACTTAAGTAATTTGTATTTATAGCTGTCTTGGGCTGCATGCGCATCCTGTTCTGCAGTAAACATCTCTATTCGTTTACACAATACAATCCAGTCTGTACAATGGTCTTACATGTTTCAGCTGTTATGCTTTAATCATAGATATCATTATGTTCAGATGTTTACTATAGAAGATTATGCCGGCAACTATTATTGAAGATTTATTGCTATATGGGTTAACAGAAGCCTCAGCCAGAGCACCAATTTCTCCATTATACAGCCTGGAGGTAGAGTGCACCATTTTACTCTTTGGATCCTCTGCAATAGGAATTTCAGTTCTGGTGGGACACTCTTTAAGGGTTAAGCACTTCTAAAGGGATGCAGAAGCTGTAACTTTCCTAATTAAACACTGCAACTTTCCATATTAGAACATTGCTAGTGCACCAGCTGAATGAACCAAAGCCTCACATTCAAAACCAAATTGCAAAGGGCATGGTATAACAAACAGATATTTCTTCAGAGCTCCAAAAGCAATAGCAATCTACAACAAAGTTTGTCAAAATCTCTGCAAAGTATATTGATCACCCATAGGGGATTTTTTTTCTCAAACAATTTAGCAATTGTACCAGAATTTAAACGATAACATGGTATGCTCCCAAATTTCTTTCTAAGCTTTAGCACCTTCAAGGCCACCAGGAACAATCATAGAAGGCCCCTTTTAGATACCCGCATGTACTAAGCAAATGCTTGACATTAGGACCCTGATTGGTCACTCCCACCGAGCTGGCATGGGACACCTCCCATCTTCTTCATGCCTAGGAACCAGATAGGGCAAACACACACACCTGTAATCAAGAGAGACTCCACCATCTTTGATTACTCATTCTCATTTTCTGTGACCCACCTCTGAAAATAAAGGAATGTCCACACCTTCAGGCTTTTAATGATTTTTTTTCTGTGACAAAGGCATCATAACAGTCCCATATAACACGACCCTCACCTCCATTACTTTAGGTCCAGCATTAGGAACTCACTACAGTGTAGATTCACATTAACATAAAATAGCTACTCAACTCTTTCACCCTTCTTACTACACGTCCCCCAAAGGTGGGTCCTCTAATAGAGTCTGTTGTGTGACACTTACACATGCTAAGGGCTTGCATCTTGAAATACCAGTGGTAGCCCTTTCCAATCATCGTCTGTCACAAACTCTTCCTTCTCTAGACTATATAGGGCTGAACAACTCAACCCACCATACCCACCCAGGGAAGGAACCTCACTAAAAGTTATACCAACTCCTGCTTACATGCTGATCATACACATGACTAATCTGTTGCTTTTCCCCAACTTATGGAAATCTGCCTATATTGCTCCATGGTTCCAACTATGGGTCCAAATCAAAACTGGAAATTAAGATTGCTAAAACAAAATGCTTCCAAATGTTATTGCAGAGGTTTTATCTAATCTCAACCTCAGTTTCAGTTGTTGGTAAATCAAAACTGGGAAACAGATATAACCATAGAGGGCAGATGTGATGTAGTTGAAAGCTGGTGGTAAGCAAAATAATTGTTTGGCAGAAATAAAGCATAACTTCTCTCAAAAAAGGGAAATTTTAGTTGGGGGGGAGCGGGTACCTGTGGACAGGGTAGGGTAATAGGGTGGTTGTCACGTCCTCTGTTTCCCTCCTTGTTGGGCGCCAAGCAAGGGTCACATGAGAGTCCTACCCCAGGGTGAGTTCTTCTGGGATATGCTAAGCGCTTTGGATAGGGTCACTGCCTTACACATAGGGTACCTTTACTGGAACAGATGACTGAACTCTAATAAACTCTCTTGAGGTTACTTTACATCGCCACGGCCACTTGTGCATTTAGGAGGGACATGCAGATCCCTTGCCCTCTCCACCTGTGCAGCATATCAATGCTACCTCATTCTTAGTACCAGTATGCAGGGCCGGACTGGGAATAAAATCCAGCCCTGGAAAAAATTTCATACCAGCCCCACAGCATTATTATACCAGCGCAACAGCATAACGTCATTATTTCCTGGTTCATGAAAGGGAAAACCATACATTTTAAAGCACATATGAAGAGTATATTATATATAGATAAGACATATGAAATCACATAGGGCAGAGAGAGAGAGAGAGAGAGAGAGAGAGAAGAGCTTAAGAGAGCACTGGTGTGGGAGCCAAAAAGAACAGGGCTGGAGAGCACTGTGGGGGTGAAGAGCACTGGGGTGGGAGCTGGAGACTGATGGGGAGAGCTGGAGAGCACTGTGGTGGGTGGGAAGCAGGGGGGGGGGCTGGAGAGCACTGTGGTGGGTGGGAAGCAGGGGGGGGGAGGCTGGAGAGCACGGTGGTGGGTGGGAAGCAGGGGGGGGGGGGGCTGGAGAGCACTGTGGTGGGTGGGAAGCAGGGGGGGGGGGGCTGGAGAGCACTGTGGTGGGTGGGAAGCAGGGGGGGAGGCAAGCAGGGGGGGGCTGGAGAGCACTGTGGTGGGTGGGAAGCAGGAGGGGAAGGTTGGAGAGCACTGTGGTGGTGGGAAGCAGGGGGGGGGAGGCTGGAGAGCACTGTGGTGGGTGGGAAGCAGGGGGGGGGGGGGGGTTGGAGAGCACTGTGGTGGGTGGGAAGCAGGGGGGGCTGGAGAGCACTGTGGTGGGTGGGAAGCAGGGGGGAGGCAAGCAGGGGGGGGGCTGGAGAGCACTGAGGTGGGTGGGAAGCAGGAGGGGAAGGTTGGAGAGCACTGTGGTGGTGGGAAGCAGGGGGGGGGGAGGCTGGAGAGCACTGTGGTGGGTGGGAAGCAGGGGGGGGGTTGGAGAGCACTGTGGTGGGTGGGAAGCAGGGGGGGGGGCTGGAGAGCACTGTGGTGGGTGGGAAGCAGGGGGGGGCTGGAGAGCACTGTGGTGGGTGGGAAGCAGGGGGGAGGCAAGCAGGGGGGGGGGGGCTGGAGAGCACTGTGGTGGGTGGGAAGCAGGGGGGGAGGCAAGCAGGGGGGGCTGGAGAGCACTGTGGTGGGTGGGAAGCAGGGGGGGGGGCTGGAGAGCACTGTGGTGGGTGGGAAGCAGGGGGGGGGCTGGAGAGCACTGGTGGGTGGGAAGCAGGGGGAGGCTGGAGAGCACTGTGGTGGGTGGGAAGCATGGGGGGGAGGCTGGAGAGCACTGTGGTAAATGGGAAGCAGGGGGGGGGGCTGGAGAGCACTATGGTGGGTGGGAAGCAGGGGGGGAGGCTGGAGAGCACTGTGGTGGGTGGGAAGCAGGGGGGGGGGGCTGGAGAGCACTGTGGTGGGTGGGAAGCAGGGGGGGCTGGAGAGCACTGTGGTGGGTGGGAAGCAGGGGGGGGGGGGTCTGGAGAGCACTGTGGTGGGTGGGAAGCAGGGGGGGGCTGGAGAGCACTGTGGTGGGTGGGAAGCAGGGGGGGAGGCTGGAGAGCACTGTGGTGGGTGGGAAGCAGGGGGGGGCTGGAGAGAACTGTGGTGGGTGGGAAGCAGGGGGGGAGGCTGGAGAGCACTGTGGTGGGTGGGAAGCAGGGGGGGGGGCTGGAGAGCACTGTGGTGGGTGGGAAGCAGGGGGGGGCTGGAGAGCACTGTGGTGGGTGGGAAGCAGGGGGGGGCTGGAGAGCACTGTGGTGGGTGGGAAGCAGGGGGGGGGGGGGCTGTGAGCAGGGGGGGGGGGGCACTGTGGTGGGTGGGAAGCAGGGGGGGGGCCTGGAGAGCACTGTGGTGGGTGGGAAGCAGGGGGGGGCTGGAGAGCACTGTGGTGGGTGGGAAGCAGGGGGGGGGGCTGGAGAGGGGGGGGGGCTGGAGAGCACTGTGGTGGGTGGGTGGGAAGCAGGGGGGGAGGCTGGAGAGCACTGTGGTGGGTGGGAAGCAGGGGGGGAGGCTGGAGAGCACTGTGGTGGGTGGGAAGCAGGGGGGGGGGCTGGAGAGCACTGTGGTGGGTGGGAAGCAGGGGGGGGAGGCAAGCAGGGGGGGCTGGAGAGCACTGTGGTGGGTGGGAAGCGGGGGGTGGGGGGGGGGCTGGAGAGCACTGTGGTGGGTGGAAAGCAGGGGGGAGGCAAGCAGGGGGGGGGGCTGGAGAGCACTGTGGTGGGTGGGAAGCAGGGGGGGGCTGGAGAGCACTGGTGGGTGGGAAGCAGGGGGGGGGAGGCTGGAGAGCACTGTGGTGGGTGGGAAGCAGAGGGGGGAGGCTGGAGAGCACTGTGGTGGGTGGGAAGCAGGGGGGGGGCTGGAGAGCACTGTGGTGGGTGGGAAGCAGGGGGGGAGGCTGGAGAGCACTATGGTGGGTGGGAAGCAGGGGGGGAGGCTGGAGAGCACTGTGGTGGGTGGGAAGCAGGGGGGGGCTGGAGAGCACTGTGGTGGGTGGGAAGCAGGGGGGGGGGGCTGGAGAGCACTGTGGTGGGTGGGAAGCAGGGGGGAGGCTGGAGAGCACTGTGGTGGGTGGGAAGCAGGGGGGAGGCTGGAGAGCACTGTGGTGGGTGGGAAGCAGGGGGGGAGGCTGGAGAGCACTGTGGTGGGTGGGAAGCAGGGGGGGGGCTGGAGAGCACTGTGGTGGGTGGGAAGCAGGGGGGGAGGCAAGCAGGGGGGGCTGGAGAGCACTGTGGTGGGTGGGAAGCAGGGGGGAGGCTGGAGAGCACTGTGGTGGGTGGGAAGCAGGGGGGGGGCTGGAGAGCACTGTGGTGGGTGGGAAGCAGGGGGGGGGGAGGCTGGAGAGCACTGTGGTGGGTGGGAAGCAGGGGGGGGGCTGGAGAGCACTGTGGTGGGTGGGAAGCAGGGGGGAGGCTGGAGATCACTGTGGTGGGTGGGAAGCAGGGGGGGGGCTGGAGAGCACTGTGGTGGGTGGGAAGCAGGGGGGAGGCTGGAGAGCACTGTGGTGGGTGGGAAGCAGGGGGGAGGCTGGAGAGCACTGTGGTGGGTGGGAAGCAGGGGGGGAGGCTGGAGAGCACTGTGGTGGGTGGGAAGCAGGGGGGGGCTGGAGAGCACTGTGGTGGGTGGGAAGAAGGGGGGTGCTGGAGAGCACTGTGGTGGGTGGGAAGCAGGGGGGGGGAGTCTGGAGAGCACTGTGGTGGGTGGGAAGCAGGGGGGGGGCTGGAGAGCACTGTGGTGGGTGGGAAGCAGGGGGGGGCTGGAGAGCACTGTGGTGGGTGGGAAGCAGGGGGGGGGCTGGAGAGCACTGTGGTGGGTGGGAAGCAGTGGGGGGGCTGGAGAGCACTGTGGTGGGGGGGAAGCAGGGGGGGGGGCTGGAGAGCACTGTGGTGGGTGGGAAGCCGCCCCCCTGCCGATCCCCTATCCAGGCACACATATATGGCTGTACTCACAGCCGCCATCTCTCCTCCTGCGATCACGGAGCTGGCCGGGTCTGTGTTCTGCGGCCGCGCACCACACTGTAACACGGTCCCGCCCCCCATAGACCGGCTCGTGTGATAGGTGGAACACTGATTCTCTACTATCACATGAGCCGGTCTAGGGGGGCGGGACCGTGTTACAGCGCGGTGCGCGGCCGCAGAACACAGACCCGGCCAGCTCCGTGATCACAGGAGCAGGAGAAAGGGGATTAAGGGGAGCACCGCAGCCGCAAAGCGGCCCCAGGGCAGGCAGCCTACCGGGAAATATCCCGGTATCCCGGTAGGCCAGTCCGGCCCTGCCAGTATGGAGACCTGCCATGAACTGACTCTATGTGTGCACTTCACTCTTCCATGCCTCTGTACAGGCTGGGGACCCCTGCGTTGCCATAGGAGACGGATCGCTGCAGGAGTACCAATAACATCTCCCTCGCTGCGAGAGGTTTTCCCACCTGTCACTTGTACATGCTTATGACAGGTTTTATTAGAGAAACCTTTGTTACCCTTGGTAACCACTAGAATCAACACACTGTATTAACTCTTTGTACTGATGTCTTCACACAACAATGTGCTTAGTGACCCGAACTGTAGACTGTATGTGCCAGTTACTTGCATTAGACCGCTTTAGTAACTTCAGATCAGACAAAGTTTCAAAGGTTTTACTGAAGAATAATTTAGCATGATGACATACACAGGTAACAGTCCGACAATAAGTGCAGCCCTTACCTATGTCCCTCTAACTCAGGCTTGTGGCTGCCATAGCATACTTGCATAGGATGAAAGTCCATACTTGGTAGAGTCCATAAGAGGTTTCTTCAAGGAGAACTGCAAGTCCCAGCAATCTTCACTAGTAGCGCAAACTCCGATGCCAGGATGGCACTGGTGATCCAGACTCCAGCAAGCACTGATGAGCAGCTCACCTCTCTAGCTCAGAGCCCAGGGCCCCGAGTGCAGATCCTGTGTTTGTTTTTATAACACACTGAACCAGTGGGTCGGACCCAGCAAAGCCCACCAAAAAGAAAACCCGGGAACATAATTAACCATACCCTTCCCAACTAGGCTAGCACTAACCTCTACCTGCCTACATATCTGGTTTTGATAGGCACCCTCTCCCACTTTGGGGGCTCCTCCCCTCCTCAGCCAGCAGCCTCTTGACACATGTTCCAGGTCCCAGAAGGCTGCAGGACCATTCACAATGTGCAGCGCGGTTCGCAAATTCACAGTGGGAAGCCGCAAGGATTTACAGCTGCTTCCCACACTAAAAATGCCAACACCTGGGACCCGAAGACCGGTCTGGGTAAGAAGGGCTATGGATCCTTGGACAGGTAGGTATCCTTTTATTAAAAGTCAGCAGCTACAGTATTTGTAGCTGCTGACTTATTTTTTTTTTTTCCTAGGGTGAAGAACCTCTTGAGGACATCAGACTCAGAAGTGAATCACATGCTGGATAGTTTCAGGTGCTTTGACATACTGTATGCCTAAGTTGGTGTGATTTGCCTTTTAGTTGCCAAAGGATTTGCTGCTCCTGAGTTACTCCAAGTTACTTTTGATTTTACTTTGATTTGAAGAATCTGAAGAAAAGCAGCTCAGACACAAACAAGAGTCTGTGAACATGAGCCCCAATTCTGGCCATGTATGCCAATTTCCATAAAACTACTGTAGCACCCTGGAGTTTAGGCAGGGTTGCTCCTAAATTTACCTGCCAGAAGTAGCTACCTTGGCTAATTGTTAGGGATCATCTTATTCCTTCCTAAGGCTGGCACTGCTGCACTTTTCTCTTCTGCCACTAGGTGGCTGGGTACTTGGTGGCATTAGATAAGACAAGGTCATATTATGGCTATATGGGGTATCTCAGCCAATGGGCAGGGGTTTTCTTGGATACCTTGGCATGCTGGGAGAGCCTATATATATTTGGATGGAGTCAGGTGATCAGTGTTCTGCACTACCCGGACGGCTGTCTGGGTGAACTTGTGATGTATTGCCCGGGCTGCTAGGCCGCAGATTGGGCCTATCTGGCTGCTAGGCTGCCTATACAGAAGCAAAAGTGCAGCACAGGGTTGGGATCGCAGGTTGCAGTCCAACCAGAAGTGATGGTTCTGCCGGCTGGAGAACCTGTCGTGGTCAGAGGTAGAGGGGAAGCTGTCGCCACTAAGGGACTAACCAACTTGTTACCAGGGACCACAGTGAGTAACTGAAGCAAGTACCGGAGCAGTATTCTCACCAACCAGGGACAGTGAAGAATCAGAAAACTTCAGTGGGTATCAAGCTAGGGACCCAGCCAGCGGAGGTGATGCTTGCAGAGCAGCCTTGTGTGTCAAGCCAGGGACTGAGCAGGCCAGTGGGGGTGAAGCTTGATAAGAGTGCCAAGCTATGGAAGATACTACAGTGAAAATTGGAGGAGCTTCAAGGGATTCTGTAGTAGAGAATCGTCTAGTCTAGTGAGAGAGACTGGGAGCTCAGTAAGCTGAAAAACTACAAGAAGTGATTGTAGTGAAAGTGAAGAAACTGTTACACTTTGCATTAGGAACTGTTTAAGACAGTTGCCATAGGAGACAGCATTCCTACACATGCAGATGTGGTGTCTGGCTGGATGCCTTTCCCTGCATGGCTGTCCTACTGTTAAAAGTCTCGGTTTCTGCTTACCTAAGGGTGTCCTGGCCCTAACCCTCTCTCCCAAAGTTCTATTAAGAGAAATAAAAATCTCTTTTGCAATCAAGAAGTGTCTGGCGCCCAATGACTTTAACTACTTTGCACCCACTATGCCTCACAACCCACCATATACAGAAGCATGTCAGCTGTCTCTGGCCCTGGAGGTTCTCATTAGACCGAAGGAGGCCTGGGACCTTGCTACACTACTTTCAACCAACTCACATAAATCACTGAAAGAATGAATGCAACCTACCACCAACAGTTACAGTCACTGTGAAACCATGTAAAATCGATGCATGTTTATGTTACATTCTTCCATTAAGTCATTTGAAAGCTCGTAAAACTGCCCAAATAAATATCTGTGTGTGGCCAGCATTAAGCAGTCCTCTTGGTCTTCTCTACAGTACTTTTTGTAAACAAACTGATAATTCTTTGAGTTGTACTGAACATTTTCATTAGTTTGGTAAGATTTTATATTAGCCCGTAGGGTGAAAGGCTGAGCCTTTGTAAAACTTTATTACCTGCTGACTACTTGGCAAAGTTATGTGAAAATCATTTTCACAATGTGGTCACAGACGTCAGATAAAAATTTTATGGATTTTTTTATAGAATTTTCATCTTACAAAACAACATAACTCATTAGCAATAAATGCTACTTATGTGTTTTTATTATTAGTACATTTTATTTTTTTCAAGTTCCCTTTCTTTTATTATTTGCAATCATTATGCCTACACTAACCAAAAAAATAATAGCATCTATAAAATATATAATGTTTTTTCAGTGAGTGCATTTATTGGTTAATTATTTAAGTTTGCTAGAAAGACATTTTTGACATGACTTTCTCTTAACCCCAAAGTGGCAATCCTTGGGAACACGGAGCGACTCAAACCTTGCAGGAAGATGCTCTTCCAATGTGTTTGAGTGTCTTCTCACAAGATCTTGGGTACTCATCATTTCCCAAGAATATTCCTAGAAGTTTAGTGTTATTATGCCCAACAATGCAGAGGTAATGTAAAATCTAACTTTTTTCTTTACTGGTGGACTTTGAAAATGTTGTTAGCCAGTGGGATCCGAACATTATAAGTGAGCCTTGCATTGTACTGCAAGGAAAGATTTAGAGTGATACTAAACAAAGTAATGTTAGTGTCTATAATTCAGTCACATAAATTGTATATATCAAGCCGCTGTATTTCGTTTTTTTATTCACTTGCTGGCCACCAACAGTATATATACATCATTACTTTGACATTAAATACAGTTATGGCAGCCCTTGTGCACCCTCTAACTTAAATATGACCCACCTCTTCCTGTCAAGACCACCCCCCTTGATGTTTAAGACCCGCCCTGAAATTGAGAAGGGATACTAGTTCTGAGCGCCTGCGGGGAGGGGGAATGGATTCCCTTAATTTGCACACTTTATGAAGATAACTTGCATATCAGTGGTTAGATATCTGAGGCAGAAACTGTTCATTGCACAAGGTTATGCCATGGGTTCCCTCCCAGTCTATACCAGGCCCTTTGGGTTGGCTATAGATTTTAAGGTGAACTCCACGCCAAAAAAAAAAAATGGACTCCCTCCAAAATCCATACCAGGCTTTTTGGGTCTGGTATTGATTTTAAAGGGAACTCCAAGCTAAACATTTTTTAACAAGTTGGCGTGGGGTCCCCCCAAAATCCATACCCTTATCCGAGGGCAGCCTGGCAGGCCAGGATGGGGGGGCAAGTAAGCGCCCCCCTCTTGAACCGTACTGTTGCCCTCAACATGGGGAGGGTGCTTTGGGTTCCCCCCAAAGTTTTTCTAGTGATCTCAAAGAATATCTCCACCTTTCCCACTAGTGTTTTTCGTTTTCGTTGTGACAACAGTTCGATATAGATAGGAGATTCGACGCTGACAATAACAATCTGTGTCCATTGAACCTGTGGTCGAATGTGCATAACCTTAACTATTAGTCCAAGATTATTCTACAGAGAGAAAAGATATAACTTAGAGAGGAAAGATTCGACGAATACAATTTTTAACGAAAAACAAAATAAATAAAAACAAAATTTCGGGAGTAACTAAATAAATTTATTTTTTCTGGTTGTGAAAGTAGCCACTCGCAGCTGGGCGCTTGTAATGGCTTACCTTGGTTGGAGTCCATATTGCAGAGATGTATGCTCACCCTTGCAAATACACACAGCATTCGGTAGCAAGGTAAGAAGCTACCTGAGCTGTGAATCTGTGCACGGGGGCTTTAACAGTAAATTGCATATAAGCCTTTAAAATGAACAAGTATTTCATGCTGAACTAGGCATGGTTGGAAAGCAGGCTGAAAGGAACTGAGGTGTGGCTCAGAGGTAAGAAACAGGAGCACTATACAGAAGGCCATGAGTTCAGGGCCACCTGGGATGCGACCTCACCTGGCCGTCTGCTTGGCACAGTAGGGACCGTGACAGCGCTTCCAAGCTGAACAAATCTCTAGCCAGAGATTATGGCAGTCAGCACTTGAATAACGAAATTTGCGCAGTCTTTAACCTTGACTCAAAGCAGTACTTAGAAACAAACAGGAACCTTTCCTCAGAACCTGAAACATTATCCGTCTCCTTGACAGTATCGGGGAAACGTGGATTCTTTAGTGTCCTTGACAACTCAGCAACCAGGCACTTCTCAGAATGCCAGCTTGTTGTCCCTCCTCCGAGGAGTCCTCCCCCGGTCACTTACACGAGCTGTGGTGCCCCTCCAAGTTGAGAGCGCACCCGGACGCCTTGAATCCTCCCTCAGTTACTGTGGCTCGGACCAGCCGGTTCCGAGACTCGGGAACAGATGGATCCTTGCCCCAGACCAAGCAGGTCTCTGGGGCCTGTCAAACCAAACATGTTGCGGAGTGGCACACACTCCCCTGACCGGGACCCCTCGCGGGGCTACCCCGGTCCGGATCCAGGAAACACGTGACTCCAGCATCTTAAGTACCCTTCCCCAGACTCCTTAGCGGGGCCAAACGCACCCACTGATTGGCTCCAAGGAATGCCGGTACCCCAACCAGGCCTGGTTCTGAGCCTGTCATGTGCACCTCACCGCACACATGATCAGGCAGAACCCTAACACAGCCCAGTCAAACTGATGCCAAAGCTTCCTTATCCAATTAATTCTCAGAACCCTTTTACTGCTCTGAGAAACAAAAATAACTAAATTTACAATAGCGGACACCTAGAAAAGTTGTCACCGCTACATATACAAACTTCAGTGCAGGATGTTTTATAGTAGAATTAGGTACCTGGTCTGTATTCTCCCCGCTATGTGTTGACCTGGGAGGAGAGTTTGCTGGCTGTGCAGAGCTGGGCTCAAGCAAATGGAGGGCTTGCACATGTTCTTCAGAGCCACACTCTATGCACTTGATGGGCACATTACACTCCTTAACAGATATATTCGGGAAAGTTTTCAGACGCATGGCTTAGGACATAGTCTTTAGTGCGTTTGAGGGGGATCTTCCATATCTGCTATGTTTAGGTTGATGCCGTCTCTCACTTGCACCTTCGTCTGCACTGACAGCTTGCTCTAGGACCCTTAGCTTTGCCATAGCTGCATCATGTTTACACTGTTCATTTAAGATTTATATTGCTGCTCTTTGATGTGCTGTCTAAGATTCCAACTCTGCTCTTTTTTTGCAAATGCAACCTGAGCCTTGCTGGCTTCCGCTTCAGCGCGGGCAATAATGAGTCGCTCACTGAGTGTTGAGTATCTTGAACTATAGGAATTAGAGGACTTTTTGTAATGTCTGGGGGAAACGGATCTGTGAGATGCAGTGTCTTGAAACAGCTTTATCTTTGCTTCTGCCTTTAATTTGGTTTGCTGGATAAAATGGTATTTCTAGATTAAGAGCCTGGAAGCTGTTTAATTCCTTCAGTGAATTTTTCATTTTCATACTTTGTAAAACATTGGCGCCCTCTAGTGGCAGGAGTTCATGTTCAACAGACAGTGTATTAGATTGAGTAACAATCTTTTCCCATTGTAATTTCAGGCTAGTTGTCAATTCAGTTCTTAAAGCTTCATAATTCTCAATTACTTTCCAAGTTGGTTTGACTGAGCGTTTGGGAAACTCAGCTGACTCAGGGTCTTGTGCAGGAGTTACGATGTGTTCACATTCAGAGCCTTTGTAACTTATCTTGAGACAAGCAGATAATGACTGAGTGATAAGCCAGCAGGATCTGTGTGCTGTATTATGTCACCATATAGCCTGAGGCTTACACGTGCTGCTCTCTTGTTCTTTCTTGCAATGAGGGCAGTAAATCTTGTCTGTATCAGTACTGCCCCTCGTGCTACCGGAAGTGATGCTTATCGAGCTCGCCACTCATTTATACACCGCCTTTTTTCTGTTTCCTATGTGTGAGTACCTGACTTCTATTTTAAACTTAATAAACACTAGTCTTAATTACTACACTATGGGGCATACTTCCTTCTTTTAATCCCTACATACTGGTGAGACCCTCTACCCTGGACACCCTATAACCTACATATAAGGGGACGCCCAAAGGCAGGATAGGAACGCCAGCCAGGACCTGGGCTGCCACACTGGGATCTACTAAGGGGATGGACCACAAAGGACCACAAAGGACCACAAAGATACATATATTCATGCTGTAACCTTACAGCAGTAAGGTAAGGGGACACCCTTACAATTACCACAAAGGATCGCACAGGACACCCATCACCTCGCAGCACTCTATATGTTATTTCATCCACTAGCACCAGCACTATATTTTCTGGATCAGGAGCATTATTGTGCCCTTATAATTGATATGGACGCTATTATCTATGGACACTTTTAATTTATTTTATGGTTTCACCGTTTGATAATAATTTATTGCTTTTTGGTTTATAATATTTTGATTCCCACGACCTAATACTAGCACTTTATTTACATATTTATTATTCTTTTAGCACGTGGCTCCACCATCACTATTACTCACAGCCACATATGTATGTTCTCTCTTTTAATACACAATACGTGTATGGATACACAAGCTCTTGATTTATGTCTTTTATGTTGGTTTTAATCAAGCATTATATCACTTATTAACAGTGATGTAAGTAACTGAGTTAAAATAAACTGAGTTACCTAACGCAGTTACTTTAGAGGGTAACGAGTAATCTAACTGATTACTTTTCCCCTCATGGTAACTCAGTTCCCATTACTTTGGCTTAGTTACCCCAATTACATCTACCGCCACTAGATGGCAGTAGTGTAATTCCGGTGTCCTGCCGAAAAAGTTCCCCCGCCGGATAAGGACCCCCTGTACTGCGCAGGCGCAGGGCTTGCGCAGTACGAAGGACTATGGAGCTTCCGAAAATTGCCGAACCTAAACAGCTCTGAGTGAACTCTACACCGCGCAGGTGCAGTTAACATGTAATTGTACGAGGCGATGCCGCACGCTCCTGATGCTCGTGCTACTCTGCAAGGGGCGTCTATGGTGTAAGTAAGGGGCGGGTCTAGTATTACTGTAACCAAGGGGCGCATTTATTATTATTGTTATATATCAAGCTCTGCCCATTAATTTAACATTCACCCTCTTCTGTAGCCATCCGCCCCTTACACGATATAATAATAATAGACCCGCCACTTGCTTACACGCTATAACAGATCTGCCCCTTGGTTAGAGTAATAATAGAGCAGCCCCTTGGTTACACGATATATAACAATAATAATAAATGCGCCCCTTGGTTACAGTAATACTAGACCCGCCCTTTAGTTACACGTATAGAATATTTAAAAAAAAAGTCAGTTACTTTGCTGCGTAACTAATTACTTTTCCAATGTAGTAACTGAGTTACTAACGCAATTACTTTTTGGGAGAAGTAATTTGTAACTTAACTAATTACTTTTTTAAAGTAAGATGACCAACACTGCTTATTAACTATGATACATCATTTTTTTTACATTGTTTTTGGATTATTGACTTATTGAACTGCATCACCTACTACTATTTATTGCCGTTGGCCATTTTATTCTTTTTAGTTAATCTTTGTATAGCGCACCACTACCTCCTCTATTGCTTTTACCTTTGGGTTCAGACATTTCCCTCAGTGTGTGCAGCAGTACACTAGCTAGTCTTCTTTGAGTTGGCGCAGGACGATCTCTTTTTTCTCAGCTAACTCTCATATGCTTAATACTGTGAATCTAGTGCATATTATATAACCACACAAAAAATGTAATAAAATCATACAATAAATCGTCTTATGTGGTGAAATAGACACACCAATACACCATATAGTGACGGGTAAACTGTGCTCCACCTTCACTCGTGTGAGATGATTGCAGACCAAATATATCAATGGAATACTTCATAAGCTCAAGTCCTTTAGGGGGACAATATTTATGTTCACAAGGCTATATGACTCGGTGTAAACAGAAATAAATCACATAGCGCAATGGGGGTTATTTACTAAAGGAAAATCCACTTTGCACTGCAAGTGCACTTGGAAGTGCAGTCGCTGTAGATCCGAGGAGGACATGCAAGGAAAATAAAAAACAGCATTTTAGCTTGCACATGATTGGATGATAAAATCAGCAGAGCTTCCACTCATTTCCGATCTACTCCTTAGATTTAGAGCGACTGCACTTCCAAGTGCACTTTCAGTGCAAAGTGGATTTGCCTTTCGTAAATAACCCCCAATATATTTTAAATGTAGATCAAACACCAGTATAAAATATAAGTGCTCACTCACATATTAAGGTGCTCATCTGCTAGTACCAACATGACAAATGGGGGTTATTTACGAAAGGCAAATCCACTTTGCACTACAAGTACAAACTACAAGTGCAAAGTGCACTTGAAATTGCACTTGAAAGTGCAGTCGCTGTAGATCCGAGGGGGACATGCAAGGAAAAAAAAAAAGAGCATTTTATCTTGCGCGTGATTGGATGATAAAATCAGCAGAGCTTCCACTCATTTCAGAACTAGTCCTCAGATTTACAGCGACTGCACTTCCAAGTGCACTTTCAGTTCAATTTCAAGTGCACTTTGCACTTGTAGTTTGCACTTGTAGTGCAAAGTGTATTTGCCTTTCGTAAATAACCCCCAGAGTCTCTCCACATCTCAGCGTGCGCTCCACCCCAGCAAGATCCGGAACCAGCTGTGTCGCAAATGACGTCAGCAAAGGAGAGTGAGCAGCCCCAATGCATTTCGTGATCAAAACGTCATCAGGAAGCTTGCTCATCTCCACTCTCTTGCAGCCTTTTATACATTGCTGACCCAAGCCAGCTGAACTAATTAGAGGACAATCCTCATTCGTCTTTTAGTAAAGAAAACGCAACAGATTATTTATTTAATAAAAAACATAAAACCGCTGTACATCTTGATTACTCAAGTATATACACAAACAGTATAATAGACATAAATATACAATGCATGAAAAATGCATGTAAAAGGACGTTGGTGGAGCACAGCTTGGCTAATTAAGAGTACCTGTCACTATATGGTGTATTGGTGTGTCACCCACTTTTACAACTTGTTCTTAAAGTAATGACCACCCCTCCACCCCTAGTTTTTGGATGACAAATTTTTTTATTAATTTTTCTCCTTTCTTGCCTAAAATGAAGTACCTTGTGTACTTCCGTCCCCAGCTTTGCCGTGGCGCAGGGCGTCATATCCTGCTGCTCCCCCGCTGCCTTCTGGGATCTGTGTGTGTCCCAGAAGACAACGGGGCCATTCAGAAAGCGCTGCGCGACTCACGCATGCACAGTAGGAAACCGGCGGTGAAGCCTGAAGGCTCCACTGCTGTGGATGGATGGTGGATCCTATGGATGGATCAGCCTCGGGGGGCTGACATTGCGGGTTTCCTGGACAGGTAAGTGTCCTTATTAAATGTCAGCAGCTACAGTGTTTGTAACTGCTGACTTAAAAAAAAAAAAAAGTTAATTAAGGGGTTAATTTACTAAAGGCAAATAGGCATTGCACTCTGCAAAGGCATTTGCTCCAGAGCTTAGTAAATGAGGTGACTCTTCAGTTTGCAGAGAATACCCAATCACAGGCAAGGAAAATAAGGCTTGCTCATAATTAAATGGAATTCAGCAGAGCTTCCCCTCCTTTACTAAACTCTAGAGCAATTGCGGAGAACAACTGCACTTACAAAGTGCATAGTCAATTTGCCTTTGTTAAATCATCAGCTTTAGAGACTGAAACACATAAGACTTTAACCCTGCTGACGGTATTCCTGAGTCTGGCTCGGGGTGGAATTTCAGTACCATTAGCAGTAACCCCGAGCCAGACTCGGGATCGCATCGCAGTATCCAGGGAGAGTTACTTACCTTGTCCCCTGGATCCTGCGATGTCTCCCCGCTGTGTGTGCGAGCTCCTCCGCTCGATTCACACAGTGCCCGAGTGCCGCTGAGCTCTGTTCCCTGCAACGTTATGACGCACGGGAGCGGAGATCAGTGCCAAATTCAAAAAAGTAAAAACACACAATACACATACAGTACTGTAATCTTACAGATTACAGTACTGTATAAAATTACACATACCCTTTGTCTCTAGTAGTCTGTCCAGTGCCCTGCATGTAGTTTTATATTATAAATACATTTTTTTCTGCCTGGAATTTGGAGATTGTCCATAGCAACCAAAAAGTGTCTCTTTATGTCAAAAGTGATTTTAGACCAGCTAGAATACAGCGATAATAAATTAGAATCACTTGCACAATTGAGCGATAGCAATTTGTTGAGAAATTCGTCATCAAACACTAAATCTAATGACAGCGACAAATTCTGCAACTGAGCAAATTTCAGTGTTTTTGATTTAATTACATTATTGAATATTTTTTATAGTTATTTATTATATTATAATTTATGATTTTGAGTTTATTATACCCGGGATCAGGGGTGTTGCTAGGTCTACAAACGATCTGGGGCTAGAGCCCATATCAGCAAAGTAAAGAAAGTCATACACTTGGGCGGGCACACACATGTATATTATATACGTGTGTGTGTGTATATATATTACATTATATATTATCATTACATCAGATCCCCAGAAAGCCCCTCCCCCATTACATCAGGGTTCCCAGAGAGGCCCCCCTTACATCAGAGTCCCTAGAGAGTCTCCACCCTTCATCAGGGTCCCCAGAGAGCCCCCTCTTACATCAGAGTCCCCAGAGAGCCTCCTCCTTACATCAGAGCCCCCAGAGAGCCTCCTCTTTACATCAGAGTCACTAGAGAGCCTACCCCTTGCATCAGGGTCCCCAGAGAGCCCCCAATTACATCAGGGTTCCCAGAAAGCCCCCCTTACATCAAGTTCCCCAGAGAGCCTCCCCCTTACATCAAGGTCCAGAGAGAGCCTCCCCCTTACATCAGGGTCCCCAGAGAGCCTCCTCCTTACATCAGAGCCCCCAGAGAGCCTCCTCCTTACACCAGAGTCCCCAGAGAGCCTACCCCTTGCATCAGGGTGCCCAGAGAGCCCCCAATTACATCAGGGTTCCCAAAAACCCACCCTTACATCAAGGTCCCAGAGAGCCTCTCCCTTACATCAGGGTCCCCAGAGAGCCTCCCCTTACATCAGGGTCAAAAGAGAGAGGGAGAGCAGTGAGAGATGATGTCATCTCTCTGCTGCCCATGGCTGCACAGTGAGGGCGGAACAACAGGGATGCAGGGCGGGCAGTGAGAGATGATTTCATCTCCGTGCTCTCTGGCCCACCCGGTCGGCTCTTCCACTCGCGGCCCAGCTGCAGAGAGGCCATGGCCCAGTAGTGGGCCATGGTTCTGTGGTTGGGGACCCCTGCAGAGACTCGGGGCTATGGGCCCCAGATTTGGGGCTATAGCCCCAAAAGCCACCCCCTAGTGACGCCACTGCCCGGGATGTCTACTAGACTCTGGTTTGGACAGATTTAAGTGAGTTATTCCTAAGAATTGCAGGCCTACGATATAAAACGCCAAATTTCCATGCAAAATAATTGTACCGCTTTCAGCACCTAAAATCAGAAATAGTCATACCGCCAGGGAGGTTAAAAAGCAGATTGCTGGAGGAACAATAAGAAAAAGCTATCCCGTCTGAGGAACTTTACCCTGGGAATCTGGATTGTGACGGTGCCTCCATATTTTCTAATGTCTGTAGGCACCATAAAGCCCACACAGGCTGGCATATGAACTGGACACGATCCACTACTGCCCCTAGCTGTCTGTTAATTCTTAGGAAGGGCTGTTCTGAAGTTTTCCATAGGGATGAAAATTGGCAGACAGCCGCTGCATCGGGTTTGTAAATAGAAAGATATTGCTGGGAATTCAGTGACAGCTGAAGAGTCACAGGTTTCCTACTAACCAGACATAAACCTTGTCTTCAATTTCCATAATAAAACAAGTGAGATAAATGATTCAATAGAGAACATTTAAAACAAGCGTTTGGACAAAATAAAATATTGTGGTCACTAAACTGGACCATGTGAAATAGAATCCGATTGCTATAAACTTTTAATTGTCATGGAAGTATTACTTGAGAACTCAACCTCTGCAAATAAATCTTCCATTTTATGAGCTTTAAAAGTTATTCAAACAGAGAAAGAATCATTTAAGAATATTTTAGTAAAAGCAGAAAATATTATATTACCATTTGTAAATATTCCCAATCACAGCAATAACAAATGTGTCTTATGATTGAACATTTCCAGCATGCTCATAGGTTATAACTTTTCAAAGTGGAGCTTTCAGTAACTTTACATCACTATAATCTCATACATTTCTGACCAGTGGCAGCTGGTGGTCGGGTCACCCCCCCCCCCAGGTCGATCGGTTGTTCAGGTCACCCGCACTTACCCCATCTAGGTTGGTCATCCTCACTTACCCCATCTAGGTCGGCAGTGGTCCTCTGGGCGGTGGGCGGCGGCTTCCCCATGCGTCTCCTCCCTCCTCCTCCTAGGTGGCTAATCAGATCGTCTCTCCGTTTCGGCAATCGGGTGATGGGACTCAGGACCCGCTTCCTGATTGACCGGGAGGAGAATCAGTGTGATAATAGCGAATATTCATTCGCTATTGTCACACAACTGGGTGGGCTCATAGCACAGTGCTCTGTGCCCTCAAGCCCACCCTTTTTTAAAGCCTATTAGAGCCTCTGGCTCTAATCACGTGCTTAAACAAAAATTTGAATCCATGCACGTTTATTAGGGGGCCAGACGCATGGATGGGGGGGCGACGCCCATGCCCCCTGCATTATGGGCCGCTGCTCTTGACATGTCACAATATATATATATATATAGCAACAGCAAAACTTTTCAAAAGAAAATCCCACCTTTTATCATAAAAAAAAAAAACAGTCCTAGGTGAGATGATGTCATCAGCTTGCTGTAGGGAGGAAGCATTTCCTTGGTCTCTTCTTGACTTCTTGGTATTAAGAATGTCCTGGCGATGGAGGTCAGTATGGGTTAAGAATGCCCTAGAATTGGTATCGGTAGGTAAGTCATATGTAGCATAGTTCAGGAGTATGTAATGTACGCCTGTGCAAAATAAGGAGTATGTCAATTGCCACCACTGAGCCACCAAATGCAGACACTGTGCCCCATAAAATGCAGCCACTGTGCCCATAAATTGCCGCCACTTTGCCACCAAACGCAGCCACTGTGCCATCAAACGCAGCCACTGTGCCCATCAATTGTCGCCACTGTGCCATCAAACGCAGCCACTGTGCCATCAAATGCAGCCACTTTGCCCCATAAAATGCAGCCACTGTGCCCCATAAAATGCAGCCACTGTGCCCATCAATTGCCACCACTGTGCCCATCAATTGCTCCCACTGTGCCCATCAATTGCTCCCACTGTGCCCATCAATTGCTCCCACTGTGCCCATCAATTGCCGCCACTGTGCCTATCAATTGCCGCCACTGTGCCATCAAGCGCAGCCACAGTGCCATCAATCGCAGCCACTGTGCCCATCAATTACCGCCACTGTGCCCATCAATCGCAGCCACTGTGCCATCACTCGCAGCCACTGTGCCTTCAATTGCCGCCACTGTGCCCATCAAACGCAGCCACTGTGCCATCGAACGCAGCCACTATGCCCATCAATTGCTGCCACTGTGCCATCAAACGCCTGAAGAAGGGCATCAAGCCGGAAACGATCGTTGGGCTTTACTATGAGACGTTTTTTATGTATTATATTTGAATTTGTTCTGTTTATCCCACATGATTCATTTTATGAATGTTTGTACTATACATAATAAACTTTATACTATTTTTGATACTTCATTGTTCTCAGTCACTTTCAAAATTCCATTCCCTAGGGGGATTGTTCTCTTTTTATATAAATATATCTATTGATGCTAGAGGGGGTGGCAGGAGAGAGGGGGCGGCACCCGTGCGTCCTTATGGACGCACCGCCACTGATTAGGAGTATGTAATATACACAGTGCACACATGTCCTCTTCCATACTTCCAGCACACATATCCTCCATAGCACTCCATAACGATAATAAAGTCTGACGACCCCAATCTGTGTGGAGAAAGTGAGGAAGTCGTATCGCATACAGTGCTGCCCTCATTTTTCCAAAATTTGCAAGTTGATATTAGAAACAGTCAGATCTAAATTTCATGCCTGTGCTGGGCAGCCAGACAGGTATATGTTGAGAAAAGAAAACAGTCCAACTTAAGAAACCTTGATGCAAAGCAGATCAGCTCAAAATGTATGCAGAAATATCACACACACCCTACTTATAATTGAATTCTACACTATTCCCTAACTACCCTATATATCAAAATAGCTGTATAAATGCGTAGGGGCGGAGCCTATGGTGTCATTGCACAAACCCGGTAGTAGTCAGGATTATATATCAGAGTTTCAGATCTGAAATCCCCTTAACCTCCCTGGCGGTATGATTCTGGCTGGAATTTAGTGCTGAAAGCGGTACAATTATTTTGCATGGAAATTTGGCGTTTTTATATTGTAGGCATGCAATTTTTTATGAATAACTCACTTAAATCTGTCCGAACCAGAGTCTAGTAGACATCCCGGGTATGATAAAGTTTGAAACACAAAATCATAAATTATAATAAAATAAAAATATATATAAAAATGATTCAATAATGTAATCAAATCAAAAAACACTGAAATTTGCTCAGTTGCAGAATATTCGCTGTCATTAAATTTATTGTTTGATGATAAATTGTGATTCTAATTTTTTATCGGTGTTTTCTAGCTGGTCTAAAACCACTTTTGACATAAAGGGACACTTTTTGGTTGCTATGGACAATCTCCAGTTTCCAGGCAGAAAAAAAAACTTTTTATTATATAAAATGACATGCAGGGCACTGGGCAGACCACTAGGGACAAAGGGGGTGTGTATTTTTTGTATACAGTACTGTAAGATTACAGTACTGTATGTGTATTGTGTTTTTACACTTTTGTTGAATTTGGCGCCGATCTCCGCTCCCGTGCGTCGGAGCGTCGCAGGGAACGGAGACCGGCACTGTGTGAATCGAGCGAGCGGACGGCTCGCTCACACAGCGGGGAGACATCGCAGGATCCAGGGGAAAAGGTAAGTAACTTCCCCCCTGCATCCTGCACGCAAGCCCGAGTCTGGCTCGGGGTTACCGCTCCTAGCAGAAAAAACGGAACCCGAGCCAGACTCGGGAATACCGCCTAGGAGGTTAAGGGAGCCAAGTCCAGATAAAAGTGTGGTATACTGCAGTGCACCAGAACATTGTACACTATATTGTCTGAGTGGTATTTTATTTATTTTAATAAAAATTTAGACATTTTAACACAGTAAGCACAATGATGTCCTTGTTCTTTTGAGTTACATGTGGAGGAGTGAGCACTGGGAGAAAGTGGTGGTTACCATTTCAGACAGAGGTGCGGAGATCACCCTGAGGATATCCTGGAGGTGTTTTTGTGCAATTTGACCAATTTTTTTACATGGGTCAATTTCCTCAGGTGAGAGTATAATCTGTCAGGTAGTGGAGCACTTGTGATTGAAGGTTTTCAAGTCACCAATGGGAATTGCTCTTTTTTTTAAAGGACCATTTACTGTAGAATAAGCTCTTCTCACCTAATGTAGTAGGTTTGCTGTCTCTAAACATCTCTAAACATTGTTGTCTCTGAACATTTCCTGTACCATGTCCATAGCCTCTGACTATCTCCTGTAGTATGTCTACACTCTCTAACAATCTCCTGTACCATGCCCATAGGCCCTGACTATCTACTGTAAAGTTCTTGCATTTATTGACCATCTCCTTTAGTATGCTAACAGTCTCTGGTCACCAGTGATGTAAGTAACTGAGTTAAAATAAACTGAGTTACCTAACGCAGTTACTTTAGAGGGTAACGAGTAATCTAACTGATTACTTTTCCCCTCATGGTAACTCAGTTCCCATTACTTTGGCTTAGTTACCCCAATTACATCTACCGCCACTAGATGGCAGTAGTGTAATTCCGGTGTCCTGCCGAAAAAGTTCCCCCGCCAGATAAGGACCCCCTGTACTGCACAGGCGCAGGGCTTGCGCAGTACGAAGGACTACGGAGCTTCTGAAAATTGCCGAACCTAAACAGCTCTGAGTGAACTCTACACCGCGCAGTCGCAGTTAACATGTAATTGTACGAGGCGATGCCGCACGCTCCTGATGCTCGTGCTACTCTGCAAGGGGCGTCTATCTTGTAAGTAAGGGGCGGGTCTAGTATTACTGTAACCAAGGGGCGCATTTATTATTATTGTTATATATCGAGCTCTGCCCATTAATTTAACATTCGCCCTCTTCTGTAGCCATCCGCCCCTTACACAATATAATAATAATAGACCCGCCCCTTGCTTACACGCTATAACAGATCTGCCCCTTGGTTAGAGTAATAATAGAGCAGCACCTTGGTTACACGATATATAACAATAATAATAAATGCGCCCCTTGGTTACAGTAATACTAGACCCGCCCCTTAGTTACACGTATAGAATATTTAAAAAAAAAGTCAGTTACTTTGCTGCGTAACTAATTACTTTTCCAATGTAGTAACTGAGTTACTAACGCAATTACTTTTTGGGAGAAGTAATTTGTAACTTAACTAATTACTTTTTTAAAGTAAGATGACCAACACTGCTGGTCACCTCCTGTACCATGCCAATAGGCTCTTGCCAACTCCTGTAGAAAGATTGCAGTCTTTGACCTTTTCCTCTAGCTTGCCAATAGTCTCTGACTATCTCCTATAGCGTGTCCGCAGTCACTGTCCGTCTCCTGTACCCTGCCTATAGTAAGGTGACCAGATTTTTAAAATGAAATCCGATGACATATTTTTTTTTTTTTTACTAGTAATGGCAGCAATCAGCGACTCATAGCGGGACTGCCATATTGCGGTGGACAAATCGGACACTAATGCCGCGTACACACGACCGGTTTTCCCGTCGGAATAAACTCCGAAGGTTTTTCCAACAGAGTTGCGCTGAAACTGTCTTGCCTACACATGATCACACCAAAGCCCGACAGTCTAGAACGCCGTGACGTACAACACGTATGACGGGACTAGAAAAAGGAAGTTCAATAGCCAGTAGCCAATAGCTGCCGTCTCATACTTGCTTCAGAGCATGCGTCGTTTTTGGTCCATCGGAACAGCGTACAGACGAGCGGTTTTCCTGATAGGAATTGGTTCCGTCGGAAATATTTAAAACATGTTCTATTTCTAGGTCCGGCAGAATTTTCGGGAAAAAAAAGTCAGATGAGGCCCACACACGATCAGAATATCCGATGAAAATACTTTTTCTGTCTGACATTCCGCTCATGTGTGCACAGCATTAGTGACACTTTTGACACTTTGTGGGAACCAGTGACACTAATACAGAGGTCAGTGCTAAAAATATGTACATTCACTGTAGTAATGACACTGGCTGGGAAGGGGATAACATTTAGGGCAATCAATGGGTTAAATGTGTGCCTAACAAGTGTTTTATCACTGTGGGGGAGGTGCTTTTACTAAGGGAAGACATAGATCCCTGTAACTGCTTTGCTGGAACACAGGATCGATGTCTTCCACACTGACAGGTGAACTGCCTTGTTTACATAGGTAGACCACTAGGCGAGTCCGCCGGATCTGCTGATTGGCTCTGATACCCAGAAATGCAGGATCACGTATATAAGTAATCCTGCGCAGCGCAACCAACCTGTAGCAGTAAATCTGCTATCAGGCGATCGGCAACTGGTTAAGATCATCAGCATTATGATAACTCACAGGCAGCAGGCACTCTATCATGGCTCTGTCACAGTGTGTCACATAACATGGCTGCTGGGTGCTGATTTTGTTAACTTCTGACCAATAAGTGCCTGCTGCCTGTGAGTTCTGATACCATCCATTATGCCAGAGAGACAGACACAGTGCAATGTAGTCTATTCACAGACACCCCGAAAGCACACCTGTGTTGAAGCCTTGAAGGCACTGGCAGCCCCACGATTGGATCTCCCTCTGTTCCTGCTTCTGGATATCTTCAGCTGAGCTCAGCTGCCTTTCTCTGCCCGTCGCTGCCGCTGCCACCTGCCTCACAGCCTCTTAGGTCTCACTCTCCGGGCCCCGGCTACTACTGGGTGGGGAACAGAGGAAAATGACTCTGCCGGGGAAGGCAAGGAGATAAGCATGCAGGCGGCTGGCCGCGATTTGAGCCAAGCCAGAAGAACATGTGAGTGGAGCTTAATGGGCATGTGTCGGAAACTGAAGAAATAGTCCATCCACTCTGACCAGCACATCATCATCAGAAAGGGACACAGATAATGGAAAACATACACCCCCCTAAGCTAGTAGGAGCGGGGGTGTGTAATTCAGAATTTTTTTTTTTTTAATTCTGCACTGATTGTCTTTGAAAATTGCCCCAGCTCCTGTTGAAGTCAAATCCAGGGACAAAACCGGGGACAGACTTGGTCCGGGGACAGTGTCCTCAATCTGGGGACTGTCCCCTCAAACTGGAGACATCTGGTCACCCTAGCCTATAGGCCCTGACTGCCATTTGCGAGGTCTGAGCATTGTCCCATGATGCAAGGGGTGATGTCGCTGCTCCTCATAAGCTCCAACACTGGGTATTTTGATGTGATGGTGTCTTTATAAAGTTACAAACTCCATGTCGTTCTCATCTTGGATTCCCTTTTTAACGAGCCATTCACCCAGAACAATTATGCATTCTGCATACTTCAATGTCTACATACGAGTTCCAGGTCAGTGACAGGCCTGGATCCTAAGCTTTTAAATTAGTTACATCTAGGGGCTTTTTTTCTCAAAGAATAGGTGCAAGAACTCCTCCCTTTCAGGTCACCCCTTATCTCCGCCCTCTACCCACCTCCAAGCACCATCCCTTGGTTCCAGCCCCAACCCATCTACCAGTAACACCCCTTTTACCAAGTATCTAAGTAATGCTAAGTAATGTGTATGGAACCTATTAACCACTTAAGCTCCGGACCATTTGGCTGGCAAAACACCAGAGCACTTTCTGCGATTCCGCACGGCGTCGCTTTAACTGACAATTGCGCGGTCGTGTGGCATGGCTCCCAAACTAAATTTACGTCCTTTTTTCCCCACAAATAGAGCTTTCTTTTGGTGGTATTTGATCACCTCTGCGGTTTTAAATTTTTGCGCTATAAACACAAAAAGAGTGACAATTTTGAAAATAATTCATTATTTTTTACTTTTTGCTATAATAAATATCCCCAAAAAATATATAAAAAAAAACATTTTTTTTCCTCAGTTTAGGCCAAAACATATTCTTCGACTTATTTTTGGTTAAAAAAAAAATCGCAATAAGCGTTTATTGATTGGTTTGCACAAAAGTTATAGCGTCTACAAAATAGGAGAATATTTTTATGGCATTTTTATTAATAATTTTTTTTTACTAGTAATGGCGGCGATCAGCGATTTTTATCGTGACTGCGACATTATGGCGCACACATCGGACAATTTTGACACATTTTTGTGACCATTGGCATTAATACAGCGATCAATGATATAAAATTGCATTGATTACTGTAAAAATGTCTCTGGCAGTGAAGGGGTTAACCACTAGGGGGCAGGGAAGGGGTTAAGTGTGTCCTTGGGGAGTGATTCTAACTGTGGGGGGGGGGTGGGCTAGCAGTGACAGGACACTGATCGCTGCTCCCGATGACAGGGAGCAGACGATCAGTGTCCTGTCACTAGGCAGAACGGGAGATGCTGTGTTTACATCGGCATCTCCCCGTTCTTCAGCTCTGTGACACGATCGCGGGCACCCAGCGGACATCAAGTCGCGGTCACGGAGCTTGCGGCAGGCGCGCGTGCACGGCAGGGAATTCTAAGTAACGTACAGGTACGTTACTTTGCCCAGCCGTGCCATTCTGCCGATGTATATCTACAGGAGCCGGACGGCAATTGGTTAATGATAACAAGAAAAGCAGTAAAATAGATCCCCTGTAGCTAGCAACAATAGATCCACCCCAGCAAAAATAGATCCAACCCAGCAACAATAGATCCACCCCAGCAAAAATAGATCCAACCCAGCAACAATAGACTCCCAACAGCCAGAATCAATAGACCCTCCAGCAGTCAGCAACAATAGATCCCTCCCAGCAAAGACTGACCCTCCAGCAAAGTAAGACCCACCTCCAGCAATAATAGATCCCCTTCCAGCAACTGTAGATTCCCCAACAGTCAACATCAATAGACCCCCCTGCATCCCTTGCCACATTTAGTGCTGCAGGTGGCAGAACTGCTTTCCTCCACGTTCCCGCTGAAAAAAAACCCTGGTTACATCTCATTTATCTTCTTTGATTGAACTGCTAGCTCTGTTAATTTATGTATTCACTTTTTAAAGGTTCTAGCACCTTTCTAATAGCTGCTGCGGTTTATCATTTATTATTTGTTATTTACTATTCCATCTAGTGCAAGTTCTATTTAGTAATACATATGCTCTTTGTTTGGCTGTGATTGGAAAAAGAATGAAAGTCCTTTGTTTAACATTATTGCTGTCTGCCACAAGGAGGCAGCAGCTGCAAACCTTTTATGCAGCTCTACTGTCCATCTTATTATGTTATTGTGTCCTTGACGCTTTCCTTTATGTGTATGACAGGCTTTTTTTAAAGTGGAACTTTACTCTCTCAATCAACAATAACTATTTTCAATCGTTATGCTTCTAGCATTAGTAAATATATAGGTAGGTATATCATATTTCCTTGTTTTAAACTTTTTTATTTACATTTCTAGAGTTGCCTTCTATCTCCTGGCCTAGGCCAAAGTGATTTCATACATCCCAAGAGTCTTCCTGGGCATTTTTTTTTCTTTAACTTAGAGGAGGGGAGGAGTGGCTATCTCAGCTAAGCACAGCCTTGCATGCCTGAGCTAAGAGCAGATGAATTCCAGGAAGTTAAACCTACATGAATGCCCTTACTCAAGATGACAATGGCTAGAAATGCTGGAGGGGATATTTTTTAAAGTGATTTCTCAACAAAAGAAAGCACGGAGTCATGGATGGATGGAGTTTGCTTTGCAAATGTAAAAATAATTTAACCACTTGCCGACTGTATAACTTAGATATACGGTGGCAAAGTGGCACGGCTGCGTTGGATCACGTAGCTAGTACGTGATCCGACACTCCCGGGGTCTGGGGCACGCATGTGCACCGGCAGCAGCTCGCTCACAGCGGGATCCTAGTGGCAGGTACTGCAGACTTGATGTCCGCCAGCACCTGACGAATGTTCAGTATACAGGCAGCGTTATAGCGTCTGCAAACTGTGGGATATTTTTATTTATTTAGTTTTTATTTTAACATTTTTTTACTAGTAATGGCAGTGATCAGCGACTTATAGCGGGACTGCGATATTGCGGTGGACAAATCGGACACCTAACTGACACTTACACACTTTTTGGGGGGATCAGTGACACTAATACAGTGATCAGTGCTAAAAAATATGCACTGTCACTGTACTAATGACACTGGCTGAAAAGGGGTAAACATCAGGGGCAATCAAAGGGTTAAATGTATGTCTAACTTGTGCTTACTAAATGTGGGGAGGTGCTTTGACTAGGGGAAGGCAAAAGATCCATGTTCCTAATTTGCAGAAACACAGGATCAGTATCTTCCCCTCTGACAGATCGACAATCTGCTTTGTTTACATAGACAGACTGTCGTTCTGCCCTGTACAGTGTAATCGGCCAGCGCTGGCAGACATCAAGTTTGTGGTGGGCTCCCACTGTGTATAATCACAGCGGGAGCGGGTCGCCGGCGGCCCAGACCCGGAAGTGTGTACGTGGGGTGGTCCACAAGCGATTAAAGAGTGAAATAGCAAACAGTAATGCACCACAACAGAATGCCTAGGTCACAGATGTTCCTTTATTTGACAAGCCAGCAAATCATTTAGTTTACTGCAGCCCGAAAAATCAGTATTGGGTGTAGTTTAATCTTTACCTACTTTGTTACTTTAGGTTTTGGCTGCTCTAAAGACCCGTTCACACTATGTCATTGCGCTAGCACACATGTTACTGCGTGCTTTATTTTCAGTGTTGCCAACCTCCCGCACAATTTTTACTAACAAAATATGGAACATTTACTGACAAATTTTTTTTTTTTTTTTACTGACAAACTGAAAATGACTGAACTCCTAATTAAAACCAAGACAACCGATATTTAAACAGTATAAACACAAGATTGAAACACTGACAATACCTATAATAAATAATTTGCCTGCTTTACACTTAAAAAGTCAACACAGCATGACAAATTATCACCCCCTGATATTTACAGACAGTTGTAAAAAAAAAATCACAGATTTTTTACAAACTATTTGTAAACTTACTGATGGTTGGCAACCAGGGGCGTTGCTAGGTCTACGAAAGATCTGGGGCTAGAGCTCATAGCAGCGTAGTAAAGAGTCTTACTCTTGGGTGGGCATACCCATGTATATACAGTAATATACAAGTGTGTGTTTATATATCCCCAGAGAGCCCCCCTTACATCAGGGCCCCCAGAGAGCCTCCTCCTTACATCAGGGTCCCCAGAGAGCCATCCTTAAATCAGGGTCCCCAGAGAGCCTCCCCCTTAAATCAGGGTCCCCAGAGAGCCTCTCCCTTAAAATCAGGGTCCCCAGAGAGCCTCTCCCTTAAATCAGGGTCCCCCGAAAGCCTCCCCCTTACATCAGGGTCCCCAGAGAGACCCCCCTTACATCAGGGTCCCCAGAGAGCCTCCTCCTTACATCAGGGTCCCCAGAGAGCCTCCCCCTTAAATCAGGGTCCCCAGAGAGCCTCTCCCTTAAAATCAGAGTCCCCAGAGAGCCTCTCCCTTAAAATCAGGGTCCCCCGAAAGCCTCCCCCTTACATCAGGGTCCCCAGAGAGACCCCCCTTACATCAGGGTCCCCAGAGAGCCCCCTCCTTACATCAGGGTCCCCAGAGAGCCTCCTCCTTACATCAGGGTCCCCAGAGAGCCCCCCTTAAATCAGGGTCCCCAGAGAGCCTCTCCTTTAAAATCAGGGTCCCCCGAAAGCCTCCCCCTTACATCAGGGTCCCCAGAGAGACCCCCCTTACATCAGGGTCCCCAGAGAGCCCCCCTTACATCAGGGTCCCCAGAGAGCCTCCTCCTTACATCAGGGTCCCCAGAGAGCTGCCCTTAAATCAGGGTCCCCAGAGAGCCTCCCCATTGCATCATGGTCCCCAGAGAGCCTCCCCTCCCCTTGGGGGCCCCTGCAGAGACTCGGGGCTATGGGCCCCAGATTCGGGGCTATAGCCCCAAAAGCCACCCCTTAGCGACGTCACTGTTGGCAACCCTGTTTATGTTACAAGCGCTTATGGGATGTGGTGCCATTCATTTGAATGACACCCCAAAACACCTCGTCGATGGATACATTTTGCACTGCAAGGTGGCAGTGCACTAATGTGCAGTTTTTGGGCATAAATTGGTGCATGCATCATTCTCTGGTAGCGCACTTTAATGCATTGCTGTGGGCTGCGCTCCGCTACAATGCACAGATTAGGGATGAGCCGAACACCCCCGGGTTCGGTTCGCACCAGAACCTTCGAACGGACCGAAAGTTTGTGCGAATTTTCGAACCCTATTCGTTATAATGGACGCGAACGTTCAAAATCAAAATTGCTAATTACAACGGCCAATATGCATGTTAATGTCATAAAACAGGTTTGGGGACCTGGGTCCTGCCCCAGGGGACATATATCAATGCAAAAAGAACTTTTAAAAACTAACGTTTTTTCGGGAGCAGTCATTTTAATGATGCATAAAGTGAAAAAAAAAAAGTGAAATTTTCCTTTAAATATGGTACCTGGGGGGTGTCTAAAGTATGCCTGTGAAGTGGCATGTGTTTCCCATGTTTAGAACTGTCCTTGCACAAAATGACATTTGTAAAGGAAAAAAAGAAGCCATTTAAAACCACTTGCGGCTTTAATGTCATGTCTTGTCCTGGCCGCCATATGGCTGAAAATCCTTGAGAAAAATGGCATGGCTACCCCCCCCCACCCCAGCCCCTTTGGGTCTTGTATGGATATTAAGGGGGACCCCGCACCCAAAATAAAACCCTATACCTACAACCCTATATACTCTGAACAGCAGTATATAGGTGGTGCAAACAAGACACGGACTGTAGGTTTGTTCTTAAGTAGAATCTGAACAGGTACATTATGAAGTGTAGCTCCATCCCAAAAAAATCAATTTTTAAGCTTTTTGGAGAACATAGGGAGGGGTTATCACCCCTGTAACATTTGCTGTCTTTGCACATCTGTTCAGAACATGTCACCTCACTTTCCGTCCCAATGACAAATGTTTTTGGAAAAGTGGGGTTTTAATTGAAACAAGGATTGGTGATAAAGCATCAGTAGAGAGGAGATACCTTTTTCCCAAATTAAATCTAACATGATAGAATTTCCCTTCCTAGGGGTAGATTTCCTCTCACTTCCTGTTTTCTCTTTCCGTTTGCAAGTAGGAGTCGTTTGTAAGTTGGATGTTTGAAAGTAGGGGCCTGGCGTATATACTCTGCAGAAATTTGCCCTATTAGATGTTGGTGTAGCCACAAGACTGGTGGGCACAGGAATGGGCCCTGCTGTGAGTTAATAGATCAAGATTTGTAATTGCATGCACCTGTTGAACAGGGCAGAAAAATTGGGCCTTTGGTGGTGGGGGTGGTGGTGGTGGACGGTGTTGCCACAAGACTGTAAGCCCTCACAGTTACTCTTGGTGGGCGCAGGAATGGGCCCTGCTGTGCGTTATTAGATCAAGATTTGTAATTGCATGCACCTGTTGAACAGGGCAGAAAAATTGGGCCTTTGGTGGTGGTGGTGGTGGTGGTGGTGGACGGTGTTGCCACAAGACTGTAAGCCCTCACAGTTACTCTTGGTGGGTGCAGGAATGGGCCCTGCTGTGAGTTATTAGATCAAGATTTGTAATTGCATGCACCTGTTGAACAGGGCAGAAAAATTGGGCCTTTGGCGGTGGTGGTGGACGGTGTTGCCACAAGACTGTAGGCCCTCATAGTTACTCTTGGTGGGCGCAGGAATGGGCCCTGCTGTGAACTATTAGATCAAGATTTGTAATTACACGCCCCTGTTAAACAGGGGCTGAAAAATTGTGCCTTAGGCATTGGTGCTGGTGCCACAACACTGCAACCCCTCACAGATACTGTACTCTTAGCACAGCAATGAGACCTGTTGCAAAGCATTGCCTAAAAATTGTAATTACACGCCCCAACAGGGGCTGAAAAATTGTGCCTTAGGCACTGGTGCTGGTGCCACAACACTGCAACCCCTCACAGATACTGTACTTGGAGCACAGCAGTCACACCTGTTGCGAAGCATCTTTTTAAAAAATTGTAATTACACGCCCCTGTTAAACAGGGGCTGAAAAATTGTGCCTTAGGCATTGGTGCTGGTGCCACAACACTGCAACCCCTCACAGACACTGTACTCTTAGCACAGCAATGAGACCTGTTGCAAAGCATTGCCTAAAAATTGTAATTACACGCCCCAACAGGGGCTGAAAAATTGTGCCTTAGGCACTGGTGCTGGTGCCACAACACTGCAACCCCTCACAGATACTGTACTTGGAGCACAGCAGTCACACCTGTTGCGAAGCATCTTTTTAAAAAATTGTAATTACACGCCCCTGTTAAACAGGGGCTGAAAAATTGTGCCTTAGGCATTGGTGCTGGTGCCACAACACTGCAACCCCTCACACACACTGTACTCTTAGCACAGCAATGAGACCTGTTGCAAAGCATTGCCTAAAATTGTAATTACACGCCCCAACAGGGGCTGAAAAATTGTGCCTTAGGCACTGGTGCTGGTGCCACAACACTGCAACCCCTCACAGATACTGTACTTGGAGCACAGCAGTCACACCTGTTGCGAAGCATCTTTTTAAAAAATTGTAATTACACGCCCCTGTTAAACAGGGGCTGAAAAATTGTGCCTTAGGCATTGGTGCTGGTGCCACAACACTGCAATCCCTCACAGACACTGTACTGTTAGCACAGCAATGAGACCTGTTGCAAAGCATTGCCTAAAAAATTGTAATTACACGCCCCAACAGGGGCTGAAAAATTGTGCCTTAGGCACTGGTGCTGGTGCCACAACACTGCAACCCCTCACAGATACTGTACTTGGAGCACAGCAGTCACACCTGTTGCGAAGCATCTTTTTAAAAAATTGTAATTACACGCCCCTGTTAAACAGGGGCTGAAAAATTGTGCCTTAGGCATTGGTGCTGGTGCCACAACACTGCAACCCCTCACAGATACTGTACTCTTAGCACAGCAATGAGACCTGTTGCAAAGCATTGCCTAAAAATTGTAATTACACGCCCCAACCGGGGCTGAAAAATTGTGCCTTAGGCACTGGTGCTGGTGCCACAACACTGCAACCCCTCACAGATATTGTACTTGGAGCACAGCAGTCACACGTGTTGCGAAGCATTTTTAAAAAAAATTGTAAGTACACGCCCCTGTTATACAGGGGTTGAAAAATTGTGCCTTAGGCACTGGTGTGGTGGCATGGATCATTGAGGAGGAGGAAGAGGATAGTCAGTGAACATAACAGGACAGTCACTCAGCATCAGCATAGGCAGTCTTGAAGGGATGTGACATTATAAATTATTCCGTTATATCCGCTTCAGGTGCCTGGTAGCTGGTGGTGATCCAAGACTGATTCATTTTTATGAAGGTCAGTCAATCAACCGAGTCGGTGGACAGGCGCACCCTATGATCGGTGACAAATCCTCCAGCAGCACTGAATGTGCGTTCGGAAAGAACGCTGGAGGCAGGACAGGCCAGTAGCTCAATTGCATACTGTGCAAGCTCTGGCCAGTGATCCATCCTCAGGACCCAGTAAGCCAGAGGATTTTCGGTGGGAAAGGTGTCCAAGTCTGACCTTGCCCCTAGGTATTCCTGCACCATGTATATCAGACGCTGGCGATGGTTGCTGGAACCGATCATACCTTGGGGCTGCGGACTAAAAAATTGTCTGAACACATCGGTCAGACGTCCACCTTCCCCACCGCTCCTTCTGCTACTGACCGAAGCCTCAGCAACTCGTCGTCCAGGACCAGGAGTTTGTAACCTCCCAGTTTCTGGGAACGCGTTGCACAGACCTTTTTGCAAGGCCTCCCTGAGATGTCTCATCCTCTGCTCCCTCTGCGACGGCAAGATAAGGTCCGCAACCTTACCCTTGTACCGTGGATCAAGGAGAGTGGCCAGCCAGTAATGGTCCCTCTCCTTGATCCGAAGAACACGAGGATCCTTCCGCAGGCTTTGCAGGATCAGGGAGGCCATGCAGCGTAGGTTAGCTGAGGCATTCGGTCCGGAGTCTTCTGGGTCACTGAGGATGACATGATCGCCAGCCACCTCCTCCCAGCCACGTACAAGTCCACTGGTTTGTTGGGACTGTACATCATCCCTAAAAGACTGCTGCTGCTGATGCTGAGTGCCAGGCTCCACCTCCATGCTCACACAATCCTCCTCCTCCTCCTCATCCTCTTCCTGTGTGATGGGTGGGACAGAAGGAACACTGTCTGGATAAAGGGGGCCTTGAGAGGCAAGGAAGTCCTCCTCTTCCTGCCTCTGTTCTGCCTCAAGTGCCCTGTCCATTATCCTACGCAGCGTATGCTCCAACAGGTGGACAAGAGGTACAGTGTCACTGATGCATGCACTGTCACTGCTCACCATCCTCATGGCCTCCTCAAATGGTGAGAGGACAGTGCATGCATCCCTGATCATGCTCCACTGGCGTGGGGAAAAAAAGCCAAGCTCCCCTGACCCTGTACTGGTGCCGTAGTCGCAAAGGTACTCATTGATGGCCCTCTGCTGCGTGTGCAGTCGCTGCAGCATGGCCAATGTTGAGTTCCACCTGGTGGGCATGTCACATATTAGGCGGTTCTTGGGCAGGTTCAGCTCCTTTTGCAGCTCAGTCAGCCGAGAACTGGCATTATAAGATCGGCGGAAATGCACACAGACTTTCCTGGCCTGCCTCAGGACATCCTGTAAGCCTGGGAACCTGCCCAAGAACCGCTGCACCACCAGGTTGAGGACGTGAGCCATACAGGGCACATGGGTGAGCTGCTCCTGTCGCAGGGCGGAGAGGAGGTTGGTGCCATTGTCAGAAACGACCATTCCTGGCTTAAGCTGGCGTGGCGTCAACCACCTCTCGGCCTGCCCCTGCAGAGCTGCCAGAACCTCTGGCCCAGTGTGGCTCCTGTCCCCCAAACACACCAGCGCAAGCACAGCATGGCATCTTTTTGCGTAGCCCCTTGTATGCCTACGGAGCACAGCTGGTTCCGAGGACAGAGCACTGGAGGAAGAAGAAGAGGAGGGGGTGGAGGAGAGAGGTGTGTCACAACCAGTAGCAGTAGTAGCATTTTGGAGGCGTGGTGGCGGAACAACCTCCAACACTACTGCACCTTGTCCTGCATCCCTCCCAGCTGCCAATAGAGTGACCCAATGGGCCGTGAAAGAAAGGTAACGTCCCTGTCCATGCCTGCTGGACCATGAGTCAGCGGTAATATGCACCTTACCGCTGACCGCCCTGTCCAGCGAGGCATGGACATTGCCTTCCACATGCCGGTAGAGAGACGGAATCGCCTTCCGTGAGAAAAAGTGGTGTTTGGGAACCTGCCACTGAGGAACCGCACATTGAACAAACTCACGGAAGGGGGCCGAGTCTACCAACTGAAAAGGCAGCAGTTGAAGTGCTAGCAATTTAGCCAAGCTAGCATTCAACCGCTGGGCATGTGGATGGCTGGGAGTGTACTTCTTTTGACGGTCCAGCAGCTGGGGCAGGGAAATTTGCCTGCTACAATCGGACGTCGGTGTACTGCAAGTACTTGGTTGTGACACACCTAATTCTACACCTTCAGTCCTCTCAGAGCAGCTTTCAGAGAGGACTGAAGATGTAGTGGGGATGGAGATCCCAGCTGATGAGGAGCAAGGAGAGGTCCCCTTTTTCTTTGGTGTGGGTCTTTTATGTGTGCTTGCCAACGAGCTGCATGGCAGGTCGACATATGTCTGCTCATGCTTGTGGTGCCCAAGCGGCTGATGTTTTGGCCACGCGAGATACGCTTGAGACAAATATTGCAAATAGCAGTGGTGCGATCTGATGCACTCGTCTCAAAAAAGGCCCACACCAAAGAACTTTTCTGATAACGTGCAGAGGCAGCGCCCTGCACAGGCGGAGCTCTGCGGTGTGGTACAGTTGCTGTGCTGGCCTCTAGCTGGCCTCCAGGGGGCATCCTGCCTCGTTGGACATGTGACGCCGCATCCTCCTCCTCCTCGTCCTCCTCCTCATCCTCTCTCCCTTCAGGCACCCACGTGGAGTCAGTGACCTCATCATCCCCTCCCTCTTCACCACTAGAGCAAACCTGGCAGTAAGCTGCAGCTGGTGGAACAGTACTGCCAGATTGCTGTCCTTCAGCATCCCCTCTCTCTGCGCGCACACTACTGACTTCCTCAAGCTGGGTATCATCATCCGAGCCTTCCAATCGTTGGGCATCCTCCTGGAGCATGTACCCAACACTGTGCTCAAAGAGTTCGGGGGACTCCTCAGGAGGACATGGTGGGTCTAGGGAAGGGGTGGCTGATGATGCCATTGAGTACGCGTTGGCAGCTGCTCTGCCAGTACCCTGAGCCTGGGTGAGAGAGGATGAGGAGGATGAGGAGGGCTTGGTCATCCATTCTACCAAGCCTTCAGCATGATGCGGCTCCACATGTCCAGCTGCCGAAAACAAAGACGAGCGTGTCCCATGGCCACGTGCTGATGACGATGCACGACCACGGCCACGGCCAGCACTGTTGTCTCTAGAAACAGAGCCTGCCTGCCCCGTGTTCTTGCCTCTGCACGCTCTGCCTCCCCTTGGCGGTCTTCCAGGCATTGTAGTCGGTAGTGTATATAGTATAAAAAATAGAGCTCCTATGTGTGCTCACAACACACTGTAGGTCCTATGGGTGCTGACACTAACACACTATAGGTACTATGTGTGCTGCTGACAAGAAAATATAGGAGCTCTGTTTGCTGCTACTAACACACTAGAAGTCCTATGGGTGCTGCGGAGAAGAAAATATAGGAGCTCTGTGTGATGCCACTAACACACTAGAAGTCCTATGGGTGCTTCTGGGAAGAAAATATAGGAGCTCTGTGTGATGCCACTAACACACTAGAAGTCCTATGGGTGCTTCTGGGAAGAAAATATAGGAGCTCTGTGTGATGCCACTAACACACTAGAAGTCCTGTGGGTGCTGCTGAGAAGAAAATATAGGAGCTCTGTGTGATGCCACTAACACACTAGAAGTCCTATGGGTGCTTCTGCGAAGAAAATATAGGAGCTCTGTGTGATGCCACTAACACACTAGAAGTCCTGTGGGTGCTGCTGAGAAGAAAATATAGGAGCTCTGTGTGATGCCACTAACACACTAGATGTCCTATGGGTGCTTCTGCGAAGAAAATATAGGAGCTCTGTGTGATGCCACTAACACAGTAGAAGTCCTGTGGGTGCTGCTGAGAAGAAAATATAGGAGCTCTGTGTGATGCCACTAACACACTAGAAGTCCTATGGGTGCTTCTGCGAAGAAAATATAGGAGCTCTGTGTGATGCCGCTAACACACAATTTAGGTCCTATGGGTGCTTCTGAGAAGAAAATATAGGAGCTCTGTGTGATGCCACTAACACACTAGAAGTCCTATGGGTGCTGCTGAGAAGAAAATATAGGAGCTCTGTGTGATGCCACTAACACACAATTGAAGTCCTATGGGTGCTTCTGGGAAGAAAATATAGGAGCTCTGTGTGATGCCACTAACACACTAGAAGTCCTATGGGTGCTTCTGCGAAGAAAATATAGGAGCTCTGTGTGATGCCACTAACACACAATTGAAGTCCTATGGGTGCTTCTGAGAAGAAAATATAGGAGCTCTGTGTGATGCCACTAACACACTAGAAGTCCTGTGGGTGCTTCTGAGAAGAAAATATAGGAGCTCTGTGTGATGCCACTAACACACGAGAAGTCCTATGGGTGCTTCTGCAAAGAAAATATAGGAGCTCTGTGTGATGCCACTAACACCCTAGAAGTCCTGTGGGTGCTGCTGAGAAGAAAATATAGGAGCTCTGTGTGATGCCACTAACACACTAGAAGTCCTGTGGGTGCTGCTGAGAAGAAAATAGTGGCATCACACAGAGCTCCTATATTTTCTTCCCAGAAGTACCCATAGGACTTCAATTGTGTGTTAGTGGCATCACACAGAGTTCCTATATTTTCTTCTCAGCAGCACCCACAGGACTTCTAGTGTGTTAGTGGCATCACACAGAGCTCCTATATTTTCTTCCCAGAAGCACCCATAGGACTTCTAGTGTGTTAGTGGCATCACACAGAGCTCCTATATTTTCTTCCCAGAAGCACCCATAGGACTTCAATTGTGTGTTAGTGGCATCACACAGAGCTCCTATAACACACAATTGAAGTCCTATGGGTGCTTCTGGGAAGAAAATATAGGAGCTCTGTGTGATGCCACTAACACACTAGAAGTCCTATGGGTGCTTCTGGGAAGAAAATATAGGAGCTCTGTGTGATGCCACTAACACACTAGAAGTCCTGTGGGTGCTGCTGAGAAGAAAATATAGGAGCTCTGTGTGATGCCACTAACACACAATTGAAGTCCTATGGGTGCTTCTGGAAAGAAAATATAGGAGCTCTGTGTGATGCTACTAACACACTAGAAGTCCTGTGGGTGCTGCTGAGAAGAAAATATAGGAGCTCTGTGTGATGCCACTAACACACAATTGAAGTCCTATGGGTGCTTCTGGGAAGAAAATATAGGAGCTCTGTGTGATGCCACTAACACACTAGAAGTCCTGTGGGTGCTGCTGAGAAGAAAATATAGGAGCTCTGTGTGATGCCACTAACACACTAGAAGTCCTATGGGTGCTTCTGGGAAGAAAATATAGGAGCTCTGTGTGATGCCACTAACACACTAGAAGTCCTGTGGGTGCTGCTGAGAAGAAAATATAGGAGCTCTGTGTGATGCCACTAACACACAGATGAAGTCCTATGGGTGCTTCTGGGAAGAAAATATAGGAGCTCTGTGTGATGCCACTAACACACTTGAAGTCCTATGGGTGCTTCTGGGAAGAAAATATGGGAGCTCTGTGTGATGCCACTAACACACTAGAAGTCCTATGGGTGCTTCTGGGAAGAAAATATGGGAGCTCTGTGTGATGCCACTAACACACTAGAAGTCCTATGGGTGCTTCTGGGAAGAAAATATGGGAGCTCTGTGTGATCCCACTAACACACTAGAAGTCCTATGGGTGCTTCTGGGAAGAAAATATGGGTGCTCTGTGTGATGCCACTAACACACTAGAAGTCCTATGGGTGCTTCTGGGAAGAAAATATGGGAGCTCTGTGTGATGCCACTAACACACTAGAAGTCCTATGGTTGCTTCTGGGAAGAAAATATGGGAGCTCTGTGTGATGCCACTAACACACTAGAAGTCCTATGGGTGCTTCTGGGAAGAAAATATGGGAGCTCTGTGTGATGCCACTAACACACTAGAAGTCCTATGGGTGCTTCTGGGAAGAAAATATGGGTGCTCTGTGTGATGCCACTAACACACTAGAAGTCCTATGGGTGCTTCTGGGAAGAAAATATGGGAGCTCTGTGTGATGCCACTAACACACTAGAAGTCCTATGGTTGCTTCTGGGAAGAAAATATGGGAGCTCTGTGTGATGCCACTAACACACTAGAAGTCCTATGGGTGCTTCTGGGAAGAAAATATGGGAGCTCTGTGTGATGCCACTAACACACTAGAAGTTCTATGGGTGCTTCTGGGAAGAAAATATGGGAGCTCTGTGTGATGCCACTAACACACTAGAAGTCCTATGGGTGCTTCTGGAAAGAAAATATGGGAGCTCTGTGTGATGCCACTAACACACTAGAAGTCCTATGGGTGCTTCTGGGAAGAAAATATGGGAGCTCTGTGTGATGCCACTAACACACTAGAAGACCTATGGGTGCTTCTGGGAAGAAAATATGGGAGCTCTGTGTGATGCCACTAACACACAATTGAAGTCCTATGGGTGCTTCTGAGAAGAAAATATAGGAGCTCTGTGTGATGCCACTAACACACTAGAAGTCCTGTGGGTGCTGCTGAGAAGAAAATATAGGAGCTCTGTGTGATGCCACTAACACACACTAGAAGTCCTATGGGTGCTTCTGAGAAGAAAATATAGGAGCTCTGTGTGATGCCACTAACACACTAGAAGTCCTGTGGGTGCTGCTGAGAAGAAAATATAGGAGCTCTGTGTGATGCCACTAACACACTAGAAGTCCTATGGGTGCTTCTGCGAAGAAAATATAGGAGCTCTGTGTGATGCCACTAACACACTAGAAGTCCTGTGGGTGCTGCTGAGAAGAAAATATAGGAGCTCTGTGTGATGCCACTAACACACAATTGAAGTCCTATGGGTGCTTCTGGAAAGAAAATATAGGAGCTCTGTGTGATGCTACTAACACACTAGAAGTCCTGTGGGTGCTGCTGAGAAGAAAATATAGGAGCTCTGTGTGATGCCACTAACACACAATTGAAGTCCTATGGGTGCTTCTGGGAAGAAAATATAGGAGCTCTGTGTGATGCCACTAACACACTAGAAGTCCTGTGGGTGCTGCTGAGAAGAAAATATAGGAGCTCTGTGTGATGCCACTAACACACTAGAAGTCCTATGGGTGCTTCTGGGAAGAAAATATAGGAGCTCTGTGTGATGCCACTAACACACTAGAAGTCCTGTGGGTGCTGCTGAGAAGAAAATATAGGAGCTCTGTGTGATGCCACTAACACACAGATGAAGTCCTATGGGTGCTTCTGGGAAGAAAATATAGGAGCTCTGTGTGATGCCACTAACACACTTGAAGTCCTATGGGTGCTTCTGGGAAGAAAATATGGGAGCTCTGTGTGATGCCACTAACACACTAGAAGTCCTATGGGTGCTTCTGGGAAGAAAATATGGGAGCTCTGTGTGATGCCACTAACACACTAACACTAACACACTAGAAGTCCTATGGGTGCTTCTGGGAAGAAAATATGGGTGCTCTGTGTGATGCCACTAACACACTAGAAGTCCTATGGGTGCTTCTGGGAAGAAAATATGGGAGCTCTGTGTGATGCCACTAACACACTAGAAGTCCTATGGTTGCTTCTGGGAAGAAAATATGGGAGCTCTGTGTGATGCCACTAACACACTAGAAGTCCTATGGGTGCTTCTGGGAAGAAAATATGGGAGCTCTGTGTGATGCCACTAACACACTAGAAGTCCTATGGGTGCTTCTGGGAAGAAAATATGGGTGCTCTGTGTGATGCCACTAACACACTAGAAGTCCTATGTGCTTCTGGGAAGAAAATATGGGAGCTCTGTGTGATGCCACTAACACATTAGAAGTCCTATGGTTGCTTCTGGGAAGAAAATATGGGAGCTCTGTGTGATGCCACTAACACACTAGAAGTCCTATGTGCTTCTGGGAAGAAAATATGGGAGCTCTGTGTGATGCCACTAACACACTAGAAGTTCTATGGGTGCTTCTGGGAAGAAAATATGGGAGCTCTGTGTGATGCCACTAACACACTAGAAGTCCTATGGGTGCTTCTGGAAAGAAAATATGGGAGCTCTGTGTGATGCCACTAACACACTAGAAGTCCTATGGGTGCTTCTGGGAAGAAAATATGGGAGCTCTGTGTGATGCCACTAACACACTAGAAGACCTATGGGTGCTTCTGGGAAGAAAATATGGGAGCTCTGTGTGATGCCACTAACACACAATTGAAGTCCTATGGGTGCTTCTGAGAAGAAAATATAGGAGCTCTGTGTGATGCCACTAACACACTGAAGTCCTGTGGGTGCTGCTGAGAAGAAAATATAGGAGCTCTGTGTGATGCCACTAACACACACTAGAAGTCCTATGGGTGCTTCTGAGAAGAAAATATAGGAGCTCTGTGTGATGCCACTAACACACTAGAAGTCCTGTGGGTGCTGCTGAGAAGAAAATATAGGAGCTCTGTGTGATGCCACTAACACACTAGAAGTCCTATGGGTGCTTCTGCGAAGAAAATATAGGAGCTCTGTGTGATGCCACTAACACACTAGAAGTCCTGTGGGTGCTGCTGAGAAGAAAATATAGGAGCTCTGTGTGATGCCACTAACACACTAGAAGTCCTATGGGTGCTTCTGGGAAGAAAATATAGGAGCTCTGTGTGATGCCACTAACACACTAGAAGTCCTGTGGGTGCTGCTGAGAAGAAAATATAGGAGCTCTGTGTGATGCCACTAACACACAATTGAAGTCCTATGGGTGCTTCTGGGAAGAAAATATAGGAGCTCTGTGTGATGCCACTTACACACTAGAAGTCCTATGGGTGCTTCTGGGAAGAAAATATGGGAGCTCTGTGTGATGCCACTAACACACTAGAAGTCCTATGGGTGCTTCTGGGAAGAAAATATGGGAGCTCTGTGTGATGCCACTAACACACTAGAAGTCCTATGGGTGCTTCTGGGAAGAAAATATGGGAGCTCTGTGTGATGCCACTAACACACTAGAAGTCCTATGGGTGCTTCTGGGAAGAAAATATGGGAGCTCTGTGTGATGCCACTAACACACTAGAAGTCCTATGGGTGCTTCTGGGAAGAAAATATGGGAGCTCTGTGTGATGCCACTAACACACTAGAAGTCCTATGGGTGCTTCTGGGAAGAAAATATGGGAGCTCTGTGTGATGCCACTAACACACTAGAAGTCCTATGGGTGCTTCTGGGAAGAAAATATGGGAGCTCTGTGTGATGCCACTAACACACTAGAAGTCCTATGGGTGCTTCTGGGAAGAAAATATGGGAGCTCTGTGTGATGCCACTAACACACTAGAAGTCCTATGGGTGCTTCTGGGAAGAAAATATGGGAGCTCTGTGTGATGCCACTAACACACTAGAAGTCCTATGGGTGCTTCTGGGAAGAAAATATGGGAGCTCTGTGTGATGCCACTAACACACAATTGAAGTCCTATGGGTGCTTCTGGGAAGAAAATATAGGAGCTCTGTTTGCTGCCACTAACACACTAGAAGTCCTATGGGTGCTTTTGGGGTGCAATGCTGTGCTAACAGCACTGCGGTTGGTACTACTGAAATACTGTACTAACAGTAAAACACGCACCAGACTAATCCCCAGCAGCAGCTAATAACACACTAACCAGCAGCAATGGACGATCAATGACAGGTAGCAATGGTTTAGCAAATAAATAGCCAATGGTTTAGCAAAGTAGAGCAAATCTTTCTATATGAATGAATCTAGCAAAGACACAGAATCAGCCTGATCTCTCCTAAAGCCGGAACTCATGTGACCGGCGCCGACGGCGTGGAGGCCTTTTAAATGGTGGGGCGTGTACTAAAGCCCCTGAGCTTTAATTGGCTACAGGCGTCCTGCCTGTAGCCAATTATGGCTCTCCGAGTTTCCGGCGCTGTGATTGGCCAAGCATGCGGGGTCACAGTGCATGCTTGGCCAATCATCAGCCAGCAATGCACTGCGCCGGCCGCGCCGGCCGCAATGCATTGCGGGGCCGCTCGCATCACACGAATGTGATGCGAACGGTCCAAATAGTTCTGGGCTCGCCGATCGAGCGAACGCCCGGTGCTCGATGCGAACGTGGGTTTCGCATCGAGCACCGGGCCCGTCCCTAGCACAGATGTTGGGGTGCCATCCAGAATGAATCATTTAGGCCCCTTTCACACTGGGGCGGTTTTCAGGCGGTACAGCGCTAAAAATAGCGCCTGTACACCGCCTGAAAAAAACGGCCCCATTCACTCCAGTGTGAAAGCCGGCGGGCTTTCACACTGGAGCGGTGCGCTAGCAGGACCGCAACAAAAGTCCTGCTAGCTGCATCTTTGGAGCGGTGAAGGAGCGGTGTATTTACCGCTCCTATACCGCTCCTTCCCATTGAAATCAATGGGAAACCGCGGGGATACCGCCCGCAAACCGCCGCTGCAGCGGCGCTTTGCGGAGGTTTTTAACCCTTTTGCGGCCGCTAGCGGCCGCATACCGCGGGTAAAACGATGGTAAAGCAGCGCTAAATATAGTGCTGCTTTACCGTCGCCGCCCCGCACCGCCCCAGTGTGAAAGGGGCCTTAGGGGTGCTTTGCAGTAAAGCTCATATACATAGCGGGAACAAGCCCTAAGGGTATACTGCAGAACAAATACATTATTATTATTATTATTATACAGGATTTATATAGCGCCAACAGTTTGCGCAGCGCTTAACAAAATGAAGGCAGACATTACAGTTACATTACAATTTGGTATAAGAGGAATTAGAGGGCCCTGCTCGTTAGAGCTTACAATCTAAAAATACATGGCAACAGATTTTCTACATAAAGGCCTATACAATTGTCCTTGACTTAAGTTTTTTACATAAGTAAATGAACATGAAAGAAGCCCAGCTTTTCTCTGCTGAGATGTACCGGAACTCCTCTGCACATTATAGAAGGGTTAATAAAGAGAACCACGTTCAGATCATTGCCAGAATGAAATTAGACTCTGCTCCACACCTATGCGTTATCTTCTACCAGACGTTGCTGCGGTTACCAGTAGCGGGGAGTGACACCACAACACCGTTTGGCTTTTCACTTTCTCATCCTGGCAGACTCTTCAAAGCCAAAATCATGACTAAGCGCTAAAGAGCAAAGGAACCTATTGATGGATCTTCCAGCATTAAGACGTATTTATAGAAACTCAAATAGGAAGTCAAAAAGAGGAACAACTAAAAAAATCTAATCGGTTGTAACCATATGATACAAGGACAACACACACAAATATGATGGGATCATAGGTAAGCAGATAATAAACAAAACAATCAACAAATAAAACGCACATAAGCCATACTGGCACTAAAATTGTCCGTGGCCCTTTATTACTGGTTTAAGATTAGTACCGGTAATTAAAAAAACTGTAAAAAACTAAAATGGAAAGGTTTTCCCTATGGGGTTTTGTATGGCAGCAAAAAATTTAAAGTAAATTGTAAAAAAATATTTGTTACAACAGTTGAACATAAATAGGCATGAATATCTGTTAAAACATGAGCTCTATGGATCAGGCTAACAAACATATATAGTGATACAGCCGTGGAGTAAACATATAAAACATAGCATGATATAAATATATATGATCATACTAAAACAACCCTGAAGCGTTTCGACCATATGTAGTAGAGGTCTTCTTCTGGGGGAAAAAGTAAAAAGTTCTCAAATACAATATATGAATGAGCACATTAAAAGTCAAACAATAATGTATAATGATTTTAACATGTTAAATTATAAATTGTTATAATTATATTCACCACTGATGGCTATGAAGAAGACCTCCCAAGTATTATGCCTAAAAGATTTGCTTGAGGATCCAGACAACGCAGCAAGGACTCACAAAACCCCCATACCAAGAAAGGGCAGATGCCCACAGGGCCAGAAAACGTAATAAAACTTTATTAAAGTGGTTGTAGAGGCTGAAGGTTTTTTGACCATCATGCATTTTATGCATGAAGGAAAAAAAAAGTTAAGTGTCCAGCTGCCCCCCTACCCCCCCTCCCCCTTATACTCATCTAAGCCCCATCCCAATCGAGCACTCCTGGGTCTCTTGGGTCTCTCGCTCCTGATTGGCTGAGATGCATCAGCAGGAGCCAGTGAGGTGGGAGGGGGGGGTGGAGCTGAGCCGCACTCTCTGTGTCTTACAAAGCTTGGAAGCGAGCACGCACAGGTGCCCCCCATAGCAAGCCACTTGGGGTAGGACCCCAGGGCGCTGGCGGGGGACCCGAGAAGAGGAGGATCGGGGCTGCTCTGTGAAACACTATTGCCCAGAGCAGGTAAGTATAACATGTTTGCTATTTAAAAAAGTTGCCTTTACAATCACTTTACATATCATCAACATATAATCAATTTAAATCATACAAAAACCAGTCCAGCCACTACCACTCAAGCCTTATCCAAAAATAACTGAACCAGTCACTACGACTCCAGCAGTAATAAAAAAATAACTGAACCAGTCACTAAGACTCAAGCCGTATCCAAAAATAACTTAACTTTAAATAACTGTCCCCCTTTCAAACAAGGTGACCTAACAGATAATAAGGTTGTGACAAAAGTGGCTGGTGGATGGACAGGGAGCTCACAGTTGGTGTTTTTGTGACAGTTGGCACCTGTGACTGGTCACCTCAACCTTTTTATAGGGTCCCTAGACCCTTCCAGAAGATTCCTAGAGGTCATGAGACATACAATATATTACCAAAAGCATTGGGACGCCTGCACATGAACTTTAATGGCATCCCAGTCTTAGTCTATAGGGTTCAATATTGAGTTGGCCCACCCTTTGAGACTATACCAGCTTCAAATCCTCTGGGAAAGCTGTCCACAAGGTTTAGGAGTGTGTCTATGGAAATGTTTGACCATTCTTACAGAAACGCATTTGTGAGTTTAGGCACTGATGTGGACGAGGAGGCCTGGCTCGCAGTCTCAACTCTAATTCATCCCAAAGGTGTTCTATCGGGTTGAGGTTAGGACTCTGTGCAGACAAATCAAGTTCCTCCAAACTCTCTCATCCATATCTTCATGGACCTTATTTGTGCACTGGTGCACAGTCATGTTGGAACAGGAAGGGGCCATCCCCAAACTGTTCCCACAAAGTTGGGAGCATAAAATTATCCAAAATGTCTTGGTATGCTGATGCCTTAAGAGTTCCTTTCACTGAAACTAAGGGGCCAAGCCCAACCCCTGAAAAACAACCCCATAATCACCCCTCTACCAAATGATTTGGACAAGTTCACAAAGCAAGGTCTATAAAGACATGGATGAGCGAGTTTGGGGTGGAGGAACTTGACTGGCCCGCACAGAGTCCTGACCTCAACCCGATAAAACACCTTTTGGGATGAATTAGAGCAGACTCCAGTTGACAATCCCCTGGATTACTGGGTCATGAGAATAGACCACTGGCCAGAACTTGCCCAGTATGCAATTGAGCTGCTTGGCTGCCCTGCATCCAGTGTGCTTTCCAAACAGGCATTAGGTGCTGCCGGATGTTTTGTGACGGATAAAAGAGCGAGTCTGTACACAGATTGCATTGACTGGCTGACATTATTTTTAATGAATCAGTCCAGGATTAGCAGCAGCTATAGTATCAAGCCCCTGATGCCGAAGTCGCTGATTAAGTGTTTTCTGGATCTGGAATCTCTGCAAGACTGTCTATGCTTCCTAACTTTGTGGGTGTTCATTTTAAGTTTAAAATATTTTTATTGGTCAAAAGTAACATACAAAACAAAGATAGTTATCTCATACATTTTGAGAACTATCAAATCATTAATCAGTTAAGATTGTCAACAGAGAAAACTTAGCATATTAATGGAAGTCTGCCTAGGCAAACTATAAATGTACAAAGAACAGGTCAAATGTCGGTGTCTACCTGATAGGGGTCTAGGGCTATCAGAGAGATCTCACTTTAAGGACTTGTGATGAGAGGATATATGAAATCCAGGGAGATGGTCGCCGGAACCTCCGGGAGGCCCCACACATCCCACCCCCTTGGGAGCTCTCTGTGGGAGTATGTGGTAGCCCCCCAGAGTCCGCGTCCAATCCCACTGTTATGGATGCTGCTGTTCAATTAGTAGGGATATAAGAATAGAGCCCTTCAGATTAGCGTGTAAATTATCTGTTACATGATTGGGGAAAAAGGAGGAATAGCCCTCACTGACAGTCGGACCAGAGACAATGTAAAGATAAGAACGATACCCTTTGGGGTAATTTCAGGTCATTCTGTAATTTATGTTAAGTGAGGCTTAGGTGTACCAGAAGAGAAGAAAATGAAATCTGGGTGCTGATTTTATCTGGAAGAAATTTTTGGTATAGGTTTCATGGGCACAATTAACACCAAAGGACCAATGTGTCTGCACCTGTTTGACAGGTACATATCAATACAACACCATAAGCCTAAGCTACCAACACCCAAAGCCTAATTTTTCAGCCACTGTTTGACTGGGGCATATTATTTAAGTTTTTGAAGCAAGCAAATTCTTGCATTCATCAAGAGTACCTCTATAGGGTTACGGTGTGACTGCACCACCAACACCCAAAGCCCAATTTTTCCGCACCTGTTACTTCTATCCAAAGTCTGCGAAACAGACACCAGAATTTATCCCCAAAAATGTCTAATCTTGTTCTGAGTGCACTAAATTGTGGCCTCATCATACAGACTGGCTCCACATGTCGTTGTTTATAAAATAAAGAAAGCTTGCAGGGAATTTAGGGAAAATTAATTTTTTTTGCCTTTATAAATTTTTTGCTGCAGCAGGTTCTATAAACAGTACAGATGCACCACTTTACAGGTGGACTAAGGGGACCCCCCAGGCACTATATTTAAAGGAATTTTGCATTTGTATTGTTTGACTTTAACCATCAGTAAATCACTGCTCATTTTCTAATTGATACATGTCCCTCAGGGCAGTACCTGGACCCCCATACTCTTTGTATGCCCAATAATTTGCATATAAGCCCTCGAAAATGCACATTTTTGATTTTTCCAGTTCGGGTCCCATAGACTTCAATGGGGTTCATTATTCGGATCCGAGATGCTCAAGAGTTCTGGCCCGAATTGAATTGGGGGATGTTCAGCCTATCTCTAACCACTACATACATTCAGTAGCACAGACCTAACTATCGGGCACTGAGCATGTGAAATGATAAGAATAAGACAGAAGTCTGTCTCAAGGATTTAGATATACACTCAGAAAGCAATGGGCAGCTGCAGCTAAACTATTAGAACTTATGAATACTTGAATAATGGTTTTTGCTTCTGATCTGGGTGAAAATACAGCATCAGTAACAGCCCTTGTGTGTAAAAGGTCAAGTGGTGGTGAACATCTAGATGTGCAGCATTTCTCTATGCTGCTGCGTCTCTTGAACCTTTCACTGATTTTATTCTAACAAGAGGGTCCATTCTCAGTGCCCTGCCTCCTGGTCACCCACCTACCCTAAGCTACTGGGGGGAACCCCCTGCTGTGAAGTATTCCACAGCATTGAGATCCAGATATAATTTTATTTTGGCTTTTATCATATGGCCTTGATTTATACGCTATTAAACCTCCATATTTACACTTAAACAAACTTTGGTTGTCTCCTGATGAAGTAGGCGTTGTCCCGTGAAATGCATAGGGATTACAGCTTCTGCAAATGAACAATGATTTACCAACTATGTTGGAATTTAGAATGTACATTGGTGAAACTGTAATTTTATTCTGACACAATTTAATGTGGAAGAGTATATGTCTTTTATGTGAATTAAAATACATTTTGTACCTTTTTTTATACATTTGATGTATTATTTTACATAGCACCACTCCTAAAAGTCCCATGGGCAAATTGCTTCTTTGTTTGTTCAGGTATATTGTGTACTGACTGAGTGTTGCTTAGGTCTGAGCACAGGTGACCATTTTCTCTCTACATGTGGCTCAGTTCTCTGCCTCTCTCTCTCTCTACTTCCTCCTTCCAGGATTTCAAAGCCAAAAGCCCATGGACAGGAAGTGCATACATTATTATACATAAAACTGTGATATTAGTAGCTTCAAGTAGAGGGCAGCATATCACTACAGCTATATTTAGAGTGGG